>OY740782.1:105401838-106114338 GCA_963514005.1 Raja brachyura | reverse complement strand
TAGTCTGTAATCATTAGAGGGCACGTTTACAATCAGATCCTAGATCTGATACAACAGTGAGTGTACGTGTTGCACGTGCTGTTAACGCCACACACGAGTGATTCACCTGCCATCCAATCACAGGCCCCCTTAAGGGCCTGTCCCACTGCGATGACCTAATCCGCGAGTTCAGACGTGTTTGCCCTCGATTCATACTCGCAGCATGGTCGACACGAGGTCCTAGGAGGTCTTTGTAACTCTCCTTCATGCTCGAGACTAGTCCCAGCGTACTCAAGGCCTCGGCTAGGTCGCGGCATATTTTTCAACAAATGGTTTTACTCGTAGGTTTAGTCGAAGTAGGTCATGGTAGGTCGGCATGTTATTTGTAGGTAATCGAGGGTAGTCGAAGGTAATCGTAGATAGTCTACAACATAGTCGAAGGGAGGTCGAAGGAGATCTTCTGCATAGTCGAAGGAGGTCTTCAACATGGCATTTTTTCAAACTCTTCTAAGACCGCCAATTCGGTCGCCGCAGTGGGACTGCCCCTTTATGCGTATTAGTTGTATGCTATATTTTGCCAATTCGTGCCAAAACAAAAAGTTTCAGTACCATCTGGTGTTTGGTCAGTTCGGCATGTGGAAATATGGATAAACCTGGAAAAACAGAAAGACTGTGCAACTATAATAAGCTTCTTCTTATCGAGTCCACGCACGATTAGAAGTTGTTCAGCCAGAGCTGAACACACTTCTTGGCATCTGCATACAATGGTGTCTGACTTGTCGCTTCTGAAAGCTAATTGGCCAGCTCACACAGCTCATAACGCCTGCAAGCGTGCCTGTGATCAGCTGTCAGTGGATATTGAGACAATTGATCTGCAGGTCTACAGCCACTTCTCAATATCTGCTTTCTGAAGAGAGGAACTGCGTTAATTTTTTGCCTTTGTTGACATTGAGTGGTGTGACATTCTGCATCATGTTTGTATACGATGGCTCTCTCTTCATCCAGCTGTCGAACATCTCCTGCAAAGCTGGCCAGCTCTTACGTCCTTTGAGACTTGTCCTGTGGCAGTGAAGAGGATTTTTGAGGATGAAGAAAAAACTGGAGCAACAGAAATTAACCTATGCTTTTTCCACAACGTGTGGTGTGTGTTTGACCAACTCGTAGAAAAGCTGGAGGAAACAAAGCTCTGTATCACATATGTTTACAAGGAAGTCTGAAAGTTCAAAATGAAGATGCTTCAGCGGAAACACAACAGATATTTTTTCAATACCAGACCAAGCAGCTGATGGAGAAACAAGTGCCAGCACAATGGTCCAAGCAGCAACAGGACTTTGTGAAGTTCTATGACTCTCTCATTACATATATTGACAAGTGGTTTGATTTCTCACCAGAAAATGTAATGCTAAAACTGAAACTTATCGGCCTCTATGAGGAGCTCTCCATCACTGACCTGAAGCAGGTGGTGGCTGCCCTCAACATGACAGAGACGGTCAATATGGACCAACTCTATGAAGAGTTTTGTGCCAGCCGGCAGGAAATACAAAGAGCCAGACGGGAAACCACAAAGTCCACCAGTGAGAAGTGGGTGGCAGTTTTCCAAAAATAGGGAAAGCCATCTTGAACAACATGTTCAGGATTGTCTAATTTGTTCTCAGTGTTCCAGGCTCAAATGCCTTTGTATTAAAGATCTTCTCTCTGATGACCATTAAATGGTCAGACTCAAGAAACAGATGCAGTACAGAGCTGATCAAAAATTAATGTCAAATATCTGTGAACTGTGACTTGTCATGTAAGGACTTCACTCTGGCTGTGCAAAAGGACAAAGGAATGCTTGAATCAGTCAAGAGTAGCAAAAAATATCCATGGAAAAAAATAGACTTGGTGAGTCTCCCCTTCTTTTCCTCCTTTGCAGTGATATGTCTATAGGCACATACAGATAGGGTTATTTGGTGTTATTTCATGTCTGACTGGTAGTCAGATTATGCTCTGTATTATGCTTTGTTACAATTTGGTGTTACATTTTATATATAACACTGAAGATCCCCTATGTAAACATGGCTTATATATTGGATTTGTTTACCTATCAGGGTTGTTGTTTTTTTTTTCTCTCTTTTTTGTAAAAGGTCTCTGTTACAATCTGCTAGCTGCCAGCTCCCCCAGTCACTTCATCTCGGGCCTGCACAATACCCACACCGCCGCGGCATGTCATCTTTTGTCCCTTATTTGGGAGTGAGAAAGTTAGCAGCCCTAGCTGGCTCGAAGGGCCAAATGGTCCTGCACCTATTTTCTATGTTTCTATGTCTTTGGAGTGTGGGGGGGAACTGAAGATCTCGGAGACAAACCCATATGATCATGGGGAGAATGTACAGACATCACCCATTCTCGGTACCAGGTCTCCGGTGCTGCAAGCGCTGTAAGGCAGCAACTCTACCACTGTGTCCCTGTGACTACTCTTTCATTGTTTTGTATTCTGCTTCTGTCAAACTCCCATGTGATTGTTTCAATCTGTTTGTTTTCTTTCTCTTAATCAATTTTCTATGTCTCCTTACTTGTTTCAAATATCATTTTATATTAGCATGTATGGCATAGATTTAACACACATGTTGAGTCCTGGACTCTTTTTTTGCATCTGGCATAGAATAAGTATCTGAATTGGTGCCCAGTCCTTCCTAGTCTACAAGTTTTAAGCATGTTTCGGCGCTTTCTTGTCAGTCAACATTTTTTTTTCTTAAATGACCATGAATCTTTTGTTCTCCGCTTTACACCATTTCATTTCTGAATCTAAGGAAGAGTCCTGACCCAAAACATTGTCTGTCCATTCTCTCCACAGATGCTGCTTGACCCACTGAGTTCCTGCAGCAATTCCACCATCTGCCGACTCTTGCATCACCTTACTGTATTTGCTTCAACAATCTTTAAACAATGTTCCATTGCAGCAACAATATTAACATGCTGAGACTCTTCAGAGATAGGTCAAAGAGGCATTATGCATTAAAATAGTAAGGTTAAACGAGAACTTACCAGTTTGAAGTTTAATCCTTATTTTTTGAGGAGTTACGATGAGGGAGTACATGAAGACCCCGCCAGCACGCATACGTGACATTCTTCAAAGCAGCGGTGTGAAATCACAGAACACAGATGTTGACTGAATGCATAGTAAGATAAGAGAACAAAAATACCAGTTGATCCTTATATAGAGGGTTGGAAGCAGAGGGCACGTAATCCCTCATCGTAACATTTTGAAGTTATTTTATGAGGATCAAACTTCAAACCGGTTAGTTCTCGTTTAATCTTACTATTTTACTTCGGAGTCAGGCGAATGACTATGTGAAGATTTCAAAGCTCTGTGATTTCATGCCGTGGACGAGTCCATGCATCACACACTGCATCAGTGAAGAGCTAATTTTAATAATGTATTCAGACATGACATAGGTATAGACATGTTGATGCTACTAATGGACACATAGTGATGATAGTACCTCCTCCACCCGGGAGGACTATAACACAGACCTAAAAAGAGTCAGCAAATACCCCTGGTTTGGCAAGGGTATTTCTAATGTTTGGAATCGTTCGTTAGACCATCTTGCAGCCGCTAGGATATAGTCCCATGAACGTCCATCCCCTGTAGTTGAAATAGTTGCAGCCTGGGTGGAGTGAGACTTGTATGTCAGTGTTCACTCCTGAATCCCAGAACCCATATTAACCACCGGCTGATGGTCTGTAGTGATTCTCTAGTGAGGCTTCATGTGACTAACAATCATTACTAGTTCAGAGTCCCTAAGGCCCTAGTGACCTTAACATACTGGTGTAGATGTGTGGCCACATACAACCGAAGGGCCATGGGATATGCAACCGAAGGGCCATGGGATATGCAATTGGGTATGAGACCTAATGTCCCTGGTGATTTCTGCTGATTAAGTGATAACATAAATATAATTCCCTGCAGAATAATCATCTTGTCCAGTCACGCCTATGCAAACTGGACCCGTTGTGCTGACTCAGCGTCATGAGCATAACCACTTGGTTTAGTGAGCCAAGGGCAGGAATGTTCCAATGTTAACATCCCATATCTCTGCGTACCTGGCCTAGGGGGTGTCGAGTTGAAGATACCCTTCATAATCTTGATAACAGAAGGTGACCCGACAGAGTGGATTCTGCTCCTCTCAGCCAATATGCTGAGAAGCACGTGCGTCACAGTAATGCCACTCTTGAAATGATTGTCAATCCCATGTGGAACTGAACTAAAGACATCAGTCAATCGTGTCAACTTTTGTGTTAACAAAAAATACTCCCATATATATAAACAAAACAAAAAATACTCCCATATATATATATATGTAATATTTTTGTTTTTCAAATTTTCCCTTTTTATTTTCTTTTTATTTACGATTGAAGTATGTGGGAAGAATTTTTTATTCCTTTTTATTTACTCTTTTTTCTTTTCTCTTTTATATATCTTTTTCTTTATTTCCAAAAAATAGAAGATATTAAGTATTGATATGTTATTTGTAGTAATATTGAATTAAGGTGTTAGTTTATAAAGTAAGCTTTACATTGTAAACGGTTTACTTCAAATAAAAAAATATTACAACAAAAAATACTCCCGATCCCTATGAGGGAAGCACTGTTTGTTTGGTGCTTACCCTGCAATTGCAATGAGTACGTCCATAGTTTGGTTTGACAATTCTAAGCTGCAGGAAGCGGTCTTCCCAGTCTGCAAGTCAATGTATAGATTTAAGTATGCAGAGGATGGTTCCCCGGTCACGGCGAACCAGCCATTTAGTGCCTGGAATCCATATAAGGTTCTATCATCATTCCCAACATCAGCGGGAATCATGGCTGCATTGGCCAGTCAGGGACTCCGAAAATGCCTGAAGCGGGAAATGCTGAATTTGCAAGACCCGTCTAGTAAGGTAAAATGGAGGGACACAATGAACATACTTCCTCAGTGTAGCGAGAATGCATCTACTGCCACTGATACGCCACGTATTTTGCAACTGACGTTTGAGCCTGGATGCAACGTTTTGATCTTTAGGTGTATTCATCGAGCCTTAATGTCCTTGAATCCTTGCAATTCCACATCCATTCTTGTTTTCCTGCTGATACGCCAATGCCAATGAAGCTAGGTAAACTATTACCGGATACTTTGACTTGATTGCACCCATGTGATTTACATATAATAGCACCAGTGTATCAAGTTAGACTTGAGCATGCAGATATGCATATTCGCACAAACCTTTATCCACAGAATGCACCTTATGTGAATAAGTAGTTGATACCATATAACTATATCTCCAAGGCAATATCTCCAAGTTTGCGGATGACACTAAGCTGGGGGGCAGTGTTAGCTGTGAGGAGGATGCTAGGAGACTGCAAGGTGACTTGGATAGGCTGGGTGAGTGGGCAAATGTTTGGCAGATGCAGTATAATGTGGATAAATGTGAGGTTATCCACTTTGGTGGCATAAATAGGAAATCAGACTATTATCTAAATGGAGGCCGATTAGAAAAGGGGAGATGCAGCGCGACCTGGGTGTCATGGTGCACCTGTCATTGAAAGTAGGCATGCAGGTACAGCAGGCAGTGAAGAAAGCGAATGGTATGTTAGCTTTCATAGCAAAAGGATTTGAGTATAGGAGCAGGGAGGTTTTACTTCAGTTGTATAGGGTCTTGGTGAGGCCACACCTGTAGTATTGCGTACAATTCTGGTCTCCAAATCTGAGGAAGGACATTATTGCCATAGAGGGAGTGCAGAGAAGGTTCACCAGACTGATTCCTGGGATGTCAGGACTGTCTTATGAACAAAGACTGCATAGACTCGGTTTATACTCTCTAGAATTTAGGAGATTGAGAGGGGATCTTATAGAAACTTACAAAATTCTTAAGGGGTTGGACAGGCTAGATGCAGGAAGATTGTTCCCGATGTTGGGGAGGTCCAGGACAAGGGGTCACAGCTTAAGGATAAGGGGGAAATCCTTTAGGACCGAGATGAGAAAGAATGTTTTCACACAGAGAGTAGTGGGTCTCTGGAACTCTCTGCCACAGAGGGTAGTTGAGGCCAGTTCATTGGCTATATTTAAGAGGGAGTTAGATGTGGCCCTTGTGGCTAAGGGGATCAGAGGGTATGGAGAGAAGGCAGGTACGGGATACTGAGTTGGATGATCAGCCATGATCATATTGAATGGCGGTGCAGGCTCGAAGGGCCGAATGGCCTACTCCTGCACCTAATTTCTATGTTTTTATGTTTCTATGTCTAACTGAATAATTGGTAACTCAAGCAAACCCCATCCGCCTCCATACTAAAGATGGTATATAGTAATTATCCTTCTTTAAGCATAGCATCAGTTAGTAATTAACTGACGAGTACTGATGAAGGTTAGTGGGGCAATGCTGAATACTGTTTGTCCACCATGGTGACTTTGATAGTTTCAGCTGGGAATAGCCTGTGAGCTTGCTCTTTTGCACGCCGTAGATCTCTGATGGTGCAGTAGGCACAATAGCACAGCTGGCCAATCCCGGACAATTTAATAATTTCAGTTGGTATCAACTTAAATTTACTGGATGGATGAGAATCCAATTTCTGCAGAATGGTTTGTGGCTGATACCGCTGATTTGGCAAAATACAGTGTTTTAGAACATCAACCAGATAGCCCATAATACAATATCTTAGGTGAGCCCAGTGGAAACTGTCCCCCTGTTGTTAGGCAGTAATGAAGTTTTCTATTCAAAAAAGTCTATACTGCATATGCGAGTTGAAACCGGTATCTTTCATTGTGACAATGAGCGGCACGCAACTTGTAGGCTCACACTTCAACTCCCCCTCCCATTCCGTATCCGACCTCTCGGTCCTGGGCCTCCTCCACGGTCAGAGTGAGCAACACTGCAAGTTGGAGGAACAGCACCTCATATTCCGTTTGGGGAGTCTGCATCCTCTGGGCTTAAACATTGAATTTTCTCAATTCTGTTAACTCTTGCTGTCTCCTCCCCTTCCCACCTCTCCCTCAGCCCTCGGGCCCTGGCATTCCCTCTCTCTCTATCTCTCCCCCACCCAAGTCGCACTAGCTTCTCATTTTCACACTACAAACAGCTTACAATGGCCTATTTCATAGAAACATAGAAACATAGAAAATAGGTGCAGGAGTAGGCCATTCGGCCCTTCGAGCCTGCACCGCCATTCAATGTGATCATGGCTGATCTTCCAACTCAGTATCCCGTACCTGCCTTCTCTCCATACCCCCTGATCCCTTTAGCCACAAGTGCCACATCTAACGCCCTCTTAAATATAGCCAATGAACTGGCCTCAACTACCTTCTGTGGCAGAGAATTCCAGAGACTCACCACTCTCTGTGTAAAGAATGTTTTCCTCATTTCGGTCCTAAAGGAATTCCCCCTTATCCTTAGACTGTGACCCCTTGTTCTGGACTCCCCCAACATCGGGAACAATCTTCCAGCATCTAGCTTGTCCAACCCCTTAAGAATTTTGTAGGTTTCTATAAGATCCCCCCTCAATCTTCTAAATTCCATCGAGTACAAACCGAGTCTATCCAATCTTTCCTCATATGAAAGTCCTGACATCCCAGGAATCAGTCTGGTGAATCTTCTCTGTACCCCCTCTATGGCAAGGATGTCTTTCCTCAGATTTGGAGACCAAAACTGTACGCAGTACTCCAGGTGTGGCCTCACCAAAACCCTGTACAACTGCAGTAGAACCTCCCTGCTCCTATACTCAAATCCTTTCGCTATGAATGCTAACATACCATTTGCTTTCTTCACTGCCTGCTGCACCTGCATGCCTACTTTCAATGACTGGTGTACCATGACACCCAGGTCTCGTTGCATCTCCCCCTTACCTAATCTGCCACCATTCAGATAATAGTCTACCCTCATGTTTTTGCCACCAAAGTGGATAACCTCACATTTATCCACATTGTACTGCATCTGCCATGCATCTGCCCATTTCCTTTATCATCGATAATTTTTTGCACATCTTTCATTCATTGTTCTTTATCACTCCACATCACCGTCTATATCTCTCGTTTCCCTGATCCCTAACCAGTCTGAAGAAGGGTCTCGACCCGAAACGTCGCCTATCTCCTTCGCTCCTTAGATGCTGCTGCACCCGCTGAGCTTCTCCAGCCTTTTGTGTACCCTTGAAAGGCAACTCATCTTGCATAAACAAGTGTACATTTACCAACTTGTAAATGGTCCACATACCTCATTTTTTGGAAAGAACCAGACCCACCTACCTTCATGGTTATTGGTGGTCTTGTGGTAAGCCCAAAGGCCCCTGGCGTGGGTTCTAATTCCGCCCCAGATTTGGAGAGTAGGATTGCTGGTGTGTGTGGACCCAATTCCCTGAGGGCAGGTTTGGCCTGGAAAGCCTGCGCCCAGTTTTGAAGCTGCCACCAGCTTCAGTGAAAAGCTTGCTGCCGATAGAGGCGTGGGGTGTGTTGCCGTGGTACCTTGATAAGCTGGACAGCTTTAATTCTTCATCCGGGTCTTACCTGTTTGTGCAGGTTCCTGAAGAGAGGATTCGGCGGCTAGACATTGCTGGCCTCACTTGAACCTCCAGATTTGAAAATTTAAGGCAGGTCCGATGGCATTCTTCTGGAAGCAGTTCATTTTGAAGTGCATTGTACCCCCATATAGCGCTGTTCACTGCTGATCCTTTCAGGGACCATTTTGCAGGTGTATGGTATTCCACCGCTGGCACCTGTGATGTGGCGTGAGGTAGCTGTTCCTTTACGAGAGAACTCTGCCCTTCAGGCTACATTTCGCGAAGGTCTTGATGCCGTGCCAGAATTTCTGGAACGTCACGTTTGTACTCCAGTATGTTCCCTGGACATACTTCCGATTCTTCCGCTTCATGCGGGATATGTAGGCGGTGTACCTTCCAGCCCGGACCCATGCTGAGTCTCCGAGGTTATCCGTCGGCGGGATATTTCTCCGCAGGCGGTAATCTTATAGCCCGGACCCTCTGAGTCTAGGGGCTCATCCGCCGGTGGTATATACGCAGCCCGGACACTGCAGGTCTCTGGGCTACCATTGGCGGTATATCCCTAGTGATATGCCATACATGGACCATATCAGGAGGGAGCATTAGTGGGATGAGCGCTCTCTGATGCTATCCATGCTCCACATGGGTAAACGGCCGAGGACGTACACATGTTGGAGGGGACCCTCCTGGCCTACCCAGGCCTTTCAGACTCTATTGAACCTCTCTGGGCCGCTGGAGTCTGAAAAATGCCGCCGGCTATCCGCACTTCTGCGGTCCGCAGCCGTGTCTTCACGCGGTCCCTGTGGCCGGGTTTCCCCGAACCGGGTTCATCCCACGGTTTGTCATCCCGCGGTCCCTGCAGCCGGGTTTTCCCCCCGAGCCGGGTTCATCCCGTGGTCTTCCCGCGGTCCCCGTGGCCGGGTTTTCCCTGAGTCGGGTTCACCCCGTGGTTAGGCTTCTCCCCACGGTCCCTGCAGCCGGGTTTCCCCCGAGCCGGGTTCGTCCCATGGAGAATCTTCCTGCGGTCCCCGCGGCCGGGTTTTCCCTGAGTCGGGTTCACCTCGCGGCTTGATTCTCTTGTTGTCCCGGGTTCCCCGCAGAATCCATTCCGTGGTTTACCACAGCTGAGATTCCCTCGCGGTCCCTGGAGACGGGATTCCCCGCGAGGTCGATGGTGGGCTCCCCCTCCAGCCGGGCATCCCCGCGATTCTCGCAGCTGGGATTTCCCCGCGGTGTAGGGGAATGCAATATCTCCAGCAGGATCTCTGTGCTCAGAGCTTCCTGCAAGGAGAAAACGGACCTGGAGTTAAGTTGAAAAACTTAATATGTCGCGCATACGTGCTGGCGGGGTCTTCACGTAGTCACTCACATGTCCCCGAAGTAAGATGTCACTGTTTAAACTACTTATTAAAATATGGCCGTTGCCCAGCATTTCTGAATAACGTGAATTATTGAAATTTGATGAAGCCACATTCCTCAATCTTTATTTCAGACCTTCAGCATTTTGTATGTTGATTTTTTTTTTCCACACTATGTTCCATAGGCCAAAACAATATGTTTGAAAAGCCACATGCTTGGATCACAAAATTGCTAAAGGAGCATAAAATCAAATTTGTTGCAGATTATAGTCATTCCTTTGTTGAGCATACAAAAATGTCAAGACCAGGGTATTTCATAAATGTTCTATGACAAACACCATTTTGCTGCCCTGCATGTTATTTGCAATTGAGAGCATGTTTCTCAAGCATCAGGCTTAAAAATAGATGTAGCCTGTTCAAATGTCCTCGACTATTATGTTCCATTCTTGTAAAGAGACAAACAACGGTGATTTATGTGGGTGGTGCAGAGCAAAGCCAAAGATAGAGGATGAGTGATTATATTTTGTTGGAGGATTGTAAATCTTTGAAACATTCTTCCTCAAAGAACAGTGGAAGCATTGGTAAGGGCAGTCACGGTGGCACAGTGGTAGGGTTGCTGCCTTACAGCGAATGCAGCGCCGGAAACCCGGGTTCGATCCCGACTATGGGTGCTGTCTGTATGGAGTTTGTACGTTCTCCCCGTGACCTGCGTGGGTTTTCTCCGAGATCTTCAGTTTCCTTCCACACTCAAAAGACGTACAGGTTTGTAGGTTCATTGGCTTGGTAAATGTAAAAATTGTCCCAGTGGGTGTAGGATAGTGTTAATTGGGGGGGGGGGGGGACACTGGTTGGCGCGGACCCGGTGGGCTGAACGGCCTGTTTCCATGCTGTATCACTGAACTAAACTCAGATCTGTAGGCTTTGAATGCAGAAATACTGTAGATTTTAATACAGCTAAAGGTAACTGCAGAAAGTGAGAGTGGGGAATTGAGGTTACAATCTTATCTTGTAAAATGGCAGTGCAGGCCGGAAGAGGCAACAAGGCTTGCGTTTGCTCCCTCCTTGGGTATATATGTGTGTGCATGTGTCCCTTGGGATATACCATCAGTAACAACAGGGTGGCAAGCCATATCCTGTTCGATCAATACTGAAAAATCTCTCCTAAGATTTTGCGACCAACTTTCTTTCTTGCACTCCATCTTATTTTTTGTGGAGGAAGCCAAATAAAATACTCTTGGAACATTTGGAACGTCGTGCAATAATGTTCCCAATATGAAAGCAGTCCCTTCGAACTCATAATTCATCTTCATGAACTATCTCAAAACAAAACATGCCCTGCGATGCCCTGGTTTCCCTTTTTAACCTTGTTTCCTTCTGAAATCCCACCCTTCTCTACACACCAACCCAAGTCCATAGTTTAGTTTAGTTCCTTATTGCCATATATACTGAGTTACAGTGAAAAGCTTTTTTGTTGCATACTTGATTCCAGTCTGTGAAAATACTACATGTGATTACAATCAAGCCGTCCACAATGTACAGATAAAGGGTATAACATTTAGTGCAAGGTAAAGTCCAATTAAAAATAATTCAAAGTTCTCAAATGAGGTACGTGGGATGTTAGGACCATTCTCTAGTTGGTGAGAGGACTGTTCAGATGCTTGATAATAGCTGGGATGAAACTGCCCTTGAATATGGAGGTATGCAATTTCAAACCTATATACCTCCTGTCTGATGGGAGAGGGAAGAGGAGGAAATGTCCAAGGTGAGACTGATCCTTAATTATGCTGGTGGCATTGCAGACGCAGCGTGAGGTGTAGATGGAGAAAATGGAAGAGAGAATGGTTTGTATGATTGACTGGGCTGCGTCCATAATTCTCTGCAATTTCTTGCGGTCTTGGATGGAGCTGTTCCCAAACAATGCTATGATGCCATTGCTTCAACATGGGTGGTCCAGGACAAATCGCTGCTAATATTTATTCCAAAGAACTTGACGTATTCAACTATCTCTACTTTGGCGCCATCAATGTGTGTGCCGCTTCACCCCCTGAAGTATATCCCAATCTCCTTTGTCTTGCTGAGGTTGTGGAAGAGGTTATGTGTCAGAAGGATCTGCAGATGCTGGTTTAAACCGAAGATAGATATAAAAAGCTGGAGTAACTCAGCAGGACAGGCAGTGTCTCTGGAGAGAAGAAACGGGCGGCGTTTCAGTTCAAGGTCTCGACCTGTAAATTGAGTTGGATTGGTATTTGTCTGCACAGTCATGAGTGCATAAGGAGTATAGAAGGGGGCTGAGAATGCATCTCTGCAGAGGATTATCTTAGAAGGTGATTTGTCTCCTATCCTCACTGGTTGGGGTCTTTTGGTTAGGAAGTCAAGGATCCAATTGCAGAGGGGAGTGCTAACTCCAAGTTCCATGAATTTGGATCGGATAATGGTACTGAAGGCAGAACTGTTATCTTAGAAGTCTGACATAGGTGACTTTCTTATCCAGGTAATCCAGGGATGAGTGTAGGGCCAGGGAGACGTCATCAGCCATGGACTTGCTGTGGTTATGCCAGCTGGAGATAGCAGACGGAGAAGTTAGGTATTCAACAGTTAACCTGGATTCTAATGAGAGAGTAGGAAGTCACATTTGCAGTCTGAGTGACTAAGAAGCCTGTGAGTGTGTTCTGGGCCATGAGAGTGGAGGCAAACAAGAAACAACCCTGTGGACTACATTTGCCATTCAGGTTGACCATTTAAGTAAGAACAGTTTTGGCCAAGTCCAAACATTTTTGACTGGGCTACTCTGATCTGGCTATGAATGACAAAAGTAACTATCCTCCATTTCTATTCTAACTAGATCCTCGGTCACCTAATATTTCCGAGAGATTGTTTGTGTCTTCCTTAGTGAAGACAGAATCAAAGTACTCGTTTAACTGTTCTGTCATTTCCTTGTTTCCCAATATCAAATCAGCTGTTTCTGACTAAGTTGACCTACATATGTCTTCACTAATCTTTACCTTTTTACATACCTAAATAAACTTTTACAGTCAGTTTTTATATTCCCCGCAAGCTTTCATTCATGCTCTTTTCCCCTGTTTTAAGTAACCCCTTTGTCTGAATTTTAAATTCCTCCCAGTCCTCTGCTTTGACACTTCTGGGCAATTTATATGTCTCTTCCTTGGCTTAACAATATCCTTGACTTCCCTCATCAGCCACGGTTGAGCCGCCTTCCCAGTTTTATTTTTTTTGCCTGACAGGGGTGAACAATTTCTGGAGTTCATCCATGCAGTCTTTAAATCTTCCCCATTGCATCTCCACTGTCAACCCTTTAAGTATATATACGAGGAGATCAGTTACTGTGAGAAATTAATAGGATGAAAAATGGGGTGACGTGGTGGCTATGATACTTGACAGCAACAAATATTGTGGTGAATGAAGGGACAAAGTTTTGATTTGTGGAATTATGAAAGTGCAGATATAATTGGAAAAGGAATTATGTCGGAAGAAAGTCAGAATGTAATATAATGTCTGGAGCTCAGCGTGGGGTTAAATAAGATGCCAAGAAATGAACAATCCTTTTCACTTTGAGTCAATTCCCAGAAAAAGAGTCAGTGTCTAAACAATATTTATCCACAACCTCTTGCTGTACAGTTCAATGTTCTTATTGCTATCTCCTCTGTTTATCGTGACAGAAACTAAAAAAGAAAACGCCAGGAGAAGAGTGGGACCATATATTAAAAGAATTACAAGCGATATTTCTTTTAGGATTGAAAAATTAGGAGACATAACAAATCATGCGAATAAATTGAATGATGTCTCAGCCATTTGCTGGAAGCTCTAGATGCCAAAAGTTTTTAAAAAAATATTTGCAAATCAATCAAATAGAAGGATAATGTTTTGGAGCCAACATAAAGTCTTCATTTTGAAAGATCCAGATTATCATAGGGTGCTCCGTTTAGTTTAGTTTCTTAGTTTAGTTTAGGGATACAGCGTGGAAGCAGGCCTTTCGGCCTACCGAGTCCATGCTGACCAGCGATCCCCACACATTAATACTACCTTGTTAATGTTGTTAACATTAACAAGGGACAATCTTTTTATATTTATACTTAGTCAATTAACCTACAAACCTGTGGGTCTTTGGAGTGAGAGAGGAAACCGAAGTTCTCGGAGAAAATCCATGCAGATCACGGGGAGAACATGCAGACAAGCACCCGCAGTCAGGATCGAACCCGAGTCTCTGGTGCTGTAGGGCAGTAGCTCAACGGCTCTGCTACCGTGCTGCCCTCTGTCAAATATGGATAGTTTCTGCTATAATATCGCAGATTATCACTAATGCTGTAGAATAAATTGTATCAACATCGCGTTCGAGGAAATGTTAGGAACAAATTTTATTGATGAAAACAGTTTTGGATTTAAAAAAAACTTGTAACATTAATATTTTATTCCAAACAAGCTGAGACCATTTAGATGCTTTTCGGCTGCCTCGCGCGATTTTCTCCTGCGCTTAAATATTAAAGATCCATTGGTAACCAATAATGATCATACAGCAAAGGTGTTTGAGAAATGAATGATAATAAGGTCTGCAAATCCTCACGAGGAGACGGTGTGAATTTTATCGTGTGTATTTCTACACGTGGCAACATGAATGATGTTATCGGGTGCAAATGGATTTAGTTTTGAAACAAATGTTGCCTTGACAATCCTGTGCAAGATTCAATATATAAGTAGATGAAAGTAACACGCTCTCTGCTCCACCATGTGCTTTAATATTAGCCTCGGTGGAGTTTATCTTTTTAATAATCTCTTCAGGTTAGTCACCATTTAAATGCCCATTTGTATTCTGGTATACTGGCCTCAGCACTCTGAGCTGCATCAGTTTTTACTCTCTTCAATAACCGACACCAACTTCACAGTAGGACGCAGTGCTGGAGTAACTCAACGGGCCAGGCAGCATCTCTGGAGCATATAGATAGGTGACGTTTTGGGCTGTGGCCCTTTTTCAGACCCGCAACATCGCCTATCCGTGTTTTCCCGAGATGCTGCCTGACCTTCTGAATTACTCCAGCACTTTATGTCCTTTTGTGTAAACCAGCAACTGCAGTTCTTTTTTTTTCTTATTCACAGTATTTTTATTTCTGAACAAGAACTGCCAGCATGGTACCTGTCCTTGACAGAGGTAAAACCTGCCACAGGTAATCAATTAATTCTTTGAAATTCATGATCACTATCTCCTAATGCCTTATCTAGTGCATGTCTTTTCACCTTTGTAGCTCTCCCTGCATCTCTTTTCTATGAATCAGCTGCTGTTGCTGAAAAATATTTAATCCATTTATTTATTGTGTTCCATAGTCTCCAAACTCTCCCTTAGAGCATTGTCGAGTGGTTAAAAAGTGTCATGGGTGGATCTATGGATGGGACTATTTTATACACATAGCTATAACAGTCATTATCAGTTCTGAGGGGTTACCGAGGAGGATAACAGTATAATGGGAAGGTGTTATGGTGCCACATGTACCGTTAGAGAGGGTAGTGGTCTGCTGTATGGAGTCATCGTCCCATCAGCTGGAGTAACCCGGTCGACAATAATCAAAAAAATCTCAATCAGAGTTTGAACAGTGAAATTGCCAATTCAGAGACAACGATATGATACGATATTATACGATGTAACTTTATTTACCCCTGGAGGGAAATTTATTTGCCAACAGTCATAAAAAAACACAAAATGCATGTAACATGAAACATGAAAATAAAGTGACGAGTGGTAAGGGATGTGCAAAGATTGAGGAGGTGGGGGTTCAATTTTGGTCTACCCCATGACAGAAGGGGGAGGAATTGTAACGTTTGATAGCCACAGGGAAGAAGGATCTCTAATCCCACAATTTAAGATTTTACACTAATCCTACAATGTAGCGCTTGGGCTTCTTAAGCACCTGGACGACTACGTTTATGAGTGTTGAACCACCACGACATCAATCTGTCAACTAAACTCAAAGTCTACAAAGCAGTTGTGCTTTCCAGCCTGCTCTATGGCTGTGAAATGTGGACCTTGTATAGGAATCACATCCGTCAACTTGAGAAGTTGCATATGCGCTTGTTATGGTCCATCATGGGCATTTGCTGGCAGGACAAAGTGCCAACCTAGAAGTATTGGACAGATCCAGCTTCACAAACATTGAGGCAATGATCATCAAAGCGCTCCGATGGACTGGGCACGTCACCAGGATGGATAAAACCCGCATGCCTCGACAGGTCTTCTACTGCGTGCTCTCCCAGGGGCAAAGGAACCGTGGGCTTCCCAGGAAGCGGTACAAAAATTACATCAAGGACCATCTCCACTATTGTGGTCTTGTGCCCAAGCAACTGGAAGCCTGCGCCAGCGGCAGAACACGCTGGCACGAAGCAGTGCAAACAGCAGCCAGCAGCTTCGAGGAACGCCGCCTAGAGCGACATATCAAAGCCATGGAGAGGAGGAAGGCTGCCACCCAGAACCCGCCAGCGATGACCTTCATCTGCCCTCACTGCTCTCGAGTGTGCAGTTCACGAATTAGACTCGTGAGCCATGTTAGAATACACCAGAATTGAGACTTCACAACCCCTGCCATCGTCGTTACCGACGGACCACCATCACAATGTTGCTACAGCTCTACCAAAAGCTACAAAGGTGGTCAATCGTGGTCTGAGCTCAATAATTTACAATTAGACCATAAATAATTCAACCAAGCCAATTTTCCAAAGAGCACGATTTTGACTTCAGGAAAGTGGCTTGCTTGTTTCCCCATATAGGACACAAATTGTCATTATTTTGTAACCTTTTTAAGCAACAAATATAGTTGCCTATTCTGATATGACTTCCATGGGTTGCCATGGGAATTTTTTTTTTCATGTATTCCAATGCTGATTGCACTTTTGGATTCAATTTAAGCATTGAATATAATGTGTCAAATAAACTGCTGTAATTTGACTTTTATTGCATAATTTAATAATTATGAGTATAAAGTAATAAATAATGGTTGGTAGTTAGAGAGCTAGGCATATCTGGGGTGAGATTATATATTTTTTACAGCCTTGTATTAATTGTATGAACTTATTATGTGATAGTACTGTGATTTACCATACATTTTCCTCTTCACATTTTATTGCAGTAGAATTAAGATTCATTGCTCTGATTCCTACATTTAAGAACATTGTTCCATTGATAGCTTTGGACCTGGGGAGATACAGCACAGCCCGCCGAGATCAGGTTCAACATCAACCGCCATTTTGCACTAATCCTACGTTATACTTAAATCTCTCCACTTTCTTTTCCAATCCATCAACACTCTTCCACTTTCCTGCTCAAATCAGTCAAATTACCAAAGTTCTTGCCTTGATATCAATGGTTCAACGGTGCTTTATTTGTCACATGTGCAACTGCACAGTAAAATTCTTTTTTGCATATTTACACGTGTGGGCGCCGCCATGTTTTGCCGCCAATTCCAAAGACCAGCCCGCCCACTTAGGCGACTCTTTAGGTGACTGCCAGGGACTAATTTTAATAGAATTCACCGACAACACCTGGCGACAACCTACGTCAACCTACGACAGTAGAAATTGTTGCCACTGTCACCGTAAATTTTTCGACATGTTGAAAGTTTTGCGGGAGTCGCCTGAAGTCGGCCAAAAGTCGCCTAAGCGGGACAGGCCCATTAGGGAGATCGCAGATAACTACAGTAGTAGTAGGATTATATTACTAGGCATTTAGGCCAATTAACTTCCCTATTATTGATTGGGATGGACATAATGGTAAAAGATTACATGGAACAGAATTGTGTATCCAGGCAAGTTTCCTCGACACGTTTTGAGATGACCACACTCGAGAGGGGGCAGCACTCAACCTCCTTATTCGGGAAATAATGCTGTGCATGTGGCTGAAGTATCACTGAGCGATTACTTTGGAACTGGTGACCATATTTCTATTCGTTGAAAAATAATTATGGAAATAGATAGGGCTGGTCCACATTAAAATCCTAAATTGGGGCAAGTCTAATTTTGATGGCATTGGAGAGGAGCTTGCAAAGATTGATCTGGAGATATCTGGAGTTTCCTATATTTAATTAAACTGTAAACAAAATGGCAAAAAGACACTGGGAACAAAACAGCCGGAGCAATCTGATTTTCAGTAAATGGATCAATTATACCTACTCTTGAGGGAGGATCTGCATCTGTTGCCATCCCCCTCTTTTGGAGGGCTCTCCACCATAATCACATGAACTCGTGTTGTTTCAATTCATAAAGATGAGACTTTGTCTTTGGAAAGTTAGACGAGAATTTATTTTCATGCAAATGTTTATTTTTTTTATAAGAATTCACGAAGTAGTGACATCTTGGCAATATAGTAGGGAGAAATAAAACAAATAAACAAATTGGGATGTTTGAGTTTGAAGAAAGGTCCCGATCTGATATGTCACCTATCTATGTCTGCACCCTGACCCGATGAGTTACTCCAGCACTTAGTGTTCCATGCAGGATTCCAGCATCTGCAGTTCCTTGTGTCATATTAAGTCAGCTAATGGGTCAATGTTTATATTTAGGCTCAGATGTTTTAAAATATCTATTTCGTTCATTCCAGAAAAAAACTGTTCCTACAGATGAACTGTGTTCTTGGTTGCCAGTGCAAAACCTTCCTCGAGATTCTGGCCCATAATTTGTTCCTATCTCACCCATTTGAGTCCATTGAGGGATTTCACCAGGCACTGACAACATTTAGCTGTTGGTTACTGAGTGAGCACAGAAGCATTTTTTTTTACAAATGTTTAAACATTGAGGTGTGCAACATCATTCAGCATAAACCAGAGATAGTTCATTCCTCTCTTTAGAATTAAGCAGCATAAACAATAAAAATTATCATGCCTTGCTCAAAATGAGTCTGGACCACATACACAAATATAAAGTTAAGGTCGGCAACTGTTATAATCAATGCTGTATATCGTACCTAAAATATGGAGAGTTGTTTAAGAAGGAACTGCAGATGCTGGAAAATCGAAGGTAGACAAAAATGCTGAGAAGGGTCTCGACCCGAAACGTCTCTCCATTTCCTTCACTCCATAGATGCTGCCTCACCCGCTGAGTTTCTCCAGCATTTTTGCCTACCTAAAATATGGAGAGTATAATTTTCCACTAACTGTCAATGGATTTCCCAGCAACCAACATCAATGCTTCCAACTTGCTGATAGATATTTATGGTTATTGTAATATAACCTCTTGCATCCTTTTACGTTTCATAATATTGAATGCAATGTTAAAGGTTTTTATGTGCTTCTAAATATAAGACATTTAAAGGTTGATACAATTATTTAATAGGATAGAAGGGAAGGCTCCACCCGTTAGCAAACTGTCAGGGGATTGTGTTGTAGTGGGAATGGACAAATGGTTTCAGTAGCAAGTTTGCTCAAATTTGCTTGCTGCGGACTTGGTGGGGCATGTCCGATCGCTGCAGGGTGCAGTGAGGTGAAAGCCTATTGTTCATCCGGCCCAGGTAAATAACATGGCCGGAGAGCTTAGTTTAGTTTATTGTCACGTGTACTGAGGTACAGCGGGAAGCTTTTGTTGTGTGCTAACCAGTCAGCAGAAAGACAACATGTGGTTACAATTGAGCCATCCACAGAGTACAGCTCCATGATAAAGGGAATGATGCTTAGTGCAAGATAAAGCCAGTATAGTCTGATCAGAGATAGTCTGAGGTTCTCCAATGAGGTAGGTAGTAGTTCAGGACTGCCTCCAGTTGTTGGTAGGATAGTTCAGTTGCCTAACAGCAGCTGGGGAACAGACCGTCCCTGGATCATATGCAAGCAGAAGGGATTAGTTTAACTAGGCATCATGTTTGGCACTGACATTGTGGGCCTGAGGGCCTGTTCCTGTGTTGAATTGCTCTTCAATCTGTGTTCTAATATATTGAATTGGCTTACTTTGTTTGAGTGAGGATAAGGAACAGAAGAATTAAAGCTTGAGTCAGTTAAGTTAAATGGCTCCATTCAACATGAGCTCTTTAATGCATCATGACATTTTAAAAGGATACATTATCTGGTTGCAAAGGTAATTGAAATAATCAATCAAAACCTCACCACGAGTGCCTCTTGGTTTTGGTATTTTTCTCTGTGGTCTTGGAAACCCTATTTCTCAATGTTGGTCCTTCTCCTGTGGCCTGGCTGCGAGAGACAGCACCCCTTCCTGGCTTTGACATACCCCTGGATGGACTTGCATCTGAGAGTAGATAGATATTGAGTCTCACGGGTGATAGGCTTCACCCATCTTTTGTAGCCACAGTGACCAGTCACAGACTTTGAGCATATCATGAATCAAAGCACAAGAACTGCCTCTGATCATGGAACTGTTCCAAGCCTTTGTAGTCAGCACCACTGACTGAACTTGATTCCTCTTCTGCTGGATTGCAGCCTGGTCCTGCCAGCTGCATCCCGCCACACTCTTCCCTTGCACTGCTGGTCTTCTGCAGTAGCAGATACACTGGTGCAATAGGGTGCTCACTGACTGCTGCAGTCTGTCCCAGCATATCCTCCTACTCTCCATGTGGCTCCAGGGACTCGGCTGGGATAGAAAGCTGCAACCCAAAGCTCCATCCCCTACCTCTTTAGGGAGATGTTGAGGATAAAGGAAACATGTTAGCTGGTCATGGAACAGTGATGAGCCTCAAATATTACACTTGATCCCTGAGCATGCCTCATATCTACTGGTAAAGCAGGCAGTCTTTTTCTGAAGGTAGGTTGTGTAATGTATCAGAGAGGTGAACTGATGCATTGATGAACGACTGCCTGAATAGGAGACAAAACCTTTTGATGAAACCTTAAATGACTCCTACCTAACAAAGGGTGCCAATGTAATATTTTGAGGATGATGAGAGACTTTATTGGATAGAAATAGCTTAAGTAAATGAACATGGACACAGAAAATGAAATAGAAAACTGTGAGGTCATCTACTTAAGTAATAAGAAGGGGATTTTTTAAATTTTTTTTAAATGGTGTTTGTTTAAATTGTATTGGTATTCATTGTAGAAAGCAAAGCATTAAGCAAAACATTAAGAAAGCAAATGGTGTATTAGTTTTTATGCAAGAGGGCTTTAGTGCAATAAGAAAGATGCCTTTATGAATTTATGTAGGGCCTGGGTAAGACCTAGACTAGAATTATTGTTTAAAAGTCTAGGCATTCTCACTGAAGGAAGGATATATAACATAGAATATGTTATCTATATATTGCTAAAACTCTCATCTTGACCGCTTCCTCTCTGCATTGTAATTAAATTTGCGCAAAAATGATCCCCCATAGTGCTACGATTTTTCGCCACCTCATCATTCTCCTCTACTGCAAATCAAATAGGTTTTGTTCCAATCGATGAAATAGTATACAATTCAATCCAATCCAATATTTTATTCCATGTCATTTGAACCTCAGTGAGGCTCAAACGAAACTCCGTTTCCACAGCCATACAAACAAAGACAATTCCTACAAAACATACAAACAATTCAATTTACACAAACGTCCATCACAGTGAATCTCCTCCTCACTGTGATGGAAGGCAGTCTTTTCTCTCCCCTGCACCATTTCTCTCCCGATGTTGGAGCCCCCGGCAGGCGCTGTAATGTCCCGCGGCCATTAAAGCTGCGCCGGGTGATGTACGGCCCCGGGTCGTTCTAACCCCGTGTCACGGGCTGGAGATGTTATGTTGCGGGATCTCCGAAAAGCGGTCTACCACCAGGCACCCGCGAGCTCCCGATGTTCCGTCCACTGGTCTGCAGCTGGAGCCTCTGAGTTCCAGAGTCGGGCAGCAGCAGCGATCCGCCACCCCTCCCCACGCTCCGAAGCCGGCCAGCCCCACGATGGTGAGTAGTCCGCAGGCTCCGCGACTGGAGCCCCAAGGTCGTTCCGTTTGGACGCCGCTCCACGGTACTAGGCCCCGACGACAACGGAGACCTGACAGGAAAAAGGTCGGGTCTCCTGTGCGGGGAAGAGATTTTTTAAAGTTTCCCCCTCCCCCCCGCCCCCCACATATACAGTTAAAAACACGAACAACTACATTTAACTCGACAAAAAAAAAGACAGACCGGCTGTAGGGGCCGCTGTAACGTGAGTCATGCCGCCGCAGAAGTAGAAAAGTTATGAAGGTTTTTGAAGGTTCCCCCTTCCCCCACACCACCACCCCCGTCCCCCACACCCTCCCTCCCCCCCACCCCTCCCACACCCCGCTTCCGCACACCCCCTCCCCCACACCACCCCTCCCCGCAGAAGTGTGAAAATGCATATCTCCAGATTTAGGGACAGTTTATTCCCGGCTTTTATCAGGCAACTGAACCATCCTATCACCAACTAGAGTGGTTCTGGTCTATCACCTACCTCACTGGAGACTCGAATTATAATTAATTGGACATTACTGGACTTTGTCTTGTACTAAACATTATTCCCTTTATTCCATAACTGAACATGGTGGATGACTTGACTGTAATCATCAACCATTTTCCCGCTGACCAGACAGCATGCAACAAAAGAGCTTTTCACTTTATATCTTGTTACATACGATGATAAACTATAAACTAAACTAAACTTAAAAACTAAAATTAAAGGAACAACGCTTGTTACTTTCAGTCCTCAGGGACTTCACTAGAGAGGACATCTTTGTCAAGGCCCCAGGAATCTCCTCTCTTAAGAACTTGGATCGATCCCATCAGGTGCAAGGGATTTATCCACTTTAATGGCTTTCATGAATCCCAACACCACCTTGTTCTTGATATCAAACTATCCTAGCATATGGTTATATCTCGCATCTCATTCTCCTTGGTGAATACAGATGCATAATACTCACTTAGTTCCTCGCCTACATCTGCTGACTGCAAGCATATGTATGTGCTCAAGGTAGAGCTGTGAATGTTTCCCAGGTTGGCTTTTGAGATGGGTGATTTTCCGATGAGGAGAGATCATGCAGACTGTTCTGAAATAAAATATTCTGAAATAAAAATAGAATTTGTTGGAAATTGTCTGCAGGACTACTGAAAGAAAAGGTGTTTCAGATCCTAGACCTTTTGACCTATAAGCTCATTGAGGCATATTCATTTCATTCAGTGCTTGACAGTCAATGCAGGGATGATGTTTCTCCTGGCTAGGATATATAGAAACACAATCAGTCTCCAAAATGAAGGCACAACCATTCAAGATTGAGATAAGAATGTTTCTCAGCTAGAATCCAGAAAATCATCACCCAAGAGGAATAGATTCAAGATCAGGTCAAATGATATTTGGATCGTCAAGGATTAAGGGATATGAATCAAGTGCAGGAAAGTGGCCCTGATGTAAAATAATATTCACAATCTTCAGTGAATGACAGCAGGTATGAGGGTCTGATTTGTCTATTCCTTCTACTATTTCTAGTGTTCTAATATTACATGTATGTACTCAATTACAGTCATGAATGCTGCTTTAACTCTGTTGGTGTCTAAGTTACTGAAGGAATGTCTGTGGTGGCTGACTACACATACGCAACTAGCAGCCTCTCAACTGAAATTCAAATTTTCTGGGACCTTCATCCCAAGCATATCTCCCTCATGACATTTGCAGTGGTGATGTCCCTGTTAAACATATTTACGTCGTCTTGTATGTTTGTAATGATTTGTGCTGAGGTAAGATCTTCTTCTTCCTCTCTTTTCATACCAAAGGAGAAGAAAGATTCTAAGGGGAGAATGAGGTGACTGTGGCTGACAAGGGAAATCAAAGACAGCATACCATTAAAAGGGAAAGCATGTAATATTGCAAAGATTAGTGGGAAGCTAGAGGATTAGGAAGCTTTAAAAGATCAACAGAAGGAAACCAAACAAAGAAGGGATTCAAAGTAACATTAGTAAATTTGTAGATGACACAAAGCTGGGTGGCAGTGTGAACTGTGAGGAGGGTTTGACGAGAATGCAGGGTGACATGGACAGTTTGTGGGAGTGGGCAGGTGCATGGCAGATGAAGTTTAATGCGGATAAATGTAAGGTTATCCACTTCGGTAGCAAAAACAGGAGGGCAGATTACTATCTAAATGGCGTCAAGTTGGGAAAAGGGGAAGTACAACGGGATCTGGGGGGTCCTTGTACATTAGTCTATTAAAGTAAGCATGCAGGTACAGCAGGCAGTGAAGAAAGCAAATGGCATGTAGGCCTTTATATTCAGAGCAAAGAGGTCCTTCTGCAGTTGTACAGAGCTCTAGTGAGACCACATCCGAAGTATTGTGTGCAGTTCTGGTCCCCTAATTTGAGGAAGGACATTCTTACTATTGAGGGAGTGCTACGTAGGTTTACAAGGTTAATTTCCGGGATGGCGGGGCTGTCATATGCTGAGAGAATGGAGCAGCTGGGCTTTTATACTCTGGAGTTTAGAAGGATGAGAGGGCATCTCAGTGAAACATATGAGATTGTTAAGGGTTTGGATACACTCGAGGCAGGAAACATGTTCCCAATGTTGGGCGAGTCCAGAACTAGGGGCCACAGTTTAAGAATAAGGAGTAAGCCATTTAGAACGGTGACGAGGAACCACTTTTTCTCACAGAGAGTGGTGAGTCTGTGGAATTCTCTGCCTCAGAGGGTGGTGGAGGCGGGGTCTCTGGATGCTTTCAAGAGAGAGCTAGATAGGGCTCTTAAAAATAGCGGAGTCAGGGGATATGGGGAGAAGGCAGGAACGGGGTACTGATTGGGGATGATTAGCCATGATTGAAGGACCAAACGGCCTACTCCTGCACCTATCGTCTATCGTATCTATTGTCTCAACTCAAAATGTCACCTATTCCTTTTCTCCAGAGATGCTGTCAGACCCACTGAGTTACTCCAGCATTTTCTGTTTAACTAAAAAGACAATATGATGAAGGAAAGTTATCCAATAATATAAAAGAGGATATCAAAAGTTTCTTCAGATATTTAAAGAGTAAGAGAGGGGCAAGAGTGGACATTGGACCACAGGAAAATCATGCTGGAAAAGTAATAATGAGGAATAAAGAAATGGCAAAGGATTTTAATATGTTTTTAGCTTCAGTCTTCACAGCAAAACCCACCAGCAACCTGAAAACCTGAAATTCAAGAGAGTCTGGTGGCAGAAGTTAGTGGAGTGCCTGTTACTAACATATAACATATAACAATTACAGCACGGAAACAGGCCATCTCGGCCCTTCAAGTCCGTGCCGAACAACTTTTTTCTCTTAGTCCCACCTGCCTGCACTCATACCATAACCCTCCATACCCTTCTCATCCATATGCCTATCCAATTTATTTTTAAATGATACCAACGAACCTGCCGCCACCACTTCCACTGGAAGCTCATTCCACACCGCTACCACTCTCTGAGTAAAGAAGTTCCCCCTCATGTTACCCCTAAACCTCTGTCCCTTAATTCTAAAGTCATGTCCTCGTGTTTGAATCTTCCCTATTCTCAAAGGGAAAAGCTTGTCCACATTAACTCTGTCTATCCCTCTCATCATTTTAAAGACCTCTATCAAGTCCCCCCTTAACCTTCTGCGCTCCAGAGAATAAAGACCTAACTTATTTAACCTATCTCTGTAACTTAGCTGTTGAAACCCAGGCAACATTCTAGTAAATCTCCTCTGTACCCTCTCTATTTTGTTGACATCCTTCCTATAATTGGGTGACCAAAACTGCATACCATACTCCAGATTTGGTCTCACCAACGCCTTGTACAATTTTAACATTACATCCCAGCTTCTATACTCAATGCTCTGATTTATAAAGGCTAGCATACCAAAAGCTTTCTTTACCACCCTATCTATATGAGATTCCACCTTCAAGGAACTATGCACGGTTATTCCCAGATCCCTCTGTTCAACTGTATTCTTCAATTCCCTACCGTTTACCATGTACGTCCTATTTTGATTTGTCCTGCCAAGGTGTAGCACCTCACATTTATCAGCATTAAACTCCATCTGCCATCTTTCAGCCCATTTTTCCAACTGGCCTAAATCACTCTGTAGACTTTGGAAATCCTCTTCATTATCCACAACACCCCCTATCTTGGTATCATCTGCATACTTACTAATCCAATTTACCACCCCTTCATCCAGATCATTGATGTACATGACAAACAACAAAGGAACCAACACAGATCCCTGAGGCACCCCACTAGTCACCTGCCTCCAACCCGACAAACAGCCATCCACCATTACTCTCTGGCTTCTCCCATTCAGCCACTGTTGAATCCATCTTGCTATTCCTGCATTTATACCCAACAGTTGAACCTTCTTAACCAACCTTCCATGAGGAACCTTGTCAAAGGCCTTACTGAAGTCCATATAGACAACATCCACTGCTTTACCCTCGTCAATTTCCCTAGTAACCTCTTCAAAAAATTCAAGAAGATTAGTCAAACATGACCTTCCAGGCATAAATCCATGTTGACTGTTCCTAATTAGACCCTCTTTATCCAGATACTTATATATATTATCTCTAAGTATCTTTTCCATTAATTTGCCCACCACTGAAGTCAAACTAACCGGTCTATAATTGCTAGGTTTACTTTTAGAGCCCTTTTTAAACAATGGAACAACATGCGCAGTACGCCAATCCTCGGGGACTATTCCCGTTTCTAATGACATTTGAAATATTTCTGTCATAGCCCCGGCTATTTCTACACTAACGTCCCTCAATGTCCTAGGGAATATCCTGTCAGGACCTGGAGACTTATCCACTTTTATATTTTTCAAAAGTGCCAGTACTTCTTTTACTTTGAAACTCATAGTATCCATAGCTACTCTACTAGTTTCCCTTACCTCACATAATTCAATATCCTTTTCCTTGGTGAATACCGAAGAAAAGAAATTGTTCAATATCTCCCCCATCTCTTTTGGCTCTGCAGATAGCTGTCCACTCGGTCTCTCCAATGGACCAATTTTATTTCTTGTTATCCTTTTGCTATTAATATAGCTGTAGAAACCCTTTGGATTTACTTTCACCTTACTTGCTAAAGCAACCTCATATCTTCTTTTAGGTTTTCTAATTTCTTTCTTAAGATTCTTTTTACATTCCTTATACTCCTCAAGCACCTCATTTGCTTCATGCTGCTTATAATTATTGCAGATCTCCCTCTTTTTCCGAACAAGATGTCCAATTTCCCTTGAAAACCAGGGCTCTTTCCAATTTTTACTGGTTCCTTTCAACCGAACAGGAACATAAAGATTTTGTACTCTTAAAATTTCCCCTTTAAATGTCCTCCATTTCTCCTCTACATCTTTCCCATAAAACAAAATGTCCCAGTTCACTCCTTTTAAATCATCTCGCATCTCGTTAAAGTTAGCCTTTCTCCAATCAAAAATCTCAACCCTAGGCCCAGTTCTGTCCTTCTCCATAATTATATTGAAACTCATGGTATTGTGATCACTGGACCCGAAGTGCTCCCCTACGCATACCTCCGCCACCTGTCCCGTCTCATTTCCTAACAGGAGGTCCAGCACTGCCCCTCCTCTAGTAGGCACCTCTATGTATTGCTGGAAAAAAAGTATCCTGCACACATTTTACAAACTCCAAACCATCCAGCCCATTTACAGAATGTGTTTCCCAGTCCATGTGTGGAAAGTTGAAATCTCCCACAATCACTACCTTGTGCTTACTACTAATATCTGCTTTCTCTTTACATATTTGCTCTTCCAATTCTCGTTCCCCATTTGGCAGTCTATAATATACCCCTGTAAGTGTTGCTACACCTTTCCCACTTCTACGTTCCACCCAAATAGCCTCCCTAGATGAGCCCTCCAATCTATCCTGCCAAAGCACTGCTGTAATATCTTCCCTGACTAGCAATGCAACACCTCCACCTCTTGCCCCTCAAATTCTATCACACCTGAAGCAACGAAATCCTGGAATATTTATTTTCCAATCACAGCCCTCCTGCAACCATGTTTCACTGTTCGCCACAACATCATACTTCCAGGTGTCTATCCAGACTAAGCTCATCCACCTTTCTGACAATGCTCCTAGCATTAAAATATGCACATTTAAGAAACCCTCCATCTCTTGTTCTCTGTTTGTTTCCTTTTTTTTCTTTCTCCTCTTGTGTCCGAGTGCTTCCCTTTTCTGCTTCCTGCCTCCCATTCTGTCTACTAGCTTTTGCTATTTGCATCCCTCGCCCCAACCATTCTAGTTTAAAGTCTCCCCAGTGGCCTTTGCAAATTTCCCCGCCAGGATATTGGTCCCCCTCGGGTTCAAGTGCAACCCATCCTTTCTGTACAGGTCCCACCTACCCCAAAAGAAGTCCCAATGATCCAGAAACTTGAATCCCTGCCTTCTGCACCAGTCTTTCAGCCAAGCATTTATCCTCCACCTTGCTCCATTTCTACTCTCACTGTCACGTGGCACAGGCAGTAATCCTAAGATTGTTACCTTTTTGGTCCTTTTCCTCAACTCTCCTCCCAAGTCCTTAAATCCTCCCTTCAGGACCTCTTCCCTTTTTTTACCTATGTCATTGGTACCTATATGTACCACGACCTCAGGCTCCTCTCCCTCTGATTTGAGGATATCTTGGACACGTTTAGACACGTCCAAGACCTTGGCACCAGGGAGGCAGACCACCATCCTGGTCTCCCGACTGCGTCCACAGAATCGCCTATCCGACCCCCTAACAATAGAGTCCCCAATTACTATTGCCCTCCTCTTTTTTCCCCTACCTTTCGGAGCAACAGGGCCGGTCTCTGTGCTGAAGGCCCGTCTGCTGTCGCTACCCTCGGGTAGGCTGTCACCCCCATCCGTACTCAAACAGGAGTACTTATTTGCCAGGTGTACTGACATTGGAGTACTCACTTGTTCATGCCTCTGCCCCTTGCCCTTCCTTAGCGTGACCCACATGTCTCTCTCCTGTGGTTTTGGAGTGACCACCTCCCTATAACTCTCCTCTATCACCTTTTCACTCTCCCTGACCAGGCAGAGGTCATCGAGCTGCTGCTCCAGGATCCTAAAACGGTCCCTTAGGAGCCCCATCTCTCTGCACCTGATGCAGATGTGGACGTCAAGAGGGCCATCCGACACCATGACCTCCCACATCTGACATGCAGTACAGTACACTGCTCTGGCTGACATTCTCTCGCCTTACCCTGGATCGATATCAGTATAATATAATGGAAACTGCTAGGAGAAATCAGCAGGTATCTGACTCAAACAGCTGCTCCCACTGCACCTTTACTAACCCCCTGTACCTTTACTCACCCACTGTACTTTTACTCACCCCCTGTACCTTTACTCACCCACTGTACTTTTAACCAGAAAGCAGAAATACTAACCAGAGGCTCCACCCAATCAGCTGCTTCCTCTAGTCTGCTTCCACCAATCAGCGGCTTCCACCAGAAACCTCCCTATTCAGAATGGAATGTTCCGGATTTAAGTAAAAACAAGCCCCGCGCTGGGTTTATGTACTCACCGCTCCTGACCCTCCTCCACTCGCACCAACGGTCCCGGGCCTCTGCCTGAACAAGCCCCGCGCTGGGTTTATGTACTCACCGCTCCTGACCCTCCTCCACTCGCACCAACGGTCTCGGGCCTCTGCCTGAACAAGCCCCGCGCTGGATTTATCTACTCACCGCTCCTGACCCTCCTCCACTCGCTCCAACGGTCTCGGGCCTCTGCCTGAACAAGCCCCGCGCTGGATTTATGTACTCGCCGCTCCTGACCCTCCTCCACTCGCTCCAACGGTCTCGGGCCTCAAGGAGAGGTGCTTGGAAAGTTGAAATGTCTAAAGGTGGATGGATACGCCAGATGGACTACACCCCAGGGTTCTGAAAGAGGTGGCTTTAGAGATGGTGGAGGTATTAGTGGTGATCTTTCAAGAACCACCAGTTCTGGAGGACTGAAAAACAGCAAAAGTTGCTCTGCTGTTCAAGAAGGGAGTGAAGCAAAAGAGGGGAAATCATAGCCTTACTTTACTGATTGGTGTGGTTTTTAGAGTCCATTATAAAGGATATTATATAAAATAGGCCAAAGTCAGCATGGTTTGTATACAATATTTTCTAAATGGGAAGGATTCAGGAATCAGATGTGCAAATGGAATGTTGGTGCAGGATTCCCAAATGGTTAATTTGCAAGTAGAATCAGTAGTAATGGAGGCAAGTGCAATGTTAACATTTTTTTTGAGGACTAGAAGGAGGAGGTTTGCAAGAATGGTCCCAGGGAATGACTGGGTTTACATATGATGAGCATTTGCTGGCACTGGGCTTATATTCGCCGGAGGGGAGACCTCATTGAAACTTACCGAATAGTGTAAGGTCTGGATAGAATAGATGTGGAGAGGATGTTTCCACAAGTTGGGGAAGTTCAGAACCAGAGGGCATAGCCTCAAAATACAAGGATATACATTTGGAAAGGTGATGAGGCGGAATTTCCTTAGAGTGTGGTGAATCTGTAGAATTCATAGCCTTAGCTGGCTGTAAAGGTTAAGTCAATGGGCATTTTTAAGGCGAAGATTGACTGCTAGTTAATTAGTAGCAATGTCAAGGGTTATGGTGAGAAGGCAGGGGTATAGGGTTAGGAGGGAGCGATAAATCAGTCATGATTGAATGGCAGAGTATACTTCTGCTCCTATGACTTATGAAGATCAGGAATTTGGTAGTTTTTACTTGATCTAAAATACTGCTTGATGATGGATTTGTTGATAAGTGGACATCAGGCCGGATGAGAGCAGCCTGGCCTTTTGGTGCCTACTTGCCCAAGTTCACACTATAAGATCTGTCTCAGTCATTGTTTATACTTGTCCAAAGTATTGATGCACTTATGTGTGAGGATCCATTGAGAAAGGTTGGAAACATAACCTCGTGGTTATAAATGTAATCCTTACTCTATACATTTGTGCTGAGGGCAATGAAATCGTACTCTGCAGACTTGGATAAGCAATGGTTCTCCCAGAGCCTGGCATCATATGCAGCGCTGAGTTGGGACATTTGCAGTCTGGATGGACATCTTCCAATACTTGGCTGTGATTGTCTTCGACAGAGGATGACTTTGAAACTGGTTGAGTCGATGTGACACAATGACCTTTTGTAGATTGGAATATTCTTGGAACGTGCACTAGATATCAACGGTTTAATGGTGTGTGAGACAGTGAACCAGTGTATTTAGTAAATCGGTGCAGAGATAGAGTTGTGATGAATATTGAGTATTAGAGATTGAGATGGGGACAAGTGTTAGGGCAAGAGTAGCTTGTTGATATCTGTGTGAGAGAAACAGTGTAATAGGACCTGAAATGGACAGAGAGAAGGAAAAGAGAGGGAGGGTGCAGGTGAACAGTGAGAAAGCTTGTCAAAGAAAGTTTCGGAATTGTAAAATTGCAGAATCGTTACTTTGATTGCTGCTCCTTGCCTCCACCACTCACCCTTCACCCCAGTTTCAGTTTAGTTTATTGTCACATGTACCAAGGTACAGGAAAAGCTTTTGTGTGCTAACCAGTCAGCGGAGAGGCAATACATGATTACAAATGAGCCATTTACAATGTATAGATACACAATAAGAGAATAACGTTTAGTGCAAGGTAAAGCCAGTAAAGTCCGATCAAAGATAGTGCGAGGGTCGCCAATGAGGTAGACAGTAGTTCAGGACTGCTCTCTAGTAGTGGTAGAATTGGTCAGTTGCCTGATAACAGCTGGGAAGAAACTGACCATGAATCTGGAGGTGTGTGTTTTCACACTTCTATACCTTTTGCCCGATAGGAGAGGAGAGAAGACGGAGTGTCAGGGTGCGACTCGTCCTTGATTATGCTATTGTACTTGCTGAGTAGTATGAGGTATAAATGGAGTCAATGGAAGGGAGGTTGGTCTGTGTCATGGTCTATGCTGTGTCCACAATTTGCTGCAATTTCTTGAGATCTTGGATGGAGCATTTCCCAAATCAAGCTGTGATACATCCCAATAAAATGCTTTCATGGTGCATCAGTAGAAGTTGGCGAGAGTTGTTGGGGACATGCCAAACTTCCTAAGGAAGTAAAGGCATTGGTGTGCTTTTTTGGTGGTTACATCAATATGATTCAGGTGAAGTTGTTGGTGATATTGATGTCTACTTCGGCACCATCAATGCAAACTGGGGTATGGGTACTGCTTCACTTCCTGAAGTCAATCACTAGCTCCTTTGCCTTGCTGACATTGCGAAAAAGGTTGGTGTCTCAACACCAGGACACGAGGTTCCCAATCTTCTTCCCAATCTTCTTCCTGTACTCTGCCTCATCATTATTTGATACCCGGCCCTTGTCTGTGAATTTGAAAATTGAATTGGATTTGTACATGGCCGCACAGTCGTGGGTGCATAAGGAACAAAGACTCCTTGTACACCCAACTTCATCTTTGCACCAATTTACTCACCTGAACCCTTCATGACCTCACCTATTGGTCCCTAGCTCTGGTCTTTACAGTACCTCTCTCTCTCCACCCACCCTCCCCTGTTTCTGCTGCATGTTCTGTCCCGTCCCCCCCCCCCCCCCACCCCGCGCTAGGCACAGGCATACAGTCATCTCCGTTACAAATGTGGAGTGGATGAGTTGTGAGCTTTCACTGTTGGCAAAGTTCCAAGAGGAGAGAAAGGAGCAAAACTGGGTTTAGGAGAGGGGGAGCAATCAATAGAGTGAGAGTGGGAGAGAATGACTACGGGTGCTATCTGCACGGAGTTTGTACGTTTTTCCGGAAACCGTGGGTTTTCTCCAAAATCTTCCCCCCACACTCCAAAGACATACAGGCTTGTAGGTTAATTAGCTTGGTATATAAATATGAAATTGTCCCTAGTAGGATAATGTAAGTGTGCGGGGATCGCAGGCCGGCGCAGACTTGGTGGGTCGAAGGGCCTGTTTGCTGTATCTCTAACTAAAGTAAGGGACACAAAGGAAGCAAAAGGAAAATGCTGAAAGAAACATGAATGTAGAGAGAGGGAAATAGAAAGGAAAGAACCATAACAACAGCAGGCACAAGGGAGGGAGATAGATAGGGAGACAGAGAAACAGAGACAGAGGCAGAAGTTGGCATCAAGGTGAGGAAAGAAAGAGCCAAAGCAACTGTGGAAGGGCATATACATACAAAGCAGTGGAGAAATGGAGAAGGTGGACAAAAGTGCTGGAGAATCTCAGCGGGTGAGGCAGCATCTATGGAGCGAAGGAAATAGGCAACGTTTTGGGTCAAACCTTTCTTCAGACTGAAATGGAGAACACGTGGAGATGGGAGGATGTAGAGGACCGCATGTGTAAATAGGAGATTGAGTGTGGTGCAAGGAAAGGTGGTAGCAGAATGTGAATGTTGAAGTTGTAGATGTGTAATAAAAAAGTGTTATGATGTGAGGACTCGCTTTCATCAACCTTGAGATAATTTTTCTTTCCAGCAGTGCAGGAATGTTGGTTCCACTGGAGACCTCCCATGCAATCTCCTGCAAGTGTTGTAGTGTTTACGAAGTATTTGGATGGGCACACAATCAGGCACAGATTGGAGGAATGTAGACTATATGCAGGCTGATGTGCAGTTTTAATTTGTATCATTGTTGGCATGGACATTGTGGGTCGAAGGGCCTGTTCTATGGTAAGGTCTCTGGGGTTCTCTTGAACAGAGGGCATTCACCCTGTGGATATTCTGACCTAATGGACTCTTGTGTTGCTCCTACATTGTAAATCACTGATGCATCCTCCAAAGGCTAGAAGTCTGTATACATTTGTGTCTTTAGAGGCAGAAGTCACAGTTGCGTGGCTAAGTGCTGGCAGCTGTGAGAAATTGGACTCGAGGTTTTTCTGTCATCCCCAACTGTTTCTGAAACAGCATGGTTTTCCATGAGGGAACCCAGCAATATTACTTTTCTAAATGGCACTGTGCAAGACCGTGATCTTAATACTTAATTAAATCTGTATGAGGGAGACATGCAACACTGTTTTAGTGAAACCGTAAGTCCATTGCTCTTTATTTGAATGCCTAGTGGTTGAGGTAGAGGTTGACGTAGCAAAACATAATGGTCCAGTATTTCCTTATGTTTGGGTTTTAAATTGTTCTAAATTGAATCAGAATTGGAAAAAAATGATTTTTCCTTTTCTTAATAAATGGATACTGGTGCACTGTAAGCCCATGGTTGGAGAATCTCTGGATGACAGGGAGTTTGGATTTTGTTCATGTTGCTGTGGTGATTATTTTGTATGCATTCCACACTGTGGCATTTGTAGTTTTGTGCACATTCAGTGATACATTTGTATTTGCCTCCCAGACTAATGATAACCTTCATTCACATCCTGTTGGTTAATTGGCGGTGTTTCTGAAATAACAGAGACTTTACAACTTGCAATGCATACTCATCCTTTGGATCAAAATTAATTGTATAGATAGAAGTATTCTTCAGTGTGGAATTCATTGGCAGACCGAGGAGTTTCTAATTATGATAGAAACTTTCCATAATTATACTTTTCCATATATTTCCATATTTCTTTCTGGCATAGAATGGTCCATCATTCCCATTCCACCATTTATTTTCCAGTAACCTTTTCTCTCTCACATAACCTTTCCCTATGTTAAAGTGGCTTGTCATTTCTGCTTTTAAAGGCACCATTTCTTTGTTAATACTTCCTGTTAAATCTTTTTTAAATCAATAGTTCTGAATTGCAAGAATTAATTAAAATAGTTTAGTAGTAGCATTTCACTCAGTGGTATTTTCACAATGTTTTGTCAGTGGTGTGGTGATCAATACAACATGCTTAATAAGTAGCGAGCTGCCACATAGCCCACATTGTTACACACATCTATATATTTCAGCTGACATTTAAAGAAGAGTGGGAGACTAAGAAGGAGGGTGAGAACAGTGTCTAGTTCTAAATCAGCAATGCAAGGTTCTTCAAAGCATACCCAAAAACCAGTGTGCCTTTTAACAGATGTCAGTGCAGTGCTAATGGATGTAGTGAGATGAATTATAACTGTAGGGAGTAGGCACAGATATGAATGTGTAATCTACTTAAACAGGGGAGTGACAACTCAGTTATAGATTTAAAATACAGCTGCACTGAGTCAGAAAATTGTGAACATATTACGCACCTGATGAGATCGAAACAAAGTTAACATTTCAGATCAATCACCTTCTACCAAAACCAAACCTGAACTTGCTGTATATTAAAATTGCAAAGAGCAACTGATTCATTTTAGTTGTAAGTAGAAAAAAAGACATTGAGGAGATCTCTGGACATCAATTGAAATAAACCATTGTATCGGTGGTACCCATTTCTCAGGGACAACATCTTCTCATTATTATCTTATCCCTTCCTTTTGTAGCAGTTTCACTGGCCAACTGTGATGTTGGTTTCTGTCCTGAAAGTACATTTGTGAAGAGAAAATGATTAAACTGTAACAGTGGGCTGTGCATGGCTTCAGTTTGATGAGTTGCAGCCAGGTAGAATATTGTGGGTTCTTCTTTAACATCTTGTGAGGTCTGCTTTAACTCACTTAGAAACTGAGCACAAAGGAAGCAATTATTAATTGTGGTCGTCAATTCTTTCTGAAGGTGAAATATAACATAAGTATCTTTGCAAAATGTTACAGTCAGGTGACACATCATAAGATAGATGCAACACAATTTTAAGGCAACAGTTAGATATACAGACGGTAGGCTTCACGTTCATTTTACCCACTCATTGGCTCAAAGGCCTTAAGAAATAGAAAAAGAAATAAGCCATTGAGCCCCTCGAGGCTATTTCATCTGCAATAAGATCAGAGTTAATGTAACTCTTCCAATTTGTTGGTCTTCAGCAAAACCCTTGATCCCCATCTTGATCTCTCCACTGAAAATATTGTATTCAGGCCCCACAGCTTACTAGGGAAAGGAATTTCAAATACTCACGATATCTTGAGAGAGGAAATTTTTCTTAAATGAGTAGGCCCTTATTAGAAAAGAAAATAGGTGCAGGAGGAGGCCCTTCGAGCCAACACTGAAACAATGTCCACTATTCTTTGAATCCCCGTGTAGGAAACATCCCAGCATTTACCCTGCTGACTCTCTTACCCACCCTCACCCCCTCAACCCCCACCTTTACCCCTCAACCCCCACCCTCTAAACCCCCACCCTTACCCCCTACCCCAACTTGTGCTTCAATGAGATTGGCTCTCATTCTTCTAAACCCCGAGTCCAGATCTAACTTGGTGGTAGAGTCAGAGTCTATTTTCCTGCAGAGTAGAATTGGTGAGTATTGGACAAAGTATAGAGGGATATTGGCAAGTGGGACTAGTGTAGATGGGGCTTCTTGGTCCTCATGGGCAAGTTGGTTTGCAGGATGGTCAACTATTTTTAACTTAACAGTCCAAAAGTAATTTGATTGAACAAGATACTATGTATCTAAATGCTCGGCAAAGTATAGCTTTACGTCTCAGTCAAAATTAACTGAATGCTGATGAAAACCTACTTTTATCTGTTGTACAGTGTGGCCCATTACTTATTCTTCAGCCATCAGCCAACCAACTCCCCAGCATCTGACACTCCCACTTTATGGAACAATGATCGTACCTCAAAATAAACAGTTTGTATTTGAAATGTTCATAAGATAAAGTCAAGGACTACATGTGAGTTTTTCCTGTTTCCAGTACAGTACATGATCCATTAACACAATGCTCAATGGTGGTGTGATACACTATTAAGTACGCTTCACATCTAAACTGTGATACAATGGAAATGATCTTTGCATATGTCATTTGATGTAACACTTGAGTGCATGATACCCCAATAAGTAAATTGCTTGGGAATACATGAGTATGTTCAATTCGATTAATTCTCAAACCTGAGAACATTCTGGTCAGTCTCATTAACCTCAATGTCTTGTCAACTGAATTGAAATGCCTGAATACATTTTCTTCTTTTGATTTGATCAGAAAAGTGATTCTGGCAGTCACCAAAAATTCAGGTAATTATACCAATAGCTTGAAAACTCATCCTACAGCTTATCTAATCTTTGATTAGGGTGTCAAAAACTGACAATGTTGAAGTTACTCAGCAGGTTGGGCAGCATCTGTTGAGTGTGAAAGGTCATTAGATCATGATTCTCTATTTCGTTCTTCACAGATACTGCCTAAAATGCAGATTTTTTACAGCACTTTGTCTTTATTTCAGTTCCAACATGCTGTTTTTAGGCGTTTTAATTAAGGTATGTTCCTGCAGAGTAAAGTGGGTGAGTATTGGACAACTTGTATAATAAAGTTTTAAGTGCAGTATCAATGGTGCTTTGCAAAGTCAAAACATCAATGTTCAGGATCTGTAAGTAGTAGATGTTCAGATTTAAGAATTGCAGAAGTTTGACACTTAGTGCAGCACTGAGGCACAGCAGTAGAGTTGCTGTCTTGCAGCACCACAGACCCAGGTTCGATCCTGACAACGGGTGTTTTTTGTACGGAGTTTGTATGTTCTCCCTGTGACCTGTGTGGGTTGCCCCCGGGAGCGCCGGTTGTCCCTAGTATGTGTAGGATAGTGTTAGTGTTCGGGGATCGCTGGTCGGCGCGGACACAGTTGGCCAAAGGGCCCGTGTCCGTGCTGTATCTCTAAACTAAAAGCTAAACCAAAGTGACTACTTTTCAGGGATCAGGTGAGAGGGGGTGAAGATGATACTCCTACTGTGGTTGATAGTCTTAATCAGTATGCGTGTTGAGTGTGTAGAGAAGTTTTATTTGGAGTCCTTCCTTTCAAGGTATCTTTTTCGCTTTTGAACCACTTATGGGTCTGTTCCTCCTTGGATCATTTTCTGGACCAAAACCAATTGTCAAATGGTGTTTAGAATTCACAGCCGAGAAGTTGCAATTAATTAATTTTGGTTGTTACCTTGAAAATGATGATTGTTACCTGGTTCTTCAGGAGATCTTGGCAACATCTCTCTTGATTCACTTATTTCCACAATTTCACAGAGTAGAAGGATTGTGTTTCAACAGGAGGTTTTATAGAAAGTTGATAATGGACAGATGATACCAGTTATTAAGGTGTTTAAGAATATTACATTACTTGCAAAGTCAAGTCAAGTTGAGATTATTGTCAAATGCAGAAGTGTGGTGAGGTGCAGGTAACATGAAAAATGTGCTTGCAGCAACATCACAGGCACCTAGACCAAGTCAATATTACAAAAACATAAACTACTGTATATATGAATTACACACACATTCTCCTAGAGATACAAGAAAAGGGCCACTTGCAAATAGATTTCCACAACGCTTTATACCTGTGCAATTTTCCACTGCAATTGTTTCAGAATCTGTGGTGAAAACCATTCTTTCAAGTTAGAATGCTGGAGAGGGATAGATTAAAAGTGAAGTTTTCAGATAAATAAAACAATATTTGTGCCTGATTGAAGACATTGGGATGGCAAATAATACTCAAGATCCACAGCTAGTATCACAGGAAAATTTAATCAAGGCTGAACACTGATTCACCAAATAAAATACTGCCATTTATAAAGGAAGAAATAAAATTCATGAAAATGAATACAGTTTATGGCATTTGTAATATTTAAGCATTGAGTAATGTGGCTCTGGAGAGCACCAAGTATTCAGAAGAAAAATGGTCAAATTGAGCTACTAAGTATTAATTTTGTGAACAATGCACAGCGTTTGAGGTTTAAAACTGGCTTCCAGGTGTGCGTGCTGTTTCCAATGGCAATTGTTCACGCTGCTTGCTTGGTAAAGTGGTTTGTATGGAAATGGTTGACTGCTTTTGACATCCAGAGCCGGAGGTACTGATACATGCTGACTATAATGGCAGTCAGGGAGGTATTCACCGGTTAGTTGCTGGATTATTTATTCAAGTTGCTGGTGAAAATGTTTTGGAGCTTTCTTCATAGCCACTGTTTGACTGTAGACAATAGTGTGATTTGTCTCGCAGTCCCCTTTTCCATATTACTGCCACAAGTTGCCTTTGGCGTGGGTGGTTGGGAAGTCTTCCTCTGGGAACTGGACTTGACTGGAAGAATGGAGAGAGACCATAAACTGCAGGACAAATCCTGGAAGAGAATTGGGGGGGAGGGAGACCATTTCAGAGGGGAAAATTAAAGTATTTTAACTTTAGAAACAATCAATGAACACAGAACAAAGAAAAGCACAGTACAGGAACAGGCCCTTCGGCCCATAATGTCTGTGCTGAACAGAATGCCAAGATAAAGTAATCTCATCTGCCTACACATAACCCAGTAGAACATAGAAAATCTAACAAAGCAGAGAAAAATACTCCAGCCACATGGTTCAGGGGTTATGGGGAAAGGCAGGAGAATGGATTAAGAGGGAAAAATGTATCAGCCATGATTGAATAGCGGAGTAGACTTGATGGGCCGAATGGCCAAATTCTGCTGCTATAACTTATGAATGCATGACAACATAAGTTTACAAATAAATTTGTGATTGCATAATTCTGCAATTCTTAAGAGAATCTCAGGGCAGGAAATAGGTCATCTATACGTAACTAAAACTCTGACCTTGTGTTCTTCAGGTTTGCGGGGATTTTCTATTTGCGCAAAAACGGTACGCGATAGAGCTACGATTTTTTGCCAGGCTACTCACCGTTCTCCTGTGCTGTGAGTGCAACAAGTTTTGGTCCGATTGGTGGCATAATGTAAAACTGCAGATGTTGCTTCTTATGGAGGGAGGGAGTGACTAAGTGTAGGGGAGAGGGAGAGGTGGGGGAGGTGAGGACAGTGGGAGAGGAGTGAGGAATAGAGGGAGAGAAGGGAAGTGGGGGAGGTCAGGAGGGATAGGGGAGGTGAGGAGTGGGGGGGATAGAGGGATAGGGAGGGGAGAGGAGTTATGGAGGGAGGGAGTGACTGAGGGTGGAGGGAGAAGTGAGGGAGGGATTGGGGGAGGGGAGGAGGAGAGGGGAATGAAGAAGGTGAAGAGGAGGGTGAGAGAATGCTGGGGATGAAGGGAAATGAGCCATGCCTGCGCAGTTGGGGGATATGCGTGAATGGTGCAATATTGCATTGGGGGACGGGTTGCATTGGGGAAACGGGTGAGTGGTGGAATATTGCATTTGGGAACGGGTTGCGTTTTGGGGACCAGGCCTCCCGTGTGACAGGACCCAACAGGTCCATTTGTTTAGTTTTTCTTATAGCTGTCAAATGACCAATGCATTCTGTAATAAACCTTTTTTTTTAAACCCCAAGTCTTATACCATTGGTGGGTTGCTGTTTGAGATCCACCAGATCCACCAAAGGCCCCCACCTCTGAGCCAAGTTTTCACCTCTTTGGTTTGTTTCTACTGACAGCAATTTGCTCAGAGTGTAGGTAACAATCAGGAAATTATTACCCACAAGGTTAAGAAAAACAGCATCTCTGGAGGGAATGAATAGATAACAATACTGAGCTACAGTAAAAAGCTTTTGTTGCATGCAGTCCAGTCAGAGGAAAGACAAAACATTATTACAATAGAGCCATTTACAGTGTATAGATACATGATAAGGGAACAAAGTTTAGTGTAAGGTAAAGCCAGCAAAGTCCAATAATGGATAGTCCGAGGGTCACCAATGAGGTAGAAAGTAGTTTGGCACTGCTGTATGATTGTGGTAGGATAATTCAGTTGCCTGATAACAGCTGGGATCCTGAATCTGGTGGTGTGCATTTTCACACTTCTATACCTTTTGCCTGATGGGAGAGGGGAGAAGAGGCAGTGGCCAGGGTGCGACCTTGTGAAATAAATTTGCGATGTTCAGTGGGTGGAATGATGCTGCTGTTGGTAATTAAATATCAATCTCCATGGATTTACTGACACTTTCCTTTATTCGTTGGCTCTTTGTTGATAACAATTAGTGATAAGAATAAGAAAAAAGGACAATTCTGACCATTGACTCCTGTGTGACAGGGACCCAACAGGTCCATTGTTTAGTTTTTCTTATAGCTGTCTAATGACCAATGCATTCTGTAATAAACCTCTTTTTTTTATATAACTATAAGATCATGGACTATAAGATTGAAAAAAGCACAAGCCTTGAGAAGAACTTGGCGACTGTGGAGTGAAAGGTCTGTCAACGTTGAGGGACTTCCACAAGGCTGAAACCCTTCCTCAGTCAGAATCCAAAACATTGACTCTGCATTTCCCTCCACAGATGTTGCTTGGCCCACCAAATTCCTCTAGCAGTTTGGTATTTTCAGGCCATGCTTTCTTCATAGGTTCATGTGATAGGAGGAGAATTAGGCCTTTCAGCCCATCAAATCTACTCTGCCATTCAATCATGGCTGATCTATCTTTACTTCTTAACCCCTTTTTCCTGCCTTCTCCCCCCATAACCCCTGACACCTGTACTAATCAAACATCTATCTATCTCTGCCTTAAAAATATCCATTGACTTGGCATCCACAGCCTCCTGCGGCAATGAATTCCACAGATTCTAGGGGCTGGCCACTAGGGGCTGCCGGCGCCTACAGTCTAGCAATGTTACAACATTTTGAGATTTTAAAAATCAAATCTGCAATTTATCCCATCAGATAAAGCATAAAAGGAAGTTTAATTTAACACCTAATTCACTTTCATATCTTCAGTATTAAAAAGGTTTTGGCCATTTATATATTCGGAAATTAGCATCTTGTTCCCTATTGCTTTTTCATTGACAACACAAAAGTTGTGATCAAGGACAGTCAAAAGCCCATAACTTTCTTAAAAATTAAGAGAACTGAAATACATTTTCAGTGATTATAGATTGAAGCATTCTGAAACAAATATGAAACAACCTTACTTGAATGACCTGAAATTAAAGTATATAATTAGTTACCCAATTGTAGCTAATTACTAGATCTAAGCCTAAGTGTCCAAATAACATTCACACAAGAATTCACAATATAACATGATTTTTAAATCTCATTGTTATGAATTCATAGGCCAAATTGAAGGAATTTAGTGTTTAATGCCCATAAATTAATGGCCATTTAAATCAGCATGCAAGTGGGATTGTATGGAACACGATGGATTGGAACGTTGCGGTGAATTTAAACCCCATATCGGCAGGAAAAATATTGCCGGTTCGTATGGGGAATAAATCACCGTTTTGCAACATGAAATTTGGATTAAGGTCATCCTAACAAGCAAGTTTATATGTAAAAATAAACGGCTTTTCTTTACCTGTCCCCTACGTGAAATCCGTCCCCGTTGTCGGCGTTCACGGCACTCGAAGATAATTTTTATTTTACTCCAGAGCTGAAATTCTCGGGAAAAAAAAAAAAATTAAAAAAAAATTCACATAATGGCAGTCGGAACGAATCTTTAGCAAAAGCTCGCACCCCGAGAAAATATAACTCCAGCAGGCAGGGGAGTACCACATTTTAACGCCGCCCCCCCCTCAAAGGCACCAAAGTCGTGCACATGGCCAGTGACAGAATTGCAGCGCCGCTGAAGGTAAGTTTTGTAACATACCTATACAGTCTATACGTTTCTTCCATTTTTTTTTAGTTTGTTTAAAAGTATGTTGAGGAGGTTTCTTTACTTTTTCTATGTGGGGGAGGGGGGTAGGGTAGGTGGTAAACAATCTCCCAGTCGCCTCCTGGCGAGGATGCGACTATTCTCTGAGCCGTGTCCTCGCCCCCCTCCTCGCAGGCTACTAACAGAATTGGCGCGGCCTTTCCTGCCGGGGACCCGGACCAGAGCTTCATCAGCGGCGGCGCAGCGCTGGATACATCGTGGAGCGGGCAATGCTCCACCTGGGATCGCCGTTTGAAGCTCTGGAGTGCTGGGCCTACTGCAACAACATCGTGGAGCTGTGGTTTGAAGTTTCCAGCGCAGGCGGCGCTGACTTCAACATCACGGTGCCCTGGGGCCCTTTGCCGAGGGCCGCCAGCGTGGGTCTCCGCTCGGCGCTGCCTGTGGACTTCGGGAGCCGCGGACTCCGGTGGGAAGTGGCCGATTCAGAGCTCCAAACCGCTGAACTTGTCCTCTCGTTCCAACGTCGGAGTTCCATCATACAGCGAGAGGGCCTGAGCATCGGGCAACCTGTAGCGGCGACTGCGGAGAGCTCTGGAGGCCCCGATCGCGGGTGTACGGCAAAGAACATCAAAGAGGAGGATGACAGCTTTGGGCCTTCCCTCACAGTAGGAAACTTTGATTCCGTTGTGCAGGGGATGTTTATGTTAAAATACTATCGTGTTTTGTTTTTTTTTTAATTCGTATGGTTGTATGGTGACCCCAAATTTCACTGTACCAATTGGTGCATGTGACAATAAAAGCCTCTTAAATCTCTTGAATCTTGAAGATTCACTCCCCACCCCCCCCCCCCCCGAATCAAATTAGCAAGGAAGAGCTTCAACTGTAATAAATGAGGGATATTAAAAATAACTTTTTAAAAAGCAATGAAATGTTTCTATTTGTAAATCAAAGAAGCAATCAAAATCTTAAAACAATGATGGAATGTTTTATATTAATAGGACTTAATTACATTATCAATTGAATACTTGTGAGTTGCATTAAAGTGGAAGTGACAGAGCCCTGTAGGTGTATGTACACTTCAAATGGATAAGTGCTACAAAGTGATGAACACTGGAGCAAAGCCAATTGAGACTTACATGCATTTCAGTTTGGAATATAAATGTTGCACTGTGCAGGACAAGATTGTTTCAGTCGGATACGGTGCCACACACAGCCCGACTGAAGCTCAAAGTAGAAAGCATGCATCACTCATGCTTGGAGTGCGTTCATGTGTTCTCCACAGCATCCTAGTGTTATAGAAGCATACAGCACAGAATGGTGGCATTTGATAAGGTCCCACAGAGGAGATTAGCGGGCAAAATTAGGGAACATGGTATTGGGGGTAGAGTGCTGACATGGATAGAAAATTGGTTGGCAGACAGGAAGCAAAGAGACGAGATTAACGGGTCCCTTTCAGAATGGCAGGCAGTTGACTAGTAGGGTACCGCAAGGCTCGGTGCTGGGACTGCAGCTATTTACAATATATATTAATGATTTAGATTAAGGGATTACAAGTAACATTAGCAAATTTTCAGATGACACAAAGCTGGATGGCAGCGTGAACTGTGAAGAGGATGTTGTGGGAAAGCAGGGTGACTTGGACAGGTTGGGGGAGTGGGCAGATGCATGGCAGATGAAGTTTAATGTGGATAAATGTTAGGTTATCCACTTTGGTAGCAAAAAAAGGCAGGCAGATTACTATCTAAATGGTGTTGTTGGGAAAAGGGGAAGTACAACGGGATCTGGGGGTCCTTGTTCATCGGTCAATGAAAGTAAGCATGCAGGTACAGCAGGCAGTGAAGAAAGCGAATGGCATGTTGGCCTTTATAACAAGAGGATCTGAGTATAGAAGCAAAGAGGGTCTTCTGCAGTTGTACAGGGCCCTAGAGAGACCACACCTGGAATATTGTGTGCAGTTTTGGTCTCCAAATTTGAGGAAGGACATTCTTGCTATCGAGGGAGTGCAGCATAGGTTCACAAAGTTAATTCCCGGGATGGCGGGACTGTCATCTGAGAGAATGGAGCGGCTGGGCTTGTGTACTCTGGAATTTAGAAGGATGAGAGGGGATCTTATTGAAACATGTAAGATTATTAAGGGTTTGGACACGCTAGAGGCAGCAAACATGTTCCCGATGTTGGGGGAGTCCAGAAACAGGGGACACAGTTTAAGAATAAGGGGTAAGCCATTTAGAACGGAGATGAGGAAACACTTTTGCACACAGAGAGTTGTGAGTCTGTAGAATTCTCTGCCTCAGAGGACGGTGTAGGCCGATTCCCTGGATGCTTTCAAGAGGGAGGTAGATAGGGCTCTTAAAGATAGTGGAGTCAGGGGATATGGGGAGAAGCCAGGAATGGGGTACAGATTGTGGATGATCAGCCATGATCACATAGAATGGTGGTGCTGGATCGATGGGCCGAATGGCCTACACCTGCACTTATTGTCTATTGTCACAGTGACGCAGCGATAGAGTTGCTGCCTTACAGTGCTTGCAGCGCCGGAGACCCTGCTTTGATCACGACTACCGGTGCTGTCTGTACGGAGTTTGTACGTTCTCCCCGTGACCACGTTGGTTTTCTCCGAGATCAGTGGTTTCCTCCCACACTCCAAAGATGTACAGGTTTATGGGTTAATTGGCTTGATGTATGTGGAAATGTGGAATAGCGTGTGTAGGATAGTGCTAATGTACGTGAATCGCAGGTCGGCACGGGCTCAGTGGGCCAAAGGAACTGTTTCCGCGCTGTATCAAAACTAAACTAAAGAATCAGGCCCTTATGGCCCATTTCATCAATGCCAATCAAGAGATGGGATACCTTGAATTAAATTTCCAGACACAATTTTTTGGTATGACCCCAGATTGTATTTTTGAGTGATGTATGCTTCCTCAATCTTGAGATAATATCAGAAACACTCATCAGTTCAGGCAATACCAGTGGGAACAATAAGCCGAGTTAACATTTCAGGTCAAATAAAAACAAAATATCAGAGCTACTCAGCAGGTGAGCTAGAAATAAAGTTAATGGAACCACTCAGTGATCAATTCTCAAAACAATTCTGTGCATACAGACTTCTATTTTACCTCTGTCTATTCCACAACATGCTAAAAATAACTGAATGCTGATCACTATCATAAAAAAGCTCACCCATGGCATGATTCCTCCTCTAAAAGCAGGTTGAGAATTGCCTCGCTCCCTCTATCCCGTTGAGCTCGTTACACACCGCTTAAACAAAAATACTGCTGACTGCAATTTAGGAATTCCATGTCCCCTATTTACACTGACTTTATTCCAGCTAATACCAGGGTAACTGAAATCTCCTACTATTTCTGCATTGGTTCTTGTCAGAAAGTGTTATTCAGTGGCAAACAAATGCTCTTGAGGCAACTGCACTGTTAATTATGTAGCTAACTGGAACGAGTGAGCAGAGTTTCCATGAATGTTGACTTCTTCTGAATTTCAATAAGGATAAAGAAGGAAGGTTTTCTTGATATGTTCAATAAACGGCGGCCACGGTGGCGCAGAGGAAGAGTTGCTGCCTTACAGCGCCGAAGGTTTTCTCTGAGATCTTCGGTTTCCTCCCACACTCCAAAGACGTACAGGTTTGTAGGTTAATTGACTTGGTGTATGTGTAAATTGTCCCAAGGGTGTTAATGTGCGGGGATCGCTGGTCGTCGCGGACTAAGTGGGCCGAAGGGCCTGTTTCCGTGCTGTATCTCTAAACTAAACTAATTGGAATGTAGCCCACTCCTTGGAAAACTACTTTGGTGGTTTAGGAATTTGGAATTTTGGAGAATGATTTGGGTGTGATGAATGGAAGAGGAGTAGCCTATTTCCTCCTTTATTGATATTACGAACATTAGAGCTATAACAGGACATCGGATGTGGGGATTACAGCAAAATTACCTTGTTTCCTTCCCCTTTCAGATAGGCAAGAATTCCATTTTGTATCTATCTTCGGAGGAATATGTAGGTATGTTACAATACTTACCTTCAGCGGTGCTGCAGTTCTGTCACTGGCCGTGTGCCTGTCTTAGGCGCCCTTGAGAGGGGGCGGGTTTAAAATGCGGATTTTCTTCAGACTATTCAAATCGAATTTGAACAGACTGTTTAGTTGCTGAAGAAAAATCGCTTTGAATGCCGTTTATTAAGTTTATTACAAATAGTGCTGTATAATTTAATAGCAGGAGTAAATTAAAAATCATCTTCTAATGGCGTCAACGCCGACAAGGGGGGACAAGGCAAGGTACACCGTTTATTTTTTCATATAAACTTGCTTCTTAGGATGCCTTTAATCAAAATTTTCACATTGCGAAAAGTTGACTTAGGACCCATATGAACCGGCAGTATTTTTCCTGCTGACATGGGGTTTAAATTCACCGCAACCGCGACGTTCCAAATGATCACGTTCCACAATATCTCATTCGCAACATGACTTAAAATGGCCATTAATTTAAAGGAATTAAACACTAGTTTCTTTCCATTTGGCTTATAAATTCATGACAATTAGATAAAAAATCATGTTATATTGTGAATTCTTGTGTGACTGTTATTTGGACACTTAGGCTTTTTTAAAATGTTAACCTTTTCTTAAGAAATGGATAGATGTTTAGAAACATAGAAATTAGACGCAGGAGTAGGCCATTCAGCCCTTCGAGCCTGCACCGCCATTCAATATGATCATGGCTGATCATCCAACTCAGTATCCCGTACCTGCCTCCTGTCCATACCCTCTGCTCCCCTTAGCCACAAGGGCTACATCCAACTCCCTCTTAAATATAGCCAATGAACTGGCCTCAACTACCCTCTGTGGCAGAGAGTTCCAGAGACCCACCACTCTCTGGGTGGAAAAGGTCCTTCTCATCTCGGTTCTAAAGGATTTCCCCCTTATCCTTAAGCTGTGCCTCTTGTCCTGGACCTCCCCAACATCGGGAACAATCTTCCTGCATCTAGCCTGTCCAACCCCTTAAGAATTTAGTAAGTTTCTATAAGATCCCCTCTCAATCTCCTAAATTCTAGAGAGTATAAACCGAGTCTTCCAGTCTTTCTTCATAAGACAGTCCTGACATCCCAGGAATCAGTCTGGTGAACCTTCTCTGCACTCCCTCTATGGCAATAATGTCCTTCCTCAGATTTGGACACCAGAACTGTACGCAATAATCCAGGTATGGTCTCACCAAGACCCTATACAACTGAAGTAGAACCTCCCTGCTCCTATACCCAAATCCTTTTGCTATGAAAGCTAACATACCATTCGCTTTCTTCACTGCCTGCTGCACATGCATGCCTACTTTCAATGACTGGTGTACCATGACACCCAGGTCGCGCTGCATCTCCCCTTTTCCTAATCGGCCACCATTTAGATAATAGTCTGCTTTCCTATTTTTGCCGCCAAAGTGGATAACCTCACATTTAACGACATTATACTGCATCTGCCAAACATTTGCCCACTCACCCAGCCTATCCAAGTCACCTTGCAGTCTCCTAGCATCTTCCTCACAGCTAATACTGCCCCCCAGCTTAGTGTCATCCGCAAACTTGGAGATATTGCCTTCAATTCCCTCATCCAGATCATTAATGTATATTGTAAAAAGCTGGGGTCCCAGCACTGAGCTTTGCAGTACCCCACTAGTCACTGCCTGCCATTGTGAATAGGACTCGTTTACTCCTACTCTTTGCTTCCTGTTTGCCAGCCAGTTCTCTATCCACATCAATACTGAACCCCAAATGCCGTATGCTTTAAGTTTGTATACTAATCTCTTATGTGGGACCTTGTCGAAAGCCTTCTGGAAGTCCAGATACACCACATCCACTGGTTCTCCCCTATCCAGGCTACTAGTTACATCCTCGAATAATTCCACAAGATTCGTCAGACATGATTTACGTTTCATAAATCCATGCTGAATTTGTCCAATGATTTCACCACTTTCCAAATGTGCTGCTATCTCATCTTTAATAACTGACTCTAGCAGTTTCCCCACTACCGATGTTAGACTAACTGGTCTGTAATTCCCCGTTTTCTCTCTCCCTTCCTTCTTAAAAAGAGGGGTTACGTTTGCTACCCGCCAATCCTCAGGAAGTACTCCAGAATCTAAAGAGTTTTGAAAGATTATCACTAATGCATCCACTATTTCCGGAGCTACTTCCTTAAGTACTCTGGGATGCAGCCTATCTGGCCCTGGGGATTTATCGGCCTTTAGTCCATTCAATTTACACAACACCACTTCCCGACTAACCTGGATTTCACTCAATTCCTCCTTTGACCCGCGGTCCCCTGCTATTTCCGGCAGATTATTTATGTCTTCCTTACTGAAGACGTAGTTATTCAATTGGTCCGCCATATCCTTGTTCCCCATGATCAACTCACCTGTTTCTGACTGCAAGAGACCTACATTTGTTTTAACTAATCTCTTTCTCTTCACATATCTATAAAAACTTTTGCAGTCAGTTTTTATGTTCCCTGCCAGTTTTCTTTCATAATCTATTTTTCCTTTCCTAATCAAGCCCTTTGTCCTCCTCTGCTGGTCTCTGAATTTCTTCCAAACTGGGATGAACAATTTTTGTAGTTCATCCATGCAGTCTTTAAATGTCTTCCATTGCGTATCCACCGTCAACCCTTTTATAATTGATTGCCAGTCAATCTTGGCCAATTCACGTCTCATACCCTCAAAGTTACCTTTCTTTAAGTTCAGAACCATTGTTTCTGAATTAACAATGTCACTCACCATCCTAATGAAGAACTCAACCATATTATGGTCACTCTTGCCCAAGGGGCCACGCACAACAAGACTGCTAACTAACCCTTCCTCATTACTCAATACCCAGTCTAAAATAGCCTGCTCTCTCGTTGGTTCCTCTACATGTTGATTTAGATAACTATCCCGCATACATTCCAAAAAATCCTCTTCCTCAGCGTCCCTGCCAATTTGATTCACCCAATCTATATGTAGATTGAAGTCACCCATTATAATTGTTTTGCCTTTGTTGCACGCATTTCTAATTTCCTGTTTGATACCATCCCCATCTTCACTACTACTGTTAGGTGGCCTGTAGACAACACCCACCAAAGTTTTCTGCCCCTTCGTGTTTAGATCTAGTAATTTAATTTTGTAATTGGCTACAATTAGGTAACTAACTAATTATATGCTTTAATTTCAGGTCATCCAAGTAAGATTGTTTCATTTTTGTTTCAGAATGCTTCAATCTATAATAACTGAAAATTTCATTCAGTTCTCTTAATTTTTAAGAAAGTTATGGGCTTTTGACTGACCTCGATCACAGCTTTTGTGTTGAGTCCATGGAAAAGCAATGGGGAACAAGATGCTAATTTCTGCGTATGAAAATGGCCATAACTTTTTAATACTGAAGATATGAAAGTGAATTACGTGTCAAATTCTTTTTATGCTTTATCTGATGGGATAAATTGCAGACTTGATTTTTAAAATCTCAAAATTTTGTAACATTGCTAGAATATGAATCAGCAATCTTTGAAATGTTTTTATTATTCACCAGTATGATTAAAAATTCTTCAAAGTTTGGGGCTCAGAGCTTGGATTATGTAGTACTCATTGTATGTGTGTTGTAGCTGATGATATGATTGGAATTGTAAGTTTGATACACACAGGCACGACAACCCCCATCCCTGTAATGATAGCTGTGATGGTCTTTCACACTGGATGCAAGCTACGTAAGTCAATTGTGATGTGCACCACTGTGTTGAGATCTGAGCTTCAGGCAGTAAAGGAGGACCTTGTTACTTCCCATGCACCTGACTTGGTGCTCGTCCACATTGGAATTCTTGCCTATCTAAAAGGGGAAAGAAACAAGGTGATTTTGAGTGGGAAAGAAGGCATGGCCAAGGCATAAGTGTGCATGTTGACAGTGCCCAAAGTTCGTATGGCAGAAGGGCCAATGGGTTGAGAGGACCTGAGAAGCAAGAAAGTCATGAATTGCATCACCGCTGCTTCCATAAATGCCATTACTGACTCACTCAGAAGTGCTCAATTGGACCCACTCACCCCCTGGTTTGCTGCTGCTAGGGCAGTTGCATGCAAACATCAGTTCAGTTTAGTTTATTGACACGTGTACCGAGGTACAGTAAAAAGCTTTTGCTGTGTGCGATCCAGTCAGCAGAAAGACAAAACATGATTACAATCGAGCCATTTACAGTGCATAGACACATGATGAGGGAATAATGTTTCATGCAAGGTAAACCAGCAAAGTCCAATCAAGGATAGTACATGAGTCACCAACGAGATAGATATTAATCCAGCACTGCCCTCTGGTTGTGGTAGGATGATTCAATTTCCTGATAACAGCTGGGAAGAAACTGTCCCTGAATCAGGAGGTGTGCTTTTTCATACTTTTATACATTTTGCCTGGTGGGAGAAGAGGGAGTGGCCAGCAGGTGAGATGTGTCAATTAATCATGTTCAATGACTGGGGTAATACTCTCCCTAATTGAATAACTGGCAATGCATGCAAGCTGTGAGATGTGGATGCAAGACTTAAAGTAGTGTGCAATGCCTAAATGGGCATTTGATATTGTGTTCCAGCCCAGAGAGATGACGTTATTGGTAGATGAGTGAGTACTGCATGGAGTTGTATGCTGGCCAGGTAGGAGCAGATGGGATTTTGTGCTTGGTTATTATACTTTCTATAGCACTGCATCCAAGGCCTTGGAGTTTAATTCCCCCCACAGTCACATCATTTGCTGTCTCCTCCCATTGCTATGTGACCATATGCCTGGTCTCCTTTAGCGAGAAGATGTCTCCATTCTGTGGCCAATTGCTTGTCCTTGCCCATTTTCCATCATGTCTTTCAGCAAGCTGGCAATGCTGTGGAAAGACTCCTTGGACCAGCTGGAGACACAGACACCTCCCATTTAAGAAATAGAAGCATGGATGTCTGGCTTAAACCGGTGCTAGCGCTGACGAGTCACTGGGTTCATGCCAATGATGCAGCATGTATAAACGACAATGAGTAAAAGGGACACGGGCTAATCGCACTGCACAATACCAACACCTGCTTTCTTGTGCAATCTATTTGGGACTTCGAAACATATCTTCATATAATGAAAGATTGAAATTTAGCCGTGGAAATCATTATTAAGATTGATGTGTACTTTTTGAATCATTGTTGATTCTGGGCTGTGGCAGCTATCCTTGACATGCTCAGACTATTTTTTGAATCTCAGTGACTGACCATGACTGGCAGTAACAGGAAATGTTCTGTAATTGAATTCATTGGAATTAACCTGCACCTGTTAAATACTATGGCTGTGGTTCATAAAGAACTCTCTGACTCTGCTTGGCAAGACCCATTGGTTAGATATAACAAAGCTGAAAACATCAGAAAAGCAGAAGGGCTAAATAATGTGGCTGCTTGATACCTGAAAGAAAATGATTGCTGGCGTTATTCAGATGGTCAAACAGCATGGTGGAGAGAGTGCAGTTGGATTATCTCTACAGGCTGGTAGCCTTACTTCAGGAATCTCCACTGGTCTACCTGCAAATCCATTCCAAGTATTGAACTCCTTCGCAATTTTTTGTGGTGCTCGTTCAGAAGGTTAAATAGTTTTGAATGAAGACTCTCGAGATTTTGAGACTCCCATCAGTCGAAAACGCCTGCGGGTCAGACTTGTATGGGAATGACTTACTAAAGGAACTGAATACTATGGGTATCCGAGCAGCAGTCTGGTTTATTGTGTTTTATTCTAGCATTTGCTTAAAATCGGAAGTCACTGGAAGATCAGTCTGCCTCCTGCAGCTCAGAGTGGCGTCATCAGCAAATGAATAGCCATTATAGACTGATGCATTGCAATTTACATGATTCCAGTAATTTTTAAATCAACAAGCTATGGAAAAAACACTTGGCGTTTGAAAATGGATGCCATTCAGATAAATGACAGCATATATGACGAGACATTTGGGTGTAGCAAATCTTTTCATTTAGGTTAATTTTGTCTACCGTCCCAGAGAATGACATTCTGTGTAAAGCATTTCTGACTTTAAAGGACATTTAAACACGATACCACTGGAAAATGAAAGCCATTTTAGCATTTCCTAATACACATGCGTTCAACAATTCTACACTATATTTAGTATTTAGGGTGTATTCAGTATTCACTATACTCTATATTTAGTATTTAGAGTCACCGGTGGGCGGCGCGACTCTCGTCGCAGCGGCCTCTGCAGCCCGTCTGTCTTTTTATTATTTTTTGTCTCGTTGAGTGTAGTTAGTGTTTTTCTTTTAGCTGGATATGTGGGGGGCGGGGTGTGGGAAACTTTTACAATCTTTTCCCTGTACGGAGGACCCGACCTTTCCTCTGTCGGGTCTCCGTTGCCGTCGGGGCCTAGCACCATGGAGCGGCCTTCAACCGGACCTGGGGCTCCAGTGGCGGAACTGCGGGCTACTTACCAATCTGGAGCTGGCCGAGTTCGGAACTGGAGGAGCTGTGGTGGCGCGCTGCTACCGCCCGAACCCGGAGATTCGGAGGCTCCAGCTGCAGGCCGGTGGACGGTAACACGGGGGCTCGCGGTTCTCTGGTGGGAAACTGCTTTTCGGAGCTCCCGCAATGGCAACTTCTCCCGCCCAAGTTGCGGGGTTGAAAATGACCCAGAGCGGGGTCTTACATCGCCCGGCGCGGCTTTGATGGCCACGGGACTTGCTGGCGCCCGCTGGGGGCTCTAACATCAGGCCCCGGAGCACAGCCTTGCATCGCCCGGCGCGGCCTTAATGGCCACGGGACTTATTTACCATTGCCTGCCGGGGGCTTTGACTCTGACATCGGGAGGAGAATGGGGAGTGCAGGGGAGAGATACGACTTTGCCTTCCATCACAGCGAGGAGGAGATTCACTGTGATCGATGTTTGTGTGAATTGTGTTGTGTCTTGGTTTTTTCTTGTATGTATGACTGCAGAAACTAAATTTCGTTTGAACCTCAATGAGTATTGTATTGTACTATGGACAAGTTTTTTTAAACGATTCTAAAACCATGTCGTATAATATGGATATCAGTCTTTCGGCTCATGAAGACAGTTCCATCAACCGAGTGCCCATTTATACAAATCCCATTTTTATGTTCCTCACATTCCCATGAAACATGACATGAAACTGCATGAGACAATTTCCAGTGGTCAGCGGTCACCTTCAAACCCATACGTCTTTTGAAGTGGCAAACCTACATTTTTGGGGCCCCGATGCTTGAACTGTTATGGGGGCCCCTTCCCAACCAGCAACGAGGTCTGGGTAACCACTGTTATCTTCTTCAATGGGGATGTTCCATGACAGATCACCACCAATTTTAATTTCTGTCATAAATGTTAATAGTGTTTTAAATTATTTATAATTATTTTATATTAAATATAGTTAGAATGAAGCATCCTTAATTTGAGTTTTTTTTTGTTTACGGCTAGTCTATATGATGCTTTAATAACCTTTCAATTTTTTTAAAACTATTTTGTATTGCATTGCACTATTATTAATATTTTTTAAAATCGCCTTCTCAATAAGTAGAGCCAAAATGTTTAAGCAATGTGGACTAAGCATGATATTCACCTCCAGAAAAAAGGTAGGAAGTATTGGCCGGGGATCCACGAGGCTGGCTAGGCCCCCAACGGGGTCCAGGGGAGGCAGCCCAGTGGGGGTTCTGCATTTTCAATATATTGAAAGTGATTTTAAAGCTTTCTGCTGGTAGTTTACATAACAGAAGCCTAGAATTATTCTAACACATAAGCAGTAAAATAACCCCCAAAAGATATATATTTCATGAAATAGAAAATAGGTGCAGGAGTAGGCTATTTGGCCGTTCGAGCCAGCACCACCATTCACTGTGATCATGGCTGATCATCTACAATCAGTACCTCATTCCTACCTTCTCCCCATATCCCTTGACCTTGCTATCTTTAAGCTCTATCTATCTCTCTCTTGAAAGCCTTCAGTGAATTGGCCTCCACTGCCTTCTGAGGTAAAGAATTCCACAGATTCACAACTCTCTGTGTGGAAAAAGTATTTCCTCATCTCTGTTCGAAATGGCCTACCCCTTATTCTTGAACTGTGGCCCCTGGTTCTGGACTCTCCCAGCATTGGTAACGTGTATCCTGCCTCTAGCGTGTCCAAACCCTTAATAATCTTATATGTTTCAATAAATGGCCTCGTACAGCTAAAAAAATCTTTGCAAAAAATGTTACCTGAAATTTTTCTTTGCTTAACACTGAGATGAGAAAAATAAATTCTCCCAGAGTTATGAATTTGTGGAATTCTCTGCCACAGAAGGCAGTGGTCTCATCTCCTTCAGCAGCACCTTAGTCTCCCTTCCTGAACTCAGACACCCACTTCTCCTCACCTCACCTAAGCTCACTTCCCCTCATGTACACATCTACTCCTCAACTAATCCCCTCGTCTCACTAAACCCCTTGCCTCGACGATACCTCACTACCAAACTTCTCCTCATACCTAAACCTCGCCTCGACTAAACCGTACCTCACTAAACCTTGGCCTTCAAATAATCTTCACACCTCACCTCACACCTTAACCCCACCTTAACTTAACTAAACCTTCCACCTCACACCTAATCCACACTTCGCCTAATCGCCGCCTCTGTCCCGCTCCCGCTATTTATAGCCCCCCCCCCCTTTCCCCCCCCCCCCTTTCCCCCCCCCCCCCCTCCCCGGGCCGCTGGCAGCACCTCACATGAGCGGAAGGGCCCCAACCAAGGGGGTGTGACCGAGAGGGGCGCAGGCGCATTGCCCAAGAGCCGGTGGGAGGGGAGGGGTGCATGCACGCTGCCATTGAACCCACCCCCTCCCCCCGCGGCGGCAGCCGCCGCTCCACACAGAGGCGGGAGAGTGGCGCCGATTAGTCGAGGCGGGGATTATGTGTGAGGTGGGAGGTTTAGTCGAGGCGAGGTTTGTGAGGAGGTTTAAGAGTGAGGTGAAGTTTAGTCGAGACAAGAGGTTTAGTCGAGGTGAAAAATCAGATTAATTTCTAGGGAAACAAAAAAAATCAGAATTCCGATTTTAATCTGAAGAATATCCAGACTAAAGTCGCTTCCAGGGCCCCTCCGGGATTAGGAGCCCTGAAGCTTAAGCTTCATTAGTTTCATAGTCGATCCGCCCCTGGTCTTTTGAATGTGGGAGAGCACTTAGAGGAAACCCAGAGGAAGATTATGCAAACTCTATATTGGCAGCTTCAGATATCAGGATTAAAAATTCGTTCAAATGTTGTTAGTAATTTTCAGGGTGTTGAACTTCCTGTCATCAAATGTAATACTGCCTTTTTGTTTAAAGTCCCAAAGTTTAAGGTGATCAGCATTCCAATTTTTTTTTCTAACTCTGAAATGAAATTGAAAAAATGATTGAAAATGGTAAATTAGCATTCTAGTTGTATATTGCCTTAAAACATATCTTACTTCCAGTGTTTAAGGATTTCCTCATCTAATCTGCATGAAATGTCCCATAAACTACCTCTATTGAAAGACTAATCTAGAAATTTGGTCATAATGCAAGTTTTTTAAATTTGCTTTGCAACTGAATTGAAGGGCAATTTTGATTGTGAAACATAATCCACTATTTTTTGTACAGGTAGGGCGCAATGCAGCCTTGTATAATGCAATGCAGCCTTGTATAATGTAATGCAGCCTTGCATTCAGTGCACTCTTGCATCACTCAGTGTAGCACATCATACATTTATGAATATGACCTAATCGAACAATTTCACCTAGATCAAGGAAACTGGCTTCTGTGGACTGACCCTTAAAGTGTTAGACCAGGGATCAGCAACCTTCTTCTGCATAGGGGCCGGAAGTCATGTCTGTGAGCAGATGGCGGGCCACATCTATCACGTGTTCACATAGATCACGCCCCCATCCTGCTGCAGATGGCAGGCATCAAATCACATGTTCACATGGCTCCCGCCCCTTCGAGGACGCCACCCGGAGCACCGTCCCCTAGTTACGGGCACTCACGAACATGGCGTACCTACGGACCATTGCCTTTGCTCTGTCCTGAAGGCGGTGGCTTAAATACTCATACTCGCTCGTCCCTATTGACAACCCCGATCCCGACAGTGAAGCCCAGACACAGAAGGTGCTGTAGCCGTGCCGGCGGCTTTGCGTAGGATGCGGTACAGCTAGAGCTCGGCACTGCTCGGGCTCTCGGCGGCTCCGCAATTGCAGCCGTCCGTGCAGGCCTCCTTGCGTCACCGTGCCTGGGCTCCTTGGGTCTGGGATGTACCGGAGATGAAGGAAGTCTGCAGGCCGAATGGCAGTGGCTCAGCGGTCGAGTTACTGCTTTACAGCACCAGAGGCCAGGGTTAGATCCTGACCATGAGTGCTGACAATAACGAGTTTGTACTGTCTTCCTATGACCGTGTTGGATTTCTCCGGGTGCTCCGGTTTTCTCCAATGCTCCAAAGAATGCAGGTTTGTAGGTTAACTGGTTTCTGTAAATTATAAACTGTCCCCAGTGTAGGATGGTGCTAGTGTACGAGGTGATCACTGGTTGGTGTGGACTCAGTGGGCTGAAAGGCCTGTTTCCACACTGTATCTATAAAGTCTTATGTTTAAAGACTACACAGGTAATAAACTTAAGGTTCAAATGTCATGCTGCTGCACATCTGCTTTCTTGATCTGGCATGATATTGGTACGGGACTCTAATGTACCACACTTCAATAAACATGGCATGGTGGCTTAGCAGATAGAGCTACTGCCTTGCGGTTCCAGAGATTCAATCCTGACTCTGGGTGCTGTCTGTACGGAGTTTGTATGTTCTCCCCATAACCTGCGTGGGTTTTCGCCGAAATATTTGGTTTCCTCCCACACTCTAAAGATGTAGTTTAATTGGCGTGCTGTTAATGTAAATTGTGCCTAGTGTATGTAGGATAGTGTTAGTGTGCATGGATTGCTGGTTGGTGCAGACTCGGTGGACTGAAGGGCCTGTTCCATGTATCTCTAAACTAAACTAAATGTGAGATACAATTTTAGACCCATGAATTCCAAGTAAAACATTTGCCTTTTTGATTTAGTAGCTCAAATATTTCTCTTGCACAGAATAGGCATATATGGCAGACGTGGACTATTCTGATCTAATATTTTCCTCACTTTTTTTTTAAATCTAAACGTTAGTACCTGTGTGTATTGTCCTTGAGTAGATGGCAGTATGCTATGTTACTGAACTGCTTTTGCCTTTCGGTGAAGATACGCCACCACTGCTTTTGTATAGGATGTTCCATGACTCAGATGCTGCAATGGTGAATAAGGATATTTTAAAAATCAGGATGGTGTGCAGCTTGGAAAGAAACCTGTAAACAGTGGATTTAAGACTTACTATTGGAGTGCATGAACGAGTAACTGCCATACAGTTTTGAGTTGGTTCATATTGCAGCCATTGAGTGCTGGTGGTTAGGGGGGAATGAAGTTCAGGGTAGCTGTAAATCTAGCTGGCTGTTTTATCTTCCTAAGAGTTGTGCTCATTGGGGCATGTGAAGGATTTTCCATCACTCTCCAGACTTGTGCCTTGTTGATGATGGAAAGTCTGTGTGAAGTCAGGAGGTGATTCACTCCTCACTGTAAACCCAGTCCCTGCACTATTGCATTTGTGTAACTGATCTGTAAAGGGCCTGTCCCACTTGGGTGCCATTTGTGCGTCACGCAGGTGGTGCATCACTGCCTAAGACACCATGCCTCACCACGTGCCATGCGTGTGTAATGCACGCTATGTGCGAATTATGTGCGCGTCACGACGCGTAAATGATGCGCAAATGATTCCCAAGTGGGACAGGTCGTTAACTTTGCTGCAACCTTGGATTGTTCACTAAACATCTGGAGAACCAGCACGAGAGGACATTTTCAACCTTTGCACAATATCTACAGAGGTAGATGCTTGGAGTGGATTTTTCAATGACTAGCCCCATAATAAATTTTTTGTTGCTGAAACAAAGATGATAAATGGTAAATTGAACTTGTTAATAAGTATTAACAGTTCAACTTCCCTACAAATAATGCATTAGCACTCCTTGCCTCCCCCCCCACCGTCCTAATTCACATGATTGGTGACTTGCCTCATATGCACTACACCACTAAATGTACAGATACAAATGAGCACACACTCCCAGATTTGCCTGCTTCCAAGATTTGGTTCCATTGAAATTGAGAGGTTTGTTCAGACTCTGAAAAGAACAGAAGATAGCTATTTATTACAGCTTGAAACTGATATCCAAAAGAGCTTTGACTTAAGTAACTTTAGAGTGGTGTCCAAACCGTTCATTAGTAGAAAGTTGTTAATGCGACAGGACATGAAATTTACCATCAGAAGAAACTCTACACCTTCTAAGCTTAGACTATCCACCAGGGATCTTATCCAGTTGCCACTTTCCCAATCAAGGTTCTGACTTACGTTGGGGAATAGGGTGGGAGAAATAAATTAGTTGCAACCAGAAATGGTTTAGAATTGCTATAAATTCTTTCCCTGAAAGGATTGAACAGATTAAATATGGGCCACTGATTTTACCTATGTAATTGTACATTTCTTCTTTGTTTGTTTAAGGTTAAATAAATATGTATGTTATATTAACTCATAATTAGATCGGAACATTTTTGTCTGTGTAGTTTGCACGTTCTCCATGTGATCGCGCGGGTTTCCTTCGGGTGCTCCTGTTTCCTCTCATCCCAAGGATATGCAGGGTTGTAGATTAATTGGCCTCTACAACTTGCCCCTAATGTGTAGGATGAGGAAGTTGTATAATATAGAAGGTTACACAAAAAGCTGGAGAAACTCAGCGGGTGCAGCAGCATCTAAGGAGCGAAGGAGATAGGCGACGTTTCGGGTCGAGACCCTTCTTCAGACTGCAGTCTGAAGAAGGGTCTCGACCCGAAACGTCGCCTATCTCCTTCGCTCCTTAGATGCTGCTGCACCCGCTGAGTTTCTCCAGCTTTTTGTGTAACCCTCGATTCTCCAGCATCTGCAGTTCCTTCTTTAACACTGTATAATATAGAACTTGTGTGAAAGGGTGATCGATAGTTGGTGAGCACTCAGTTGGTCAAAGGGCCTGTTTCTGTGCTGTATCTCTAAACTAAACTAATAATACCTGAAGTAAACATGATAATCCAGTCTACAATCTGTCGGAGATTATTTAACATTGCTGATGCATTGTTGGATATGTACCACTTGCTGGTTGTGAATAATGGGGCATATTGCACTGGATCAGGTTTATGTCTTGAATATGCCCTGTTCATTTTACCTGCTGCCTCACTAACCTTTTTGGCTGACCTTGAGGTCATGCATGCTGCTGCTGCTGCCCACTATCCATCAGCCTGAGGGTCAAACCTGGTCCAGTGTTTAACCTGCTGACCGATTTAGTCTTAGGGCTAAAGGAATCAAGGGATATGGGGAAAAAGCAGGAATGGAGTGCTGATTTTAGATGATCAGCTGGCTCGAAGGGCTGAATGTCCTACTCCTGCATCTATTTTTCTATTTTTCTATGTTTCTATGACACTACTTTAATGAAATATTAGAGACAATTAAAAATAATTGAAATATATTTGCCATTTAAAATGAAAAATCACATTCTATGGTAATTTAATTTATTTTTTAATATTAGAGTGAAATAACACATTTAGTTTAATTCAAAAATAGAATTATACTTTTGGTTCCCTTTCTATGCAGGCCACTTACCCCATTCAAATGCTACTTTGGCCAGAGCGAGCTGACATAAGGCTCAGAATGATGTATTCATTCCTCTGCTCTGTTTGACACCGAACCAACCAAGGGCTCAGTGGGTGAGTCATAGGGTGGAACAGGAGGTTGTTGTGCTGACAGCTGACCTCCAGTATGTTCCATGGTGCGATACTGCAATCCTCAGGCACAGAAATCGGGAAAGGACAGACTCATAATAAGTGCCTTGCTGACACTTCTTCAATCTGTCGGCAAGGCAGGAGCATACTTCAGGCTAATTTTTCCAATACTGTATTCTTCACCACAACCAGAAAATAAATACAAGGCATCACTGATTTGAAAATGATAGAGAAAAAGTGAGCTGAAGGAGTCTGAAGAAGGGGCTTGACCAGAAACGTCACCCATTCCGTCTCTGCAGAGATGCTGCCTGTCCTGCTGAGTTACTCAAGCATTTTGTATTGGTGTAAAACAGCATAGTGGTTATTTATCAGTACTGGTAATATCTGTATTTCTTAACTGTCACCATCACCTGTTTACTATCCCACTTTTGAGCACAGATTGGCTTAGATTACTGTTTCATAAAACTACTACTTCACACAACTTTGGAAATTTCTGAAGCAGAAGCAGAAATACAAGTTGGAAACTCAGAGTGGAGCAATTTCTGCATCATGCCAGACAGCATGTCAAGCAGCAAAGATGTCCAGTGACAAAACTCTCCCAAAAAGACAGTGTGGTCATTCATTCTCTAGAAAACCTATTTGTAATTCACTAGACTAACCTTTGTTTCATTAAGCTTAAACCTAAAAAGTTAAAAACAAGTCCACAAAAGGGTCTGGTGTAGTGATGCAGTGGTAGAGTTGCTGTCAGAAACCTGTCAGAAGGGTTCGATCCTTACTCTAGTGCTGTCTGTGCGGTGTTGTACATTTTCCCTGAAGTGCAAATAATCCATGTATATACTTGGAGACAAAAGGAACTGCAGATGCTGAAATCTAGAGCAAAACACAAAGTGCTGGAGAAACTCAGGCAGCATTTGTGGGCAATGGGACTGATCTTAAGAAGGGTCCCAGCCCTAAATGTCACCTGTCAATTGTCTCCAGAGATGTTGCTTGACCAGCTGAGTTCCTCCAGCACTTTGTCTTTTGCCAATGTATTACTTATCTCGTATATTGATACTATTCATGGGTGTAAGAATATTAGCTCAATCTATGAAATATAGGATGGAAATGGGTGATCATACCTGGAGCATTTAGATACTGTGCAAAGTGACTATATTTCAGCTTGGAGGTGGACATTTGCCCGCGAACTATAGCCCAGCACCCGGGCAGTGGAGGTTCCACACGCATCAAGGGCCTGTCCCATTTATGCGACCTTGGCTCACAAATTACGCGGCCTCGCGGTCGCTTGAGGCATACGGGCACCGTATGGCCACGTGGGGCCGGTCCCACTGAGAAACGCGGGGCTAGTCGCACCAAACGCATGCAAGTGGGACAGGTCCTTCAGTAATCTCCACCACTGTACAGTGTATAAGGCCATTTGGCTTCCCGCTGCACTCTTGGTGATGCATCAACTGTTCTTCAGCCAAGCTAATGTGATTAATGTGCATCGCGATTTACCCTTATCGCTGCAGCCCCAGACGGCATACAGACAATTTCCATCACAAATGAGATCTCTTTTCCTACAGGAAGAGCTTGCACTTGCTCACCACTTAACGTGGGTGACCTTGGGCAAAAAAAGTGTGCAGGACTGTGTCCATTTTTCTGATGGCAGTTATTAAACCTTTCTGCTTCCATAATCCTAATACCACTAGTGCACAATCTAGACCATCCAGTGACAAGCTGGCTGCTGATGGACCAGGGAAATCCCTTCACTAACATGTTTACAACTCCATTCAGAAATCCACACACAGTTACAGCATTTTAATGTAGGCCAGAGGCTCACCACAAGAGAGCAGACCACTCGGGGGGGGGGGGGGGGGGGGGGAAGCAGTGGAGCAAGATGATGGAGAGAATGATGCAGTGAATGTGAAATACAATCATGACCAGAGTTGTAAGGTTCGCAGAACCAGAGCTCCAGCACACCATAGTTCGACAACCACTGGAGCAACTCTCAAACAATCCCTGCATTCCGAACAATTTCACCACAGCACTAAGAACTTGAAGGCTGACACCACAAGAAATCTGAGTAAAAGGTAATTTCTATGGTTTACAGAGAATTTTCAACAAATTGCTGCACAGGAATAAAAAATCCACATAGGTGATTATGTTCCGCATCAGCCACCCGTACTTGTAGTTAAAACATAGAACAATACAGCATAGGAAAAGCTGAACATGATACCAAGTTACACTAATGTTGTCTGTCTGCACCTGATCTAGATCCCACTATTCCTGCACACCCATGTGCCCATCTAAGAGCTTCTTAAATGCCACTAACGTATTTGCCTCCACCATCATCCCTGGCAGCATATTTCAGGTACCTACCATAAACTTATTAGCAGCATCACATCAGTAAATGTAGTACGCTGTAGGTATGATAATAAACCACAAAACGAAGTTCAATTAAAAAAAATAACAATAGTGCAAAAACAATAACAAACCTGAAGTCCCTCGTACAATCAAGACCTTTCTGAGTTTAGAAACAAAGAACTGCAGATGTTGGTTTATACGAAAGATCGATACAAAGTGCTGGATTAACTCAGTGGGTCAGGCAGCATCTCTGGAGAAAAAGTATGGGTTACATTTTGGGTTGAGGCCCTTCTTCAGACTGAAAGGGTAGGTTGGGGAAGCTGAAGAACTGGAGGTGAGAAAAGACCAGGACCAATTAGGACCGTCCCCAAATTATCTTAGGCAGGGTGTGCCCGGGAAGGTCCATGTTTAGGAAGGAACTGCAGATGCTGGTTTACACCAAGGATAGACGCAAAATGCTGGAGTAACTCAGCGGGCCAGGTAGCATCTCTGGATAGGAGTTCTAGAGGTGCTGCCTGTCCTGCAAAGCTACTCCGGCATTTTGTGCCTATCCTGGAAGGTACATTGTTGGTTAGGGGAGGTGTGATCTCCAGAGGGATACAATGTTTTGAACTATGGAACTGGTTAAATGACTTGGGTGGAGGAAGAGAGCAACAGGAGAGGGGATTGCAGGTAGAAATTACTTAAATTAGAGAATTCAACATTTATATACTGGGTTGTAAACTACCCAAGCAAAATATGAGGTGCTGTTCCTCCAATTTGCATTTGGCCTCACTCTGGCAATGGAGTGGCCCAGAACAGAAAGATCAGTGTGGGGGTGGGAAGGAGAGTAAAATGGTTGGAAAACGGGAGACCTGTAGGCCTCGGCGGACCGAGCATAAATGTCCAGCGAAATGGTTGCCATAAATCTGGAAAAAATTAGATTTGTCTTAATTGACAAACCAGAATTATTTATTAGAATATGGTCACCATTCATAGATTATTTGAAGGGGTAGAATGGGCCGGCGCAGATTCCTGACAGAAGCTTGAACCCAGGACTAGACGAATAGTTTTGTTTTCTTACCTACGGACCTATCTCCTAAGTTGTATTATGGATAGTTTATTTTATGTTTCTAAGTTTTTTTTTCCTTTTTCTTAATTTTTTCTATCTATAAAAAAAAATTAAAATTAATTAGAGTCAATGTTAATATGTAACTGATAAATGTAGACTCCTGCTCCATTGGTAGTGGAGTCCTTGGAATCCTGAATATTTAATATGTAACCGTTTAACAAAGTTTGTAATGGTTTGGACTAGGATATGTACATGCTTCCAATAAAAGTTAACTGTAATTTCTTCAAAAAAAAGAAAGAAATTGTTGCCAAGCTTATGTTTTGTCTTGTCGATGTACAGGAGCCCACATTGGGAACACCAGATGCGGTAGATGATGTTCGAGGTGGTATACAGGATGTGAATATTTGTCTACCTGAAAGGACTGTCTGGGCCCGTGGATGGAGTTGAGGGAGGAGGTATAAGGACAGGTGTTCATCTCTCTGCAGTTGCAGGGGAAAATACTTGGGGAGGTAGTGGTATGGGTAGGACAGGATGAGTGAACCAAGGAGTTGCCGAGGGATTGGTCTCCATGGAAGGGGAAAGGGCTGGAGATGGGAAGGTATGATTAGTGGTGGGATCCCCTTTTCTCCAGAGATGCTGCCTGTCCTGCTGAGTTACTTCAGCCCTTTGTTTCTATCAGTCACGCATTTAGTTACAGTTCCTAGTGTTCAATAGCCCGATGGTTGTTGGGAAGAAACTGCTCCTGAAACTGAACGTTACAGTTTTCAGGCCTCTTCACATTCTTCCTGATGGCAGGAGTGAAATGAGAGCATGGCCAAGGTGGTGTTGGTCCTTAATGATGCAGATGCTTATAGGTCCCTTTGATTTGCAGTCAGTACCACGGATTGTGGACAAGGATGGATAGGCAGTGTTCACCACTCTTTGTAATCTTCTTCACTCTTGGGCATTCGAGTTGCAGCTCTGCAGTGCTTCAATATCCCAATTCTATGATCGCTGCCAACGTTGCCAATTTGGACTTCGACAAGAAGATAGACACAAAAAGCTGGAGTAACTCAGCGGGACTGGAGGCATCTCTGGAGAGAAGGAATGGGTGACGTTTCGGGTTGAGACCCTTCCTGAAACTTTGACAAGCCAGTTAATATCTGTGTTCATCTCGCACAACCGAATACACGTTTAGCAGCTGCAAGAATACTTCTGCAGTGCTAAAGGACCATAGGATACCAGCAGTGAGTCTAAAGGAAGGTCTCGACCTGAAACATCACCCATTCCTTCTCTGCGGTGATGCTGCCTGTCCTGCTGAGTTACTCCAGCATTTTGTGTCTACCATAAGATACCAGCGACCTAATTAATTAATTGGTGAATTTATTCTTCCTATCGAGTCCAAACACAAGATTAGAAGTTGTTCAGCCAGAGGTGAACACACTTCTCGGCATCTGCATACAATCGTGTCTGTCTTGAGCTTCTTGTGCGTGGTGGTGGAAAGATTGGTGAAAACAGGGCCGCCACATGAACGCTCTTTCCTTGACCCCAATTTCTAGCTGATTTACATGAATTAATGCTTGATGCTAGCAGAACTTATTTCATGTTCACGGGAGCTGTGGTGAGGAAGAGCTGATGAATCATTGATGTAGAAGAAGTAGAACAAGTAGTTCTCAGATGTTGCTGCTTTAGCCCCTCACGTGCTGAATCATGAGAGGGAAGATGAAGGAATGGGCCCACAGTATACAACAACTTCCTGGGGGAAGAGGGAGGAGGGATTCCAAACTGTTGTTCAAATTATTCTGTCTGCAATACTCCTTCATCCACCTCAGCTGAAATGTGTCCCCCAACTGCTTGGCCCAATAGAAAGCTTTGCCAATGGTTTTGAGCACTCAACAAAAGCTTTTCTCTGTACCTCGGTACACGTGCCAATAAGCTAATCTCAACTCAAGGTGATTGTTGCGCTCCACTTCTGGACATCGTACCCCTTGCAGGTTGGGACTTAAGAAATCTCTTATTGTTTCCCATTTCCCATCCACAATTGCACAAAGGAGGTTGGAGATACCCTGTGTTCCCAGAGGCCTGAACACATGACATTCCTCATTGCCACTAGAAGCAAATGATTACAACAGCATCACCAAGATTGTGGGCTTCTGGGAGGTAATATTCGTTGAACCTGTATAATGTACTACCAATATTTGCACAGCTAATATATGTGCAGCCAACACATAATATATTACGTCTTCAGCCTGAAGAAGGGTCTTGACCCATTCCTTCTCTGCAGAGATGCTGCCTGTCCCGCTGAGTTATTCCAGCATTTTGTGGCTATCTTCGATTTAAACCAGCAGCTGCAGTTCTTTCCTACACTTAATATATTACACTGGTCATGACGACTGCTCGTAGTAGTATGGTACTTTAATTGCAGTTAATTATTGAGTCTGAAGAAGGGTCTCAACCTGAAACATCACCTATTCCTTTTCTCCAGAGATGCTGTCTGATCTGCTGAATTACTCCAGTTTTTTTGTGTATATCTTTGGTTCAAACCAGCATCTGCAGTTCATTGTGTCATTGATAGTTGAGCTTCCAGATCAAACCAAACAGTAACCACTGGTTGACAAGGGATATCACTTGACCAAACGATTCCACTGTTCAATCCATGCACTCACTCACTGGTGTCATCAATTATTCACCACCTTCCACTACAAGAGTGTGTTACTTAGTGTTGCTTAATGTACTCGGCAATATGTCTGTCATGGTTGAAAAACTGGCAGTGATCCAAAACTGAAAGATGTTGCTGCACTCTTTGTGGCATTGTGTATGAGAGCATGAGGTAGTGTACAGATAGCAAATGTGAGCTCTTTTTGAAAGAAGAGTGGTCGATAAGAATGAGGGTACTTGCGTAGTGAGTAGTATGTATGAGTCAGTGGTGCAGTTGATTGGAGATGAGATTTGAAATTTAATTAATTGACCTTATCCTTGTGCATTTTGGTTCTTGGCATTTTACTTTGGGAGGCTCGACACTTCCTTCCATCTACTGAGGGTGTTGCATCAGGCGGGCTGGAAGTGTCATCAAGGATACCTGCCACCCTTGCCACTCCCTTTTCTCTGTTCAACCTCTGGAAGAAAGCTTAGGCATAACAGCTTGTTTCGCATGGCTCTCTGACTCCTGAACCGATGATCTCATCTTCATCCTTGGAGCTGCTGCCACCTTCTCTTGCCCTTAACTCCACCTCTCCGGTCATTTCATTATGGTACTTGAATATTTTATTGTACCACTCAAATCTGCATGCCAATCTTCTACCATTCTGCTGCTTGCACTCATATTTGTTGTTGTATTTATCATTATATATACTGTTCATCCTGTGAGCTACATGTGAATGATGGATTTCTCCTGTAACAGAAATTGTATGATGTGCCTGGAAAGACTTCTGGCTCCATATGGATCTGTGACATTTATCCTCCTCCCCACCACCACAAGCCATGTGTCAGAAAGAGCAGGCAACTGTTCCTTGGACTTCAGCTTGTTTGAACAAGCCAGACTCGCTGCTATTGCTAAGTCCGGCCCATTCTTAAGCTGAAATGCATTTATTCTCTCAGAGATGCAGCCTGGCCTTCAACAGCATAAATAACGTCCAGCTGGCACTAGCCACATCCAAAGTTGTGCCTCCCTGCTGGGATACTACTCAAATTAACACTGCTGTTAGTGCTGGCTGGATTCTGTCGTCATGTTAAAGGGCAGCCGACACTAAGTTTAAATTCTGTGTGTACCAGAACAAATGGGCAGAGATTAATCAAAACCTCTGATCCATGTGTCCTGAATTTCAACCAGTTTTTAGCTCCTTTTCAATTCAATAACTATCCTCAATCCTGCCACCACAATCTGCCATCCCACTTTTTTTAAATTAAAATTAACATTTGGTAATATTATCTGTGGTTGCCATAAGAATCATTCTAAAATAGAAAATTGAGTGTGATGCGCAAACGTATGTTATGTTTTAATAGTGTGCCAAAGGTTTATGAATGTTATCTGGTCATTAAAATTGTCGAACATCTCCATCTCCAGTTAGAAACATAGAAACATAGAAGATAGGTGCAGGAGTAGGCCATTCGGCCCTTCGAGCCTGCACCGCCATTCAATGTGATCATGGCTGATCATCCAACTCAATATCCCGTTCCTGCCTTCTCTCCATACCCCCTGATCCCTTTAGCCACAAGTGCCACATCTAACGCCCTCTTAAATATAGCCAATGAACTGGCCTCAACTACCTTCTGTGGCAGAGAATTCCAGAGACTCACCACTCTCTGTGTAAAGAATGTTTTCCTCATTTCGGTCCTAAAGGAATTCCAGTTTTTGCTTACCTCACTGAATGTGGTTCCTCATAGCTGGCAGACAGTCTTCGGGGCACCAGTCGCCCTCTGGTATCAACCACACAACTTAAATGAGAGGTGGGATAGGATGGGGAACTTTAATAATTTATTTAATCCGATCAGGTTTGGCCATTATTTTCTGATATGGATTTGTTTTTTTCACATGTCTTGTTTTCCAGTGTGTTCATCAGTAAGTTGCTGAAGGGATATCAAATAAGAGGGGTCAAGGAACAGTTTTAAGTGGGGAAATGCACAGTTAACCTTCAATGGTTAATTGCAAGACAAGTATCCCACCAACTTCATGCTGCAAGAAGTCTTGTTTCTTTTTCCAAAAATGCTGCTTTACCAAGCTGAGTGTTTGCAGAATGTTTCTATTTTTAGCTTTCCAGCACCAGAGGTTTGTTGATTTTCATTTATTCCCTACAAGATGATGAAGTGAGGGATTAGTGGGTAGTGTGGCAGTGGTTCATGGTAATTCAAATGGGGCCAGATTATCCTCCTCTCACAGTGAACTGGCTGTCACTGCATTTATCACCCAGGATATATCAGGAAGCAGTGGAATTGCAGTCTGAACTTGGCAGGAAACCCAGGAAATCTTCCTTTCATGGATGATTAGATAGTAGTTGCAGGAGTAGGCCATTCAGCCCTTTGAGCCAGCATGGAACTCTTGATGGCATGACTTGGCAGACCTATTTTGATCAGACCGTGTTGGAGCACCCTACCACAGCGGCACAGTTGGGCAGTGGTAGAGTGGCTGCCTTACAGCGCCAAAGAACCGGATTCGATCCTGACTATGGGTGCTGTCTGCTCGTAGTTTGTACGTTCTCCCCATGACCTGAGTGGGTTTTCTCCAGGAGCTCCGGTTTCCTTCCACACTCCAAAGACGTACAGGTTTGTAGATTAATTGGCTTGGTAAAATTGTCCCTAGAGTGTGTAGGATAGTGCGAGTGTGCGGGGATCACTGATCGGCATGCACTTGGTGGGCTGAAGAGCCTGTTTCCGCGCTGTATCTCCAAACTAAACTAAATTCTGAAACTCAAAAGACATGGCTGAGGAACATCATTGACGAAGAAGCAGGAGTTAAATTAAAAAATATTAATAAATAGGGCCAAATTCAATCTTAATTGTTGGCCAAAATTCCTTTGGTTTCTTGGCAGTTATGTTGGTCAAACAGTTAAATGAACACACAATATTTACAAACCTACCCCCTCTTCTGACTGCCACACCCCAAGTGGGAGATTGTAGCCGTGAGCATTATGGTTAGGCACCTATCTCATTAGCAAATAGGCAGCTAGCGGTTGGTTGCTTGGGAACGAAAATAAACAGGGTCAGGTCCTCCAGTAACTGCTGGCCAAGCAGCAGGCAATCTGTCCCAGGATTTGACCCTTCGCTTGTAGTCCAGACAGAAAATAACTTGGCTGGTTTGATTCTCCCCTCTTTCTTCCTCTAGTGACACAGCAGCGTCATCAGTACAGTTGTGGCCTCACAGCTCCAGCGGCCCAAGTTCAATCCTGACTTCAGGTGCTGTCTGGCATTTGCACTATGCCACTGTGGTTTCCTTCAATTCCTCCAGTTTCCTCCCATGTCCCAAAGACTTGCTATTAGCATGTCAATTAGCCACACTGTAAATTGTAGACACATAATATGTAGACGAGAGGTGGATTCTAAGAATTTGAAAGGAATGTGGAGAAAATAAAATGACACGGGTGTAAAATGATCAGCGATGCATGATGATAAAAAGGCTGGTGATGAGGGCTGTGTTTTATGATGAGGTTCTGCAGACTGAACCTGGAAACACTCTCTGCCAAGGAATGCAGAATCAGTGCAAAGAGCAGAAGCATTGTTTCAACATTCTGTCATGACACTTCTATATTGTGTGGGCGCATCAGTGACCTTTCCTGTGCAGCAGTGATGAGGAAGCAAGTTTGTTGTTGAAGTGGCGTCTGTAAATTGCTGTAAATTGCCGCTATTGTGTAGGGAGTGGATTTGAAAGCGGGGTAACATAGATCTAGTCTATGCGTGATCGATGGTCGGCATGGATTCGGCGGGCCGAAGTGCCTGTTCCCATACTGTATCTCCCAATAAACACACCTTGTAAATATTGTAAATGACTCTGCTTCAGCCGTGCAGTCCAGGTACTTGCTTCTCCCTGGGTGAAAAAGGTCCCCCTGAGGTCCCCTCTAAATCTCCAACCCCTTACTTTAAATCTATGTATTCTGGTTTTATTTAACCCTGTTAAAGGAAAAGGGATCCCAAAGTCTACTTTATCTACGAATAATTGTATGTACCTCCATCATATTCTTGCTAGTCACTGTCTCCAATTCCTGCCTTGGTCTAAGACTGAAGTTATAGTGTTTTCAAGGGGTAGACCTCAATAAGGATGCCCTATTGAGGAAAGGTCATCCTCCACTCTACTTTTTATTTTGTCTTAGAGATTGGCTCCTTGAATTGTCTGGGTGGTTACTGATCACTCTTCACTGTTACAGCAGTTTTCCTTGCTCTGCCCATACTTAACAGTCTCTTCTCCCCATCGTATTCTCCTCCAAAGGGAATGCCTGGAGTCAGCTGCTTTGCAAAGACTTCTTGAAGTGATTGAAACATCCTTCAGTTTCGGCGATACTGATCCTTGTAGATCTTTGCAAAGGCAAAAGAGATAATTTTCATTAGGAGCCAGAAGATAAATCAAACAACTAATGTGTTTATCAATAATTATCTCTTTAAACTGCACCAGTGTGTGTGGGAGCAGGGGGTGATGATGGTGGTTAGCCTTCCTCGTGATGGTTCAGCATATGAGCTTAACAAATAGCACCAACGAGAGCTTGAAACTTGGTAACGAGGATGCTGTCTTTCAATCTTAAACATATGCTGAAAGGTCATGTTCTGCCGTCCATGTCTTCTACACACAACCCCATTGTGTACAATTCTGCCAGCGTGCTACTCGGTACAAAGCACTCATGGCTCACAAGCACCAGTTGCTACCAAGCGTAATTCCAATCCTTTCGTGCATGATAACATGGAGCAACACAAAGCATTTATGAAGGCAATTTTTGTAAAAGATTTTAGAGTACATAAGTAAAGATGTATTGACGCAAAATATAGGGCCGTGTGGAAACCACATCTGGAATATTCAATGAGGGCTGCGTCCCCATCTAGGGAACAATATACTGTGACAGAATGCAACAGGGGATCACCAGACTGAGTCCTGCATTGCAGTGGTTCTCTGAGGAGAGATTAAAGAGGGTTGGCCTGTGCTCTCGTGTTTATCAGAATTGCAGGTAATCCCTTTGAAACATAAAATTCTTGGAGGGTTTGAAAGGGTTTGTGAGTGGACAGAATCTCTCTTGGTTTGGATGTCTGGAACTAGGGCTCTCAGCAACTAAGTAAAGCGGCGGGTCTTCAGAAACGAGATGAGAAGACATTTTCATACTCGGAGCTTTGTGCCTCTTTGGACATCTCCACTGAAGGGGACTGTAGAGGATGTATATTGATGAATATATTCAAGGCACAGATTGAGTAATGGTTGGACTTCAAGGTAATTGAGCTAATGCATGAAAGGGCATGGAAACAAAAGATTCGCCATGATCTGACTGAAACATGCATTGGACGCGAGGGCTTGAAGGTTGAACTTTGCCTCTGTTTCCTATGCAGTATTCTTATGTTCCTGAAGTATCCTTTGTGATCCTTATACTCCTATGTTTTATGTCACACCCTCAAATATTTGTGTCGTTTCTGTGATTAATTTGCTATGGTTTTTGCAGTTTGAATCAATCACTGATTTATTAGCCATGTCATCCACAAGATATTGCACCCAAAATTGGTTTACGTCCAGTGACATTTGGCTCTTTCAGTACCAATTACAATGGTTACAGATAATTCTAAAGCCACACACAAATGATTACAGTTTTTTAAGCACTTTTTTTTGATGATTAATGACTTTTGTCCTTTCACTCAAGAGTAAATTCGGCCTAGTACAAATCTCAATAAGTCTATGGCTTGTTGGACCGTTGTGAGCTTTGGAAAAGTCTACTTGTTCTCTTAGCCATGTCTCCTTTCCCTGAGTCAGTACATCCCAATCACAACCAGCTCCAATTGAAAGATTAATGACACAAAATCTTGTTCCTCAGCTCATTGCTTACTATTTCCAGCATTTTCTGATTTTTGTGTTTATATTCCAAGAGAATGTCATCATTTACTCTGTTTCTAGGACAGGCATTTTGATAGTCAATATAAACAGAAGCAATTCCTTATAACTATCTCCTTAATCTAGGAAAAATTAGGTTGATTGTGGTAACAATCTGTTAAATGATCTTTATTTTCAGTCAAACCAACTCAATTTTCATTCAAAAATAAATGGTAAATCAAGGAAAAATCAAGGAACACTCCTTTGATACATTCAAGAAAAGATTTAAGGAAGACATTTTCTCCTTTTGATTCAACATTTTTTGCAGTGTAGAAGGCTTATTTTCTTTTTAGCTGTCCTACTTTTTCAATTTCCTTTCCACTCCCTTTCTTTTATGTTCGGAAGAAAAGTTTTGAAACAATTAGATTGTTATGCCTCTTTGTTAAATACTAAGGGGACCTGATAGTCTGGTATATCATATTCACTTAGAAATGTCACTTTTACAATGGACCCCATGTGTTGAAAATTGCTGGTTCAATGCTGTTTCATTAAACCTCTGGATGATACATTCTTCCTACGAGTTTTGTTTCATACACTATTGAAAAATCACTGCACATTGTTATATGGTTATTTGCACAAAAAGATTTATTCTTCCTTCCTCTCTTCAGATAAACTGTCTTGTTTATTATCCTACCTTTATCTGTACATCATTTTTCCAATTTACATTAATCCCTACACGAGACGCATGTTGCAATGATGTGACTTGTGATGAGATGGGAAGTTGAACTCCTTGAGCCTCAAGCATCTACATTTATCATTTTGAACTTGTTAGCTGATGGGTCTGTTACAGCTGAAAGTAATATACATCTTTTGACTAATAATTAATGCTCATGACCTGACTGCAAAACGTTTCAAGTGAAGTCAATATACAGATGTTCTGTGTGTAGAATGATGATGTTGATCATTCAAAACCAAGGTCCACAGAATTACTAACACCAGGATACTGAGGGAAAAGATATCTCTGCAAACCTATAGACAGGGGCTGATTGGCAATAGTCAGCATAGTTTTATACATGGGAGATTGAGTCTTACGAATCTGAGCTTTTTGAAGAAGTAACCTAAAAGGCTGACGAGGGCATAACTGTAGATGTTGGGAGTCACACCGCATGACTGTCAGCTCTTGCTTCAGTCGCAGTATACCTGCATCTTAAAGAATGGGATTTACTTTAATCGCTACTAACATTTTATGAAGCAGGGACCTGCTAGTGCAATAGACAATAGGTGCAGGAGTAGGCCATTTGGCTCTTCGAGCCAGCACTGCCATTCACTGTGATCATGGCTGATCATCCACAATCAGTACTTCGTTCCTGCCTTCTCCCCATATCCCCGGACTCCGCTATCTTTAAGAGCTTTATTTAACTCTATCTTGAAAGCATCCAGAGAATCGGCCTCCACTGCCTTCTGAGGCAGAGAATTCCACAGATTCTCATCTCTCTGGGTGTAAAAATGTTTTCTCATCTCCGTTCTAAATGGCCTATCCCTTATTCTTAAACTGTACTCCCCCCAACATCGGGAACATGTTTCCTGCCTCTAGCGTATCCAGTCCCTTAATAATCTGAAATGTTTGAATAAGATATCCTCTCATCCTCCTGAATTCCAGTGTATACAAGCCCAGTCGCTCCATTCTTTCAACATATGACAGTCCAGCCATCCTGGGAATTAACCTTGTGAACCTACGCTGCACTCCCTCAATAGCAAAAATGTCCTCCTTCAAATTTGGAGACTGCACACAATACTCCAGGTGTTGTCTCACCAGGGCCCTGAACAACTGCAGAAGGACCTATTTGCCAACTCCTCTTGTTATGAAGGCCAACACGCCATTAGCTTTCTTCACTGCATGCTTACTTTCAGTGACTGATGTACAAGGACACCCAAATCTCATAGTACTTCCCCTTTTCCTAACTTGACATTGTTCCGATAATAATCTGCCTTCCTGTTCTTGCCACCTAAGTGGATAACCTCATATTTAGCCATCCACGTTAAACTGCATCTGACCACTCACCCAACCTGTCCAAGTCACGCTGCATCCTCATAGCATCCTCCTCACAGTTTACACTGCCACCCAGCTTTGTGTCATCTGCAAATTTGCTAATGTTACTTTTGATCCCTTTGTCTAAATCATTAATATATAGTAAATAGCTGCGGTCCCAGCACTGAGCCGTGCGGTATCTCATTGGTAACTGCGTGCCATTCTGAAAGGGACCCGTTAATCCCTACTCTTTGTTTTCTGGCTGCCAACCAATTTTCTATCCATGTCAGTACCTTACCCCTAATACCATGTGCTCTACACTTGTCCACTAATCTCCTATGTAGGACCTTATCAAAGGCTTTCTTAAAATCCAGGTACACCATATCCACTGGCTCTCCCTTGTCCATTTTCCTAGTTACATCCTCAAAAATTTCCAGAAGACTAGTTGAGCATGATTTCCCCTTCATAAATCCATGCTGACTCTGACCAGTCCTGTTACTGCTATCCAAATGTGCTGCTATTTCATATTTTATAATTGACCAGCATCTTTTCCACCACCAGTGTCAGGCTAACTGGTCTATAATTCCGTTTTCTCTCCCCCTTCTTAAAAAGTGGGATAACATTATCCACAGGAAATGATCCTGAATCTATAGAACATTGGGAAATGATTACCAATGCGTCCACAATTTCTAGAGCCCACTCCTTAAGTAACCTGGGATGCAGACCATCAGGCCCTGGGGATTTATCAGCCTTCAGTCTCATCAGTCTATCCAACACATGCCTGATGTGGATTTCCTTCAGTTCCACCGTCACCCGAGGTCCTCTGGCCACGAGTCCATCTGGGAGATTATTTGTGTCCTCCTTAATGAAGACCGATTCAAAGTACCTGTTCAACTTGTCTACCATTTCCTTGTTCCTCATAATAAATTTACCTGTTTCTGTCTTCATGGGACCCACATTTGTCTGAGCTAATTTTTCTCTTTGCATACCTAAAGAAGCTTTTACTTTATATTCTTGGCTAGCTTACCTTCATACCTTATCTTTTCTCCCCGTATTGCCTTTTTAGTTATCTTCCATTGCTCTTTAAAAGTTTCCCAATCTTCTGGCTTCCTGCTCATCTTAACTATGTTATACTTCTCTTTTATTTTTATACTGTCCTTGTCTTCCCTTGTCAGCCTTGGTCGCCTCTTACTTCCCTTAGAATTTTTCTACCTCTTTGAAATGAACTGATCCTATACCTTCTGTATTATTCCCAGAAATACCTGCCATTGTTGTTCCATTGTCATGCATGCTAGAGTCTCTTTCCAGTCAACTTTGGCCAGCACCTCCCTCATGCCTCCATAGTCCCCTTTGCTCAACTGTAATACTGACACTTCCGATTTTCCCTTCTCCATCTCAAATTGTAGATTAAAAGTTATTATGTTATGGTCACTAACCCCTAATGGCTCCTTCAGTTCCCTTATCAAAACTGGTTAATTACACAACACTAAATCCAGAATTGCCTTCTCCCTGGTAAGCTCCAGTACAAGCTGCTCTAAGAATCCATCTCTGAGCCACTCCACAAACTCTCTTTCTTGGTTCCAGTACCAACCTGATTTTCCCAGTCTACCTGCACGTTGAAATCTCCTATGCAGAGAGGTAATATTTACTAGAATATTGCCTGGGTTCGAGCAACTAAGTTACAGAGAAAGGTTGAACAAGTTAGGTCTTTGATTGAGGTATTTAAAATGATGAAAGGGTTAGACAGAGTTGACGTGGATAAGCTTTTTCCATTGAGGGTAGGAAAGATTCAAACAAGAGGGCATGACATGACAAATAAGGGGCAGAAGTTTAGGGGTAACATGAGGGGGAACTTCTTTACTCAGAGAGTGGTGGCTGTGTGGAATGATCTTCCTGCAGAAGTGGTGGAGGCAGGATCGATTTTAACATTTAAAAGTAAAGTGGATTGGTATATGGACGGGAAGGGAATGGAGGGGTATGGTCTGAGTGCAGGTAGATGGGACTAGGGGAAAATAAATGGTTGGCACGGACTGGAAGGGCCGAGAAGGCCTGTTTCCGTGCTGTAATTGTTATATGGTTATATGGTAATCACCAATGCAGAGAAGTAATGAACAGCAAGTTGGTGCTAACTGTACAAAACTACGTGGAATTTCCATCTATGATCACCTGCCTTAAATGCACAAATTATGCAGTGATGTAATTTAACACAAGTTACATTACACCAGTGATAGTATCCATTCAAAATAGTACCCATTGGGAAATTGGCCAGGGAACTGCTCTGTGCAATTTAACTTTGGGCGGCTGACAATTTTCAGCATTTATCGTAATGATGGATCACAAAATGACACAAAGTGCTAGAGTAACTCAGTGGGTCAGGTAGCATCACTGGAGAACAAGGATAGGTTAAGTTTTGGGTCGGGACCTCCTGCAGACAAATTGTGATGGGGGAGAGGGAGAAAGGTGGGGTTAGGACAGAGCCTGGCAAGTGATAGGTGGATACAGGGCTAAGAGGAGAAATTCATGCAAATTCAGGTGAGGCACTGAGGGGTGAGAAAAAGGGGAGGGAGGTTTTTTATAGGTTAGTTATCTAGAATTGGCAAATTGTACATCCATACTGTTAGGTTGCAAGCTACCCAAGTGAAATATGAGGTGCTCATAAACCAGTTTACCTTTGGCCTCACCCTGGCAATGGAGGAGCCCTCAGACAGAAAGGTCAGTATGGGAATGGGAAGGAGAGTTAAAATGGTTAGCAACTGGAGGATCCCCTCACATGTATCCATGTATCTCATGCCAGGCTTTGTCTTGCTCCAAGCTCCAGGGCCCAGAGCATCACGCAAACCAACTTCCCTTCCATTGACTCCATCTACACATCACGCTGCCTTGGCAAAGCCACCAGCATTATCAAGGACTAGTCTTGCATCGGTCGCACCCTCTTACCCCTATCCCATCGGGCAAGAGGTACAGAAGTGTGAAAATGCATACTTCCAGATTCAGGGACAGTTGCTTCCTGACTGCTATCGGGCAACTGAACAGCCCTCTCACCAGCGGTCCTGATATTCCATCTACCTTATTGGAGACATTCAAACTATCTTCAATCGCACTTCACTGGACTTTATATTGCACTAAACATTATAGCCTTTATCCTGTATCTGTACATTTTGGACGGCTTGATTTTAATCATGTATAGTCTTTTTTGCTGACTGGATAACATGCAACAAAGAGCTTCTCACTGTACCACAGTACACGTGACAATAATACACTAAAGTGTCCCTCCCACCACAATCAGTCTGAAGAAGGTTCCCAAACCAAAATGCCACTTATCCATCCCAAAGACCTACTGAGTTACTCCAACGCATTGTCTTTTTTTCCAAACCAACATCTGCAGTTTCTCTGTAATGATGCAACAAGTTGCACACTGAATATTTCCTCCCTTTTTGTCAAATGTTGAGGCTTTTCTGTGCAACATTGAACATTGCAAAAAATCTAAAGGCATGTTGTAACGAGATCACCATTGAGGTGACTATTATAAGCTCTTCATTCTGACATTGATACCTTGTCTGCCACGCTCGGATTTTAATGCTAAGGATATATGAAACCTCTTCATTTGCTGATTTATCTCTGATTGCAACCTTTTAATGCTTTGCACATCAGAGCTACATGCTGCATTGTCTGCCACATTAATCATCCTGCATCTTCGAGCGGCATGGGACCATTCTCAGCATGGGACTTGGATCAGGACAGCCAATCACACTGGGGTGTCCACACATATACACACATCTCCCCTTCTCTTGCATTATCTGTCATCTGGCTTTTCAGCCTTTTAGTGCAGCTATTCTGTTGATAGCATGTATAGATTATTTTAATGTCTGATATCCTTCACTGTGTTCGATATGGCAAAGTAATTGGGACATTTTCAAGTATATTACTGTTTTTAATGAGGTTTTGGTTGAAATCTCAATGCTGCTAAGAGGTAAGGGCATTAGTGCTGTTCAGTGCATCAAAAATGGATAACGTCCTCTTTCAGTCCTTATAACAAGGAGTCAGCACAAAATTATCTAATTTCTATGAATGATTGATAGCCCACAACAATCCTTGTGCCTCTTTTTGATGGGTTTCAACATACTTCACTTTGGATTTCATATCTCCAAGATTAATTTTTTGTTGAAAATGATAATACTTTATCAAATCCTTTGATTTTTAAAATTTATTTCCTTTTCACTGAATTAAGAAAATAAGACAAAAATGAAAGCCGGCATTGGAATGAGGACAAACATTAAATAAATCATTGCGTTGAGTTCATTGTGCACTTCACAGCTAATCCACATAGACACACACATGAATCCACCCACTCAGCTGTAAATGCAGCTCTAACATTTTACTTGCTTTTCCCCTGATAGATTCTTTTTTGAGTTACTTCCTTGCATGTCTTTCGTACTGCATTATACCTAAAAACGAGTGCCCAGTATTAAATGTGAATTCTACCCCAACATTCGGTTAGAAAATGCAGCTGCCTCTTCTAAGAGGATGTAATTTTATTAGTAATTGAATTACTGTAATCATAGCACTCTCCAACGTTGCAAATTTACAATATCATCCTACAAATACTTGTTGCTTTGGAGTATTTGCTGCGCATAATTTTTATTGTAGGAATGCAGTAATTTATCTTTTGCCAGGATAAATATTTCACATTTTTATTGAAAATATGAAGGCTTTCAGGTAATGTCTGATACATCTTGGTGATACTGATGTATTTTCTGTTCATAGTGCCATTATGACCAGGAAGTAAACATGTTGCAAACTAAATGTATTATAAGTAAAGAATATACACAGGAACATTTCAGTACGGCACCTGATGTGTCTTATCTTTCATCTGAAACTTTAATGGCGTTATTTCACCGACAGTATGACTATCATCAGCCAAATCTGAAAAGTAAAAGTACTGTCCTTGCTGGATTTTGGCTTAAATCGATGAGATAAGCAATGAGAGGTTGGTTGGTCAGGATAGATTGAGGCCCTGTTGATGGGGACAACCAATAACCAGCCAAGTGAGTGCTGCACAAAACAGTCTTGTAATTGGATTTATTAGCACCTGCTTTTCAATTACAAATTATGGATCAAAGAGATTTAACTTGGGTTGCAGCACAGCAGTTGATAATTTCTGGTTGAAATTGCACCCATGGGGTAACTCCCGCAGGAATTTCTGTGTACAATTTACTCTACACTGGCCACCATTTTAGCTGTGCATCAAATTATTCTGGAATATGAAGTATATACAAAAAAATGTTATTAATATAAAAGCTGCACAGAATTATTAGCCTGTTGCCTGAGGTGGAAATGTACAATTTTCTTTACATTTCCAAATCTAATTCTCCATTACAAACTTGAATTCACCCGGGGCTGTAAATTGATTTTACGTAAAGGAGTAGTCAATTGGTTAAATGATTGCAGGGATATATTTACCTCAGCAAACCTTTGAAAAGCAATATTTTGTTGAAGGGCAAGAATTATAATAGATTTTTTGTAACAGAAGAGTGGTCAATGATAATTTGAAATACTTTGAGCCCTTCTCAGTTTGGCAGTGTCACCCAGCTCAATGGGGAAATAACTCCATAGAACTATACGAGTTTACCCAAGAGCTCTCCCGAGTTAAAAAAAAAAATCAAACTCTTGGTAAGTACGTAGAATGTACGTAGCGGGTACGTCGGAGCTCGAGACGTCTCTTAGCGACTCGTAACGCTAACGGCATGTACTCGTGAAACGCGGTAAGCTTGCGAAATATTTTCAACATTGCGGAGAGTGTCCAGGAGAGTCCCCGAGTACCTATGAATGGCTATTACTGTAATTCTCTGAGTTCGAATCGGGGGAAACTTGGGAGAACTCTTGAATTACCTCGTACAGTGGGACAGGCCCTATAGACGGCTGTAGAGGCCATCAACAGATATTTTTAAGGCAGAGATTGACAGATTCTTGATTAGTACAGGTGTTATGGGGAGCAGGCAGGAGAATAGGGTTGACACTGAAAGGTAGATCAGCCATGATTGAATGGCAGAGTAGACGATAGGCCGAATGGTCTAATTCTGCTCCGAGAACTTATGAACGACTTTATCTAACTGCGATCTGGAAACTCTGTCTTAAACGTTGTCTAGATCTGTTCAACATGGTTTGGATTCCCAGGTTAGCCCCTGTGTTCATAATGCTTCAAATGCTTTGACCTCTTCTGTGAAATGCTTTTTCTCTGTCGGCTTATGCAACTTGTTCATCTTTATTCTTGAAGAGACAATATCACCTTCATTGCAGCTGATGTTAGCATATTAATTCTGACAAAGATCTCTGATCTATGTACAGATATAATTTTTCAGTGGGGAACACATGGAGAACTTCATCCCAAGGTTCAGTAGCCGTTGGTAGCACAGCTTTTCAGTCAATAATGGAGAATGGATCCGAGACTAGATTTTCGTTGCAGTACTGTGTGTAACTGAAACTGATTTAATAACAATATTGTGAGAATGAAAAGATGAATTGACTGTGGACATAGCATGTTCAACAGATAAACAAAACTGAACTCCATAAATCTGATTGAAGATGTATAACTATTTATTTCATATCCACTATTATATTGTTGGATTTTGGTTTATGTAATCTGTTACTCCTTGCAGCACATTATGGTGATAACCTGTTATATTTTGTCGGGTCTGTTAAAAAGTATAACAAAATACACGAAGTGCTGGAATAACTCAGTGGGTCAGGCAGCATCTCTGAAAACATGAGTAGATGGTGTTTTGGGTCAGGACCCTTTATCTCCAGAGATACTGTCTGACCCACTGAGTTACTCCAGTTTGTGTCTCCAAGGCACTTTGTGTCTTTTTTTTGTAAAACAGTATCTGCATTTCATTGTATCTTCTCTGCAAAAAGTGTGTTTGAATTGCCCTGTTTTACAGATCTGTACTCCTAAGCCTTCAGGGTACTCTGCCAACTGGTAAAGAGCAAGGCACAAATATTTTATGATTCACCTAGAAGCATTGCTGTCATTTTTTTTCTCCATTCAAAAATAGTTATTAAAATCTAATTATGACATCTGAATTATCTTTCCTTACATAGTTTCTTGAAGTTACATAGACTGATTGTCACCACATGGAGTCATATATTACTGTAATTAACAATGTTGCTGAACATTCTCAGATTTTATCCTTCCCAAGTTAGTTTATGTTGTTATACTGATAGTCTATATATCTGACCCCGTGAATTAGTTGCTCGTAAATAAAGAAAACACAAAATTGCATTGAAATTATTGTGTTTGCACCAAACGTGAGTGAGGAGTATGCAATACATTTGAAATAATGTATTCACAGTCAAATAATTACCATTGGAGCCATGGAAGTGTTCTTCATTATATTGCAATGCATTGCAAATGATATTCACAAATTAGCTCATTGCTGAATTCTATTAGTTGTTAATTATATCTTTTTATAACTGGTCACTGGGGTATCAAATAGTTTGCCATCTGATCATGATAAAATCATTAGGGTCTGACTAAGATTGAAAATTGCACATTCATTCTTAATGAAGCTTTCAAAGACTAGTTTATTTCATACGCACTTTTAGACGGTAGATTCTGAGACATTCACCGGTGTCTGCATATGCTTATCTCCTCCTCGTGAAGGAAATGGAATCCCCATACAAGGCATAACCATCTCAAGCAAACATTATTTTCATGTTACATAATGAAGCAATTATAATTCTCTTGGAACCCATGCACTGCTTTAGTTTTAAAATATACATAAATCACACCATTGCCACTGCTGGTATTTTCATATGTTGCTCATGCATAACTCCCCAGTGCAATGAATCAATCCCATGTCTACCATTCTTAAACATACCACAGCACAATTTGTTTGTCATCAGCTGTGATATATGCACATTTAGCGGAATTGAAATGTTCAACCTCAAATTGAACAGTATTGATTGAATGATTCTATTTTATATGTCACTTAGATTTATCTGTGGGCACTGATGTTGAAAGAGAAGACTACAGGTCACATTTTACTTTCAGATATCCATATATTCAGCTTTCACGAGGCCCACATTTATTGTATAAAATTGACCAGGTGTGACTTTCTGTAAAATGCATTCCTCCCCGTGCCTGATCATCTGACTCCCAATCATAAAAATATAGAAGGAACTGTCACCCAGGCAGCATTTACTCACTAATTGCTCGTACAAGTTTGGTGGAAGACCTCTGCTTTCCTCCTACTCGGGCCTCCTGGCTAAATGTTGAAACGTACATATATTGAAATGGAAGAAGAAAACCAATTCACTTCTGAATTATGGTTTATTTATGGCATCAACCATGCTAGAAAAGTACAGAGTGATTGATAGCATCATTATTTACTCAACAATGTTATCTGGTTTGGTTAGAATGTATTATTTTGCCCTTTTTCCATCGAGTTTATGACATAACTTTAAAGTGGAGATCTATTTCTTGTCTGTTGTGTTTGTTCATCAGCCCCAACTTTGCATCATTAAGCGAGGAGATTTGGTCATCCATGGCATGCAAACACATTGTATTCTTTATTATCCATACTGACATAGCATGAAGTTGATTTTACATGATATAACAAATGTCAAATCAAACCTTTCACAGACATGGTTTGATATCTTGTAGGTTATAACAAGATAAAGTGTGACATATGTAAGCTTTTTGGTTTATTAGCTGGGAAATTGATTTATGTGCTGCATAAGAATTGGTTGTGAACATGCACAGCTTCACTGGGTTAGACATTAATACATTCAAGATATAATAAAAGAATGAATGGAGCTGCAACTGATTCATCACAATATTAAAATATTGCTTCGAGAAATTCCTGCATCAAAGTTATTTAATTTTTCTGAAGTCACATTAAATAAAGGCATTTAAATGCAAATGGTGTCGTACTTTGCAAATTCTAATTAGCTTCATGTGGTTGGACAAGTTTCTTATGACTTTCTGAATTCAAGTTCTAACTTAATTGAGAAAGTTTTAGTTATAGACAAAAGATTAAAGGAAAAAACAAACAAATAAATTGAAAACTAGTAAACAAGTAATTTATTACCCGTCTGAAGAAAGGTCTCAAGTCAAAATGTCGTCTATTCTTTTTCTGCGGAGATGCTACCTGACCCACTGAATTACTCCTGCATTTTGTGTCTACCTTTGGTATAAACTAGCATCTGCAGCTCCTTCCCACACAAGTAATTTTTATTATCCTTCCCATGGAGGTGATCCACAGCATCAGTGACACCCTCGGTACAATCTCTACTCTTATAGTGGCTCTTGGGTCTTCAGCGCAAACTACATTTCAGTCGGATGATACCTGCTAGTGTGTGCCAAATAGAAAGCTGCTTTATACATCAGATGGGATGTGTAATGTGTCAATGTCAACCATTATAGATTTTATCTTCCAATTTGGAATTAATATCTTGGGTGGAAACGTTTGGCTAATATCTAAATTCAGTTCCTTGCATTAACTTACAGGGCAAGGATGTATTTACATTTCATGTTATGATTACTGGCATAAATCATCATTTAGCATAGTAAACTACCTTTTTAAAAGTATTTTATATTTTTGCTAGATTGTTCACAAGCTATGGAAACAAGCCCCTTCAGCTCACCAATCTGTGCCAATATCAAGCACTTTTATGCACTTATCCTACCCTAAACCATTTTATTCCCTGCACATTTCCATTAACATGCCAGTCAAATTGTATGACTATCTGCACGCCAGGGGGAATTTATAATGGCCAAATAACCTAACAATACACACATTCTTAGGGTGTGGAAGGAAGCTGAAGCACTTGGAAGAAATCCAGGTTATAGAGTATGCAATATCCACACTGACAACAGTGGAGCTCAGTATTGAACCCAGGTCACTAGAAGAGTAAATGGTGGATCTACATAGCTGTACCACAGTTTATAAAGATGATGGATAGTTTTTTGATCCTACTTCTGAAAGCCAGTGACCATGCTCAGTCCACTGAGCTGATAAAATGCATAATAAAGGTTTCTCCACATCCTTCTTCTTCTTGCGTATGGCGTGCACAGCCTAAAGTTGTCGGACAACTTGTTCTAATTGATCTTATTTGATTGTACACGCCTGGGTTGATTGCATTTGTCGAAACAGGGCGGACCACGTGAAGGTTGCAATCTCCCACCCCCACTTTATCCTGGGAATCTATTACTCTAAACACTTAAGGAAAGCAATTGGCATTGCAACTGTGTGCCATTTTGTACATTAGGCTGAGTTTGGAATTCAAATGAGATGCTAATTTAGTGTGGGACAGGGACAGTTTTATATCACAGACTTATAACAGGGAGTGGGTGAAATTATGTTTATATAGGCTCCATTTAGTTAGTACAAAATTACTCTCATCCTATCAGCTTTTGTTAAACATTATCCATGCATTGCAGTTGAAACGAACATTAGTAGGGGTGTCAGGGATTATGTGGAGAAGGCAGGAGAATGGGGTTAGGAGGCAGAGACATAAGCCATGATTGAATGACAGAGTGCACTTGATGGGCCGAATGGCCTAATTCTGCTCTGACCACTTTTGACCTTATGACCTAATAGCAATTCAAATTGCTCTCAATCCACAAGATAGCTGAGATCACATTGCTGATCTGGATGAGAGAATGTCCTTCAAGATGAACAGTGCAGTTGCTTCGACTTTAGGCTCTTCTCATCACCAGAACACCATTTAGTAGATCAAAGAAACCAGGAAAACATTAACAGTGGTCAGGCTGGCAACTTTCAATTAAACAGACAAAAACAGAAATGCTAGAAGAACTCAGCCGGTCAGGAATAAGAAATGTTTCTGGTCAAAGAACCTTCATCAGAGCTGAGAACAAGAAAGCAGGCTGGTGTAAATAGGAAAGAAGGTAGGGGAAGTCAATGTGTGGAAGAGAGGGGATATCTGTAAAAGTGTGAAATGACGTGGCCATTCAACGATCAGTTATACTCCTTATTATATTTGGTAATGGTGTGAAGAGAAATGGCCAGAGTGATACCAACACATTTAGGAGTGAGCCCTGAAAGCTCAAAGTATGCAGACAGAAAATGAGACTTTGTTCTTCAATATTACATTGGGTATAATTGTGACAATGCAGAAGGCCACAGGCAGAGGCCAGACTAGGGTGGTGAATTAAAATGACAGGCAACTGGAAATTCAGAGTCACTCCTGCAGACTGAGTTCGGGTGCACAGCAAAGTGATCACCCAATCTTTGTTTGGTTTCTCCAATTTAGAGGGGATACATTGTTTAGAAATACGAAGCGGAAATGGGCCCTTCAGTCGCCGAGTCCGCACCGACCAATAATAACCCTGTACACTAGTTCGATCCTACACTCTAGGGACAATTTACCTAAGCCAATTAACCTGCAGATTTGCACGTCTTTAGAATGTGGCAGGAAACTGCAGCACCCAGAGAAAACGTAGGCAGTCATAGGGAGAATGCACAAACTCCATACATACAGCGCCCACAGTCAGGATTGAACATGGGTCTCTGCCACTGGGAGGCAGCAACTCTACTGCTGTGCCACTGTGCTGCCCACTGTGTCACTGTGCTGTCCTGGAAACTGAATCACTGCATGTTTCTTCCGCCCCCCCCCCCCCCCCCCTCACATCGGTCTGAAGAAGGGTCTCGACCCGAAACAATGCCAATTTCCTTTGCTCCATAGATGCAGCCTCATCCGCTGAGTTTCTCCAGCATTTTTGTCTACCTTCGATTTTCCAGTATCTGCAGTTCCTTCTTAAACACTGCATGCAGTGGTATTGGTTTATGTATGTACTTGAATACAGTGGAAAAACTTTTGGTTGTGTGCTCCCCAATCAAATCATACTGTCCACGAGTACAGATTTCATTTTGCACAAATCCTAACTTACCGTGCAGAGTGACACAATCATCATCCTCCCAATGCTGCTTTTCTGGCACCATGCTGTTGTCTGGCATGAAGCCACACATGGTGAAGTGCTGCGGTTAAAGGCCATGCCTCTGGCACTGAGAACTCTCTGAGCTTGACTTCCAAGACCAGCTGCTGTCCCCTCCACAGGAAGTCAATTGTCATCCAGAAGCTGGTCTGTAGCCACACTGTAACACTTGATGGAGGGTAGCAGGACAGTTAACGGCATCTGGAAGACAGGCAGTGAGAGAACATATGTAGGATTTGTAGCATTTGAGCAGTTTTTGACATGGTTGGATGTACGAAGATAATCTGGGATATGGATTTGATGTTGGGTTTTGTTTTATCATTGTGGTCAACTGGGCTGTGCAATGGTCAGCATGAGGAGATATGATAACGGGGGGGCATGGGGAATCATGTGAATAAGGATTGTATTAAAATCAGTCTGATTAGTTGGCTTTTGATGATCTGCTTCAGAAGGGGCATTTGATATTACCTTCCTTCCTTCCGCTACCCAGGCACACAGCCGCTGGCAAACGTAATGCGACATGATTTGTGCAGCAGGCATCGACAATGGAAGCATGAGGTGCCACCGGAGAGCTCTATGCAGCACGTGTGATTTGAGTATACAAAATCGTCAGGGTTTTCTGAGGAAATCCTCAGAATATCAGGTGACATGTTGGCGCAGCAGTAGAGTTGCTGCCTTACAGCGCCAGAAACCCGGGTTCAATCCTGACCACGGGTGCTGTCTGTATAGAGTTTGTATGTTCTCCCCGTGACCTGCGTGGGTTTTCTCTCCAATCTACAGTTTCCTCCCACACTCCAAAGATGTACAGGTTTGTAGATGAAATGGCTTGGTAAAATTGTAAATTGTTCCTAGTGTGTGTAGGATGATAATGTGTGAGGATCGCTGGTCGGCGTAGACTCGGTGGGCCGAAGGGCCTGTTTCCACGCTGTATCACTAAACTAAACTAATAGGTTGTGTAGGAAGGAACTGCAGATGCTGGTTTAAACCGAAGATAGATACAAAATTCTGGAGTAACTCAGCGGGACAGGCAGCATCTCTGGAGAGAAGGAATGGGTGACGTTTCGGGTCGAGACCCTTCTTCAGACTGAGAGTCAGGGGGAGGGGAAGATACCAAGATAAGGATGTGTAAAGTGTGAGAACAAGACGTCGAAGGGGGTGGAGATCAAGGAAAATATAGAATAGATCATTTTTAGCTAGGAGTCAACTAATGGTCCATAGTTGTGGCTACAGGTAGCAGCATTGCTATGGACATCTTCTGCACTTTCGTGTATACCTTGTACTAGAAATATGAGCCACCTGGTGAGGGGATAACCATTGCCATTTAGTACCCATCCTTAATCCAGGCAAGTTGAGTCAATATGGGAGGGCTTGGAAGGCTGGAGAAAGGTGAACTTTCACATGTGCTACTTGGCTACCATCAATCAGCCACTGTGACATGGTCACAGAGCAATTGCAAGTCTTCATTTTTGTTGTTGTAGGAATACAGCATGGAAGCAGGTCCTTCGGCCCACCGAGTCCACACTGACCATAGATCACCCATTCACACTAGTTATAGGTTTCCCACTTTCTCACCCACTCCCTGCACATTAAGGGGCAGGTTTACAGTGGCCTATTAATCTCCAAATCTTCACGTCTTTGGGATATGAGAGGAAACAAGATCATTTAGAGGAAACCTAATGGGAGACGTGGAAACTCTACACACACAGCACTCGAGGTCTCTGGCTCTGTGAGGCAGTAGCTCTAACAGCTACACCACTCTGCCATCAGGTGAGGGGAAGCCTTTGTGGTTAAAGAACACCTTGGTATTTAAATCCGGTTTAAATTGCAATGGAACAAGGGTAATATTTCACCAGATACAGGACCTTGGAAGCATTGCCTTAAGTTTTCTCATTGATTAATAGTCATGAAGCTGTATATTGTAGAAACAGGTCCTCAGCTCAACTAGTCCATGCTGACCAAAATGCCTATCCAGGTGCATTTCATTGGTCTGCATTAGGCCCATATCCCTTTACTCCTCTCCTACCCAAGTGCTTGTTAAATATTGTAATTGGAAATGGAATAGCAGAACTGTGGCTGCCCCTGCTGACAGTGTCAATTCAAATCTTGGACATTGCTGTACACTTTTCTAAAAATAATAGTGAGAAAATCGCAGCGTCCCTGAATTTTAGATATCCTGCCTCCTGTGTTTTAAGTACATGTCCTAAATATCTCAGCAGCTACCTGTTTCATAACGTTCCAAAAACAGCAGAAAAAACATTCACAACACTAGCTTGTAACTTCCAGTGCTTGTCAAAATCTGTTAGTTCCTGATGAGGCAGTTTAGCTGATGAAGGATGAGTTCTGCGTAATCGCCTAAATTAAATCAATTGTAGCTTTCAGCTTTTCCACACCATGATTAGGTTTCTGGCCTCCTGACAAACCTCAAAGAAAAGACTTCCTTCCACGAGTTACAAGCAGTCAGTGTGTTGGTCTGGCTACCCAGAACCTCCAAACTATAAACGTGTCCCTCCCTTGTTCTCCTTTTCTCCCACAGTCTTGAGAGATTTAAGAAATAGATATAGCAGTTAATCACCACTTCACAAATCAACTGCATTTAGTGCCTAATATAGACATAAAATGCTGGAGTAACTCAGCAGGTCAGGCAGCATCTCTGGAGAAAAAGATTAGGCAACGTTTTGGGTTGAGACCCTTCTTCAGACTGAGAGTCAGGGGGGTCTAAAAAAGGCCTAAAACACCATCTATTCCTTTCCTACAGATATGCTGCCTGACATGCTGAGTTACTCCGGCATTTAGTGTCTATCTTCTGTGAAAACCAGCATCTGCAGTTCCTTCCTATACATTTAGCGTCTGCTCTTTGGATAATGCATAGTGACCATCGTGGTGTTCTGAGAAAGACTGAGAGACTGGAAAACTTTGAATTGGGAGCACACCTTGGTATTTTACCTGTAAGACTGCATCTGGGTTCAATGATCTTAGCTGTCCTTGGGTAACAATTAGGGAAATAGGTCCTCAGTGGCAGAATGACCACTGACATTGTCTGGAATCATGGACAAGGACTGATCATTTTGTTTTCTCCTAGAGATGATAGGTTAAATATAATAAAACCTTGATTTGAAGATTAAAGGCTTTGTCTGATCTTGACAATTGTCACATGGATTTACATTGTTTTCGCCCTTTTAGCGGCCCCAGTGGCTTTGTCTTTAACCATCAGTTTCTCTAATGTAAGTGGAGACATGGAACATTTATCAATATGAAAGGTGTTAACTGAAGGGTTATCCAATTAATGCAAAATAACAAGCAGTTCAATGCAAATAACACCCTAAAACATATAGAGTAACCTCGTTGCTTTACTGATATTTGTCATAGAGTGATACAGCCCTTCCGCCCAACTTGCCCACAGTGGCCAACATGTCCCAGCTACACTAGTCCCACCTGCCTATGTTTGGTCCATATCCCTCTTGTTCTATCCATGTACCTGTCTAACTGTTTTGTAAATGTTGGGATAGTCCCAGCCTCAACTACCACCTCTGTCAGCTTGTTCCATACACCCACCACCCTTTGTGTGAAAACGTTACCCCTTAGATTCCTATTAAATCTTTTCCCCTTCTCCTTGAACCTTTGTCCTCTGGTCCTGGATTCCCCTAGTCTGGGCAAGGGAGTCTGTGCATCTACCCGATTTATTCCTCTCATGATTTTATACACCCCTATAAGATCACCCCTCATCCTTGAATCCTTGATTTGTATCCTTGAATGAACTCCAATACATTGCTTCTTAGGAATATCTTGGCATATAATTTGTTACTGTTATACATAAGAAAGCAACAGATTCCATAAAGCAGGTTTGTTGAGTTCTGTTTTCCATTTGAAAGAGCAAAATAGTTACATTTGATCTTATCTTTAGGAACCCGCTGGTGAAAAGTGCCTAATGTTAGTACATCCCAATCCCACAGCATTAATGTACTGACTGTTGATCGTTATAGTAGCACAATTTAAAAAATAGGTTTTCTCTTCATGGCTCTCTGCTCACTGAGATCAGTGGGCTGTCTGCTCATTTTGCTAAAAGTATTTACTCTTGGGACATGATTTTATTTAATATGCAAAGATTTACTTGGTGCACTCAGAAGGATGCTAGGTTGCTCAGCAGTTGCCAAGCATCTTGATGCAATTTATTTGATTAGGTGTTTGGGACAGTGATGCAGCTATCATTTGGACCTGAAGTACCTCCACTCTAGTTCTATCTGTGCTAATTGAGTCATACAGGATGAAACCAGTTCCTTTCAGTCATAGAGCCTACACCAGTTGTCACCATCTTCTTAAACTAATCCTACATTAATAGCATTTTATTCTACCCGTTTTCCCAACAATTCCCCCGTGATTCTACCAATCGCTTATCTACTCGGTGATTAATTTACGGTGATCAATTAATCTAGCAATCTGCATGTCTTTGGGATGTGGGAGGATATGAGAGCACCCAGTAGAAACCCGACATGCTCATAAGGAGAACATGCAAACTCCCCACAGACAGCGCCAGAGGTCAGGCTTAAATCTGTGTCACTGAGGCTGCAAGGCAGCAGCTCCATTGCCTGCATTGCTGCACAGCCCAATTATTGTGACACATGAATAGCACACTGCAGTAATCAGGCAGGGATCCCAGAAGAGATTCTTAGAAAAAAACAGCACGGTAACAGTCCCTTTGGGCCCATTTCAACCATGGCGACCGACTGTGATGCCTATTTGCCCACGCCAGGCCCAATCCCACTATGTCTTTCCTCTCTAGGTACCTGTTAAATATATTTTAAATATTGTATTTGTATCTGCCTCCACCACCTTCTCTGGCAGTTTGTTCCAGGTAACTACCGCCCTCTGGACAGAAAAACATACCCTTCATATCTCCTTGGAATGTCCTCCCTCTGACCCGAGCACTCTTGCTCTAGGCTCCCCTGCCCTGAGAAAAATATTATGATTATCTAGCCAAGCTATGGCCCTCAAAATTTCTAAAAGGTTAATCCTTGGCCTTCTACGTATCAATGAGAATAAATGCAGCCTGTCCGATCTGTCCTTTTAACCACAGCCCCCCATTCCAAAGAATATCCCGGAAATCTCTCTTCCATTCTCCGTATTGCTATCACATCCTTCCTGCAGTATGGCGGCCAATATATACTCTTAAGTGCAGTCCACCAATGTTTTGCACAGCAATAACATGATGTTTTATCAATGTCCCCATGAAAGCAAATGCCTTTTTCACTACCCTATTCGCCTGTGTCGTCGCTTTTGCGAAACTATGGACTTGCATCTCAAGGTCTATCTATGCTCCTAAAGTCACCGCCACTTATTTTATATATCCCACCAGAATCTGACCTCCCAAAGTACATTACCTCACACATTTGGTTTGAATTCCATCTGCTACCACTCTGAGATTTACTCAGATGGTTTGGTGGTCCACCAGGTGGCGCTGCGACTGCTGCCTCACCAACAGTCTGCCTCGACCTTTAATCTCTTTGTTGTTTTTTTAGTATGTTTTAAATGTATGTTTTAGTGTTCTTTAGCTTTGTTTTATGGGTGGGGGTGGGGAAACTTTCTTTAATCTCTTACCTTGACGGGGATGTGATTTATTTTCCATATCGTATCGCCATCCGCACTGCGGCCTAACATCGAGGAGCTGGCGGCCTCTTGCTGGGGTCGGCTTTGGGAACGCCAACCACTGGAGCCTGCAGACTTAACATCGTGGAGCTTGCGGTTCATTGGTTAGGGACAGACTTCGGGAGCTCCAGGCCACAGGAACTTCGATCGCCTCGACGTAGGGGCTTCAATCGCCCCGACTTCGGGAGCTTTGATTGCCCCGACTACGGAAAGTTCGGCTGCCCCAACTGCAGGAGAATAAATGGGGAAAAAATATTAGACTTTATTGCCTTCCATCGCAGTGAGGAATGTGGGGAATCCGCTGTGGTGGATGTTTACGTTAACTTTTATGTCGTTGTGTGCCTTATTGCATTATTTAGTATGACTGTATGGTAATTCGAGTGTAAATGGAATCAGTGGAAGGGAGGTTGGTTTGTGGGACGGTCTGGGCTGCTTCCACAATTCTCTGCAATTTCTTGCTGTCTTGGATGAAGCTGTTCCCAAACCGTGCTGTGATGTATCCTGTTAAAATGCTTCTACAGTGCATCTGTAGAAATTGAGTTATTGGGACATGCTTGGTGTGGTTTTAACAACCCTTCCATACTCGGTCTCTGGAAGATTTGTCCAATTACTTTTAGGGACCCTTCCATAAAACAGGCTCCACTGCCTTCCTGTGTAAGAAAGATCTGCAGATGCTGGTTTAAATCGAAGGTAGACACAAAATGCTGGAGTAACTTAGCGGGTGAGGCAGTATCTCTAGAGAGACGGAATGGACGACGTTTTGGGTCCAGAAACGTCAGCCATTCATTCAGTCTGAAGAAGGTTCTCGACCCGAAATACCCGAAGGTTCTCGCCCATTCCTTCTCTCCAGAGATGCTGCTTCACCCGCTGAGTTACTCCAGCAATTTGTGTCTACTCTCCACTGCCCTTCTGATTACTCACCACTTCCATTCCTTTCCCTTCCTTGGCCCTGTCTTCACCATTCACACCATTTCCCAATGTCAGTGGGACAAGGAGGGATGTGGCCTCTGGAATCAGTTAATCTAATCGTTACATCAATACTTTCCAATTTCAGGCAAGCTTCAGGCCTACCTGATCTCTGCAGCGTGTTTAGTGGAGGTGAAGCTTGGATGGAGGAAACATTATTTTGAACGTGCTGCAGCTTTTGTAAATTGTCCACAGGAAGATTTTGAATCGCACTGATGAATGTTGTTGCGGTTTGTTTTTCATTCTTTTACCACCTATAATTTTCCTTGTCAGTAAAATGAAACCTGGGGTTGGTGAGCACACCAGCCGACATGATAATAGTTTTCAGCAAAGGAGAGGTGATGGAACAGAGAGCTCTAATGAGACCTAATTGTGCTCTAAATTGTTAAATGATAGGCTGCAGAAAGACAAAGGATTTTCCTAGTGTCCATTATCGATTGCTTTAGTAAGCCATTTGTTGAAGAAGTTCACCTTCGATTAAATACACGCCCTTGAGAGGAAGTTACTATAAAATATCACAGTGGTATTAGCTTTCACATAACATCTGAAACCAAGCTCACAAATTCTGATGGCTTTTTGGCCATTCCATTCAATCATTCCTGAGTTATAACTCTCCATTTATCCGGACATGTATTCTATGTTGAGTGATAAATAAGGTTCCCTAACTCCTTTCCTAAATGGCCTAATTATAATGTTCTAGACGGTCTCACAACAAAAAGTATGTTCTCCAAATTTTCCCTATTAAATCCTTTTTGATTATTTTTGGTACCATGCAGAAGCATGTAGTAATTAATGAACTGACGCTGGTTTAAGAAATTAAATATTTTAACTCAGCACATCAGGCTGCATCAGTGTAAAGAGAAATAACTGTTTTCATTTCAGATTTCCAGCAACTGAAGTTATTTTGAATTACACAACCTTTGCTTTCTGGATTCATGGTGGAGAGCTGAGGTCAGCACATATCCATGGAGAACATGATCTCAGCCAAGCCTGTTATTCACGCCGTCTATCGCCCAGCTCTCATCTACTTTCTACTTTGTCACAATGTAGTCTGCAACTCAAAATGCTGCATGTAACTAACTAATCTATAGTTCTACATGAACATATTCCAGGCTCCCACCACTTTCCACTTTGATGAGACCACGCTTGGAATATTTGTCAAGCTTGCATTCGACCTTGTTGTAACACTGCAAGAGGCTGCAGTCAAATATGTCAGAGTGGGATGGGGATTTAAAGTGACAGGTAACAGAGTCGGGCAGACTGAAAACAGGTAATCTGTAAAGCAATCCCTTGACCCATGCTTGGTTCCCCATCAGAGCCTTCCAGTCTCAGTATCAAATCCTATGACTTTCCAGCATCTGCAGATTCTTTACTGTTCAATCCATGTCTGCATGCAGTGAGACCTAGTCAACATGCAGGCAGAGTGTCATAATATTTTCACCACAAAAGATAACCAACTCCAATAGCTGAAAACATTAGTGTTCATCCTTGATGTTCAAAGGAATTGCCATCACTGAGCTCCATACATCAACATCCTGGTGTCACATCTGACTGAAGGAAAATTGGACCAGCCACATTCACAGCATGGTTTGGAAATAACTCCACATTCTTGGTTTAAAAATAGCGCAACACTCAGGTTGCTGCCTTACAGCACCAGAGACCCGGGTTTGATCCTGACTATCGGTGCTGTCTTTTGTGCGTTTGGAAGTTGGGCGTTCTCCCTGTGACAGTTTGGGTTTTCTCTAAGTGCTCGGTTTCCTCCCAAGTTCCAAAGGCGTGCAGGATTGCAGGTTAATTGGCTTCTGTAAATTGGCCCCAATGTACAGGATAGAACGAGTGTCTGGATGATCATTGGTCAGCATGGACTCGGGCTGAAGGGCCTGTTTGCAGTCTATTTATCTACAACTAAGATTTATAAAACGAAAAACGTTGACTTTAACTAATTGTTGCCTAGATACAAAATCAGGCTCTCCCTGAGCCGATAAGCCTCTCAACAGCGTAATTTGCAGTAACTGCATATTTCAATCTCTACAAGGAGTTTGTGTCGTGACTGGGTGTGGGCTAATCCTCATCTTCCCAGAGCCTGCTTTCAAAGTTATCTAACGGAGCCACCAGGATCCTTAAATGACCATTATCTTTTTCTGCCTTGATTCTTGCAAATGCTATTCACCCACTTCTGCAGGCACGGTTGGGTCACCTGAACCAATGAAATCTTATTCCATGCAGCACACACAGCAGGAATGCATAAAACTGCCAAATTGACTTCTTGCAATTGGTGGCATTTTGTTGTGCAAAGTTTTAAATGCCACAATATTTGTGCACAGTATTATTAGTGTCTGATTCGTACAGATTGTTCCATGATTGATTTGAACGCAATGTCACCCTTTTGTTATTTTTACCTCCAGCATCACTGCAGTGCAGTTTCTCAGAAATTCTATTTTAGCTGTGTTCCATCTACATTGAAAAGAAGTGTATAATTATTTGGAATATCTGAAGGCTATTTATAAGGTGTTCCATCTTCATTCGAATCTGACATCCTTTAACTTTGAATTAAATTGGGAGAAATGCAGACTCAGAAATAGTTTACCGGGTACATCTGGTCTTGTTAATGCATTGGGCTGATTATATCAAATTCACTGTCAATATCTATTTGATCACCTTGGTTCAAAAATAATTAAAAGATTGCACATTGATATGCACCCTTTCCCTTCCTTTGTGCGTTCCAAAAGATTTCACAGCTCAAGTGTTTTTGATGTACAGTCATACACTGGACAAATTCTGTCCTTTTCCATGGCCACTATCTGCACTGAGCTTTCTCTGTATTGCCACTGGTTTAAGTATATCCTCCATTAAATATGGAGACCAAAATTATGCACAAGATTCAAGTAAAGAGTGTTTTATTGTCATATGTCCCAGATAGGACAATGAAATTCTTGCTTGCTGCAGCACAACGGAATATGTAATCATAGTGCATAACGGGAGAAAAAAAGTTCTGTGTGTGTGTATATATATGTATGTGTGTGTGTATGTATATGTATATGTGTGTGTGTGTATATACACACACACACACACACACACACACACACACACACACACACACACACACACACACACACACACACACATATATGCACACACACATTCACACACAATAAATAAAAATAGTGCAATAATAATAATAGTCTGTTGTAGTTCAGAGCCTATTTGTTGTTGTGTTTAATAGCCCGATGGCTGTAGGGAAGAAGCTGTTCCTGAACCTGGACGTTACAGTTTTCAGGCTCCTATGCTGCCAGGTGTATTGTGATAACAGATAAGATAAATAACATCAGAATTGTAGGAAATTGTGGAGTGGCACAGCGGTATATTTGCTGCCTTATTGCGCCAGAGACTGGGGTTCGATCCTGACTACGGGGGCTGACTCTGCGTTCTCCCTCTGACCTGCGTGGGTTTTCTCTGGGTACTCCGGTTTCCTCCCACACTCCAAAGACGTACAGGTTTATTGGCTAATTTGCTTGGTATAATTGTAAATGTTGATTCTGCTGTGTGGGGATGTTCATGTTAAATTCTATCGTGTGTTCTTTTTATTCGTATAGCTGTATGGTAACTCAAATCTCACTGTACCAATTGGTGCATGTGACAATAAATGTAAACTTGAACTTGAAGAAAGTGTTAGTGTGTGGGTATCGCTGGTTGGCATGGACTCAATGGGCCAAAGGGCCTGATCCCATGTTGCATCTCTAGCCTAAACAAAATAAACTAAACTAAAATGCACAGTGATTATGTTAATTGATTAAAAAAGAAGAACTTGGGCTAGACTGCTCTGGCTCCAAATAGTCTGCCTGGAGGAGCAGCATTTGAAAGTACTTTCAATTTAGTAACAATAATGACACAGCTTCCAGTGCAGTAGAAGACCAAACTTAGTTTGGGAAAGTGCTTTGTGAATGCCTCATGACCACTACCTTCCAGAACATGTTGCTTGAATTCTCCGCCTTATGCCTACTTTGTCCTCCTGTTTTTGACCTGCTTCACTATCTCAATAAGACTTTTTCAAGGATCATGTATTTTAATTCAGATAATTGTAGGATTTGATCCACTAGACTGACCTCAACAGTTTGAGAAGGCAATCCTGTGAACTCCCATTCATTCTTCCCATCATAACTAGTCCCATTACCATTCCCTTGCAGTGCAATTTCTCAGTCATTCCACCTCTCCTGCCCTTTTCATCACCACAGGCTTTTGCTGCTGTGTCTTCTTCCCCTTTCCTTGCCTTTGTGTTGATTAAAATATATTGGACTTTTCCCAGTTCTGATTCAGGTCATTGACCTGTATCATAGAGGCTAACCTACTGAACATTATCAGGATTTTCTGTTTGTTTTTCAATAATAGAAAGCTTGTATTTATATAGTTCCTTGTATGACATGAAGACTTCAAAACGCTTCACACGCAATGAACATAGAACAGTACAGCACAGGAACAGACCCTTCGGCCCACAATGTCCATGCCAAACATGATGCCAAGTTAAAATTATCTCTACTGTCCCTCCATTCCCAGCATATTCATAGTGCTTTCTAAAAGCCTCTAAAACGCCACGTGTGGGTGCTGCCTGCACCAGCATCCATGGCACCGTGTTCCAGGCACAAACACGGTGCCTGTTTGTGTAAAAAATATTTGCCCTACACCTCTCCATTAAATGTTGCCCTTCTCCCCTTAAAGCTATGCCCTCTAGTCTTTGACATTTCAACCCTGTGAAACAGGTGCTGATTGTCTGCCTATTAAAGCTGAATTTAGGGTTAAGGAATACCCAGCTGTGTGGGTGGATTAGACAACGCTCTCCACCAAAGTCAGGTCAGTCAGTTGGGGAGAAGGCTGGAGAATGGTGTTAGGAGGGAGAGATAGATCAGCCGTGATTGAATGGTGGAGTAGACTTGATGGGCCGAATGGCCTAAATCTGCACTTAATGCTAATTTATAACCTTATGAAAATAATAGCCCATCCTTTATATGCAAATAGAAATTTTGTGTATTTTATTTCTATTGGAGGTACAGCCAAGAGAAATGTTCCAAATCTTTAACAAAAATGAACAAAGGTACCTTGTTTTCTAACACTGAAGATTTGCTAAATAACACATTAACTTCCACATTGTAATTAGGTTGCCAATATTACAAAAACGTCTTGTTAAGAAAATGCCAGTTATTTATATAAAAAGTCTTATATAAAAAACACAAGTATAAGGTTGTTTTGTGGTTTAAAATGTTATTCTGAAAAGAACATACTATATACACACTGGTATATTTTTAGTTAAAGGTTTCAGTAATTTTTAAAAATTCGCAATTAAAGTGCATTTATTTAACTTCTGCTCTATCTTTTCTTCCATCACATTACTGATTTTATATTTCAATATAGAGCAGAAAAGCAAGTAGAATTTGATAATGGAACCTGACACGTGAATTGTATATTTTGCAAAATAATCCATTCCTTTTGGCCTTTCACACAATCATCCTGCAACCATTATAATAATGTGGCAGAAGATTTGTACTGTAGGATTGTACAAATATAATCTAAGATACCCATTACCCTGCTAAAAGATTTTCCAAATATCCTAATTCCTAAATCTCATTAGAAATACATTAAATTTTTGAACTTCAAAATGTATGCATCTTTGGTTTCAACAGTCAGCATGGAACATTTCAAAATGCATCATTGAGTTTTAAAGTAAAATGCAAATGTTTTATTTCTTGTCTGTGATATTTGGGTAGCAAGCACCAGAAGGGATAATTTTCTGATAATGTGTTCAGAAATAAATCCTTTGTGTATAACTTTAATATAATCAAAAACCTGCTTAAATAAATTAGACTGGATTGAAATCCATTTCCAGTGTTCTATTAGTATAAACTAAAGTTCTTTGTGGAAAACATCAATGACCTTAATAAATTCTGATTGCCGAAACCATAGAATTGTTACAATGCAGCAGGAGGCCTTTCTGCCCAGATACTTAAAACCAGCATTCAGCCTCATTCTTCCTTTTATTTTCCTTGTTCCACAATAAATAATTTTCCTCAAATAAAACCTTCCAATACCCCTTTATAGTCCCAAACAACTATTTCCTCCATTGTTGCAGGTAATGAGTTCTCGATGATAATCTGTCTCAGAATGAAAATATTTCACGTCACCACCAATGAAAATAAATCATTTTAATTAAAAATTTGCTTTATTGCTTGTTTTTGTCAATGTATAGAAGGGTGTAAACCTGTTGCAGGTAAATGGGAATATTGTAGATAGTCAATGGGCAGTGTGGGCTGAAGAGGCTGTTTCAGTGCTTTATGACACTGTGATTATGTGCTGTATGACTCTGTAACTCTGATTCTAGAAACCAAGGAAAATCGAATAACAAACAAAATCTTTCTCTCATAAGCCCACTTTTTAAAAATTGAATTGTGTTATGTACTCTACGAATATTGAGCACTCAGCATGACCTTATGTAACACTAATCTGACACCTGCCCTTCTACTACTGAGCGGCAGATATGCACCTAACACTCTGTGTGGGTCAATCTCAGGAAATGAAGCAAGGGCAGAGATGGGAGGACTCGCATGCTTAAGGAATCCTTAAGCGTAGGCGGGTTTGTTAAGAAATAAGCACAGAGTGCTGGAGTAACTCAGCAGGTCAGGTTTAGGATAAATAGGTGATGTTTTGGGCCAGGACCTTCTTCCAGGACCCAAAATGTTGCCTGTTCATGTCCTCCAGAGATACTCAAATACTTTGTATTTTTTTTGTAAACCAGCATCTGCAGTTCCTTTTGTCAACATTGTTAAGGAATTGTTAATGACCAGGAGCAGCAATTAGGGATTAGACATATGGAAACTCACGAGTACACAAATGGAGAATGGCATCTAAGAATGGGCTAGATCTGGAGAGATGGATGTCCATAAGCATGGGATGCATCTTGAAAGTCAGAAGGTTATTTGTCAGGGCTGGGGAAGGAGAGGTGGATGAGGGTATTGTCTCCTCTGTGCTATTGAAAACACAACTATTCCTGGCACCAATGCCTCTAACCTTCTGAGCCTGTAGTAAATCTAGTGCCACCTGCCAGTCTGGGCTACTGTTCCAGTTAGTGAGTGCATTGCATTGCAGCAGCCATGTTTACATTAGGTCTAAGTGTGTAATATGGGCCTATATGAATATTTGGTAGGGATGATAATGACAGAATTTGTGGTATGTTTGGTGTTGGAGCAGTAATTCATGTAGCAGTTTATGTATAGAGGTACCAAGAATTTGATGATGGGATCCCGAAACACGACCACATGTTTAACATTGTTAAATCCCCAGCACTCCAAGAGCCAGGGCATGCGATTTGTTTCTACTCAACACCTTGTCACAAGTGCACATTACAATTATGTGGTAATTGAGCTCACAGGATCTCTCTCCATGTCTCCAGCTCTTTGGCTGATCTTGCCAAAGTGGGATCAGTGAAGCAAGGTGACTGCTCCTGCATGTTTAGTTTAGAGATACAGGCCCTTTGGCCCACCGAGTCTGCACTAACCAGTGAGCCCCGCATACTATCCTACACACACACACACACACTAGGGACAATTTTACATTTTTATACTGAGTCAATTAGCCTACAAACCTGTACATTTTTGAAGCGTGGGAGGAAACCGAAGGAACCTCGGAGAACGTACAGACTCCTCACAGACAGCACCCGTAATCTGGATCGAACCCAGGTGCCTGGCGCAGTAGCTCTACTGCCTGCTGACCTGCTGTGGTTTGATGTTGTAGTTTGATGCTGTGGTTTGATGTTGACCTGCTGTGGTATGAACTCACAAAGCATTACCAGTCAATTGTGGTAGTAGTCAGTGATCACCTCCTCTTTAAGTGGCCTGTGTTTGTGTGTGTGTTAGAGCAATGAAATTATGCTGGAGTATGAATCGGTGCCAGTTAGGGCCTATTGGATTTGTGTAGGATTGGTATATACAACACCACCACCCCCGACTGCCAGATTGGCAAACAGTCACAAGCCAGGATTTCATTTCCGCCAATTGTGCGAAAATCAAATTTAGGAATTAACAAAATGACAATCAACTAGAATTCACAGTGTGTGAGATACATGTCTCTGTTTACGGTTGAGCCATAATTACAATCTTTATCTGAGGGCAACATGACCCAACCTCACCCTCTCTTGCTCACCTACTATCCTATGAGCTGAGCACATGTACTGATGATCTTCTCATGGGTCAATCCGCTCTTGTTCCAAGACGGCACAATGATCAAGACTTGATGACTGCAGCCTTTGTCTCCGTGAAACACCTGCCAATGTATGCTTGTAAGTAATGTTACCCCTCCTCAACTGTACTCAAATTGTGCAGAGCTCATACTCGTAAAGTAATTGCCATTGGTTTTTCATACCTGTAATTTGCAGTTTCCTCTTTGATCTTACATGGTATTCTATTTCCACCTTCCCTGTCCCAAGCAAAAGCTCAGACTTTATTTTCCTGTGTCTGGATCATTGACTATGTAATCTCAATTGAACTATATTTCAAGTGAGCATGATTACAATCGGATAGCATTTCAGGTGGGAAATAACAAATTCCAAATCTTCTTCCCATTGTATTGTTTCTACCTTTGAGTTTATCCATTTTTATCCTTTGTTGAAATAATTCGACTTAACCACTCCATTGTTATTGATGAAATGCCATTCTGTTAGCAAACCGATCCTACACACAGTGAGATTTCGATTCAAGTAGTTTTGTTTGTTTGCATTTTGGAGTGCTGCTTAATGGTTTTCAGTTCCAAAATGATTTGACCATTTTGCATTTGCAAAGACTTTGGGGATGGATCCAGACTTTTTGGAGCCGTGGTTGCAACTGTTTTATGGATTTCAGAGTTTTTGGGACAGGCAAAAACCACAGGAAGGAAAGAGGTGGTTATTATCCTCTCCAACCTCTTTCTCTCACAGCTTATATACTTGTATACACAAGGAAATGTAGATACAGGAATAGACAATAGCCTATAGGTGCAGGAGCAGGCCATTCGGCCCTTTGAGCCAGCACTGCCATTCAATATGATCATGGCTGATCATTCCCAATCAGTACCCCATTCCTGCCTTCTCCCCATATCCCCTGACTCAACTATCTTTAAGAGCCCTATCTAGCTCTCTTTTGAAAGTATCCAGAGAACTGGCCTCCACCACCCTCTGAGGCAAAGAATTCCACAGACTCACAACTCTGTTAGAAAAAGTATTTACTTGTCTCCGTTCTAAATGGCTTACCCCTTATTCTTAAACTGTGGTCCCTGGTTCTGGATTCCCCCAACATTGGGAACATGTTTCCTGCCTCTAGCATGTCCAAATACCTAATGATCTTATATGTTTCAATAAGATACCCTCTCATCCTTCTAAAGTCCAGCTTTTACAAGCCCAGACGCTCCATTCTCTCAGCATATGACAGTCCCGCCATTCTGGGAATTAACCTTGTAAACCTACGCGGCACTCCCTCAATAGTTAGAATGTCCTTCCTCAAATTAGGGGACCAAACCTGCAGACAACACTCCTGGTGTCGTCTTACTAGAGCCCTATAGTAGGCAAAGGCTACTGGGGAGACTTTAAACTTGAACTGTTGGGGGGAGGGACTCAAATAGAGAAAGCTTGTAGACAGTGTGTGAGGCAGGAGGCAGAGACGGGAAGCACTCAGACCCAACATCCAGGGGAGAAAGAAGAAAAAGATAATAAACAGAGAATAAGAGATGGTGGGTTTCTTAAGTGTGTATGCAGAGAGACAGAGGGGTGTAAAATGAGGGTAGAAGCAATAGGTAGCAAGGTGAAAAGTAAAGGTGGCAGGCAGACAAATTCAGGGCAAAAATCAAAAAGGGCCACTTTTCAACATAATTGTATAAAGGGTAAGAGTGTTGTAAAAGCAAGCCTGAAGGCTTGTGCAAGCCTTCGCCTGCCTGAAGGCTCAATGCAAGGAGCATTTGTAATAAGGTGGATGAGTTGAATGTGCAGATAGTTATTAATGAATATGATATAGTTGGGATCACGGAGACATGGCTCCAGGGTGACCAAGGCTGGGAGCTGAACATCCAGGGATATTCAATATTCAGGAGAGATAGACAGAAAGGAAAAGGAGGTGGGGTAGCGTTGCTGGTTAGAGAGGAGATTAACGCAATAGAAAGGAAGGACATTAGCTTGGAGGATGTGGAATCGATATGGGTAGAGCTGCGAAACACTAAGGGGCAGAAAACGCTAGTGGGAGTTGTGTACAGACCACCTAACAGTAATAGTGGAGTTGGGGATGGCATCAAACAGGAAATTAGAAGGGGGAAGTCTTTTAGGACCGAGATGAGAAAAAAAATGTTTACACAGAGTGGTGAATCTGTGGAATTCTCTGCCACAGAGGGTAGTTGAGGCCAGTTCATTGGCTATATTTAAGAAGGAATTAGATGTGGCCCTTGTGGCTAAAGGGATCAGGGGGTATGGGGAGAAGGCAGGTACAGGATACTGAGTTGAATGATCAGCCATTATCATATTGAATGGCGGTGCGTGCTCGAAGGGCCGAATGGCCTACTCCTGCACCTATTTTCTATGTTTCTGTACAACTGCAGAAGGACCTTTTTGCTCCTATACTCAATTCCTCTTGTTATTAAGGCTAACATGCCATTCACTTTCTTCACTGCCTGCTGTACCTGCATGCTTATTTACATTGACCGATGAACAAGGACCCTCAGATCCCGTTGTACTTCCCCTTTTCCCAACTTGACACCATTTAGATAATGATCTGCCTTCCTGGTTTTGTTACCAAAGTGGATAACCTCACATTTATCCACATTTATTAACCACAATAACCTGTCCAATTCGCCCTACATTCTCATAGCATCCTCCTCACAGTTCACACAGCCACCCAGCTTTGTGTCATCTGCAAATTTGCTAATGTTACTTTGAATCCCATCATCTAAATCATTGATGTATAATGTAAATAGCTGCGGTCCCAGCACCGAGACTTGCAGTACCCCACTAGTCACTGCCTGCCATTTGAAATGGACCCGTTAAGCCCTACTCTTTCTTTCCTGTCTGCCAACCAATTTTCTATACATGTGAGCAACTCTGCCCCCAATACCATGTGCCCTAGTTTTTCCCTCTAATCTCCTATGTGGGACCTTATCAAATGTTTTCTGGAAGTCCAGGTACACGACATCCACTGACTTTCCCTTCTCCATTTTCCTAGTTATATGCTCAAAAAATTCCTGAAGATTAGTCGAGCATGATTTTCCCTTCATAAATCCATGCTGACTCGGACCGATCCTGTTACTGCTATACAAATGTGCCGCTATTTCATTTTTTATAATTGCCTCCAGCATCTTCCCCACCACCGATGTCAGGCTAACTGGTCTATAATTCTCTGTTTTCTCTCTCCCGCCTTTCTTAAAAAGTGGGATAACATTAGCTACCCTCCAATCCACAGGAACTGATCCTGAATCTATAGGATATTGGAACATTATCACCAATGCATCCATGATTTCGAGAGCCACTTCCTTAAGTACCCTGGGATGCAGACCATCAGGCCCTGTGGATTTATCAGCCTTCGGTCGCATCAGTCTACCCAGTACCATTTCCTGCCTAATGTGGATTTCTTCAGTTCCTCCGTCACCCCAGATCCTCTGGCCACTTGTATATCAGGAAGATTGTTTGTGTCCTCAGTGAAGACGGATCCAAAGTATCTGTTCAAAGTATTCAGCAGATCAGGTAGCATCTTTGGAGGAAATGGACAGGCAGCATTTTGTGTCGGAATGCTTCCTCAGACTGGGCCATGAACAGAAAAGTTTAGTTTAGTTTATAGTCATATGTACTGAGGTCCAGTGAAAAGCTTTTATCACATGCTAACCAGTCAGCATAAAGACAATACATATTTACAATCAAGCCATTTAGTGTAGAGATGCAGGATAAGGGAAATATGTTTAGTGCAAGGTAAAGGCAGTAAGGTCCGATCAAAGAAAGTCTGAGGGTCACCAATGAGGTAGATAGTAGTTCAGGACTGTTCTCTAGTTGTGGTAGAATGAATCAGTTGCCTGATACCAGCTGGGAAGAAACTGTCAATGAATCTAAGGGGTTTCCCAGGTGCGTTTACACATTTCTACACCTTTTAACCGAGGGGTGAAGAGGGAGTGGCCAGGGTACGAGTTGTCCTTGATTACGCTGCTGGCCTTGGCAAGGCAGTGCGGGATATCAATGGTGTCAATGGAAGGGAGGTTGGTCTGTGTGTATGTCTAGGCTGTGTCCACAATTCGCTGCAATTTCTTGCGGTCTTGGATGGAGCTGTTCCCAAACCAAGCTGTGATGCCTGCCGATAACACGCTTTCTATGGTGCATCTGAAGAAGTTGGTGAGATTTGTTTTGGGGACACACCAAACTTCCTAAGCCTTCTAAGGAAGTAGAGGTGTTGGTGTGTGGTTTTGGTCATTGCTTCAATATGAGTGGTGCAGGAGAAGTTGTTGGTGCTATTCTTGCTATTGAGGCAGTGCAGTGTAGGTTCACAAGGTCAATACCTGGGATGGCGGGACTGTCATATGCTGAGGGAATGGAGCGGCTGGGCTTGTATACTCTGGAATGAGAGGATATCTTATTCAAACATATAAGATTATTAAGGGTTTGGACACGCTAGAGGCAGGAAACATGTTCCCGATGTTGGGGGAGTCCAGAACCAGGTGTCACAGTTTAAGAATAAGGGGTAAGACATTTAGAACGGCGATGAGGAAACACTTTTTTACACAGAGAGTTGCGGGTCTGTGGAATTCTCTGCCTCAGAGGGCGGTGGAGGCCGGTTGTCTGGATACTTTCAAGGGAGAGCTTGATAGGGCACTTAAAGATAGCAGAATCAGGGGATATGGGGAGAAGGCAGGAACGGGTACTGATTGTGGATGATCAGCCATTATCACATTGAATGGCGGTACTGGCTTGAAGGGCCATATGGCCTACTGCTGCACCTATTGTCTGTCATCTATTGTCTATGTTGACTCCTTGGAATTTGAAGTTTTCGACTGTCTCAAGTAGAGGCGTTGGTGTGTGTCCTTTGTCGTTGCTTCAATATGAGTGGTCCAGGAGAAGTTGTTGGTGCTATTCTTGCTATTGAGGCAGTGCAGTGTAGGTTCACATGGTCCGTACCCGGAATGACGGGACTGTCATATGCTGAGGGAATGGAGCGGAGTCGTCAATGCAGAATATTTTTGATTTCCTGCGGCATCAATTCCTGGACATGTGGGCCACCAATTAACTGCCAAGCCACACCAATGTAGGCTATGTTTATATTGCTCTTCCGGTAAGAAATGGAATTAGGCATTTTAGAAATGATCTTGTTATTTTTTTGCTCATGTGGAATACAGCAGGATTAGAAATGCTGAGATATTCAAATCACTGAATGAATTTCAGATGTGGATAGAACTGCGTTAGGATAATTTGTACCTGGTTATTTAGCATAAGTTTCCCAGCAAGATCAAAATTCTGGACCTTAAATTGTTTATTGATATAGATTTCTTGCAACACAATATATCATGGTCAAAGTATGCTATTTACATCTTCAATTAATATGTTTAAAACAGAACTTTTCATTCAACACTGAAATTAAGTAGTCTCCAAACCCTCTTATAAACATTTACATATGTACTGTAGAAAGTATTGTAATTGGTTGCATCATGGCCTGATAAGGCAACTCCAATGTACGAGGCTGTAGAGAGTGGTGGATTCGGCTCAGTCCATCACAGGTGCAGCCGTCCCCTCCATCAAAAGCATCTACATGAGGTGCTGCCTCAGGAAATTGACGTCAATCTCATCAAGAATCCTCGCCATCTCAGCCACGCCCCCTTCACAATGTTACCATCGGGGAGGAGGTCCAGTTTAGTTTAGTTTAGGGATACAGTGCGGAAACGGGCCCTTCAGCCAACTGAGTCCGCGCCGACCAGTGATCCCCGCACACTAACACTATCCTATTCACACTGGAGCCAATCTACATTTATACCAAGCCAATTAAGCTACATACCTGCACGTCTTTGGAGTGTGGGAGGAAACCAAAGTTCTCGGAGAAAACCCACACAGGTCTTGGGGAGAATGTACAAACGCTGTAGAAACAAGCACCCATAACCAGACTCGAACCCGAGCCTCTGGCACTGCAAACCAGTGGCTCTACCGCTGCACCACCATGCCGCCTGAGTAGACTCCAGTTGCCTGAAGTCCCACACCTCCAGGTACAGGAACAGTTATTTTCCTACAAATATCAGGTTCTTGAACTAACCTAATTCTACTTTGCCAGCAGAACACTGCAGCCCACCTCTTGCACTACTATGGACCTGTTTTTTTCTAATTTGTCGTCGTTCCTATACCCCACCCTAGCCGTTCGATACCATTGAACGTGAATGGTTGATATCATAATCGTGCTATTATTAAATATTGTGAAAACAAATGCTGAATTCCACTTTCACATCAGTGCATGGGATAGTGACACAATAGTGGACATTAACTATAATAATCTGCACAAATTCAAATAAAATACACGCATGCCATTTTTATGCCAAAGTAGTTAAATGGCAAAGGCAGACAGCATTGAATACTGATTGTTGATGTGCCCAAACTATAACAGATTTGCTTTATGCATTACTGCATTGGCGAGAAAAGCATGTGTTAATTTTAAGATATATTACAATTACAAAAGCACAAACTGGCTGCCTTGAATAGATGAAGGTGTTTACTATCTTCTAGCTCAGTGGTCAGCAATGATATTGTGGTTGAGTGTGTTGCCTCAATAACCTGGGGGGGGGCACAGATGGTGCCACCATCCTTCACAATTTGTCATGCAGTCACAGCTGGATGGCTGCTGCAGACACTTTCAACAGAGAACAGGTGCCCCAGATGGAAGACAAGTCAGTCAGAGGTCCCTTATCTTTCCTCTGGGCACCTCGTAACTTGAAGCTGAAATTGTGGGGGAAGGGAGTCTGAAAACATTGTAAAAAACAAATTTATATTTTTAAAAAAAGCAGAATTGCAGGAAATGGGGAAGGATAAGGTATAATTAAAATTTGCAATTGGACTCTTTCCATATCGAGTCAAAGGTGTATTTATGTTACATTATGAATATTAAAGTAGGTCTTCCTTGGAAGACCTACTTTAATATTCATAAATTAAAGTATTTAATTATGAATATAATTAATATTCATTATATTAATATTAATATAGAATCCAGCTAGTAAATGGCAGCAAGCCTGGGATTTTGGGATACCTGCTCTTCATTGGCTATTTCTCATCTGTTCTCAGCCAAATGACAGAGTCCAATGTTGGAGTGATGATATCCTTGCGGCAATGCATCAGAATCCCTTGGTAAGTGTGGAACGGGCGCACCAGTTCACAAACCGCAAAACCTCTCATGCCTCGTATGTAGAGAGATGCATCGTTTTATTACATTGGCCTCATCAGCCAGCTTCAAGCCTACAAAACTGGAATGCAAACAAGTCGCCCTCAAGCCTGAGGGATACACAAGGAACTGAAAATGTTGGAATTGCTGGAGTAAATTGGTGGGTTAGGCAGCTTCTGTGGAGGGAATGGACAGGCAACGTTTTGAGTTAGGACCCTTCTGAGCCTGAGGGACTTCATTAGAAGCAGGGCTGCCAACTCTCATGCATTCAGCGTGAGAATCACGCATTTCGCCAAATTCTCACGCTCTCACACTGATCACAAATTTCTCATACTCTGTCGTGAGAAATTCTGTGATAAACGAAAATTTGACAACTCATATCAACTGCATTAGCCACGGATGTTGGAGAGCCGGGGCTGAGGGAGGGATGGAAGCAGAAGCAGTGGCGGGGACAGATGCGGATGGGGAGCCGGGGCTGGCAAGTGATTGCCGGGCTTTCGGGTGTTTGCCGGGCTGGCGAGTGTTTGCCAGGCTGGCGAGTCGCTCACTGCAGCTCTGGCCATGGAGCAGCCTCAGTGCAAGAGTCCCGGGCCGTCGGAGGCGTTGCGCCGCTGCCATGAGAGTCTCTGTGCCGCATTCGCCCACGTAACCGGCATGGATCAGGCTGCGGCTCGGTGCATCCTGGAGGACAACCATGGCTGCTGGAAGTAAGTACAAGCACTGGGTAAAAATAGTGGAAGATAGTGGACATCAAATGGGGGTGGTTGGAGAAAGCATCCTGCTTGCCTGTTAGATTTTCACTCACTGTAACTGCAGGAAAAATGTTCCCGATGTTGGGTGAGTTCAGAACCAGGGGTCATAGTTTAAGAATAAAGGGTCGGCCAGTTAGGACTCAGATGAGGCCAAGCTTTCTTCACCCAGAGAGTTGTGAATCTGTGGAATTCTCTGCCACAGATGACAGTGGAGGCCAAGTCGCTGGATGTTTTCAAGAGAGAGTTACATTGAGCTCTTGGGCCTAGCGAAATCAAGGCATATGGGGAAAAAACAGGAAAGAGGTACTGATTTTAGATGAACAGCCATACTGAATGGCAGTTCTGGCTCGAAGGGCCGAATGGCCTATTCCTGCACCTATTTTCTATGTTTCTATGCTTGAGTATATGGCAATAAAACTCAACCACTTGATTTTGAAGCATTCATGCATGGTGGAGGTTTAATGTAGTCATAGAGTGATACAGTGTGAAAACAGGCCCATCAGCGCAATTTGCCCACACCGGCTACCATTTCCCGGCTGCACTACCTGCTTTTGGTCTATATCCTTCCAAACCTGTCCTATCCATGGATCAGTCTAACTGTTTCTTAAATGTTGGGATAGTCCCTGCCTCAACTGCCTCCTTTGGCAGCTTGTTCCATATACCCACCACCCTTTGTGTGGAAAAAGTTACCCCTTAAAATGTTATCTCTTAAAACAAAAAACATTGAAATCACACTTGTACAATGCACTAAAACATGATATTAATACATTAAATTTCAAAATGTCCCTACCATGGGAGGGCGGACAACCCCCTCACACACCCTCCTCCCACCCGGATAATCTACTCCTTTGCCGGGTACACCCAAGGTCAGTGATCGCTCAGCCCTCCCCACTTTCAAAAATGCTCCGTGGCCCCTGATGCAGATGGACTGCACTGCCAGATGTGAGTGTGGAACTGAGGCCAGTTGTCCTTGATGCCTGGATCCCAACCTTTGACAGGTTGAATAGAAAAGTAGGCATGCAGGTGCAGCAGGCAGTGAAGAAAGCAAATGGTATGTTAGCATTCATAGCGAAAGGATTTGAGTATAGGAGCAGGGAGGTTCTACTGCAGTTGTACAGGGTTTTGGTGAGGCCACACCTGGAGTATTGCGTACAGTTTTGGTCTCCAAATCTGAGGAAAGACATCCTTGCCATAGAGGGGGTACAGAGAAGATTCACCAGACTGATTCTTGGGATGTCAGGACTTTCATATGAGGAAAGATTGGATAGACTCCGCTTGTACTCGCTGGAATTTAGAAGATTGAGGGGGGATCTTATAGAAACTTACAAAATTCTTAAGGGGTTGGACAAGCTTGATGCTGGAAGATTGTTCCCGATGTCGGGGGAGTCCAGAACAAGGGGTCACAGTCTAAGGATAAGGGGGAATTCCTTTAGGACCGAGATGAGGAAAACATTCTTTACACAGAGAGTGGTGAGTCTCTGGAATTCTCTGCCACAGAAGGTAGTTGAGGCCAGTTCATTGGCTATATTTAAGAGGGCGTTAGATGTGGCACTTGTGGCTAAAGGGATCAGGGGGTATGGAGAGAAGGCAGGTACGGGATACTGAGTTGGATGATCAGCCATGATCACATTGAATGGTGGTGCAGGCTCGAAGGGCCGAATGGGCATATTTTAAAGGAGTGACAGAGATACCTGCAGGGGAATGTGTGAGAAGGTAACTATGTGTCTTTAGTTTTAGCTTGAACCAGGACATCTGAAGATTCAATGTTTAATGTAATAATTGTGCTGATACTGACTCCAACCAACCATGTAATGAATATCCATTCTGGAGGTTTTATTTTTCTGATGCCATTTAAACTTCACTTGGATTTCAATCACTTCAATGTAAAAGCAATTGGGAATGGGGAGCATTGGAGCAAAAATTTGCTCTTGGTACATATTAGCTGTAATATAATAATGCATGCATGTTGGTAGGTGCAAGCAAAACAAATATTTTTTATCATTGTTGTGTTATGAATACCATGGAAAATATTATGTACTCTCAAGATCCCATTTAATAGAATAATATTGCTTAAATATATAGTTATTGGACTTTGCATTTCAGAAAAGTCCCAGCTGAGAGGAAGGCAGCAAAATACTGAAAATATTGGGGGTGAAAATGACTTCAGGACATTTTGTTAGGAAAATGAAGGAAATGGGAGCAGAATACTTATACATTTGAGTGAGTATAATTTTATGGATGAGAAATTGTGTTCAACCAATTGATGACTTCTTTGACAAACTAATTAGCATGTTAGATAACAAGGATGCCGCTGGATGTAGCAAATTTTGTTGTACATAATTTGGTCTGTGAAGTGCCCCATAAAAGATTACCAAATTAGATAAGCACCTGTGGATTTGAACAGAATAGGTTAAGTTCAGGGAAGACAGATATGGGGCTTTATGTGTGGGCCAAATATATTGTCAGTGCAGAGGGGCTAGGAGCAAGACCAAGTGTGCATCCAGAGTCAAGGTCTGGAATAGTACTAGGTGTGCAGTCAAAGCTGGGACAATGGGAGTGTTCAGCATTAGGAACCTAAGCAGGTAAGCAGCTATGATCAGGGTAGAAAAGAGGGGCCAGGTGTAAGGCTGGACTCGGGGTCAGGAATGAAAGAAGGTATGCAACTGGACTCAGGATCAGGAGTAGTACCAGGTGTGCAGTGAGACCCAGGTTGGTCAACATGGGCCAAGTGTTTGATTATAAGTGTTTGATTCCATACATGAATATAGAAAGATCATTCATGTGCTGCACTTGTTGATCAGAGCCTGGCTCTACTGTGGAATGTATTTAGGAATGTAATTTAGCCTAACCTTATTCATAGCTAATCCAATTTAAATCATAAATATTGCATTCATGTGTAAGTTAAAAGACACGCTACAGTATGCACCACATTGCACAATTTCAAGCTGAAAAATGCACAAGCTCCGTACCAATGGGAGGGGGGATTCAAGTTTGGTTTGGGGGGGGGGGCCTCGGGTTTCTCACAATTTCTCACTCTCAACTCTCAGCAATGTTGGCAGCCCTGTTAGAAGAATCCTGTGGAATTTGTCTGTTTAAGTTTTGTATGGAGAAAAAAAATTCAATTGATTTTACTGCAGAAAAAAATTGCTTTGAGGAGAACAAACGAAGACACAAGAGTGCTGGAGTAACTCAACAGGTCAGACAGCATCTCAGGAGGACATGGATAGGTGGCATTTTGGAACCCTGCCCCAGATTGATTCCAGCTCCTTTGAGAGAACAAGCTTGACTTAAGTCTTTTATAATTAACTCAATTTTATTAAGTGTTTTCAATTTCTAAAAGGGCTTTAATTTCTTTAATTTTATAAGTTGTAATCATTTTCAATTATTTCATTATTTAAAAATAATTTTTGAATGCTTGACAACCGGGATGAGTGTGACTTAGCCAGCTGTCAAACTTTCCCCCGGTCATTTTGTGGACAGGACAGGACTGGCACCACTGCAGCCTGGCATTTATGGCTTGGGCAGGAGATGCCATTGACGCTTGGGCTATCTTGGCAGTGCAGGCTGACAGCAGCACATCTGCAAAGTGTAAGCTTCTGGTCATGGTGCAATTCAGCAGCTTGTATGAATACCTTGCCACCAGCAGGAATATCCGGTCATTAACTTGAAGATAATGCACGGGATATCATTGGAAATGGGCAAGAATGATTCATTAGCGATGGACCAATTTGAATGTGCTGTCCACGCTATATATAGATGGTGGTGTGAGGTTGAATGCCGAGTAACTGTTACCTTTGTTGCTGCACATTTCCTGTCCTGTTGCTATTTTTGTAAATGTTTTATAACTTAATTGCTCATGGATTGCAGCTCCACTATGCTATCCATTAGAAGCACTATGCGGGAGGACCATAATGTTGCTTACTGCTTGTGCTGGACTCTGTGTTTAAACCTATTATAAGTTTGACATTCTAGGGGCTGTTTTCTATTACCTCTACTAACCAAAAATGGTTTAATTAGCTGTTTTAGGGATTTGTAAATGCAGATTAGTGCGTGGGTTGAATCCACTAAGGTCTGTGGATATGAATATCAACAAATAGTGGAGCATCCAGTTGCTGTCAATTAGCAATGAGGTACAGAATGCTGCACAGACATGCTGCTAAGTAAATGGCAGAATGATTTGATCTTGGGACAAGATTTGTTTTAATCAAACACACGATCCTGGGAATATTATTACAATAAGGCAGGGCATGGTAGGCGCAGCAGTAGAGTTGCTGCCTTCCAGCTCCAGAAACCTGGGTTTGATCTGACTATGGTTGCTGTCTGTACGGAGTTTGTTTGTTCTCCCCTTGACCACATGGGTTTTCTCTGGGAGCTCCTGTGTCCTCCCACACTCAAGTCACACTGGTTTGTAGGTTAATTGGCTTGGTATAATTGTAAATTGTCTGTGGTGTGTGTAGGATAGTGCTAATGTCTGGGAATCGCTGGCTGGCATGGACTCCGTGGGGCAAAGGGCCTGTTTCTGCGCTGTATCTAAATTAAACAGAAATATGGATTTAAAACATGCTCAAGAAATATTTGGTGATAGTTTTGCGTTTATGAAGCACTACATAGGAAATATCCGAAATAGTACAAGTTTTCAGTGAATAAAACTGGTCAATGATGATATATAATCATTGGATATGTTCATACATTTATTTTTCAATATGTGACAGGGTGGCTATTCCACTTCAAGCCAAATTAATACTTTTTATCCAAATCCTGGACTTTCCACTCATCTCTTTAATTTCATGTTTCATGTATCTAGTTTTATGACTGTTGGCAGACCAATTTCCCTCCTGGAATAAATAAAGTTCTATTGTATCATTTCACATCTTGAAGATTGGAGTGAAACTCTTGAAGTTAGGAATGAAACTATGATTACAATGTCATCACTGTCAGTATTCTCAGGATTAAGTAAGGAAGTATTGTAACCTGGTCATGTAAATTTTCAAGATATGTAGGAAAGAACTGCAGATGCTGATTTAAATTGAAGGTACACACAAAATGCTGGAGTAACTCAGTGGGACAGGCAGCATCTCTGGAGAGAAGGAATGGGTGATATTTTGGATCGCAACCCTTCTTCAGACTGAATTACTCCAGCATTTTGGGTCTACCTAAGGTTTCAAGATATCCTTGTTCAAGTGATAAGAGATTACCCATTGTAAAATCATGGAACTTAGACCAATGAGGAAACAGCGGAATTCTTTGTCTCCGAGAATTACAATGACTCCTCTAGCACCAAAGCAAGGTAGTGTGTGTGAGTGGCCCATGTGGCACCAGTTTATACAATGCATAGTAATAACAAAGTATAGCTTTTCGTGTCCTCCTGAAATGCTGGGTGTCCCATTGAGTTAATCCAGCACTTTGGGGTTTTTTTAAAGAGTATTTACAAAGCACCTTTAAGATACCAACATTTTATCGTAGCACTTTTCAGGAGCAACTCAAACAACATTTATCATTGACTCACATTGTTAAATTGGCAGCTTACAACCCAGTGGTATGAATATTGATTTTTCTAACTTCAAGTAACCCTGACATCGCCTCTCCCTCCGTTTCTCCCACACCCAAGTCGCTGTACTAGTTTCAAAGTCGTCCTGTTGAGTCTCATTGTCTGTAATTCTTTCGCCTAGCCCACAGCTAACAATCCTCGATCATTGTTACTTTTTTTGCATTTTTCATTCATTTGTTCTATATCTCTCTACATCACTGTCTATATCTGTCGTTTCCCTTTCCCCAGACTCTCAGTCTGAAGAAGGGCCTCGACTCGAAATGTCACATATTCCTTTTCTCCAGAGGTGCTGTCTGACCCGCTGAACAGCAATCCCCGCGCACTTATGGGCCAGTCCCACTTATGCAATTTTTTCGGTGACTTGCCGGCACCCGTCATAGTCGCAGCAGGTTGCCGAAAATGTTCAACATCCAACGAGAAAGTAGGCATGCAGGTGCAGCAGGCAGTGGAGAAAGCGAATGGTATGTTAGCATTCATAGCAAAAGGATTTGACTATAGGAGCAGGGAGGTCCTACTGCAGTTGTACAGTGTCTTGGTGAGACCACATCTGGAGTATTGCGTACAGTATTGGTCTCCAAATCTGTGGAAAGACATTCTTGCCATAGAGGAAGTACAGAGAAGGTTCACCAGACTGATTCCTGGGATGTCAGGACTTTCATATGAAGAAAGACTGGATAGACTTGGCTTGTTCTCGCTAGAATTTAGAAGATTGAGGGGGGATCTTATAGAAACATACAAAATTCTTAAGGGGTTGGACAGGCTAGATGCAGGAAGATTGTTCCCGATATTGGGGAAGTCCAGAACAAGGGGCCACAGTTTAAGGATAAGGTGGACCGAGATGAGAAGATATTTATCACACAGAGTGGTGAATCTGTGGAATTCTCTGCCACAGAAGGTAGTTGAGGCCAGTTCATTGGCTATATTTAAGAGGGAGTTAGATGTGGCCCTTGTGGCTAAAGGGATCAGGGGGTATGGAGAGAAGGCAGGTACAGGATACTGAGTTGGATGATCAGTCATGATCATATTGAATGGCGGTGCAGGCTCGAAGGGCCAAATGGCCTACTCCTGCACCTATTTTCTATGTTGAAAATCCAGCAGCGACCAGAACAAGGTATGACTCTTTGGGCGACTACTCACGACCATACAGGCTTCACCCCCGACTTGTGGCCAGGGTATCGCCTGTATGGTCGTGAGTAGTCTCCTCGGTCGCCCAAAGAGTCATAGCGTTTTCTGGTCCCGGCTGAATTTCAAACAAAAGTTGCGTAAGTGGGACAGGCCCTTAACACTTCTTACACACACTATGGCCAATTTACAATTTTACCAAGCCAATTAGCCTACAAACCTGTACGTCTTTGGAGTGTGGGAGAAAACCAGAGCACCCGGAGAAAACCCATGCAGGTCATGGGGAGAACATATAAACTCCATATGGACATCACCTATAGTCAGAATCAACCCGGAGTCTCTCGCGCTGTAAGACATCAACTCTATCACTGCGGCACCGTGCCATACAAAGAGGTTTTCTTTGTCGTGAACCTTTAGGTGACAAAGCATTGAAGGCCTTCTGAAATATCAGCTATACTGTATCCACCTGTATACAAGTAAATGTAATGTCTCTTTAAAAGTAATGCATGTATGTTGTTCTCAATATCAGAAGTCACGGTTGGGATCTGGTAAACATTTCAGCACAACTGCATAACAGGAATTTTTTTTTAAATAGGTGGACAATATATTAAAGAAGTTGAAACATAGAAAAATAGGTGCAGGAGTAGGCCATTCTGCCCTTTGAGCCAGCACCGCCATTCAATATGATAAAATCAGTACCCCGTTCATGCTTTTTCCCCTTGATTGCTTTAGCCCTGAGAGCTAAATCTAACTCTCTCTTGAAAACATCCAGTGAATTGGCCTCTACTGCCTTCAGTGGCAAGGAATTCCACAGATGCACAACTCTCTGGGTGAAAACGTTTTTCTTCATTTCAGTCCAAAATGGCTTACCCCTTATCCTTAAACTGTGACCCCCTTGTTCTGGACTCCCCCAACATCGGGAACATTTTTCCTGCATCTAGCTTGCCCAATACTTTAAGAATCTTTAATGTTTCCATAAGATCCCCTTTCATCCTTCTACTTTTCAGTGAATACAAGCCCAGTCGACCCATCCTTTCATCGTATGTCAGTCCCGCTATCCTGGGAATTAACCTGTAATAGGACCTCCTTGCTCCTAAACTCAAATCCTCTCTCAATGAAGGCAAACATGCCATTAGGTTTCTTCATTGCCTGCTGTACCTGCATGCTTACTTTCAGTGACTGATGTACAAGCACACCCAGGTCTCGTTGCACCTCCCCTTTTTCTAATCTGACACCATTCAGATAATAATCTGCTTTCCTGTTCTTGCCACCAAAGTGGATAACCTCACATTTATCCACATTATACTGCATCTGGCCACTCACCCAACCTATTCAAGTCACTCTGCAGCCTCATAGCATCCTCCTCGCAGCTCACACTGCCACCCTGCTTTGTGTCATCTGCAAAGCACATATTTCTGAACCAAAGCTTATGTTTATGTTATGAAAGACTTCATTGTCTTTGTTGTGCCTTTACCTTTTCAATGAATGTAATAACATATGCCGAACACCAGCTTTCGTCAAAATCTCTGCTTTGATTATTTAATACATTGTCCATCTATTTCTATATATTTTTTTGCCTGTTATTCAATGTGCTGAAATGTTTACTATGTCCCATTCATGACTTATGATATAGAGAACAACAGGCACAATATGCCATCTAGAAAGAGGAATTACCTTTACAGGTATTTTAAAATAACTAATTACCTCAGTACCAATTACTACTTACTGACTGCTTCTGTAAACCTCACAATGAAACGTAAATTGTTTAAACATGCCCTGAGGTAAAGCTTTTCCTCTTTCCAGCAATGCGATGCCTATTTCACCATGAATGAGTTTTTGAGTTTGTGCATGAGGAATAGCCTTCTAGGCTGAAGATTTAATGCCACTTTAGGATTGCAATGTGCTCAGAAATAGATGGAAAATGTAATGTTCCCTGTGCTTAGCTTTGCAAATGTATATGGCCGTACAGTCAAAAAAGTCAGAAGAAGTGAAAAGAGAAAGTAAGTGGCTGCATTAATGAGAATTTTATTTTAGTAGTAATGTTTTTGTCGCGTGAGTAATATTCTCAGGGTTTATTAAATCGGATGCATTGATCATTTTCACTACTATTCCAGTTAATAAGTGTGGCCACGTGCAGAATCCCAGCAATCAATCTACGGTAATTTAAATATAGTTTGTATGTTGTTTGTACAAGTCCGAAGGCAATAGTCCCCTTTTTGCAGCATCACCAGTCCTTGGTAACAGGCCAATGAACAGATGAAACTATGCCTATTATAAAAGCAAAGGTACCAGGGAGCAAGTCTGAGGCTGCAATCTAATCTCTGGGCTCACACAAGACAATAACTTACACAATAACACAGGCAAAGTCCATTAATCAACCCAGATTTGCTGAATGTTCCGGTGCAATTCAGGTATTCTTGCTCACATCCCATCCATTGCTGACTGTCCCCTCTTTCTGACATGTTATCTGCAACATTGCCCCCATATTCTTCTGTTGAAATCTGTACTTTTATGATTTTGAGCTGGAATTCCAATGACTGTTTGAAAAAAATATCCTTATCGCCTACGGAGATATTGTGGATGATTGTGTCAATATCATGGCCTGGATTAAACTTTTTGAAGGATGACACCATTCATAGAGTCATACAGTGTGGAAAGAAGCTCTTCGGCCCAACTTTCCCACACTGGCCAACATATCCCAGCTACACTAGTCCCACTTGCCAGCATTTGGTCCGTATCCCTCCAGACCTGTCCTTTCCATCTACCTGCCTACTGCTTGTTTAATGTTGGGGTAGTCCCTACCTCAACTACCTCCTCTGACAACTTGTTCCATATATCCACCACCCTTTGTGTGAAAAAGTTACCCTTCAGATTCCTATTAAATCTTTTCCCCATCATCTTAAACCTATGTCCTCTGGTCCTCGATTCACCTACTGTGTGCATGAGACTGCATCTACCCGATCTATTCCCCTCATGACCTTATACACCTCTATACGATCACCCCTCATCCTCCTGCACTCCAAGGAATAGAGTCCCAGCCAATGCAACCTCCGCCTGGAGATCAGACCCTCTAGGCCTGGCACCATTGTCGTAAATCTTCTCTGTACCCTCTCCATCTTGACAACATCTTTCCTATAACACGGTGCCCAGAACTGAACACAATACTCTAAATTCCTTTTAAATCATATTTCCATGTGTCTTTTCCTAAAGATATGCATCCTTCACTTCCTGCTTTCAGAAGCTTTCTGTTCTTTCCTAGGGATAATATTAAGGGCCTCGACCTGAAACATCACCCAATCCTTCTCTCCAGAGATGCTGCCTGTCCCGCTGAGTTATTGCAGCTTTTTTTGTCTATCCCCCATATTGATGCTTGCTTTTCCAACTTTGTCTACTCTTTTGTATTCCCTGGTTTACCATTAACTTCCATGTGTGAAGAGTTCAGTTGGAACATTTCATGGATATCCCCAGACTGATATTAACCTGACTAATGACTGCGTAAAAAAAAATTAACAACACATCCCCTGCTTCCAATTGTCTTTCAGGAGGATTCAACAACAATATTTCTAAATGGCATTCCTCACTAGGTAACTTGCCCATTGAAATTCATCTGGCAGATCTGCTCGGTTCCAGGCATCTCCACACCTTGATTGAACAAAGACCGAATAAAAGGTGGAATTAACTATAGTGAAGTGATCAGAATGAAGGCCAGGCCGGGGAGATAGGGGAGTTCTATAGATAGTCAGTGCTGAACTAAGTAGAGCAATGTGAACAGTATGTTGAGTTGTCGACCTTGAAGATAACTTTTCAGTCCCGATGTATTGATATGCTCCTGCCACCTTGTGGACTGAAGATGTTCCTCCTCCTACTGACCTCTGCTGCATCAGAAAGTTGGAGGGCTTTGTGACTTACATGTGACTTGTCTACATGAGACTTTGTGACTTATCTTCCTGTCATTTCCCCAATTCTGTGGCTGCCGTTAACCAAACAAGAGATCACTCGTGTTGTTGCTGTGAATTGACTCATTTGCTTTTCATAACATAACCCTGTTTTCTTTATGGAAAGTTATCCTACATGAATATGAGCAAAACACAGTTGGAGATCATTTAATGTGAACTGGGCTTATTTTTAGAATAAAACCATAACAAATATTCAAGACAAACTTGGGAAAATGAGGACACAAATTGGGACATTATTTGCAGACGGTAGCAAGTTGCATATTGCTGCAAGTTAAGTAATTAATGTTGACTCAAAAGAAGGATATTGAAAAAAAGAAGTTGCTTTGGGCTGTGTGTGCGCATGTGCGTACAAATGGAGTGAGAAGCAATAGGGGTTGAGTTGGAGAACAACGCTAATGTCTGTGGGATCATCTGGAAAACTAGGTGATCCCAAACATTAATGTAGTTGTCAAAGAATTGGTGTCAGGCAGTGCAGTCTGGGATTGAAGCAAATAAATTATGGGCCTTGGGAAGAATCAATATCCTGTAATGGTCAGATAAATAGGCCAGCCCATACAAATATCCACAGCACTCAATTGTTGGTGTCAAAGGGGATCTGGTGAGGTGTCAACAGAAGGTAAATTCCAGGCATCTCTACACCTTGATTGAACAAAGACCGAATAAAAGGTGGAATGAACTAAAGTGAAGTGATCAGTATGAAGGCCAGGCCGGGGAGATAGAACTGATTCAGATTGCTCTTGTGAGAGCCTGATGGGCTGAATGGTTTATTTTTGTGCTCTAGCGATCAAATTATTCTCTGAATTTGAATTGTATAATGGGTATTTATTTTAGTGTAGAGATACAGCATGGAAATAGACTCTTTGCCCCACCGAGTCCACGACGACCAAAGACCACCCGTACATTAGTTCTATCCTCCACACTAGGGGCAATTTACAGAAGCCAATTAACCTACAAACCTGCACGTCACACAGACAGAACCCATTGTCAGGGTTGAACCTGGGTCCCTGGTGCTGTCAGGCAGCAGCTGTGGTGCTGTAAGGCAGCAGCTGTACTGCTGTGCCACCGTGCCACCCTTTATCCAGAGGATCTTGTGAGTGAATCGGCCTGGAGAGGACCAGGCAGTATAAACATCAAGATTAGGCAAGCACAGCTGGCTGTGCAACTTGAGGTTGTAAACATTGCTGACTAGAAAGTCTAAAGCCTGTGATCCAGTTCTCCCGAGTATTGTATTATAAAAAAAGCCCATAAGGATGTCATTAAATTGGAAAGGTTGCAAAAAGGTTACAAGGATGTTACTGGATCTGAAGGCTTTGAGTTATAAGGCAAGGGCGAATGTGCTGGTACTTTTTTTTCCTTGGAGCACAGGAAGCGAAGGGTTGATCTTATAGAGGTACATAAAATCATGCGGGGCTCAAATATGGTGAATAGTTGTTTTTCCCCAGGGAGTTTAAAATTAAGGCGCATAGGTTTAATGTGAGAGGAGAATGATTTAAAAGGGACCATAGGGGCAGCTTTCCCACACACGCATAACCACCTGTGTGAAAAAGTTGCTTCTCAGGCTTCTTTTGAATCTTTCTTTCACCGTAAAACTATGCCTTCTAGTCTTCCTGCAAGGAATAAAGACTGTGGCTATTGATCTTATGATTTTATAAACTTCTATTAGGTCATCCCTCAGCCTCCTATGTACCTGTGCTCCTGGGTCTCTCAGTTCTACAACACAACCCAGGGCCCCACCATTTGCCATGTAAGCGCAGCCTTGATTTGTCTTTACCAAAATACAATACCTTACTTTATCTGAAATAAACTCCATCTGCCATCCATTTGCCCACTGGCCCCATTAATTAAGATCCTCTTGTAATTGCAGATAACCTCCTGCACTATCCATTAAACCAACAAATTTAGAAGAGCTTGCTTGATTAGGCAACTTGGTCTGCATGAACGAGTTGGTCCTAAGGGCCTGTTTCCATGCTATGTAACTCAGTCTCTCTGAGTCTATGCTCTCTGGTTCAATGCTGAGTAAGAAATGAGTAGGAAATTGGGACAGTGTCAGGCATTGTGTTACAGCTCATGCTTTGAGTAAAGAAGTCACTTCTCACTTCAAGTATACTAGACGGGAACTATGTACAATGGTACATGAAGCAGGGGCATCCATGACAGACAATTAGGGCTGCACGGTGGCACAGCGATAGAGCTGCTGCCTTATAGTGCCGGAGACCCTGGTTCAATCCTGACTATGGGTGCTGACTGTATGGAGTTTGTATGTTCTCCCTGTGACCTGCGTTGGTTTTCTCCGGCTGCTCCGGTTTCCTCCCAAACTCCAAAGACGTGTAGGTTTGTGGGTTAATTGGCTTGGTAAAATTGTAAATTGTCCCTACTGTTTGAGCGATAGTTCTAGTGTACAAGGATCGCTGGTCGGTGCAGCCTTAGTGGGCTGAAGGGTGGGGGAGGGGGGGGGGGGGGTGTGTGGGGGGGATCAGCTCCAGGACCCGGTGCCTGTCGCACTCAGTGGCTCCCAGCCCCAGTGCACACATCGGCACTTGGCTCCTCGTGGTGATTGCCGACCCCGCCCGCGAACACAGCAGCCCCCGCCCATGAACATAACAGCCCCCGTCCGCGAACACAGCAGCCCCCTCCGGGGAAAACAGCGAACACAAGGGGGTTGTGGGGAAGGGGGGCGGGGGTGGTCGCAGCAGACACAGCTCATCCTGCACCTTCAGCTTTCGGCCCACACATAGCTCCTGGTCCCACTCCGGCTTCCCTCAGAAGCTTCCGGTTCAACTTGCTCTCTGCCCGCACACAGCTCACAGACTCAGCCCAGCCTCCGGGACTTTATTCTCCGAGGGTGCCGGAAGGGGCGTCACCTTTATGGTGATGACAGGTGAGAAGACCAATCTGCTCTTCTCATGGTTTTTTAAACATTCGTAACATTTTTATTATTTCACCGATCGGGAAAAAACCTTGGGGCGGTTGGAGGAGAGGCGGACGGATAGTAAGATGGCGGAAAAATCATAGCGATTATAGGGTAGCGTTTTTCTAAAATTTATTTACAACGTAGACAGGTAGTGGTCAAGATGAGACTTTTAGTAATAGTATGTAGATAAATTGAAGGGTTACTGGGAGAGATCAAGTAAGTTTGGCTTGCTGGATTGCCCTTGCATAAAGTGTTATGGACTGAAGAGGCTAAATAAGCTTCCTCTATTCTGTTATTATAATTCCATGATCTCACAACTGGCAATGGACACCACACTCTTTGGCTGAATGGTATTTCTCTTCCTGGCCAGCTTGCTATTTATGGTGAGTTTTGCCCAGAGCTGCCTCAACGAATAAGCCACTTTGCAAAGGAACAATATAAAATCAACGAACATTTAACCATGATCACTGAGTGCATTGTTAACACCAGGATACTTCCAGATTAAATTACAAACTTTGCTTTAAAATGCCAGAACAAGGAAAGGGAAAACTGGGTGGATGAGTAGGCACTCTTGTGAGCATGCTCAGTGAGGCCCCTGTGAAGGTGCATGGTTGGTAACTGCCATGTGTGAGCAGGTCTGGTTTACACCAAAGATAGGCACAAAATGCTGGGGTAACTCAGCGGGACAGGCAGCATCTCTGGATAAAAGGAAGGTGACATTTCAGGTCGAGACCCTTCTTCAGACTGAGAGTCAGGGCAGAGGGAGTTGCAAAGATGAGGATGTGTAAGAGATCAAAATAGATGAACTGCCATGGGTGTGCACGCTGCCTGGATCACCCAGGAGGCCACTTCAGCATTTATTTTCTCAGTCAAAGTCTGCTGGTGCGTTGGCATGAACAGCAGAAGTGTCCAAGCAGTACTCGCTTGCATGTCAGCGCGTTCCGGTCACATAGGAATTGCAGATTGAGAGTGGAACACTTTCTTATTGACACAGGTAAAATTATTCAGCGCACGGCCATGAGGGAGCAATTTAAGATTCCCTGCGCCTTGGGGAATCCCGCCATCTGTAAAACTGCAGAGCCCGGGTTCACAGATTCGGATCAATGATGGGGGAATAACACTCAAATAATATAAAATAAGGCAAAAAAAAAAAGAACATTTATTGAAACAACAAAGCCCATAAGGATTTATTTATTCATCCTTCATCGAGGATCTTTCCCATTCCAGTCATTTCTTCTTCTCCTTGCTCCCGTCGGGCAGAATGTACAGTACATCACCAGACTCAGGAACAGCTTCATCCCATTTGTTATCAGATTTCTGAATAGCCTATCCATAGGCTAGGTTTTGGTCCCGATTCTCCAACCTACTATGTTGCAGACATTGGACACTATTTCGGGAACTGTTACGCTGCAATGCTGAGAACTATGTTTCCCACTCTGCGTCTTTCCCTTCACGCTACCTTTTGTGCTAGTGTGTGGCTTGATTGTATTCATAGATATAATTATCTGTTTCAATTGGATAGCATGAAAAGAAAAACATTTCACACATGAAAATAATAAACCTAAACCAAAACAGCAACAAAACAGCAAATAAACACTGAGTCTCACATATCCATCGTCTGCGGAAGCTCGTGGGAAGTCCTAACGACAACTTGGACTGGAGATTTTTCAAAGTATCTGGAGACCGTCGGTCCTGACACCTGTTCACCTGAGATGAGGTCCAATGAACTTGCACACATTTATATACTCGATAAGCCTGTGCTTTTACCATAATCTACAAACAACAGATAACTATGAATTATAAATGAGCTATAATCCTCAGCACAGAAAATGTGGTTATTTATTACATCAGGTGCCGAGCTAGTCTTGGATGTCTTTGAGGAAGAAAAGTTTATTTTATCCTCATACTAGGTGTCCTTGAGGCTGTGTGATCCAAGGTCTCATGATTTACTGTTTCTTCTAAGTGAGACCAAGTATTTTCTCCATTTCAGTTGAAACGTCTGTTTAATCCTTACATTGCAACTACAAACTGGTTCACTGATACCTTCATCTCTTGAGAATGATTCAAGCATGACTTGCACAATATAGCTATGCGCTGCTGTTTGACAAATGTTAAAGATGACTGGATTACTAAACAGGAATATCCCTAAAGCACAGAAGCTGTAATGGAGGTGGTGAACTGTGCGCCCACCTCTAGTATTTAATATGACCCTGCAAATTCTACCTTTGGCAAATGAAGGCTGTGCAAGTCTCTGTTTCAAAACAAAAGGGAGCCTGTCAGCTAGCAGTGAGGGATTTTTTGGAAGCTTTTGAAAAGTTTGACATTTAACTGTTCTTGTACACAAGTCAAAGAAGTATTCCTAATGTAGTTCTGTCGAATGGAGACAATAGGAACGGCAGATGCTGGAATCTTGACAAAACACAGAGTGCTGAAGGAACTCAATGGGTCAGTCAGCATCTGTGGAGGGAAGGGACAGGCGACATTTCGGGTCTGGTATGACGATCGGCCCCGAGTTGGAACACTACCTGTCTGTTCCCACCATGAATGCTCTCTTGAGTTGAGTTCCTCGTGTATGCACTTTGCTCATTGTTCTGTCTGAAGTGGGGTGGTGTCGATAGGTGCAATATGAAATTTACTACTCCACAAGCAATGGCATGAGAGAAGATGACAAGCTAGCAAAGCAGCAAACCAAATTTGTGACAAACCAATTTTAACAGCATCTGCAAACATTCAGTTGAGGCTATATATTTTCCTTTGTCCTTTTCTGACTGCAGGAGTACCCATTGTATGCTCTTGCAAATATAATGCAGTCAAAGTGACAGAAAATGGAATGCATAACATTACTGTTAATACTGCGTTATTTGCTTGTAAATGTCAAAGACTGTCGGAGAAGCAGAGAGATGATGGCAGAAATGTTATCTGCATGGTAGAGAATGTTAAAGCCATAAAGGTTGGTGTTACATATTGCCTGAGCAATGCAAGATTGATGGGTGGACATTGGAGAGGATTCATTTTACTAGTGACATTCATTTAATTGTTACAGCATTTTATTATAAATTTTCTTAATATTTGGGTTAAAGCTGAAAATTGCAGAACTTATGGAAAAAAAATCTCAATAATTATTATCATCTACGATTACTTTGATTAATGTAGGTCTACGTTTTAGCTGCAGTGTGAATTTTAAGATGTTGTCAATGGGAGCAATGGTTTTGATCAGAAGACTATGTATTCAAGTGCCAGTTTAGGACAGAACCGAATTTAAAGTGATACATCTGTGCTCTACTGTGGATGCTGAAATTGCTGCCTTGCACATGAGATCAAACGAACAGACTATTCAGATGAATACAATTTAGCTCATGAAAGAAATAAACTAGTAATACTCAGCAGCTCAGGCAGTACCTGTGGAGAGAGAGTTAACAATAAACATTTCATGGTGATTTTTGTTAAACTGAGGAAAAGTTAGAAATAAAGCAAGTTTTAAGTTGCAGGAAAATGTGAGAAGGGCAGGGAGAACAGAAATGAAGGTCTGTGGAGGATACCCCCCCCCCCCCCCCCCCCACACACACATAAAACAAACCAAGGAACACTAAAACATACTCTTTAATCCATTCTTAAAATAACAAAAACAGAAGAAAGGACAGACAGACTGTTGGCGAGGCAGCCAGTTGCTGTTTTGGGTTGAGAAATGTCTTTACGAAAGAGTCGTGTATAACAGTGGCCCATAGGAGCCAATGTTATATCCTTTATTCTATATTGTCATGCTAAAGTTTGATATATGGGATATAATTAGTTATTAGTTATAAGGAGCGGTCGGTTGAATTTGGATGGGGTTTCTTTGGAGCGTCAGAGGCTCAGATGCAGCCTGATGGAAGCGCCCAGGATTATGAAGGCAGATCAGGTAGATGGTCATAGTCTTTTTCATTGGGTGATGTAAAATACTGGAGGGTGAGGTTTAAAGTGAAAAGAGGAAAATTTATGGGAGTTTTGCGAGACAGGTCTTTTTAAATAGAGCATGGTGGGTGCCTGGAATATGTTGACAGGGCGGTCGTGAGAGTAGCTATGATGGCAAGGTTTAAAGTCAATTGGACGGGCACATGAACAGGCAGGGAATAGAGGAATATGGACCAAGTGTGGTCAGATGGGACTAGTTACATTGGCATCAAGGTTGGAATAGACATGGTGGGCCGAAGGGCCTGTTCCTGTGATGTAGAGTTTTACATTTTATGATCACAGCTGTCCAATGTTTCCGAGGTTCATTTTCAGTGTACATTGTAAACTAGACAATGATGCACATTTTCAAACACCCAACATGCAGGGGAGTTTCTTCAGCATCATGAAACAACACCAAAAATAAAATGATTTGAACATTTATCTCATTTTGCCACAGAACCTTTACCATTCAGTTATGAATGTAGTATTTGCCAGCACTATAACAATGTGTATGTTTCGCAAAAAACATTGTTGGTTGTGAAGAGTCTTGGTTTTGAGAGGACTTAACTATTTTTCTTCTTTTTATTTCATTTTGCTCTGTTAACGAAGTCCTTTTCTGTTGTTCAGAGAGTAACTTGATTTCAACCTTTCAAATATTTTTAACCATCACTACATATAGTCTGCATAAATCTAGGTGTTGTCAGCTTTAAGTCTCATTTCAGTTGCAATTTCTCTGGTTATCCAAGGACCTCTGCTTTGCCTTTACAGTTGCAGGGATTTGTCTTGTCTTGTTTGTGCCTTAATCATCTCTTTGATTGAACAAATAGAGATTTTCAATGCCTTGTCTTCGAATGTCTTCCAGATTTTCATGGCCGAATACCTTTATCTGATTTAATTTAGTTTTTTTCTTTCAATTTAGCAAGTACTTTTCTATTTTACTACTTCTGTTCAGTTTTTATAATGAATCTATTTCTTGTATCTACGATTGTTGTTCTCTAGATGTAGCCTCATCCTTATCTGACCTTTTGTTCGACTTCATTTCCTGGAACAAGATTCAGCACAATCCTTTTTCCTTGTTCTGAACGCTGATTGTGATCTTAATAGCAGTCTGGGACATATTGTAGAAATCCATCTCCTGCTTTATCACCTACAATGGCATTTCTCTACTCAATTGTCAGACAATTAAAATGCTTCATCTTTACAAGGTTTTCATTGCTGGTTATTTCTCTAATGTGTCATCATCTTTGCTCTTCTAGCTTTGATTCATGACTAGCCGCTCCAAGATACAACAAACTTGCAATGTTGTTCCCTTCTTGTAAATGTATTTTATTTTGTGAACGCAATTGGAATGCTTAGTTTAGATGCGAAGGCTCTGGATTTCTGCTCAGGATTTCATTGGTTCCCTGCCTAATTCCAGCAGTAAAACCCAAAGGCACTTTTGTAACAAATACTTGAAAGAAGTACCTTGTGCTAAGGTTCAGGCAGTACTTTCAGCTGGGGGGGGGGTGAATAACTCGGGGCGTGGGTTGGAATAACCCCGCGGGGGGTGGTGAATAACCCGGGGGATGGGGTTTTCTGCCTTTTTGAGCTGGGGTTGCCGCTTCTTCTCTGCGCGAGCTGTGGGCCTGGGGCCAAAGCCAGCGCGGACAAGAAGCGGCAACCCCAGCTCAACTCCCACTAGGCCAACCAACAGGCCCGGTCCGGCGACACTAGCGGCCCCGGGCCCACAGTGCCAAGTGACAGGCCCGGACCTGTCGCGATGCTCCACCGCTGCGGTCTGGATGCCTCCTTGACAGCCGCGTAAAGCCCCAGCCAGGGCGTCGCGGGTAGAAGCCTGGGTCAGAAAAAGCGGAACGTTAATTTAAATGTGGCCCTCCCCTGACGTCACTGTGTGTGAAATGGACGCCGACCCGAGCCATCGTGGCCGCCCACCTCATTGTGACGTCATCAGTCATAAGCTTAAAAGGCAGTTTGGTCTTTTTCTTTAAACTTTAATCACCAATAAGTCATGAAATATAGCATCAAATCTTAAGTGAAGCTGATCACTGCTGAGAGGGGGAAAATCTGAGTTGGAATATGTAAACATTTTATCGTTACCGCGTAGTATTTTGGCGAAAATATAAAGACACACATATATACACACATATACAAGATGAGATTTTTTAAGTTATAGGGATGAATTTGAAGTCTGCAACAGCACTTATGGTAGAATATAATGGAAAGAATCAGGTGCTATTTGTCCACTATTTGCATTTAATGGACTGATAAAGGCAAAGGAAATCCTAAAGATCTTGTAAAACAACTGGCTGAAGTTGAGCAACAGGACTCTTGTTCAGGAATATTGGTGCTTTTTAGGGTATAAATGCCTGACATAACCTGCAGTTTATCGGAATGAGCATTTGAGATTTCGGCAGATGGATTTACCGGCTGCTTTGAGGCTGCAGATATTTTCTGCCATATGGGAACTCATTTTCCGGTAATACCTTTGCAGGTTTTAAAGTGATCTGAATTATTGAGTTAAACATCATGGTTGTCCTTGGTTAGCCTACATTTTTATTTAAATAAATTGTTAGGTAGCCACTTTTCCAACTTGTGAAAGGTGTTATGAACCTGTTTTTTCAGAATGGAACCCTGATGCAACTGGAATAGGACTTGACTTTGGATCTGCAGTAAATTAACTTCATGGATCAGCAGTAACAGACGATGTTGTAAATGGTAGGAAGGAACTGCAAATGCTGGTTTACACCGAAGATGGACACAAAATGTTGGAGTAACACAGCAGGATAGCCAGCATCTCTGGAGAGAACGAATGGGTGGCGTTTCAGTTCAAGACCATTCTTCAGACCTTTTTGGGTCTCGACCCGAAATGTCACTCATTCTTTCTATCCAGAGATGCTGCCTGTCCCGCTGAGTTACTCCAGCATTTTGTGTCTATCTCCGATGTTGTAAGTGGGCACTTCTTGTTCACCATAATGGAGGCTATCTGTCATTCTTCTTTATTTGGTTAAAAAAGATCCAGGTGTCACTGTGGGAAACAGTGAGGCATGATGTACACACTGTAAGTAGGTGACTCCAGTCATACAGTCAGCAAAACTGCTCTTCATTTATGCCTAGTCTGTGCCTTGGAAGCCGGGTCTCTCCTTCTGTGCCCTTACCCTCAGTGTCTGCTAATGTCATGAGGCAATAATGTTGGCCGTTGAAGAGCATCCTTTTTAAGACAAGCCTCAATAATTTAGAGGTCATCAACATGAAATATTAATTCTGCCTTTCTCCGCACAGGTGATGTCTGACCTGCTGTATATGGTCCAGTATTTTCCACTTTTTGCCTCCAGAAAAATAAGCAGCCATGAAATTAATTACTGTAGCTTATTTTCACCTATTCCCAGTCGTAGTGCACTAATGCAAAAGGTAACATAACCATATAACCATGTAACAATTACAGCACAGAAACAGGCCTTCTCGGCCCTTCCAGTCCGTGCCGACCATTTATTTTCCCCTAGTCCCATCTACCTGCACTCAGACGATACCCCTCCATTCCCTTCCCATCCATATACCTATCCACTTTACTTTTAAATGTTAAAATCGATCCTGCCTCCACCACTTCTGCTGGAAGATCATTCCACACAGCCAGCACTCTCTGAGTAAAGAAGTTCCCCCTCATGTTACCCCTAAACTTCTGTTGGTAACATATTGGTAATGTTTGAAACCATACAGCATTTCAAGTGTCTACAGGTCTCTTGTAAGAACAGAACAGTTTTTTGCACATTTCTATTTTGATTCATGTTTTTAGATATGAATTTATGCCTACTCCTCCTTGTTTCTCTCTTAACCCCATTCAAGGAAATGAATGGCATCACCAATACGGTTTGTTTTAAATAGAAGAGCAAGGTTTATTTAATTTAATCTGATGAAAATCCCAGAGAATTGTGCGGCACAGTGGCGCAGCAGTAAATTGCTGTTTTACAGCACCAGAGATCCGGGTTCCATTGTGACTATGAGTGTTGTCCGTACAGAGTTTGTATGTTCTCCCTGTGACTGCATGGGTTTTCCCCAGGTGCTCCGGTTTCCTTCCGCACTCCAAAAATGTACAGGTTTGTAGGTTAATTGGCTTCAATTGTAAATTGTCCCTACTGTGTAGGATTGTGCTTATGAAGCCTGTTTCAACTCTGTATCTCTCTAAACTCTAAAGAAAAATATCAACGACATTTGTCGCCAGGCCCATTTTCCTCAAGTCACTATACACATAGTGAACCCCACCTCCTTGTGCTCCAGGGCAGAGCTCAACCAGTGTGAGCTGAAGTAAAAACAGAACATATTAGAAACATCAGGCAGGTCAGGCAACACCTGTGGAAAGTTAAACAGAAAAATGATGATGATTTCTTAAATGTCACGTGTACAGAGATACTGTGAAGGACTTGTTCTGCTTGCTATCCAGTTAAACCATACTATATATTATTACAATAGATCCTCTTCTGGAATAGCACGCAGAGACTTGGCACATTCTGCCGCCATTTCTCGATTTCTAAGCCTTTGAAACCTTTGAAAAGTCTTATCTTAACACAAGGAGATATGCAATTTCTTACATATCTTACTTTAAGACCCAGTGTCCTAGCAGCACTGGAAGGATCTCTGACCAGAAACTTGAACTCGTTTTCTCATTCCACAGATGCTGTCTGACATGCTGCGTGTTTCCAACACTCTTTATTTGTATTTCAGATATTTAATAATTGCAGTTTCTTTGATTTCCACACTGACCTGAAGGGGCTGGAAACTTCAGGCTGCCCTACATTGAAAAAGTACACTGAGGCATCTAGTTTGTTTGTTTTCCCTATTGTAATTAGGTTTAATGTTTTTCACTAATCTAATTCAGTACTTAAAAAGTAGTTTGTCAATACTTAAAAACAATAAAAATAAATAAGCAACAAAATTATTTTAAAAATAATTAAGCAATTAAAAAAATAAAGTTACTTTATTGCTTACTTAGTTTTACTTTTTTTTGTTTGACAAAGTAATTTTTAATGGTTTAAATATTTAAATCTGAGCTAAAGGGAGAAGTAGGCTGGGACTCTATTCATTGGAGCGCAGGAGGATGAAGGGTGATCTTATAGAGGTGTATATAATATTGAGAGGAATAGATCAGGTAGATGCAGAGTCTCTTGCCCAGAGTAGGTGAGTCGAGGACCAGAGGACATTGGCTTAAGGTGAAGGGGAAAATATTTAATTGGAATCTGAGAGAGAACTTTTTCATTCAAAGGGTGGTGGGTGTATGGAACAAGTTGCCAGAGGAGATAGTTGAGGCTTGGACTGACCAACGTTTAAGAAACAGTTAGACAGGTACATGGCTAAGACAGATTTGGAGGGATATGGACCAAACACAGGGAGGTGGGACTAGTGTAGCTGGGACATGTTGGGCAGTGTGGGCAAGTTGGGCAGGAGGGCCTGTTTACACACTGTTTCACTCACTCTAAGGCTCTAAATTGGGTTTTTTTTCCCCATGATTGTTTAAAAAGTTATTGAAATGTTCATTGACAGTATGGTCTGGGATCTGCCTTCTGACTCTTGGTCACATCTATAGACAGTGTGGCCATGAGGTTTACAGCGGGGGGACAGACGGACATAGTTCAAGTACCTCAGTCTCCCTTTTTTAAATTGAACAGAATGTATCATTTTTAAAACCCAACTAGTGAGGCAATTTATTCCCAATCCATTCCTTGAATGTGGTAGCCTTTTAGGCATAATATTTTGAAATTAGATTGAATTTGACTAAAAAGCAATTGATAGGCTGTATTTTATTATGGTTCTTTAGGTTGGTATGGAATGCAAGTCAGATTCTTTGGAAATTTAATTAGCAATGAAAAATTAATTTGTTCTTATAAGAAACATACAGGACTGGTTATTTCATTGTGTGAGATTCTAATGTAGCAAGGCTGAAGAAAACTCTACTTGCATTGTTTTCATTGATTTTATTTAGAATTCCCTCATGCAGTGGCGGATTAAGTTGTAGTTGACTGGGTCTGTTGCCATGTTCAGCTGCACCATCCCAAAACATTTCTTCATTACTGTACCTGTCCCTGGAGGCAGGAGCCCTGTGAATAGTAACTAGGCCTCAGGTGGTGGATTGTGCTGCCTTGCCCACTGAATGACCTGAATGAACGGTTTCTTGACAGCCCACTGCTATCAAAGTCCCTTGAATGTAAAAAAACTTTGATCATGTTAATTTGGATTTAAAAAAACAATTCTGAAAAATAATTTCTTTAAACATAGATGGAACTGCTGTAAATTACTTAAAAACAGAAAATAAAATGAAGAGATATAAACAACCACTTGCAAAAGTATTTATACGCCTTGAACTTTTCCAAATTTTGTCACGTTACAACCACAAACGTAAATGTATTTTATTGGGATTTTATGTGATAGACCAACACAAAGTGGCGCATAATTGTGAAGTGGAAGGAAAATGATACATGGTTTCCAAATGTTATTACAAATAAAAAACTGAAAAGTGTGGCGTGCAAAAGTATTCAGTCCCCCCCGAGTCAATACTTTGTAGAACCACCTTTCACTGCAATTACAGCTGTAAGTCTTTTGGGGTATGTCTCTACCAGCTTTGCACATCTAGAGACTGAAATTTTTGCCCGACTAATAGTTGTCCTGTGGACAGATTCTCCCACCTGAGCTGTGGATCTCTGCAGCTCCTCCAGAGTTACCATGGGCCTCTTGGCTGCTTCTCTGATCAATGCTCTCCTTGCCCAGCCTGTCAGTTTAGGTGGACGGCCATGTCTTGGTAGGTTTGCAGTTGTGCCATACTCTTTACATTTTCGGATGATGGATTGAACGGTGCTCCGTGAGATGTTCAAAGCTTGGGATATTTTTTAATAACCTAACCCTGCTTTAAAGTTCTCCACAACTTTATCCCTGACCTGTCTGGTGTGTTCCTTGGGCTGTTTGTTCACTAATGTTCTCTAACAAACCCTCTGAGGCCTTCACAGAACAGCTGTATTTATACTGAGATTAGATTACACACAAGTGGACTCTATTTACTAATTAGGTGACTTCTGAAGGCAATTGGTTGCACTGGATTTTATTTAGGGGTATCAGGGTAAAGGGGGCTGAATGCTTTTGCACGCCACACTTTTCAGTTTTTTATTTGTAAAAATATTTGAAAACCATGTTCCTTCCACTTCACAATTATGTGCCACTTTGTGTTGGCCTATCACATAAAATCCCAATAAAATACATTTACGTTTGTGGTTGTAATGTGACAAAATGTGGAAAAGTTCAAGGGGTATGAAAACTTTTGCAAGGCACTGCACATGCACTTACCTGTTTAATCAGGAACATGCTAGCAAGGTGACACAAGAGACTGCAGATGCAGAATCTTGAGCAAATCACACCGTGCTGGAGGTACTCAGTGGGTCAGGCAGCATCTGTGGAAGGAATGAACAGGCAATGTTCCGGGTCCAGACCCTTCTTCGGTCACATGTCCATTAACCTACACAGATACTGCTTGACCTGTTGAATTTTTGGTTTTCGCATGCCAACAAGATCAAGGTATCACCATCCATCTTCTCAGGGCTGTTTGTGAAGTGTAGCTGGCTCCACAGCTGGGTAGGCATGGTTTCAATGGTGAAGGTCAACTGTGCCAGTGTTTGACTTTTAACCTGTCTGTCTTACTTGGTGTATTTCAATGCAAAAGAAGGAATAGATCTATGAGGAGGAAATCAACAACACTTCTCCATTGGACTGCTAGACAGAGGTTCTGGTGAACTACAAAAGGAGGGATGCTGCCATTTGTTGATGTACTTTTCTACTCTGGCAAAAGCCTTACATGAAGTAGGCATATGATATATAAAATGTATTAATATCCTGCAGTGCAGACTCCAAGATATATCCTATATCCACACCTACATTAAATCTATTAGTGCATCATTACCTATACTAAATAAACTATTGGCATATGCGATAATACAATCCATTGCTTATGTTTTGAAGACACCGAAACCAGGTAAATTGGAACATCTATTTATTTAAATATTTGAAATATCTGTAAATTTTCCAAAAAGCTTTTTAATTGTGCTTCAGAACTGGACAGAGGAGATATTTCTGGGTTAGAATTATGTTAAAAAAAAAAATCTGAGGGTGCTTTGGACATGGTTGGTCAGACCAGCATCTATCACCCATCCTAATTGCCCTTGAGGTGGGGGGAGGGGGGGGGGGGGGGGAGGGGTTACAGTCATTCAAAATGAGAGCAGGCCCTACTATTAAATGAATCCATGTTGGCTTTCAAGTGCCTCTGAAGAAGAGCCACAGACCTAAAACGTGGTCTGTCCATTTTCTTTCAAGATGCCACTTGAAACGTTGAGTTCCCCAGTGGTCTGCTTTCTGCTCAACATTCCAACACCTGAAGACTCTTGTGTCATCTACATATACTAACCCCACTCATTCTATTTTATACTCCCCACAACTCTAACCACCTCTCCCTCCCCCATATTTTACCACTCACGTAAACACATGGGGCAATTTACTATGGCCCTTTAACCATCCAACCCCTACATCTTTGGGATATGTGGGAAAGAGCTGAGCAGTCATAGGGAGAAAGTACAAGCTCCACAAAGTGGGCACCAGAGGTCAGGAATATTCGCTGGCACACTAGAACTGGAGTTTACACGCTATACATAGTGTTGCTGAAGGTTTAATCTTTTCAACCCAGTATCAATGAAGGGTTGGTTAGGTATGTTACCAACTAAGGGTGGTGTGTGATTTGGGAAGGGGAGCCTATAAGCGAAGGTGTTCTCGTGCACCCTTGTTTTTTGTACCAGAGGTCACAGGTTTAGGTGGTATTAGCTGCGAATAACTGCAGTGCATCTTGTAGCTGGCAAACACTGCAGCCAAATCCAGCTAAAACAAACGTCCCAAAGCCTTTCAGGAAACAGCTTTCACTGTTGACGATCATTATCGCCTGAAAAAAAAAATTGGTGGGGTAATATTAGCACCTCCCCAAGAAAATGATGAAACACACAAATTAATTTGCCACATATGTTGCCTTCAAGTGTTTATCAGATACACATTGGAGAAAAACAGGCATGATCTTGAAATCCACCAGATGTTAAAATCAATACTGTAATACGATAAACATCAAAGTTAGACATTTTTTTGCATAGCTCAATATTTCTAAATGCAATAAAATTAACTTAAATTGAGTTCACTTAATAGAAATGTGTGAACTCTGAACATGGAAATGTAAAGCACAGGAACAGGCCCATGAGCTCACAATGTTTGTGCTGAACATAATCTCATCTACCTATTATACAATTAAATTTACAAGGAATTGTGCTCTTCGAGAGTAGTATGTCTGGAGAAATTGACTGAGACAAGAAATGTAAGGCTTTGAAGGCATATCAGAAATTACAGGGCAGGATCCAATGTAGACCAGTGATTTTGGAATGATATGTTAAACAGAGATAATAGAATGTAAAGGCCCTGTCCCACTTACGTGTCCTTGGCATACAAATTACATGACCTCGTCATCGTGTTGAGGCACATGGGCATCGTGTGGCTGCGTGGGGCCGGTCCCACTGAGAAGCGCGGAGGGGTATGGAGTTGTGCACGGTATCGCGCAGCACTCCGAGATTTTGCACCGAACTAAATCTTCGCGCGACACCGGCGTGTCGCGTAACTGATGGCGATGCAAAGTCTCACCTCCAACAGCAGCAGAAGCAGGCAAACGATCATTGAACTCAGCCTGGGGCTCACGGCCGTTGCGGATCCGGATCCGCCCCCACTTCTACTTTCAGAGCGGGGCCAAGAAAATTGAAGATGGACACAAAATGCAGGATTAACTCAGCGGAACCGGCAGCACCTCTGGAGAGAAGGAATGGATGACGTCATCCATTCCTTCTCTCCAGAGATGCTGCCGGTCCCTCTGAGTTACTTCTGCATTTTGTGTCCATCTTCAAATGACATCACATGCTCCAGACGGCTGTGCGGGCGCATGATGATGCGCGCCACTCTTTCGTGGGACCGTCGCGCCTCAACGCGATGACGAGGTCGGGTTACTAACGTGCCAAGGACATGTAAGTGGGACAGGGCCTTGACAGATGTTGGATGAACAGTAATTTGCAAAGGATGGAAGCTGGTAAGCCAATAAGAATAGCATCTGTATTTTTGTTTGCCTTAAATATCTAACAACCACTGGAAATGTGAATATGCATTATACAGTGGAGAGGCAGACAATGAATTCAAAAGAAAACATTTACTGAAAATATAGTATCAAGGAAGTATCAACAAGACAGCATTTGGATTACAGGAAATCCATGTTTTGATGAATGATGTAGCATGATTTAACTTTAATATGTTCATTGATTTTCCATCGTGTAAATTATGTTTTATTGAGGTGATACAATTGGGATGAAAAAGTAACCAAATCTGAATTTCATGATCTTTAGAAATGTTTGCTTTTTAATCCAAAGCACACTGAAGAAAACATGGAACAAAACAGAATGATACATCACTGGAAACAATTACTAATAGTACAAAGAACAGGACAGCACAGGGCAGACCTTTCAGTCAAAGATTATGCCGTTAAACTAATCTTCGCTGCATACATTTGACCCATATGCCTCTGTTTCCTGCATATCTATGTGTCTATCTAAAAGTCTCTAAAACATCATTACTGTATCTGATTCCACCACTAGCCCTGGCAGCACATTCCAGGCACCCATGACTCCGTGTAAAATAAACCTGGTGAGCATATCTCCTGCATTTACCAGACTGATCTTACTATACTCCAAGTCTTTCTCCTTGATAAATACTGATGCAAATATTTGCTTCATATCCCACCTACTTCCTCTGACTCCAAACATTAATTCCCTCCTTTACCCGTGAGTGGTTCTACATTCTACCTAGTTACCCTCCTGTTTTCAACATAGGTATGAGAAAGGCTCTCCAAAGCTTTTACATTCTTCCTGAAATGTTGCATCCAGAGCTGCTCGAAATGCTCTAAATATAGCCATACCAACGTTTGAGACATAACTCGCCAACTTTTATACCCAATGCCCCTCTGATGAAGACAAGCATGTCATATGCCTTGTTTACTTGCACTGCTACTGTTCGGGAAGTATGGACTTACACCCCAAAATCGTGCAGTATATCGCAGTTCCAAAAGACCCTACCATTTACTGCATAGTTTCCAACTGCATTTGATCTCAAAAAATGCATCCCCTTGATTAAACTCCATTTGCTATTTCTCCACCCAAATTTCCAGATATTCCATGTTTCCTACAGAATGGAAGGAGGTAATTTGGCCCAATAAGCCAATGTCACCTGGTAAAGTATTCCCCTTCCTCACACCATTTTTTCCTTTGTAACCTATTTTTTCCACAGGTTTGGTGCTGCTACATTTCAATACTCAACACACAGCACTGCATTGAGTTATTGTGTAGAACATGGAGTGCTGGAGTAACTCAATGGGTCAGGCAGCATCTCTGGAGAAATCTGAAGAAAGGTTCCGATGTGAAACGTCATCTATCCATGTCCTGCAGAGATGCTGCCTGACCCACTGAGTTACTCCAGCACTTTTTGCTTTACACAAGATGCAGCATCTGCAGTTCCTTGTGTCCCCATTATGATTATTATGCTTCTTTGTTGATGGTCATTGCTGGGCGACAGTCAGCTTCACTATCACAAAACTGGTAAATATTGTATGACGTTCTTGCATATGAAGGTTCTTGAATGTTTTCTTCACAGTGCCAATACCACAATCTGATTGAGGATTATTCAAGATTCAATTTAATTGTCACATGTATCAATTAAGGTACAGCTTCAATTAATGGCTATCAGCTTCAATTTTCTTTTCTGCCAGATATGCTCCATGCAACTGAGAGCATCTCTTTGAATAGTGTGTGAGCAATTCTATTTGCATAAATATGTTCCAATTGAAAATTCAGCTTTCATGTGCAATCTCTACATTAAAAAAATCCTTTATCATCAGATTACATAAGTATGTGATTTATTTCTAATTTTTTTGAGTGGTTATATATAATTTTTGCAATTTTTTAAAATGTAATTCAAAGCATTCATAGCCTTGAGCATTACATTCAATGTTGTTTTCTTGGTATAAATTAATTCTCAATCCCTTGATGGCAGTGATAAGCTTGGTCTATTTCTAAAATAGATCAATTTAATGCGTGACTTTGATCTCTTTTTATTTCCTAATCATCACATTCATATGCCTGATGGCTTTCAGCACTGACCAAGTGAAGGGCACAGGCAGGTTAAGCAATAAGATTAGGAGCTGTTGGTAGGAAGTATTGATTGCAGCTTAAAAATGTAGACCATTTTAGCAATATAAAATAGGTGCCTCAGGGTGAAATGTGGCAGGCAGCAAATGCATAAACATTGAGCAACGGAAGTGTACCGATTAAACTTTGATTAACCCTTTGATTAAAGCCACCTACCTGTGGCTTTAATCAAAACCTACTTGGTGAAGCTCAGTGATCCTGCTGCAAATCGACAACAATTCTTCCCTCTGTCACATCATCACTGGCCCTTGCAACATACGGTGGTGCAGCCAGTTTTGAAGGCACACCAACTGCAAAATTAAATTTCTTCAAAATTTCGCCGGCAACACCTGATACCCGAGTTTCCTTAATTATTGGGAATGTTGCAAGAGAATTTTGGCACTGAGTTCTACCATTGAGCACTTATGAACTAAGAAAATTATTTTATAACCCATAACATGAATCTTAATGCAGTCTAAAGTATCAAACGCAATAAATTATTTTGAACAAATGCTGATGTTTTAAGTGAAATCAAATACTGAGATTTAAGTGCAGTTTTGTTTCATCAAAGCTTTCATTAGGGGCTCATGTTTTGCTAATCTAATCAGTCTTCCATGGGTAGACAGAAATGCTGGAGAAACTCAGCAGGTGAGGCAGCATCCATGGAGCGAAGGAAATAGGCGACGTTTCCATCGAGAACCTTGGTGTTGATGGTTTAGTTTTTTTTGTCTACAACTTGTCAGATCTATATTACTGATCTACAAATTTAAAATCCCTTCTGCACAGTACTGCACAATTGCAAAATGCATGGCTTGCAGAGCTGCTGCCTCATAGGGCCAGAGACTCAAGTTTGATCCTGACCCCGGGTGCTGTCTGTGTGGCGTTTCCTCTGGGTGCTCTTGTTTCTTCCCATATCCAAAATTGCCCCAAAAATGTGTAGATAACATAGAAATAGTGTGAATGGGTGATCAGTGGTCGGTGTGGACTCAATGGGCCGAAAGGCCTGTTTTCATGCTGTAGCTCTAAACTAAATTAATCCTACGAACAAAAATAAGGCCAATTTAGTGTGATTCGAGGAAAAGAGAGGAAGCAAATCTTTTTGACAAATGCACCAGTATTTGCCTGCCCATCCTCTCCTTTTGGGGAGGGATGCTACCAGCTCGGTTCCCAGCTCGGTAATTAAATTGAAAATGTCTTATTAGCTGTTTTTGACTGAATAGGTGAACAGGTACTGTCAGTTTCAAAATTATCTTTCACATTCATCAATCGATCATAAACAAACAATGCGTTTCTTCAAGTAGCTGCTAATTCACTGCCTCTCTTCCCCCAAAGTCCTAGACTGAGTTAGGGTCCCCTCATACTAACATCCGGCCGTCCGTAGCAGTGAATACTGAGGGTTCATGGCCCTGACCACGGATGAACAAAGGAGGAGGACTGACTGAACTTTGTTGCCTTCCACCACAGTGAGGAATGCTGTGGTAGATGTTTGTGTTAAATTCTATTGTGCATTGTGTGTTCTTTTTTAAGTGTTTTGCTGCATTGCAAATTCATTTCACTGCACTTTCATTGATGCATCTGATGAATAAATTTGACTTTGACTTTGCTCAATGATCTAGCCTTCCCCTGCACACTTCTCCAATCATCTCCTCAATTAACTCTCCTGAAGCCTTCTCCAATAATCCTTCTCATGAACTCTTCCTTCTCGGTGAACACTTCTGTCTATATTTTATGTCTCTTCCCCTCGGAGAGAAACTTTTCTGAACTTTCATTCACCTCTTTGTGGATTAACCCTTATTAATTCATGCCAGTTATAACTTTCACTACACATATGCAGAATCTGTAAACGATCCTAATGTGTTGTTGCGTAAATTTTGTATGATTTGTGACCGGCCGTCGAACCGCATTTTAGAAAGAGCCAAATTATTTGCGAGACACCAGCTTCCTGATGAGCCGGTGGAGAAATTCATTTGTGATTTACGATACATGGCCCAGAGGTGTAGATTTGCGACAATGACTAATCAGCTGATAAGGGACAAATTAGTGTCTGGCATGAATGATCAAAAGCTGCGGAATCCTGATATAACACTAGAGCAGGCTGCGCATGCCTGCCGCTTGGCTGAGTTTGTCGCTCTATTACGCGAGCAGTGTGACACAGAAACGAAATCTATCAATTTGACGGGGTTCAACAGACTGCGAGCACCAATCGACAACAGAAGGTTTACGACTGAGGCCCCTCAACCAGCTAATCGGAGATTTGCCAATGAGCCCCCTAGGAGATGCCCCAACTGTGACTATCTCCACAATAAGCAAGATACATGCCCTGCTTACGGGAAGTCTTGCAACTACTGCAAGAAGATGAACCATTTCTCTGCCACTTGCAGAGCCCGTGGGAAGGGACCTCTAGTTCAATGCCTAATCTACACCTGCTACAACAAGACGAAACAATCTCTGCTTCTCAATACCAGCTCAACTCTGCCACCGAGGACAGTCCAATTAACTCACATGTGGAGTCAACTGTGTATTCACTCCTGCACACAGCTGGTAAGATTCTCGATCCTACAGTTCTGATGTTGGTTAATAATAACAGTTTCATGGCTAAATTAGATACAGGAGCAAAGGTAAATGTAATGTCTGTGCACCTCTACAACAAGATAAGAAATAATGAGGCCTTGACTAAAGACAATACCACGCTGCATGCTTACGGGGGGAAGTTTTGATTCCACTGGGGGAAAAACACTTTTAAATGTGTGCTGAAAAAGACTACAAGAAATCTGGCCACTTAAGTTTTGAATTCTGACTGTTGGGCATCCACACATGCCAGGACTTGGGGCTGATTTCCTTTGACCAGTCGGTCCACAAGCTACAGATATCAGTGGACCCGGTAAAATAATATCCAGATCTGTTTGATGACAAACTAGGCAAGCTGCCTGTGACCTGCAAGATATCCATTGACCCCAATGTTGACCCTGTCGTCCGCACACCACATCATGTGCCACATGCCATGAGAGATAGGATTGAATCTGAACTAAAGAACATGGTCTCCTTAGGCGTGCTGGAAGAGATCAATGAGCCCACTGAATGGGTCTCCACCATGGTTGCTACTTTCAAGAAGGATAAAGACGAGCTCTGCTTGTGCATCAATCCAAAAGATTTGAACTCTGCCATCAGGCGTCCGCATTATCCTATGAGGATTGTCGAGGATGTTGCGGCACAGATTGGACGAGCTAGCATATTTTCTGTCCTTGATGCATAGAGCTCTTTCTGGCAGGTACCGCTGGATGACAAGTCATCAAAACTTACCGCATTTGCCACCCCATTTGGCAGATTCAAGTTTCTAAGAATGCCATTCGGCATTAACTCGGCCAGTGAGGTCTTTCAGAGGAACATGGAACTGCTGTTCCAAAGCCTCCCATGTGCCATCATAGTCGCCGATATCTTGGTCTATGGCAAAGACACACCGGAGCACGACTACAACCTAAAGCTTATCATGGACCGGGCACGTCAGATAAACCTGAAATTCAACCCTAACAAGTGTAAGTTCAGGGTTTCAGTGGTCGCCTATGTCGGCCATGTGCTCACTCCTGACGATCTCAGGCCAGGTCCGAGGAAAACTGCTGCCATCACAGAGGCCTGCCCCCACCAATGTGCTCGGTCTGCGGTGATTCCTGGGTATGGTGAACTATCTTGAAAATTCATACCAAACCTCAGTGAACTGAGTTCACCACTGCAACAACTAACTAGAAAGGATACTGCTTGGTCCTGGTTCTAGCAACTCCAAAAAGCATTTGACGTTTTAAAATCGAAGCTGACCAACCCTGACATTTTTCGACCTGAAGCGCCCTGTGACAGTTACCTGCGATGCCTCACGATTCGGGCTCGGCGCAGCCTGCCTACAATCTTCTGCCGATGGTGCTTTGCGCCCTGTCTCCTATGCCTCCCGCACCATGACCGACACCAAACAGCACTACGCGCAAATCGAGAAGGAGCTGCTAGCTATTGTCTTCGCTTGTTCCAAATTCAAGGACTTTATCTTTGGCAACTTTTTCACGGTCGAAACAGACCACCAGCCCCTGGTGACGATCCTCAACAAACCTATTCACGCAGCACCTGCACGTCTGCAGCACATGATGATGCAGCTCCAGCGCTTTGACTTTAAACTTGTTTACAAAAAGGGTAAGGACATGCACATTGCGGACACTCTCTCTCATGCACCACGGGCATCCAACGAACATCACCCCTACGAACGGGACGAGCTTACGGTTCTCAGCATTGACTTTGTTCCTACAAAACAACTGCGCCGCTTAGCCAAACACACAGCCGCCAACGCCATCCTCCAGATACTTTCATCCGTGATCAAAAGAGGTTGGCCAGACAGACAATCCAGGGTACCAATAGAGGTGCAGGTTGTTCTTCTTAGTCCGCAATAATACAGGATGGTGTTATAGTTAAGGGTCATAAAGTCGTGATCCCCTCATCACTACGTGACGAATACTACAAAGAGGCACACAGTGGTCACCCAGGAATTGATGTCACGCTGGCCCACGCACAGAACCTGTTCTACTGGCCTGGGATGGCCAAGTACATACGGGACAGTACAGCCTCCTGCCCCACTTGCAACAGCCTTGCATCACACCAGCAGAGACAGCCCTTACTGCAACAATCTCCACCAGCTCTGCCCTGGACGTCGCTGGTGGCAGACATTTTTGAAGGGCACGGCAAACACTATCTTGTCCTGGTTGACTCCTATTCTAACTGGTTCGAACTCGACTTACTGACTTCTATTTCATCAGAAAAGCTAAAGAAACACTTTTCTACATTCGGCGCACCTGTCCGTTTGCAGACTGACAACGGAAGACAGTTTACCAGCCACAATGGAATTTCCACCATGTCACGAGCGACCCTGAATACCCACAGAGTAACGGGCTCGCTGAACGAGCTGTCAGAAGCGCAAAACATCTAATGGAACGCGCACACCTTGCCAATTCAGACGTGTACCTCGACCTCTTAAATCTCAGGAACATTGCTAGAGACGGAACCCTGGGCTTGCCGGCCCAGCGACTGATGTCCAGAACAACGAGACCACCGATCCCAATTGCCCAGCAGAAGCTGGTACCACAGGTGCTGAAGCCAGCTACAATCCAAAAACGTATCCAGGAGAAACATGACATACAGAAATGGTTGCATGACAAGTCCAGCAAACCACTCAAACCTCTACTACCGGGCCAAGTCGAACTTTCAATTCAATTCAATTCAAGTTTAATGTCATTGCACAAATACAAGTATAGGTACAACGAAATGCAGTTTAGCGTCATTCTTAGTGATAGCGATATGAAAAAATAAATACAGAGTGCAGTGGTAGCAGTACGGAAATAAATAAATACAGGGTACAGACAAGTCTATCAGCTGGGCTCCGAGTTCAGCAGTCTGATGGTGTAGTTGAAGAAGCTGTTCTTCGTCCTACTGGTGCGGGACCTGAGGCTCCTGTACCGCCTCCCTGATGGGAGGAGGGCAAACAGTCCGTGGTTAGGGTGTGAGGGGTCCTTGATGATCTTCCCGGCCCGCTTCAGGCACCGTTTTCGGTGGAGGGCATCCATGGCAGGGAGCGGGGCACCGATGATGTACTGGGCGGTTTTCACCACCCGTTGTAGTGCCTTCCTGTCTGCCACGGTGCAACTGCTGTACCATACCGTAAACTTCCATGGAACATTCCCGTCTGGGTAGTGTTGTTGGCCTAGCTGAAGAACCACGATCCTACCTTGTGGACTATGATGGCACCATATACCATAGGAATGCCAACACTTGATTGCCGTGAAGGAACCACGTCCACCACCAGCCGTTCCTTATGCTCCACCACTGCAGTTCCAGCCGTCTGCTGCTGTGCCTTCCACCAGTTCCAGCATGTCCCGTACCTCTCCATGACCGCGGCTATGACTAACCACAAAAATGTCTCTCCTGCATGCTCCCCCTGTCAGTTCCCTTGCTGCTTTCTCACTTCCGGGTTCACCACCTCCTTTCAATCTTTCTGGCGAAGGGGGAGAGGGCTTGGTCCGTACGCGTTCACGCCGTATTAGTAGACCGCCTGATAGATATGGCGAATATGTTTGAATTCTCACGACATGTGTGCTTACCATACTCGCTCTTTACGGGGAAGGATGTAGATTGGTTTATGCATGAGAATCAATCATAGTAGAATAGCATCACTCACCCCACCCCACTGTATGATTTATACTAACACCCACTTCCTGCACTTCAGTCTTGGAAGCGGTCATGATGTTCTAACAACTAACAACTTGCTGTACCGCTACAGTTTGAATACTGATTAAAGATGATCTTGAACTTCAGATTGTATTATTTAGTCATTTACACTCCCCCCCCCTCTTCCACCCCCTCTTCCACCCCCTCTTCCACCCCCTCTTCCACCCCCTCTTACCCCCCTCTTACCCCCCGCTTACCCCCCGCTTACCCCCCTCTTACTCCCCCTCTTCCATCCTTCTTCCCCCCCTCCCCCCCTTCCACCCACCCCTTCCCCCCCTCTTCCCCCCCCCTCTTCCCCCCCTCTTCCCCCCCTCTTCCCCCCCCTCTTCCCCCCCCTTCCCCCCCCTCTCCCCCCCCTCCCCCCCCCTCCCCCCCCTTCCCCCCCCTTCCCCCCCCTTCCCCCCCCTTCCCCCCCCTTCCCCCCCCTTCCCCCCCCTTCCCCCCCCTTCCCCCCCTTCCCCCCCCTTCCCCCCCTCTTCCCCCCCCTCTTCCCCCCCCTCTTCCCCCCCCTCTTTCCCCCCCCCTCTTCCCCCCCCCCTCTTCCCCCCCCCTCTTCCCCCCCCCTCTTCCCCCCCCCTCTTCCCCCCCCTCTTCCCCCCCCCTCTTCCCCCCCCCCTCTTCCCCCCCCTCTTCCCCCCCCCTCTTCCCCCCCCCTCTTCCCCCCCCCTCTTCCCCCCCCCTCTTCCCCCCCCCTCTTCCCCCCCCTCTTCCCCCCCCCTCTTCCCCCCCCCCCTCTTCCCCCCCCCTCTTCCCCCCCCCTCTCCCCCCCCCCTCTTCCCCCCCCCTCTTCCCCCCCCCCCTCTTCCCCCCCCCCCTTCCCCCCCCCCTCTTCCCCCCCCCCTCTTCTTCCCCCCCCTTCGATATCCAGACTTTCTGTTAAGTGAGGTTAATTTGATGGGATGGGTGCTTTGCTGGCCAGGCAAGGTTGGGATGATTACCTTCTTCTTCTTACCTTCTTCTTCTGCCTAAAGTTAAAGGTCAACATTTTCTATTTGATTTTGTTTGTGCACGTCGGATTGATTGCATTAGTGGAAACAGGGTGGACCACGTGAAGGTTGCAATCTCCCACCCCATTACCTTCTTGAAACATAGCAACATTTCCACTGAAGGTGCTCCCGTGTTGCTGCCGGGGAAGCGTTCCAGGAATTAAAGCTAGCAAAATTTGGAGTATTAGGAGATGGAAACAAATTAAATATATCCCAAATCTCATTTATTCATTATGGTTTAATAATAGCGAAAAAACTCATACTCAAATTCTGAAAAAAGGCTACTATACCAACACTCAAAATGTGGATTGGTAATATGTTGGAAACGGCCCATTTGAAAGAAATGAGACTCCTCCTAATAGAGAAAAAAAAACTATTCTCAATGAGTTGGTCTCCATTTATTGATCTTGTGGATTCATGGGGTGTAATAACATCGTAAAATTAAAAATTCTGGTTTTGAGTGAAAAATGATTAAGAACAAAAAAATATATATATATCGACTTGTGCCGTGTGAGAATCTCCTTTCGGCTTCACTTTCTCACTTATCTCTTTCTTTACACTACACTCACTAGACTATTCTTTACTCTTTGATACTTCTTTCTTTCCCATTTGTACAAAGAATGTTTTAATAATTCTGGGAACCTGTAAAAAGGTACCATTAAAATGCAATGTACTTCTAATAAATATATATATTTTTTTTAATTAAAAAAAACTAGCAAAGCTGAAGAACTGCAGATATATTTTGGCCCACTTCAGCCCATTGAGTCCACACCAAACATTGATTACCTGTTCACACCAGTTCTATATGTTATCCCACTTCCACATCCACTCCCTTCACATTATGGGCAATTTATAGATGCCAATTAACCTACAGTTGACAGAGTTGCAGAGGTGGTGGTGTTCTTATGCACACATTATCTCTCCTGGTTGTACAGACCATCCGTTTGGGGGGTGCTATCAGAGTAGCTATGCAATATCGATAATGTTTTTTTATTAATGTTTAATTTTATGTGTCATTCCTAACTGTCACCGTGTATCATGTTGTCACTTCCGGGCAGAGCACCAAGGCAGATTCCTTGGCCAATAAACTTATTCATTCATTCATTCAAGTTACTAAAGCACATTTTGTAGTGGTCGGGGGAATGAATGATCAAAGTGGAAAATGGGGTGTGGGAAGTCAAGTGGGGTCTTTTCCTTTGGGAGAAGCTGTCAAGCTTCAACCTTCCAGACGATAGCTGAAACTGCACTCACCCAGGCAAGTGGAATTTTTTCTATCACACTCCTAACGTGTGTCTTGTGGAGAGTGGAAAGACGTTGGGGTAAATCCTCAGCGTTGGCTTTGGTTATTTTCTCTCAATGTCTTTTTTTCCAAGATGGATGGTCATAAGTGTTGAACTTTTCAGCTTTCCTTGCTGATATTTGTGCATGAGCAAATCCATTTTGTGGTTAAGCTAGAGATACAGCATGGAAACAGGCCCGTTGGCTCACCAGATGTACACCAACCATTGATCACCTATTCACATTAGTTCCATGTTATCCCACTTTCACATACACTCCCAACATACAAGGGGCAATTTACGGAGGCCAAATACCTTACAAATCTCCATTATTTGGGATGTGGGGGGAAACTGGAGCACCGAGTGGAAACCTACACAGTTATAAGGACAATGTTCAAATTCCACACAGATAGCACCCAAGGTCAGGATTGAACCTGGGTCTCTGCCGTTGTGAGACAGCAGCTCTATCAGCAACCCCACAATGTTCCCAAAATCTCTTTCCTTTTTGCTCATTAATTTGGACCAACGCTGTTATTCCCTCCTCTATCCAACAAGGGCAGACAATTACTTAACATGGCATGGGATGTAGAACACATCTGATGAACCATCTGATTTAACGTAGTTCCTCTCAAAACTTTTCAAAGACAGTAAGTATGTTCTCCTCCCTTTTAAATGCTCTCAACTGTTTAACATTGAGCGGACATTCAGATTTTTATATATAAACATTTGGCTCGTGGCTGGTACAATGCAAAACTTTGCTTCAAGGATAACCATTTAATTGAATCTGTTGTGAACACTGCAAATTGGCTTCAACCTGTCAGGCAGGCATTTCTAGCACAGTTGTGGGCGGGATTATGACATCAGCTGCTTTCCATCGGTGATTAGTGCAATGCATTTTTGGAGGTAGTTTTAAGTGGTTGCAGCAATGAAAAGTACTATCTTTTCTAGGCAACAACAAAGCTTTAAAACATCTTGTACACTTTATGATAGGCAAGAAATTAAAGTTGTATTTACATTACCCATATGATGATGAAAATGAAACTGTCAGTAAGTGAGTAATTGAAGGGATATTTGAACGCTGGATGTGCAATGGCAAGATTGAAGGAAAGGTATAGATATTGATATGCGTTTATTTTTGGCACATGTACCAAGATAGTGAGAAGCTTTTGTTTGTGTGCTATCAAATCAAATCATGCATGAAAATAATCCAGCCACTACTGTTCTACACAGGTAGAACAAGTAGTCCAAAGAGAAATAGCAGTCTAGAATGTTACACAATTACAGTGTTACAGTAACAGAGAAAATGTCCAAGGTCTACATAGAGGTAGGTTGAAAGATCAGGACTACACCGGAGCTTATGGGAAGACCATTCAGTAGCTTGATCACAGTGGGGAAGCAGCTGTTCCTAAATCTGATGGTACATGCTTTCAAGTTATTGTATCTTCTGCCTGACGAGAGATGGGAGGAAAAGATGACCAGGACGAAAAGGTTTCTTGATCATAGAGTCATAGTCAAAACAGTGTGGAAACAGGCCCAACTTGTCCACACCGACCATCTACACTAATCCCACTTGCCTGTACTTGGCTCATATCCCTCTAAACCTGTCCTATCCATCTGCCTGTCTAATTGATTCTGAAACATTGCGATAATCCCTGCCTCATTTACCTCTTCTAGCAGTTCATACCATACATCCACCACCCTTCATGTGAAAAAGATGCCCCTCAATCCTATAAAATATTTTCACCTTAAACCTATGCCCTCTGGTTCTCGATTCCCCCACTGTGGGCAAGAGACTCTGTGCCTTTACCCGATCTATTCCTCTCATGCTGGCTACATTCCTGAAGTAGCATGAAGGGGATGGAGTCAATGATGGGGAGGTTGGTCTCTCTGATGGACTGGGCTACGTCCACAACCCTCAGCAATTTTATGCAGCTTTGAGCTGAGCTGCTTCCAAACCAAGCTGTGATGCATCCCGATACCATGCTGAACTTAATCTTCTGAAAAAATAGAGGGTTGGTATCGTTTCATGGCTGGAGTTTCAATTTGGTTGGTCCAGGATAAACTTAACCCTATTGTTGGTGAAACTTATGACTATTTGATGCTCTTGACAATCACTACTTCTACCTTTGATGCCGATTAGGGCTCGACTCCACCTTATTTCCCGAAGTCAATAACTAGCTCTTTCATTTTGCTGACACTGAGGGAGAGGTTGTTGCCTTAACACCATTTTGCACAGCTCTTTATCTCCTACATGCAGAAAGAGTTGAAATAGGAAGTCATGGATTAAGTGTATGAAATAAGAAGTCATGGATTTATTGTCAGCATCATTCTAAATTTTAAACAATGAGATTGGAATAGGATTTAGGCATTTTTCCTTTAGATTTCATTTTTACCATCACTTTGACGAATAATAATGTATCGTAAAGTGTAGAAATATTTGATGCTATTGCTTAATAATGCTTATACAAAGTCAAAAAGTCAAAGTATCCTTTATTATCATTCAGACTTTTCAGTCTGAACGAAATTACGAACCTTGCAGTCATAACATACAATAAAATAACAAAACACACAATGAACACAGATTTAACATCCACCACAGTGAGTCTACAGCCACCACCTCACTGTGATGAATGGCAAAAGTCTTAAAGTTCTTGTCTCTTCCCTCCTTATTCTCCCTCTGCGTTGAGGAGATCCAGGCTTCCGATGTTGGGACCCTGCCCGGTGATGTTAAGTCCTGCGGCTGAATCCGAGCTCCGCGAACGGGCCGGTTCAAAACCCGCGGCCCGGGGCGGACGAAGCTGCCACCCTCCAGTCCAGTGGACGAAGCTGTTGTTGTGGGAGTTCCGGGACCTGCGAGCTCCCTACGATGTCGTCCACTGGGCCCGCTGCCGAGTCCACTGAGCCCGTGGACGAGGCTCCGAAGTCGTGTCGCCACCGCCGCAACACCACCACAGCCCCGGTCAGCCCGCCCTGTGTTGGTAAGTCCTGGCTCTGCCTCCGGAGCCTCGAGATCGGTCCCAGTTGGAGGCCGCCAGCTCCGTGATTAGGCCTCAGCGCAGACGGAGACGGGGGATACGACAAGAAAAGGTTGCATCCCCCCCGAAGGAAGAGACTAAAAACAAGTTTCTCCCACCCCCCCCCCATCCATACACAACTAAAATAAACTGAATAAACAGGACAAATGAAAACAAAAAAAAAGAAAAGACAAACTGACTGCAGGAGAGCCGCAGCTGCAAGGCAGTGCCGCCACCCTTGAAACACTAACCAATGCTTTGAAGTTCAATAAAAAAAACAAAGATGTAAGACATGGCAGTTTCTTCTGGAATAAATATAATGCACTTGAAATATGCTTTTACTGATTTGTTCATGACTTCTACAAACAGATTACTTTTTGAAAACTGACCCAAATATATTGTTGGGAGCTTTATCGACTGCAAATTAATATTAGTAAATTGCAACTGCAATTTCAAGAAATCCCATGTGATATTTTAAGATGTAAAGGTTGCACTTAAGAATGTGTAAATGAAGAGTCAGCCTCCTATGCTACTGGGATTAATAAAATGCTTGGAAGATGACTGAGTAAAGGAGACCTCGATGCATATGGCAACATCCTGAAACGGGAAGCAAATGTCTAGCAGACTGGTTTGAAGAAGGGTCTTGACCCGAAACGTCGCCTATCTCCTTCGCTCCTTAGATGCTGCTGCACCCGCTGAGTTTCTCCAGCTTTTTGTGTAACCATTAATAAAATGCTGGCGGTGTGGTAGTAGAGGGACCTGTGTTGTTTGAAAGCCAAGTGGAGGTTAAAAAGCTAATTTCACAATTTCATACAGATCAGTCAATTTGCATATCATTGCAGCATCCTCGGGGCACGGTGGATGAATCCAAATGTAATATTATCTGATGATCCACTCCTCCAATCCCCAACAAATAAAGGGCAACTGGCTGCAGTTTGACCAACACAGATCTGTTGACTGTCAGGGGAAGACCTGCAGGTGACCTTAGAAGATGACTGAGTAAAGGAGACCTCGATGCATATGGCAACATCCTGAAACGGGAAGCAAATGTCTAGCAGACTGGTTTGATGGGCAACAGGATGGACACTGATGAAGCATCTGTTTAGTTTTTAGTTCAGTTTCGAGATATAGTGCGGAAACAGGCGCTTTGGCTCACTGAGTCCGCGCCAACCAGCAATCCCCGTACACTAGCATTATCCTACACACTACGGACATTTTACACTTTTTTGTTACTGAAGCCAAATTAACCTACAAACTTGTTTGGCTTTGGAGTGTGGGAGGAAACTGGAGTACCTGGAGAAAACCATTGCGGTCATGGCGACAACGTACAAAATCCATACAGACAGCACCATGGTTGGATCCAGAAGCAGGCAAGCAGAAAACATTGGTTACAATCTCGGCATAAAACCTGATACAAAGTTTGGGCCTGACTCCAAATGTTGGTGTGTCTTCATTCTCACTGTCTTTTTCTTCTATATTGTTTCGGCTAGCAGTAGAGATAATTGTACAGGGGAAAGTGTGTTACAAGAGGATAGTAAAGTGTTTTTTATAATGCTTATTTGCATAGCCACAACTATTTCTGAAAAGGTTATTCCACATGAATTCCAACAGGAATTTCACCATTCAAAATTATGGGTATACTCAAATTACTCAAATTTCTCATAGCACACCTCCCTTCACATTCTGAGTTGCACAATTAGTGATGTGTGCGGGCATATGAATCTACAGAACGTCTCTCCCCAATAGCATCGGCTCAGTCTGTCTATGTCAACTTTTGTCAGTCCACTTCAACCCTCTTGACTACATTTGGTGCCACAACAACACTTTGTTCCCTTGCTTTTTGCAATCAAAGATCATTCTGTTGTGTGAAAAGTAAAAGGTACTTGCTTCCAAAAAGGGAAGCGAGAGAGATTCAAGTTGGCATAGGGTACTTGGAGAATGAGGCAGGGAAGATAGTGATGAGGAACATGGAAATTGTGGTGCAATTATTCAAATATTTTGCATCAGTTTTTATGGCAGAAGATGCCGCAAGCATTGAATTGTGTTAGGAGGAACTAAATGTCATCAACATTAATGGAAGTGGTAACAGGGGCAGACAACATGAGAATTGGTGCAGACATGTAAAGGGAAGAGGGTTGTCCAAGGATACAGGAGGGCACGGATGAGCTGGAGAATTGGCAGATAAAATTTAATCCTGACAAATGTGAGAAATGAACCTGGGAAGTTAATTTTATTTGGACACATAATAATGTGGACACTTGCATAAATGGCAGGGTTCGTAGGAGCGCTTATGAACAGGAAGCTTTGAGGAGCAAGTACATCATGCCCTATGAGTGATAACCCAGGTAGTTAGCATTGTGATAAAGGCATATGGCATGCTTGCACTCGGGGGCGGAGGCACTGAGTGTCACAGTCGGGACATTACTTTGCAGCTGTACAAAATATTTGTTGGCCTGCACTTGAAATATTCTTGATGCGTGGATGGAAGATATCTTGCAATCTTTGAAAGTTTACCAATTAGACGTATTTGCATTTGTACTTTTGTGAGATGTGATGTAAAAAAAAAATCAATGTATGTTCCATGGAACTTTACTCAGCAGGAACACAAAAGCAACTGTTCTCCTGGTCTTCAAACTCCTATATCAATATCAGATATGGATTCATACAGTACAGAAGCAGTATCGAGTATACATATACATCACGCAGCTATTTACACTGTCCTACATTGAGATGATTTTATTCTTTCTGTATTGCCATCAATATACCCCAGATTTGACCATGCATGTCCCATTTCCACCTGGGTACAAATAACCCAATCATTGCTCTAAATGAGCTGAGCAAGTACAGCTACAAAATGTTGGTTAGAATTGCATTGTTTGTTTCCATAATCATAAGTTCATAATTCATAGGAGCAGAATTAGACCATTTGGCTCAACGAGTCTACTCTGCGATTCAATCATGGCTGATCTATCTTTCTCTCTCGACCCCATTCTCCTGCATTCTCCCCATAACCTTTGACATCCTTACTAATCAAGAACCTATCAATCACTGCTTTAAAAGTACCCAATGACTTGGCCTCCACAACCATCTGTGGAAATGAATTCCACAGATTCATCATTCTATGACAAAGAAAATCCTCCTCATCTCCTTTCAAAGGGTACATTCTTTTAATCTTTTGCTGTGCCCTCCTGGACTCTCTGACACTAGTGGAAACATCCTCTCTATCCAAGCTTTTCATTCTTTGGTTATTTCAATGAAGTTCCCTCTCATCCTTCTAAACTCCAATGAGTACAGTCCCAGAGCCGTCAAACACTCATCATACATTAACCCAATCATCCCTGGGATCCTCTTGTCCCTCTCCAATGCCAGCACATTATATAACTTCAGCATTGCATTCCTATTTTTATATTCTGGTCCTCTTGAAATAAATGCTAAAATTGCATTTGCCTTCCTTACTCTGGATTCAACTTGCTTCAACTTACTACCAACACAAACTTTTGGGAATTTTGCACCAGCACTCCCAAGTCCCTTTGCACCTCAGATTTCTAAATTCTCTCCCCATTTAGAAAATAGTCTATGCCTTTATTCCTACTACCAAAGTGCATGACCGCACACTTTGCTACGCTGTATTTAATCTGCCCACTCTCCCAACCTGTTTAAGTCCTTCTGCAGGGGACCTAATTTCTCTCCGCTACCTTCCCCTCCACCTATTGTCATATAGTCTGAAAACATGGCCACAAAAGTTAAGGAAAGTAAGTTCTACTTTTTTGATGTTCTTGACGTTGTCAGAAAGGCGGTGAGAAATGAATTGATTTTACCAGTAATGTAGGGAGGAAAAAAATGACACGGCTTTAAAGCATTGAATGAAAGCATTTGGAAGAGCTTATTCTCATATACCAGCTGAAGAAAGAATGAATTGTTTTTATATCAAAGAAGCACTTGCCATATGCAAAGACAATGGAATATTTTTCTAAAGGAAACTGTGATAATACATTCCCTCATTTACTACCAGCAACAGAAACACAAGAACCCATTGCCACTTGAGGAATAGCTGTTACTTGTTCAGTGTTTACTACCTTTTACCATTTCTGCATCTTAAATGAAAAAAACAACTTGGCAGCCTATGGCTGCAGTGGTTTCTTTTCTGCATTGCAGCACAGTGGAAATTTATGCGAGCACATGTAAGATTAGCAGCAATGACCACACAATACACAATTCAAACTAAATTGCACTGTGAATATTTAAGGTATTCTAAAATATATACCTATGAAAAGCAGGACTTCGGCAATTCCACTTTTTCAACCTCTCTCTCAGAGAAGTGGGTTGGATATAGCCTTCCTCTAAAGCTGATTATATCTGACAGCCTCAGTTCTTTGTCCTTTTGTGATTATTTCATGCCTCAGTGCTATTCTGCTTTTCCAATATCTTTGCTTTTCAATGAAAAAGAACTAAAGGCTTTGAGTAAAGCTGCGCATTCTAAAATCTAGGCTACTGTTGGAATAATGCTTCCCTTCCTGTCGCCTCACACCTATTTCTACCTCTAGCTTTCATTTCCACAATTAGAACTGGTGTGCAATTAGATATTGAAAAAATCGGAGTTTACAAAGATACTTTTGTGGTGCTTTACAAGAATTATGCCTATATTAAGGGGAATTGGCTACAGATAGAGGTTGGACATACTTGGATTATTTTCTCTGGAGTACTGGAGCCTGACGGAAGAGGCATAGATAGGGTTGATGCTCTGAATCTTAGAATCTCAGAATACGAGAGGGCATAGCTTTAAGGTGAGAGGGGCAAACATTAAAGAAGATGTGCTGGGCAATTTGTTTTCACACGGAGGGCAGTGGATGGCAGGGCATTGTCATCAGCCATGATCACAATAAATGGCGATGCTGGCTCGAAGGGCCGAATGGCCTCCTCCTATTTTCTATGTTTCTATGCCTGGAATGTGCTGCCAGGGATGATGGAGAAGGCAGATTCAATAGGGTAATTAAAAATACTTTTGCAGAGGCACATGGATATTCAGAGAATGGAGGGATATGGATTATGTGCATGCAGAAAGGAGTTGGTCTTGACATCATCTTCGGCACAGACATTGTGGGCCAAAGGGCCTGTTTTTGTGCTGCACTTCCATGTTCTTTGCAGCTCTGCTGTGGTCTTCTTAAAAGTACATCAAGCAGACTTCAAAGAAATAACAACATTGGGGGTATGATGCACCACCTGAGGAAACAGAATACTTTAGCGTCAGAATGAGAATACTCAAATAAAAAAATAATTGTCAAATTAATCACTCTATTTGATAGTGGTTAATTTTAGCTCTCTTCTGCTCCGGCAGGTTATCACTCTCAGGAGGAATCCTATTGGTGTGACATCCATTACAGTGCCACGTCAAACATTCATTTGCTTTTCTTAATGAATGAAAACACTGACCGTTCCGGATAAGATAATAGAGAAGATTCTCCGAGGAAAAACCCCAACTATATGTGACTGTAAAATTTTCAAACATGCAGAAAATTAGGGTGCAAAATTTGGTTCTGCATGACATCATTTATTGGGTGATCCACATATCATTCCAGTTCCACAATTGTGTCTGAAGCCTAGCAGCAAACTTGCTGCACTGGTGACCAGGTTGTAGGTCAGCTGCTGGAAGTATCCAGAGTGGACAGATCAACACGGCTTTCAGTAAACAATGCTGAATTTACATCAGTGCCGTTATTTTGGAGCTAAATGCTAAACTTGAAAATGAGAAGTTTGTGCAATCAGTGTTATTTAAGGGGTCACCAATTACTTTCAGAATAGCTGCTGATTGATTTCTGCTGCCTGTTCTAAAATTGTACATGTATTTGGCTCTTTGCGATATCCTTCATGCTTGATAAGTCTACAGGGAGTACTGTGCCAGTGCTGAAATAAGCCGATTGACAAAGCCAGTCGCTCCCATTCCTGGCAGACAAGGAGCTATTCCACTTGGGGAACGGCACTGGCAGAATGAGCAGAAATATACAGAGCAAACCGAGCTGATATATGGAGAGGGGGAGAAAGTTCCCAGTGAGAAGCCAATCCACCACATACTGTATTTCTGACCCTTGAATTTCAGCCAGACATTATAGATGGAATGTAGGAATAAGGAGGCCCTCACTGATGTCTGCCACGTGTTGCTTCATAGTTATGTATTGAACTGTAAAGTGTTAGAAACTTTAAGGCTAGAATTGGAACTATGAGTGGCGGACCACTCTTGCATAAGATAGCCATTGATGTGCTTTCTTCAAAGGGAGCTGACCTATATTTCATTCTCACGTCAGAGAGCAGCGAGCAGTGCGAATATGTGGTGTTATGACAGCCTATCCATGACGCGGTGAGACTTTTGAATAAAAGTACATCACTTATATTAGTTCTGTGCTGCATCAGAAGCATGCCACCAGCAGCTGAAAACAGCTGAGGAGGAGGAGGAGGAGGAGCAGCAGGGCAGTACGAATTGGAAGAAGGGGAAAAAAGGAAAGAAATGCAATGTAAGCAGCCCTTTCCAAGACTGGACTTTCCCAGATTTATTCATCTGACTATGATACCAGTAAAAACCATCATTATTTACCATTTGCAAACTTGACCTTTTCATTGCTGATCGTCACAACAGCCTCTTGTCTAATGTAACCATGAAAGACAATACAGAATAAATGAATAAACTTAATTTTATAAAGCAAAATCACGCTTAGAAGCATCAACGAAACCACTTGTACAAACCTTTATGGCCTATACTCTGTGCCATTGCCTATCAAGGTTTACTCTATTGATCAATTTGGGGATAATTGTGTATTCAGATCATATGCTTGCGCATTGTCTCTTTCCCTGGTCCCTTCTCCACAGAAGCTCCATCCCTCTTTCTCTAAATATTGCTCTTTGAAAGCTGAATCCGAATATTGAAATTAAATTTTTCAATAGCAGGAAATGTTAAAATTAACATTGTGATGCCAACAGCTGTTTTTCTTCTTTGGTGCTGGGAGCACTTCAATCCAGCAGTGTAGTGCTGGGGAACATTTTATACAGCAGATATTTTAATAATCTTCACCATCTACAGATGACTCTACCAAGTTCCGGAGGACGGCTTTGAAAATTCAACAAATGGTGCACATCAAAATAGTTTTCAAACATTTAATTTTCAGAATTTGGTTTCCTGATTAAAAATGAAATATGGTGATCTACTGAATTTTCTTCCATAAGCAACAACATAGAAGCAATTATTAAAAACTTGGATTAATCACAATATGACTTCACAATTAACTTCATTTATTGTGAATTTTACTTGTTTTCTTTAAATGGTCTATAATCATCATTAAGGCTATTAAATAACTGGATGTCGATTAATTGCCAAATATTTCGATGTTTATGATAGCTTGATTATCGTTGCCCCTAGCCACCACAGCTAATGTTGAAATTGAGTTTTAATTTTCTGCTTAATTATGTATTTTACAGTCAGATACGTGTTAGCTTGGTCGGAAAGCAAGAGAAGGATTTAGGTTCAATACCAAATGGACAGGAATGGAATCAAGTTCAGCAATGGAGTCATGTACTGTGAATGACAAACATTATAATCCAGTAATTTTGGAGAGGTAATTGTGGCAAGGGCTTTTTCTTGCCTTCAGTCTATTAATATAGCTGCTAATTTTCCCCTGTGCTGTTGTTGTTCCTGGAAAATATACTGTAGTTGTACGATGTAATGTGATAACAACTAGAATGGCTACTAAAACTACTAATTTTTCCAAGTAGGAAATAGAAAGCTTGTTATTCTATTCTGGATCTTGGGGAAAATATAATGATATGCCTGTGCATTTCTTGAAGCAAAGGCATTTTGCTAGAATTGGATAGTTTGACTTACATTGACCCTCCATATGGCATTGAACATTTGTCTTATGCTGATTGCCATGATTGGGGTAAGGAATAAAAAGGAGAATGTTGTGATTTATTGTGGTACTATGGGTACTGAAAACTGACGGGCCTGTTTAAATTATATTATAACGGTTCTCTTGGCATTGGGCTGTGCAATATTTGACTCTTCTTTGAAATATTATTAACGTCTATTAAAATCCAATTAAACCACAGGCTGATGCATACACATTGTAATGTACTTTCAAATGAGTTTTAAATTTCCAGTTGGGCAAAAGATGCAAGAGAATTTTTTGCTGACTGTAAATATCAGGCATTAACAGTAGCATTATTTTTAATATCCAGTACAAGGAGAAAGTGACTTTAGACTCTGAGTTGTATTAGGCAAAGCCATTTCATCTCTGATGTTTCTATGGGATTCCACAAGCTAATTTGAAGCTAATTTTCATCTAAAATTCACCTCATTTAGACTTCATCTAAATTAGTATTTCGAACTGCGCCTTTGAAATTCTCTGGATAGAATAATTAAATTAGGATCACAAATCTCTGTGAGGCCTGTTATATACATGCCAAAAATGTACCAACCCTGAAGGGATGGAATTTAGACCCATGCATGTATCTATTAATTGCGAGAATGAAAAGTGGGAGGAATCACATGGTTTTTCTTAATATAAATATGTATGTCAAGGATGAGCTTCAACATTCATCATTGGATTTTGAAAAGACAAGTGTTGCACAAGGTATAAGGTGCTTCCCACAAAATTGGCTAATAATTGAGTGCTATTGAACATATGCAGGCAGGAAAGCTCATCTCGCATCCATTTTGCAGATGTTGAAACATTTGAATCATTGAATGAAGGAAACCATGGAGATGCATCAGAGAGCAAAGGGACAAATCACGAGAAGAGAGTCAAGAGTGTTTTATTGTCATATGTCTGAGATAGAACAATGAAATTCTTACTTGCTGCGGCACAACAGAATATGTAAACATAGTACACTGTAAATGAGAGAGGAAAAAGTCCAGTGTGTATATATGCACACACTCACAACTACATATATGTACACATATTATAAGGTAGACACAAAATGCTGGAGTAACTCAGCGGGACAGGCAGCATCTCTGGAGAGAAGGAATGGGTGACGTTTTGGGTCAAGACCCTTCTTCAGACTGATGTCAGGGGAGTGGGCGGGGCAAAGATAGAATGTAGTCGGAGACAGTATGACTGGTGGGAGAACTGGGAAGGGGAAGGGATAGAGAGGGAAACCAAGGTCTATTTGAAGTTAGAGATGTCAATGTTCATACTGCTGGGGTGTAAAATGAACACCTGCATGCTGAACACCTCCACTCAGTCCATCCTAACTTACATGATCTCCTGCTTGCTCAGCACTTTACCCCCCCCTCCCATTCCCAATCTGACCTTTCTGTCCTGGGCCTCCTCCATTGTCAGAGTGAGGCTCAGCGCAAATTGGAGGAACAGAGCCTCACATTTTGCTTGGGTAGTTTACACCCCTGCGGTATGAACATTGACTTCTCTAACTTCAAATAGCCCTTGCTTTCCCTCTCCATCCCTTCCCAGTTCTCCCACCAGTCTTACTTTGCCCCGCCCACTCCCCTGACGTTAGCCCATTCCTTCTCTCCAGAGATGCTGCCTGTTCCGCTGAGTTACTCCAGCATTTTGTGTCTACCTTCGATTTAAACCAGCATCTGCAGTTCTTTCACACACACACACACACACACGCGCGCGCGACCAACTGGGACCCATTGGGAGACCCACACGGGAGGCCTGGTCCCCCAAGGCAAGCCATTCCCTTTATTCCAGCTCGCACCCATAGCCGACAACTGCAGAGGGGCTGCTCATTTCCTCTTATTCAGCCTCCCTCAATTTTAAACTTAAAAAAAAAATGCATTTGCACTTGCTAGTGCGAGCAGAACTCAGTGTACTTGGATAGCAACAATGTTGTGAGCAGGGTAAGCACAGGGCTAAACACAGGGAAAAAACAGATATTTTTTCCAAGTTTATGCACATTTGTGAACATTTTCATAAATAACTCGGCAAATAATGCATCAAATTTTCAGATGAGGCAAATTATGACATAACGTAAATCTCTATTGGAATATGTAAAAATTTCACTGCTAGCGCGTCGTGTTTTCGAGGAGATGTGAAATGCAGACGAACAAATACACAAATAAATACACACACATACATATTCAAAAAGCAAGCAATAGTAGTGTAATAATAATAATGATAATGATAATAGTCTATTGTAATTCACAGCTTATTTGAGGTTGTAGTGTTTAATAGCCTGATGGCTGCAGGGAAGAAGCTGTTCCTGAACCTGGACATTACAGTTTTCAGGCTCCTGAATCTTTCCGATGGCAGGGGTGAAATGAGTGTGTGTCCAGGGTGGTGTGGGTCTCTGATGATGCTGGCTGCCTTTTTGAGGCAGCGACTCCAATAAATCCCTTTGATGATGGGGAGGTCAGAGCCAGTGATTGACTGGGCAGTGTTCACAACTTTTTGCAGCCTTTTTCGCTCCCGGATGTTGAAGTTGCCGAACCAGGCCATGATGCAAAGCATAGGGTACTCCCTACCTTCTTAACTTCTATCCCAATTATTGTTTGAGAAATCTGTTTTTCTCCAGTTCTGACATCCTGTGCAACTGTGTCCGCCATCATACTATTGGAAAATGTGTCCTCAGTCAAATAAGTAATAAGGCCTGTCATTCACTCCCCGAATGTGCTTTTCTGTTCCTTGAATGAAGGCTGGTTATCTCTCTGTATGCCTGGGTTTTGTAGGTTCACAAATGTTCAAAGGGAGAAACAGGTTTCAGGGGATGAAAGAACAATTCCTGTTTTTTTTTAAAAAGGAGACAAAAAGAAACTGCTGATGCTGGTTTACAAAACAAAGACACCAAGTGCTGGAATAACTCAGCTAGCCAGGCATCTCTGGAGAACATGGATAGATGGCATTTTGGGTTCCAAAACGTCACACATCACTGTTCCCCAGAGATGCTGCCTGATTTGCTGAGTTGGTGTGTCTAGCACTTGGTGTGTTGTCCTGTTTTTAATGATTCTGCTAGTTTTGCCTCGGAGCAACAAAATGACACAAAAGATTGATATTCTTCAAATGAATGAGAGGGAAATTACTGGGCAGTCATGAGTTTCCATGAGTTCCACAGGTTGAGCTCCCATATTTATTTAGTTAGCTGTTCCCGCCAAGTTTCCTCGGCTACTTCCGTGAGGTACTCCTTTCTCATAAACATGCAATAATCTGTAAAATATCCTTCAGATGACTTTGGTATTGCTGTAAATCTGGGAACTCTACTTAAAATAATAGTTAAAGGAGACAGAAGCTTTAAATAGCAGTGTTTATTCCAACTTGTAACAGCAGGAAACTCACATTCAGCAGTGCTTAATTTATACATGCACTGATGTCACAAGCCTCTGACCATGACTTATTTACAGAAAAAATTATAAATGCAACACGTTGCTTCTCCTCTTTGAGCAAAACAAGAAAACTCTTTGCTTGAATATATATATATATACAATCATTACAAAATTCAGGCTGTTCACCAGCTTACTTAATGAGTAGGGTGGCACAGAGGCCCAGCTGGCAGAGCTGCTACCTCACAGCACCGGAGACCTGGCTTTGATCCCAACATCGGGTGCAGTCTGTATGGAGAATGTACATTCTCCCTATGACTTTGTGGGTTTTCTCCAGATGTTCTGGTATTCTTCCACATCCCAAAATATGTAACTTCGTAAGTTAATTGACATTTGGTCTTGTTTAGAAATACAGCCCTTCGGCCCACTGAGTCAGCACCAACCAGCGATCCCTGCAAATGCAAATTACCCTACACACACTTGGGACTATTTCACATTTATACCGAGCCAATTAACTTACAAACCTGTATGTCTTTGGAGTGTGGGAGGAATCTGAAGATCTTGGAGACAATCCATGCAGGCTATGGGGAGAACGTACAAACTCCGTACTGAAAAGGACCCAGTGTCAGGATCGAACCCAGGTCTCTGGCGCTGTAAGGCAGTAGCTCTACCACTGCGCCACGTCTGTAAAATGATCCCCAGTGTGTAAGAAGTGGATGAGAAAGTGGGATAAAATAGAACTTATGTGAATGGGTGATGAATGGTCTGGTGGGCTCAGTGGGTTGATGGGTCAGTTTCAATGCTCTACCTATAAACTAAACTCTTGAAAAGTTGGGCCTCCTCCTCTCTGTATTTGTTTCTGTTGTTGTACATTATTCTAATGCTGAGGAGCCTGCCACCTCTTGATCTGGCTCACTGCTGTTCTGTGTCTCCCCAATTAAAGTGATGCTGTCAACATCAGGATTACAATCTTCACCCAACTTTCAGCAGAATCCACCATGTATGAACAACAGGGGGTGTTGATGATAATAGCATACTCATGGTCCCAACACTTCCTGAAGTTGTCCCAAGTTTATAACTGACCTAGTTATTTTCTAACGATAGATGACTGAACTGGTTTCCAAATGTGACTTTCACCATTATGGAAGAGTCTACCACCTAGTCGATCTACACCTATAATGGTTTTCCATCAATTGAGTCTGTAGCATATAGTCACGTGCTATGGTTGCTTAAAGCATAAATTCTAAGTATCTTCTATATTGCTGGCAGCAGCTGTAATGTGCTGTTTCCCTTTTCATCATCGCATCACAGGTTGAGGTGAGACACTATAGAAATAGAAAATTATGAGAAGTATAGATAAGGTCGATAGTATCTTTTTCCATAGGGAAGACATGTCAAATATTAAAGGGTGCAGCTTTAAGTTGAGAGGGAGAAATGTTAAAGGAGATTTATGAGGCAAGCTTTTTTCCTCAGACAGTGGTAATTGCCTTGAATGTGCATCCATGGGTGATGAAAGCATATTTGATGACAATATTTAAGAGCGATTTAGGAACACATAGGCAGGACATTGCAGGACGTAGACTGTACAGATGTGCTGGTTAAATTGGCCATAGGTCCTCTAGGTCCTGTTCCTATGTTGAACTGTTCTATGTTTTATATATGGAGAAAATAGGAATTAGGAAGGCAAAATACATTGCAAGAAAATATAACTTTTAAAGTAAAGAAATATGGAGAGAGGGAGAGGTGGAGAGAGAGAAGCAGGTAATGTTTAACGTCTATGATCCTTTTGTCAGGTCCAGTGATTCATTAACCTCTCCGTGAAGTTCCTACGTATTTAGTTTTAAATGACTGGGCCCCTTTCTTTGAACTAAGTCCCCTCACTTGAGTGCTCTACCACCACTGAAAACTTTTTGCAAACTTAGATTTCAATAAGATCACCCCTAATTTTTCTGAACTCTAAAGAATTTAGAATCCAACTTGTTTACATTTTTGAAGTAATTCAGTACTTGTATCCCAAGAATTAGCCTGCTCTATCTTATTGGCTTTACTGCTTCAATGTTACTTTAGCCTTTCTTGGGAAAGGGGAACAAAATCATGGAAGTAAAGCATTTATAGACACATAGAAACATAGAAAATGGGTGCAGGAGTAGGCCATTTGGCCCTTTGAGCTTGCACCGCCATTCACTATGATCATGGCTGATCATCCAACTCAGTATCCTGTACCTGCTTTCTCTCCATACCCACTGATCCCTTTAGCCACAAGGGCCACATCTAACTTCCTCTTAAATATAGCCAATGAACTGGCCTTATAAATGTATTCTCGATCCCTGCCCACCCCCATGAGCTCAGCCTATTATTTAGAGTCACCTGTGATTGCCTGTATTTGAACATGCAACCATAACAATCCATCAAAATAACTCCTTAACCTACATCCAAGATGAATTCACACGTTGCTGTCAATTCAGAAACCATTCTTTTCTCTCAGTGGAAACAAGTTTCTCTATAGTTGAGAGGATCAGGAACTTATCACCTATTCATATTTGGTCTGAGTTTGTTGTAAATCTTTGCAGCATTTTATCATAGTTTGTTGGTGCAGTTTGGCTGGCACAGAGGATAATGGTAGGCAGCTCTGAGAGAATGCCGTCCATGGTTCAGATATGGAGGTTAAAACTACATTTAGGTATTGTAGGTAGCTTATTCACTTAAATATTTGATTTATGAAAATTGATATTCTGTGGTAGTCATTTTCTTTTGTGCTGTAATGGCATATCTGGGCAGCACTCCAGTTTGGTTCCATGTTCCTTTTCCTGATAAAGTGCAATGCTGATGGTCACGTAAAAACAAAGAAAAAATGTTGATGTTGCTGATAGTGATGTTTGTAGACATTCAGAGCTAAAACCATTTGATTCTCACAAAACCCATAGGGAGGCAATTTAATGGTGAGATTGCCACATGGACAGTATTAGATTTCATGCCAGTGGATTAACCATGCTTTTTGTGAAGAAAATACCTCACAACGTCATCACCTTGTACTGTAATCCCACAGTTTAGGGAAAAGTCTGCATACGATAATATAATCTAACAAAGGACATGACATTTTTGCATTGAACAGTTTGCAGCTGACAACTCTTCAACACCAATTTGAAGGGTAAAGCAACAACACAAGCTGCTAGTACTACCAGAATCGGAATCCGGTTAGACTTGTTGTTTAGTGCTGGAGTATATACCAAGAGCAATCCCGGGGCACGATATGACAATGTGCCAACATTGCCCCAAAGGGAGTAACTAAAGACAGAGTTTCTGTGATTTTGTATGAAACTGCTGAGGAATTGCACTTTGGCCTGCAGTCAGTGATTGTCCGAGGAGGATGGAAGAGAGAAAGGCATTAAAGAAAAGTTAAGAGCAAGAGAAAAAATGATAGCTATTTTAGTAATTAATTTGTATAACGTGAGAGTAGTTTCAAAAATCAATGTTTTTCTCTTCCATTGAATAATTCCACATCAAAGAGAAATCCTAACAATATGAGATGTGTATAAGAAGGAACTGCAGATGCTGGCTTAAACAAAAAATAGCACAAAATGCTGGAGAAACTCAGCAAGACAGGCAGCTTCTCTGGAGAAAAGGAATGAGTAATGTTTCGGGTCGAGACCCTTCTTCAGAATTAGATACTTGACTGGGGGATGTTCAAAAATCCAGAGAATGATAAACTAATTGCTTCATGCCTGTTTAGCTCCACTGCTGAGGCAGTGTTCAGGGAGTAATGTCCAACTTTGGAGCCCTAAACCTCTCCAAATGGAACAGCCTTCATTCAAGAGTTTGACTCTAGCTGAATTCTGATGGATAACAGGTCATTCAAAAATTGACTGATTACTAAGTTTAGAACTTAACCTCCAAGAACCTTGAAGTACAAATAGTTGAGATAGCCTGGATAGCCTGAATGAAAGGGCATGTCACAAACCTATAATGATTTAGTAAGCAGGAAATATCAAGATAAAGACTGATCAGAGGAAAAGTGTGTTCTATCTTTTGGAAATTCAAAAGAAGCCAGAGGAAAACTGATTACAATAATCTTTGATTATAATGAACCCTGATATTTCAAAGTAGAATTTTGAATTAAGTGTGTATAATTGCCATATATTCAGGGGACAGAGCAATGAAATTCTTAATTGCTGTAACTTTATAGGCCATGAATGCATTAACACAATAAATAAATGCAATAACTGACAATACAATAAATAATAATTATCTGACCTTTCTGTTCTGGGCGTCCTCCATGGCCAGAGTAAGGCCCACTGTAAATTGGAGGAGTAGTACCTCATATTTTTACATCACAGCGGTATGAACATTGACTTCTCCAATTTCAGGTAGTCCCTGCTTCCTCCTCCGCCCCCCCTTCCCAGCTCTCCCACAGCCCACTGTCTCCGCCTCTTCCTTTCTTCTTCCTGCCCCCCCACCCCACATCAGTCTGAAGAAGGGTCTCAACCCAAAACGTCGCCTATTTCCCACGCTCCACAGATGCTGCCTCATCCGCTGAGTTTCTCCAGCATTTTTGTCTACCATTAATATGACCAGATAATTAGACCACAAATAAAAACAAGACACCCTTAGGATTGGGAAGATATATCTGGGTTAGCTGTGTGTTTCCCAGTCCACAGCCATTCATGACAATTTCAGCATACCTGACATCTGTTGTATCCGCCATCAATAAAATCAGCACAGACCACAGGGCGGTACAAAGGTGCAGCAGTAGAGTTGCTGCATTACAGCGCTAGAGACCTGGGTTTGATCCTGGGTGCATGTCTGTACAGTGTTTGTTCGTTCCCCCCCATGACCTGCGTGGGTTTGCTCCAGCTTCCTCCCACACTCCAAAGACATACAAGTTTGTAGGTTAATTGGCTTGGTATAACTATAAATTTTTCCATGTGTGTAGGATAGTATTAGTGCATGGGAATCGTTGATCGGCACGAACTTGGTGGACCGAAGGGCCTGTTTCCACACTATATCTCTAAACTAAACCAGAGGTTCAAATCTAGTGTCATTGCCTATATATCGCTTTTCACTGTGCCTCAGTACGTGACAATAAACTAAACTGAACTGAACTGGCTCAGTTCATCACAAACTTAATCCACAATGTCAGCAGGGGAGTTTAACACATAATTTCTCACCATGAGACCTTATGAAAATAATTATATCTGGGTGAAATTAAATTGATACTAAAATAATAAAAAGTCAACATGCTAACTAATTGCTTCCTACTTAATTAAACATAATTTGAAATGGAAGAAAGCACAGAGCGGGTTGAGCATTCCCATTTCTTTTTAATGGAGGAACTCTTTTCAACTCCATATCATGTTAAATTGATATTACAATGTCCATGGGAGAATCCTTCATAGTTAGTTCACAGTTAAAGTCTCAATCTCAACAATGTTTCCACATTAGCACCCAAACAGCCAGGTTAGAGGAGAGGGATAAAGGCGACTTAGCTGCATCAGGAAATAGTCAATGATATATTCATGCACATTGGTTATGAAAAGTTGAAAAAAGCACGTAACAACTGTTACTTTCATCCTTGATTCAAAACATTTTTTATGCTTCAATGATAGTGATATTTATCTAATGCGAGTGAAATGTGTGCATTCTGTTTTGAAATAATGATTTAATCCTCATGGCATCTCTTTTTATCCCCACTGCCCTCTCAGGCATAGTTTGATACTTTTAATTTCACAGAGCTTGCACAGCATCCCCTTAATTTGAAATAATAAAAATGCTAGAAATATTCAGGTGATTAGGCAATATCAATGAAACAAACAGAGTTAACGTTTAACATTGATGGCCCGTCGTGAGAACAGATGAAATGCATATTTGTGAAGCTAACGGCTTAAGATATCTCACAAGAAACAAGTAGCTGAGATTCATTTAAAATAATGTACTCGATTTCAGGAGCACAGTGGGGAAGTATGACTTTTGAATGCCACCAATTTGCATTAATTGTAGAAAATGATGCTGACTCGGGTTGCGAGGTTGTCTTCTGCATCAACTGCCTTGGGATTACATTTCACGTCAGAGGTTGTTACTTTTAAATGCTGAAGGATCTGACATCCTGCCATTTTGGCTTAGCTCATCCAGGTGAGAATAAATATGATGCAGGCTAACAATGTTTTCTTCCAGAGTGACAATTTTTTTGCTCACCTTTTAACCACACTTCATTCCCCACTCACTGCTCTATTTTACATGACTTTGTGCTAACCAGTGGTGGGAAAGCAAGGCTAGTTGCAGAATTAGGCCATTACTCTGCATTATTTAAAAGGTGGAATGTTCTCCAGACTAAGGCGTAGATTTATGAACCGAGCAACTGTACAATTCCTATAAAATATCTATGAATGTCTATAACATAGCTATAAAATGTCTAGCTGTGATTAATTCCAAATAATATTCACAATCCCTTGTACATATTTGACAAATGTCACAAAGATTAATAACAAGTCAATTTTGAAATGTTGCAATTAGAGGGTTTGTTGAAAGCTTAATAAGGTCAGAGACTGTCTTAGATCTAAAAACAATGAACTGTTTGGGTAGGAGGACCAAGCTAGCTAAGATGGACAGCAGACCTAAATTAAATGCATGGAATGGAGAGATATGGATTAAATGCAGTCAGATAAGGGTTGTTCTTAACATCATGTTCAGCACAGGCATTGTGGGCTGAAGGGCCTGTACTGTACTGTTCTGTGTTCTTATAAAATACTTGACAATGGATTGCATGGTTTTTAAAATATCATTGATAATTCACAATATTTATCGATTTGTTTAAAACATGAAATCACTGTAGGAAAAATTGAACTTAACACCAAGCTTACGCAGAAGGGAAGGAATTTAGTTGACTTGGTTGGGATCGTAGGAAATATGGCCCAGTTAGTTGCCAGGGAGATAGACGCAAAAAAAAAACTGGAGTAACTTGGGTCAGACGGCATCTCCAAAAGGAATAGGTGACATTTTGGGTTGAGACCCTTCTAACCAAGGTCTGGTGTCTGAAAAAGGAGTGTGACATACATTACTGAGTCATTGGGATTTCCAAAAGTCAGGCAGTTGATTATTGGAATTACTGATAGGCCAGGCAGCATCTGTGAAGAGAGTAACAGAATCAACATTTCTCTCCCCGTACAGATGCTGACTGAATATATCCAGCATTTCCCGTTTTGATTTAAATTGTCTGCCTCAGAAATTGTTGATATTTAGTTATATATATTTCAGCTGGAAATCTTTGGATACCAGGTGAATTCCAGCAGTTAATGCAGTTATCATTAAGATAACTTTGCTAAATGACAAAGCAGGCTTACTTGACACATGGGCTGGACTTGTTCCAATTTCTTTATTGTTGATTGTTTTTGTACAAAAGCTAGCAATGTTGCACAATGTAGCAATATTTACCGCGGTAAATATAATCGAGGATGGTGCAGATACAAAGTGAGCAAGGAACATTAAGAAAGTGGGAAACAAAATTTCACACTCTCTCTTCAATTGCAAACTTGAGTTAGTGTGAAATTCAATTAGCTGCTAATATAATTAAATAGGCTTTCAAAAAAAACGCAATAATACTTTCAGAAATCATTTATTTACAAATCAAGGAATGAAAAGCAAAAGGATTGTTAGCTGCCTTGTATTCAGTGTACTTATTCCCTTGGTGTAAGATTCTATGGTGGAAATTATTTTAATTTTAATTAGTAGCAATTAAAATAAAATTATAATCATTTAATTGCAAGGAGACTTAGTGAAAGCCAGGACAAGGAAAGACTAATGCAAAACAAAATTTCAGTAACGATATTTGGAATGCATAGACTGCAACATCACAATTTGCTGCTTAGCACCCATGGAAAAATGCGAATGCAACTGCAATACAGTCCACTGCCATTGTTCATTAAGGCTCTGATGTGCATGGCACAGAGAAGTTTTATATGTTTTCATAGAGTTTGTGCAGAAGGGGCTTTAGGCATAATTCTGCAGTAGTGGTGGTATCATAATACCACAGATAATGACTGGCTGCAGATATTATAAGTTTGAAACCAGTGCATTAGTCTTGAAGGTACATCCAAGACTCTATGTTGAAAGGGTACATGTGTTTTTGCACTGCTCTGCAACCATGAGTTCACATATTGGTTACAAAACAGGAACAGCTAGTCAAAATACATCCCCAGTCTTTTATTTCTTAAGGCTATAAAAGTAATCATGGCAGCAGATGATTAAATTGAGTAACTAATAAAGAACAGCGGCAGTGTAGCAGTTAAGCTAGCTGGTCCGAGACTTGATCCCACTCTGTCAGCTGTGGAATTCATGACATTAATATCATTCAAACTCATTATGAATAGAATCAAACTCCTTGTAGTTAAATACGATGTCCAACCTGCAAGTCTAATAGTAATTAAAATGCAGAGTCATTCAGCATGGAAACAAGCCCTTCAGCCCAATTCATCTATGCCAACCAAGATGCCCCATCTAAGCTGGTCCCATGTGCCTGCTTTTGTCCCATGTATCAGTCCAGATGGCTTTTAAGTGTTGTTTTAGGGCCGACTTCAACAACCTCCACCAGCAGCCCATTCCATATACCCACCATCATTTGACTCAAAAAGGTGCCCCTATTAAATCTTGCTCCTTTCACCTCAAGCTTATGTCCTTTGGTTCTTGATTCCTCCTCTCCTAGATAAAAGACTTTGTACATTTGCCCAATCTATATTAATTCTTGAAGATGTGCTGTGAACACGACCAATCTTAAAATAGACTGCATCTAATTTGGACCATTGCTCCATAAACACCTGAGAACAAACTGCATCACAGTTAGCTGTCAGTGGTAGAGAAAATGACTCTTGTCCTCAACCTTGCAAACCAGAATGAACGCCTTGAGCTAGGATAAGCAAGGGGATGAAAGGTTACCATGCAGATTGAGTGTGCAGGTCAGGATACTGTCAGATCAGTCTTTATCTTGCATTATCTTGTGTCGCTTGTGGAGCTGCTGCCTCACAGAGCTGGAATTGATCCTGACCTCGGATGCTGTGTGTGGAGTTTGCACTTTCCCCCTGCAACCACATTGGTTTCCCCTGGGCACTCCTGTTTCCTTCCACATCTCAAAGATGTGTGGGTTTGTAAGTTAGTCTCTGTAAAACTTGTCCCTAATGTGCTAGGGAGCAAATGAAAAAGTGGAATAACATGGGACTGGTGTCAATGGGTGGACTTGGTGGTCTGAAGGTTGTTTCCATGCCTTATCTTTAAACTAAACTACACAATGGAGGGATTGAGAGGCCAACTTCTGCTCCTGGTTGGTATGTGGATACTTTCTAGAAAGTGATTTGCAAGGTAAAACTCATAAATAAACTTATTTTAATGTTATGCAACACATCTATTGTCTGCCCTCTCATGCTGGACTCAACCTTATGAATGATGTAGGTATGTTGATGAGCTTAAAAAGGAATCTTTCTGAAATGGGTATCTTCTCTGGAAATATGACATGTCCTTGTGACTTTAATTACCTACTCAACATTGTTCAGGTACTGTCACTAAAAGGACTAGTGGTTTCAGAAGGCAGGTCATCACTTTTTCTCAAGGGTAATTGGGGATGGGCAATAAATGACAATCTTGGTGTATATTTTCACTTATAATGGAACAAAATTAAAATGCCATTTAAACTAATGTTCACAACAAAGATGAAGGACTTTACTTTCAAGTGCTAGTATAGATTTTTTATAAAGTATAATGACAAGCAGTTACACTCAACACCCGACATTTGTTTCAGTTGCATAAAACCCCAAATCAGTTTGAACTTGGCCAAGAAGATTGTTCTTTGTGTGAACAGGCGAGAATAACAATATCAATAATGTTGCTCGGCACAGAAAGCTGGAGTAGCTCAGAGGGACAGGCATCATCTCTGGAGAGAGGGATCCGCAGAGTTATTCCAGCTTTTTGTCTATCTTCGGTTTAAACCAGCACCTGCAGTTCCTTCCTCCTCAATAATGTTGCTAACTGTAGGATTAACACTCAAGGAGTTTCAATTTTTCAAACATGGCTGAAACTGAGTTGGGAATAAACAAACAAAATCAAATATTATTACTCCATTTTGTCTCCATTCTATTGAGATTTTAAATTGGCTGATCATGTAAATCAGATGAAGCCATAATCACTTACATATACCCGACTACTGTTAAATCAACAAAAAGAAAGTCATCAGGCTACCTACCTCCATTTGCCCACACTCCAGTCAATGCTGTCAATAGGCACTCTGTGTGAAAAATGATTTTCTCATCTTGGTCCTAAAAGACTTCCCCCTTATCCTTAAACTGTGCGTCCAGAACAAGCGGTCACAATTTAAGGATAAGGAGGAGTCTTTTAGGACCGTGATGAGAAAATCATTTTTCACACAGAGAGTGGTGAATCTGTGGAATTCTCTGCCACAGAAGGTAGTTGAGGCCAGTTCATTGGCTATATTTAAGAGGGAGTTAGATGTGGCCCTTGTGGCTAAAGGGATCAGGGGGTATGGGGAGAAGGCAGGTACACGATACTGAGTTGGATGATTAGCCATGATCATATTGAATGGCGGTGCAGGCTCGAAGGGCCAAATGGCCTACTCCTGCACCTATTTTCTATGTTTCTATGTTTCTAGGCTGCAGAACGAATGCAAACAATCTGTTCCAACAGGGAAGACCTGGACAAAAAATAAAAAGATGTATGCTGATAAGATTTTTCAGTGAGGCCATACTTGGACTTCTACCACCCAATCCTCTGACTAACGCATGTCCATCTCTGCACTTATGTTGTTGGAAACTGGAGTAAAAAACAAACTGCTGCAAGAATTCAGCATGTCAAACCGTATTGGTGGAGGCAAAGGGAGGGTCGATGTTTGGGGTCAGGTCCAGCGTCACGACTGAGGTTGTTGAGGGAAGATGGCCATTAGATGCTGCTCCCACTTGGGTTAGAATTTACAGCTCTATCATGGCTGAGAATTTAGTGCACCTGAATAGTGTACTGGTTACTTGTGTTTAAGATAAGCATTACAATTTAAAAATAAGTACACTGACATTTTTTTTTAATTTCGTAACTTGGAAAAACGCTAATTGATTGCAGCGACAGACTAATGCTGTCATTCCATACATCACTATGAAGTTAATTTGTAGATTGCTTAATTCTGCATGAAAAATTAGCACGTTTAATCACCTCAAAAATGAATTATCCTATTATTACTGATATTGGCAGCCAATCCTTCTCTCAGATGGTCAATCCATTTGTATGACATCCAAAACATCAGAGACAATTGAAAATGGCAAAAAAAATCATTAAGTGGTTGATTTTGTACTAAACCATTTGGGATTAGCATAACTCAATCCAATTACGTTGTAATCCAATAAGATTTTTTGCCCTACCAGCCCCTATTAGCAATACATTGTCGAAACAGGCTCCTTGGCCCTCCAAATCCACACTAACCAGCAATCACCCATACACTTGTTTAATATACATACTAGGGACAATTTACAGCAGCCAATTAACCTAGAAACCTGCATGTCTTTGGAGTGTGGGAGGAAACTGGAGCACCTGGACAAAACCAACACGCTCACAGGGAGAATGTACAAACTCCATACAGACAGCACCTGTAGTCAGGATCAAACCAGAGTCTCTGGCGCTGACAGGCAGCAACTCTACCGCTGTGCCACTGTGCTGCCCCTGCTAATGAGGAAACATGCAGGGTAAATATTCTACAAGTGTTACAGAAAATCAATACATGTTCACACATCAATACAATATTATTGATTACAAGTTCACACATCAATACAATATTATTGTTTACTGATGTTTTAGAGAAAATGCTAAAAGTTTTGCATATTGTAATGTTTTCCATCAGTCTTTGGATATTTCGAAGAGAAAACATTTTTATTCCTTTTTGTTAATGATATCATGGTAGTGAAGGCAATCTTAGAAGTTTGACCCGATGAGCTGATAGCAGAAATAGATGATTAAATATAATTAGCCAGATATGCAGATGACACAACGTGATGTGGGATGGCAAGCTGTGATGAGGATGCAAACAGTTTACTGAGAAAGATATTGATAAGTTAAGTGAGTGGGCAAATGTTGGCAAATGCAGTGTAATGTGGGCAACTGTAAAGTTGTTCACTATGAAAAGAAGAATAATTTGGACGAATTTAAATGGAGAATAAATGCAGAAAGCAGCAGCAGAAAGGGAATGAGGGTTACTCATACCTTAAATGCAAAACCTTGCATGCTGCTGTATATGATAGGGAAGGATAATGTAATGCTGGCTTTTATTTCAAGTAAGTTGGAGTGTCAAAGTAGGGAACTCCATTTACAACGGTATAAAGCACCAGTCAGACTACTTCCACAGTAACGTGCACTTTAGTGATTCCCTTATTTAAGGAGGACATATTATCATGAGAGATGGTTCAGAAAAGTTCACAAAAATGACACGAAAGACAAGGACAGGTTTCAGTTGAATATTGAAATTTGGAAGAATGAAGGGAAAGCCTATTTAAACCAATAACACTCTAAGGGGATGATAGGGTAAATACTGTGAGGATACTTGCCTTTGTACAAGAGTCTCAGGGGCAGAGTGTCAGCATAAATGGGTCATTTTACTTCGGAGTCACGTGAGTGATTCCGTGAAGAAGCCTGTCCAGGCCGCATGCGCGTCATTACGTCAGCCGCATTGGCGTAAGCACCAGACTGGCAGGGCAGAGCTCCTGCCGGCAGTAAGTTAAACCTAGAAGGTAACTTCGTTTTTACTTATCAGGGTTTTTTTCGAGCAGGAGCCTCTTTTCACAGAGGATTTCCTGCCAGTTTCACAGCCCGACGAGTGAACCGGTTATGGACTGAGGTGAAACCCACTCCAACCGCGGAAGCGGATAACCGGCAAAAAGATCGGGTTGTGAGATAAGGAGACGCTGACAAGGCAGTCAGCAGCTTTCTGCCTGCGGGGATGTCTTAGAACGGCAAGGAAATAACGCCAGAGTCGCTGACAGTGCGGGTCAGTGGCTCACAGACGTCGGTCCCCAGGCAGGGAATAAAATTGGGGAGAAAGGACTCGTTCAGCCCTATTTGGACATAGGTGAGTCGGGCTACAAGGGTTTTTCTCATATAAATAAAGTTTAATGTATGTTATAGTGTTTTCTTAAAGTTAAAAGTTAAAGGCAAAGTTAAAAGTCATAGAAGTTATTGTCATATGTCCCTGACAATGAAATTCTTCTTGTTTAGCACAAGTTGCTGTGAAGGGTTAAAAATTGTTTTAACCCTTCACAGGTAAAGCTGTACACTAAAAATATGATTTAGTGAGCCTACACAGTAATAGCGCAGGCCTATGGGACAGGCCGCGCCAGCAGCGCCTGACAGGGCTGCTTCATGTATGAAAGTGCTGACCTACGGGAGAGCCGCGCCAGCAGCATCTGGTACAGGGCTGTTTCATGTCAAAAAGCTCCGGCCTCTACGAGAGGTGGCGCCGGCAACACCTGGGACAAGAGTTGCTCAAGTTCACACATTAAGTCTGCCAAGCCCACTGAGTCAGGGGATGATTCCCCACCGGGGCTGGATAGCAAGGCCTTTGGAGACGGGGGATGATTCCTCGCCGGGGCTGGATAGTGCATTTGAAACGACTATCACAAATGCAGCAACTGTTTCATACAGTGCTACAGCAGGGCACACACCAGCAGGAGGAGTGTCAGCGCCACCCTGAACAAAAAGGTGCCAGCAGCATCTAGTAGAGAACTGTTTGATAGCACCTTCATAGATGAGGAGGCGCGAGCCATGGGTCATTTTAGTTTGACCCCGACTCTGATGGTAAGGTTGAGCCAGAAGTTCCACCTCTGCAGGCCGCACCAGCAGGTCCAGTGAACAGAGCAGAGACCAAGACGGGTCAGTATCCTGTTGCAGGGTATGGCTGTGGGGCATACCCCAAGGGATGAAGGGCACGTGTCAGAGGTATCTTTTCCCTGACAACAAAGTTGCCATCCCAGCAGAATGTTTTATTCGGGTATAGGTCCAATGGATTCATATCAGTATAGGTATCCTGCGGCAGCGCCTGTTTACGGCTGCCTACAAATCGCCCTCAATGAGGAGGGAAGAGCAAAAGGGCAAGATATAACTGACTCCAGGCTCTAAAGAAGTCCATAGAACATACGTTAGGTGGTTCACTGGAGCTGGGGGCAGCATGATAGCTCAGAAATTCCATGGACCTTACCAACCCTACTCAACAAAGTGGGTCTAGCACTTCCAAAACATGGGTAAGTGCACCGTTCACAAATTGATATATTTGCATTTGTTTTAACAACACACAAAGGATAAAAAACATCTGGTTGAGGCACAGTATTAGCATTCCAAGCAAGTTTGGATTATGGCCAGGGTTATCTTTGAAGTTAAGGTTCAGAAATCGGGCCAAAGTTCTCATGCAAACCACCCATGGAATAAGGCAGGAGTGGCATATTTATTATGAAAAATGGAGAGTGTCGAGCATATGAACTTTCCGAATATGAAAACCTTTTTTCCTGACTAACAACAGATTCATAAGGGTCTCAAAGATCCATGCTATGCAATTCCCATTACAGGCTATCAAAGACAATATAACTATACTAATAACATTAAAACATTGCGGAATGGAATAAACTGTTCATTGGTCATTAGCATTTAACTTTAATTATTAATTATCCTATGACTCCGCCCGGTGGTAAGAGATTGGAGTTGATAGCAACCTGTTATAAAACTGACTTATTTCATCAAGAGTAATTGGCAATATAGTAGCTGTCATTCAGCTGAGCAAATCAAGGAATTGATATAGTGCAAAGTAGCAACCTCTCAAAGGGCATGTAGACCATTGTTACCAACCTTATGCTATTGTCAGCTGAAGCTACCTCAGTCACAATGATGAAAAAACAATATTCAGCATTGCTCAACATGGCAATAAACTCATTTGAACTTGAACTTGCTCCAGTAGTTTGGTCGGTCAAATTCAGTTATTATAAACTGATGCTAAGGACTCTAAGGTGAGTAGTTCCGAATACCATCTCTAGTTGGACGTATTGGAGATTTGCATGAGTTACCAATTCTTCAATTGTTGGTATCAACTAAATATATACACTAGATGCACCCCATGGGTAAGGGGCTATTGAGCGAATATACATATTCTACATGCTCAACTTCAAGTTGCTACACTACGATGGTGACATATGTTAGTCACATGGCAATCAAGTAAAAGTATTCTGTAATAATTTACCTAATCTCCTTTGCCACTGGTGTATCATCCAGTTCAAATTGATGACAACACAGAATAGGTATTGGATCTCAAAGTATTATGAAAGTATGGTTCAATGCTACATCGAATATCGACATGTTGGTTCATGTTTATCCATTGATTGCAAAAATATGTGGCACAACAGTGCGGAGAAATACATTCTCGCTACAAAAGGAGGAATGTTCTTTTATGTCTTCCTCCATTTTTTGCCTCATTAGCCAGGTCTTAAAACAGTCAGCAAGACATCGCTTGGATTTGTACTGTCGGACTGGCTAAGCAGCTATGTTGCCTGCTTCATCAGGCATAATAATACAATGGTATATGGTTATTCCAAAAAACGAAAACTTGCTGGTTCAAACTGTGGTTCAGGAGACCGGCCTTTGCATAATAAAACAACTATTGACTTACACATTTTGAATCGATTGACTTATGGCTCAGGAAGTCACATCAAGCCATGAATGTGCTCACTGCAGAGTGCAGGGATAGCACCCAAAAAAGCAGTACATTCCTATTGAGGGGATCAGAAGTGATTGTTTAAATGTTAATGTTACATTTAATATGGTACAGATTACTGACATTTTCCAGTTCATTCTTAAATGGTATTTGACAATAATTCAGTTATAAACACTACAGCTGCAACAAACGGGTACCACTTTGTTGGGTTCAACCCGGATATCGAGTTGCTAAAGAGATCTTGACACAAGTTCTCCCACTACAAGAATATGCAGTTCGTTATTGAAAATGTGTTACTTCACCAAGGGGTTCCAGCTACATCCTCAGTTATGACACTAATATCAGCACAACGATGGCAAACATTGCAAACGCTGTGGCTAGATAGGATGGAATTGGCTGCAGGTGCCAGTAAATTTTACATTCTGATCTACACAAGCAGAGCAGACCAAGGGTGGCAGGATTTAAGATCATTTTTCGGATACCCCACGATCTCACGTCTATGTGGGAGGGCAGGCTTGCTATATTATATCAAGGCCACCAGAATTCTAAGAAGCGTGGAATCAGCATTGTTTATTAATCAACAAACAACTACACAAAGGAAGGTCAGTTCAGACTATTTCAAGGTGGCTGCAGCAGGTTCTGGGTTATGCAGGTACTAACACTGATGATTATATATCTCATTCCACCAGGTCAGCATCAACGTCAGCGGCCAGGGCAATGGACATGCCCATTGACCATATCCTCATGACCGCAGGATGGTCAACTGAATTGATTTTTTAAATTATTACCATGGGCCAGTTACTGACCCGGGGTTTTTCCCATTCTGTTTTGCATCCACTTTAGCCTCCCCTGAGTTACAGGGGTTGCTCTTGATTTCTTTCTAATGTAAACCGTTAATACATTTGAATCAATGTCATGCTTAATGCATTTTTGATTATTCACTCATTCTGAGTCAATCGATGCAGTGAGACGCCGAGATTTGGATCTGTGGCATGAAATCAAAAAGCTTTGAACTCTTCACGGAATCACTCACGTGACTCCGAAATAAAAAAGTAAGATTAAATGAGAACTTACCAGTTTGAAGTTTGATCTTGAGTTTATGAGGAGTTATGTTAGCGATTACGTGCCCTCCACGCCCAACCCTCTCTCATAAAGATCATCTGGTAGTTCTCGAGTCACGCATCTTACTATGTCACTTCGGTAATTGTTATATGTGATTTCATACCGCTGCTTTGAAGATTGACGCGCACGCGGCCTGGACGTATTCTTCACGTAATCACCAACGTAACTCCTCATAAAATCAAGATCAAACTTCAAACTGGTAAGTTCTCGTTTAATCTTGCTAATTTAAGAGTGAAATGAGGAAAAGTTTATTTTCTCAAAGGTCGGCAAGTCTTTGGCATTCCTCATGCTCCAGAAGGTGGTGAAGGTAGTGTCTGTGCATACACCCAATGCTAATCAGTTTGTGATTTAAGGATGATGGGGAGATGGCAGAAAACTGAACAAGAAAAGTTGAATCAGCAATAATCTTACTGAACAACAGATCTGGCTAGAGGGATTGAATGTCCATCTTTGGTTCCTATTTCTTATTTGTTCTTTGGATATACTCGAGTGAGCAATACAGAAAGAGACATAAATGCAATGCAAGTGAGATGGATCTATACTGAGGTAGCAAAAAAGGGAAAATACCCAAGGAGAACAAGGCAGGTAATGTCATCCAATATCCACACCAACATGACTATTTTCGTTGTTAGCATTGGGAAGTACGAACTGTCTCAGAACCGCTGTTTCCTCTTAACAATCAGGTTCTTCATCCACCCTGCGCACCTCTTACCACAACCCTATAGAGGCACTGAACAACTATGGACGCTGCACTATATGATTGCTCTGTGTACTTTGGTGACTCGACTTTTTTGCATTATCATAGCCTAGTTTACTGAGAACCTTTGATTTTTAAAAAATATTTATTTTTGTTGTAACATCTGATATGCCTGTAAAGCTGCAGCACGCAAGAATTTCATTGTTCCTGTTCAATTCTGAAGCACACAACAAATAAACTCCCTCGACTCCTGATGACATTGGGGAGGTTGCATTTAGGGAGTATGTGCCATCACCAACAGGTCTAGCACAAGATCAGGCAAATCAGCTGGGAATAAAATCAGCAAGGTTATCCATCAATTGGGTTTCTGGAATGATGAGAGCCAGGGACAGCATGTGGAGAAAGGTGATGCGTATTGAAATAATTTGGAACAGGCTCGTTGCTGTAGATAAATAAAACTTTAATTAATGTAGCGCTCAGGATAGCAATCACACTCAATTTACAGCTGTTAATTGCTTGACTGGTTAAAATCTATACTTGGCTTGAAGTGTTATACATTCTACCTCCACTTTAAAAAAAGGTACTAGTATTCTAAAGGCTGCTTTGCTGACTTATCAGCTTGACCCAAGATACATCAGAACATGATGTTACTTTGTGTACTTGACTCGTTACATGTGCACAACTTCCAGTGATGTCATCTGTCAAGGATTGGAATGGTGCATATCGACTCCCAGCATTTTTGAGGTTTTGTGTAGTTGCTATCCTATAAACACACCTGTTTCAATTCAGGATCAGCAGTCTTAAAGAGCAATTTAAAAGAATATTAACTGCACAAAGTCAACCATTGCACCTTCAGGAGATCATTTTCAGGCATCAAATTATTCCAAATCAAAATAGTAACCGCTTACTTTCAATATGATGAATACTTCATTGCGCAAGTAGCAGAAACAAACAACTGCAAATCCTGATTAATACACAAAAAGATAAACTGTGCTGCAGCAACTCAGGTCAGTCAACATCTCCAATTATTTATTTCAGTGTGACAGTAATTGGAGCTAAAGCACTAAGCACTAAATTCACAGCAAGGACAGGGTGATTGGTGGCAATGGTACCTGTGTGATACACGATTCTCATGTGTTTGGCCACAAAAGAATGTCATGAGCTGGAATAAATGCAGAGAAGATTTACAAGAGCTTGAAGGCCTGAACTATAGGGAAAGGTTGGGCAGGGTATGACTTTATTCCATGGAACACAGGAAGCTAAAGGGTGATCATATAGAGATGTATAAAATCATTAGGTGGAATAGATAGGGTGAACATTCAGTCTGATTCGGAATAGGGGAATCAAGAACTAGAAAGTACAGATTTAAGGTGAGAGGGGAAAGATTTAATAGGAACCCAAGGGGCAATGTTTTCCACCCAGAAGGGTGGCAGATATATGGAGTGAGCTGCCAGAGGAGGTAGTCGAGGCAGATACTATAACAGCATTAAAAAGACACTTGGACGGGTACAAGGATTGGAACATTTTAATAGAATACGGGCCAAATGCAGGTAAATGGGACCAGCTTCAATGAGGCATTTTGGACAACATGGATGAGTTGTGCTGAAGGGGTGTTTCTATACTGTAAAACTTTGTCTCCATTGGCTCTGTAGCTGACAATCCTACATCCACCTTATAACCATTTGGAACATTAGTTATCTGAAGTGTGCTGTGTTGTGAAGGGGCATGCAAATCCATGTATTTTTTGCTGATTTAATGGTGAAAAATACTTTGTTGATTGAACTACTTGTTTTAACCAACAACAAAAAAAACTTGAAACACAATGCAACCAAACTTGTCATATAACAATTTACCTTCCTGCCAGTTACATCAGTGTAATATTGGTGGTGGGAATCAGGAAGATGTGGGTTGCAGGTTGCAAGAGGAAAAATCAGAGTAAAAACAATACAGCACAAACTTGAACAGTTTATTTTTATCTGGCATGTTGAAAGGGCGACCTGGTAGAAGTATATCAAAATTACGAGATAGAACCAACAGTCAAAATCCTTTTTCCAGGGTAGAAATGTCAAAGACGAGTGTTTAGCCTTAAGATGAGAGGGGAAAGGTTTAACGGGGATATGCAGGGTACGTTTTCTACATAGAGAGTGGTTTCGTTTAGAGATACAGTGTGAATATAGGCCCTTCGACTCAGAGTCCGCACCACACCAACCATTGATCACCACACACAAGTTTTATCCTACACACGAGGAACAATTATAAAAGCCAAGTAACCTATAAACCTGCACGTCTTTGGAAATGTGGGAGGAAACCGGAGCAGCCTGAGAAAAGCCATGTGATCACAGGGAGAACATACAAATTCCATACAGATAGCTCCCATAGTCAGGACCGAACCTGGGCATCTGGTGCTGTAAGGCAGCAACTCTACCGCTGCACCACTGTTGTAAGTTCCTCAAATTCACTGCCTAGGGTGGTGGTTGAAGCAGATATGATAGTGGCATTTAACAGCCGTTGGACATGCAAGGAGTGGATCATGTGCAGTCAGAAGTAATTAGTTTAGTTTGGCTCCATGTTCAGCACAGAACATTGTGTGTGTAATGTTTTGTAAATGCTGAGATTTGGAATATGACCAACAGTGCGGACTATATGAACAGAATAAGAGTAAGAACCATCCAAGTCAAAATGATGACAATTGGAATCTATTGCTTTGGGCTTTGTAGATCAGTGTCACTCATGTTAGGAGTCATACTTTGTAGCTACGCCCACTAGTTTAACAGAAAGCTTCTCAGCCCTTTCTCCCTCAGTCTTGAGTTACGTATTAAGATGAAGTTACCTATGCTCATGCTGTAATAAAGTATTTGGATCTTAATCACTAAGATATTCCAACAGCAGAAGCTCGACAGGCTTGGCAGTAGTTTCCATCTTCTCTTTTCTGCAGGCGAGCCAAGGATATTTGTCCTGTGGGAATATTTTATTCCAGTGTATCTCTTACCTTTGGGGGTTACACAAAAAGCTGGAGAAACTCAGCAGGTGCAACAGCATCTAAGGAGCGAAGGAGATAGGCGACGTTTCAGGTCGTGACCCTTCTTCATATCTCTTACCTTTATTCAGCAGGCATCAAAGCCCCTCATCTTGTTGAGTATGTAGCTTGCTCCTGGACTGTCTGAGTTTTACTTTGTTGGTTCAAAGTAAAATAGCAACAAACCTAGAAATTGAAAGCAATTAAGATTGTCACAAAACTACTAACTAGAAAGTAATCAGTTTACAAACAAAGATTCAAATCTGAAGTACACGTGGAAAGGGAAAACAAAATACAGTAAACCCTGGATTTTATGAACCTCTTTATAACGAGTTTTGGTGATAGTGGAGCACCATCGACGTGGGCCACCGCCGATACCGACACTGCCTTTGCTGCCACCAATGCTGCCAACCCTTACCTGCTCCCCGGCCACTGTGGGCCATGACCAATGACTGCACTGATCCTCACCTCTCCTTTGGCCATCAACCCACCTGGATTCCAGGCCCAGCTCCAGGCCAAGAGTCTGAAGAAGGGTCTGGACCTGAGACATCACTTATCCTTGTTCTCCACATATGCTGCAGGACCTGCTGAGGTACGCCAACACTATGAATCCTTTTGTGTATTAACCAGTATCTGTAGTCATTTGTTTCTACTATTTATACAATTATAATCCCTTACTTGGTTATAGTGTACAATCGGCAATAACGTATGGTGAGTTATAGTCGTCACATTTATTTATATAGCACATTTAAAAACAACTCTCGTTGACCAAAGTGCTTTACATTTGTTATAAGAGTAGTATACACAAGCAGGCTACATACATATATACAAATAGCCCTCACTCAGAGGACGTCAGGAAAGGCTTGGGAGAACAGATACATTTTTACACTAGACTTAAAGGCGTCGATGGGGGGGGGGGGGCAGTTCTATTGGGGAGGGGGATGCTGTTCCACAGTCTAGGAGCTGCAATCGCAAAGGCGCAGTCGCTCCTGAGCTTATGCATAGACTGCGGGACATCCAGCAACCCCAAGTCGGCCATCTGAGGGACCTGGAGGTGATGTAGTGGGCGAGAAGACTTTTAATGTAGGTGGGTGCAAGCCCATTAAGGGCTTTGTAGACATAAAGGAGGGTCTTGAAATTTATTCGGAACTGCACAGGGAGCCAGTGGAGAGAGGCCAGGATCGGGGTGACGTGATCGGGTGCCCGTCAGGAGTCTCGCTGCGGTGTTTTGGACCAGTTGCAGGCGGGACAGGGAAGATTGGCTGATGCCAGTGTAAAGGGAGTTGCAGTAATCTAGGCGGGAGGAGATAAATGTATGGATGATCTTTTCGAGGTCATCAAACTGGAGGAATTGTTTTATTTTAGCTATCATCCGAAGCTGAAAGAAGCTTGCTTTTATCACACCAAGATTTTTGACGTGAGGTTTGAGTAGTGGGGTAAGGCTTCCAAGGCTGCCTGCTATCATTTTGATTGAGTCCGAGGGGCCGAGGAGGATGACCTCAGACTTACTCTCGTTAGTTAGAGGAAGTTCTGGGCCATCCAACACTTTATATCCTCGAGGCAGCGGGGAAGGTTAGGCAGATTTGATTGTTTTTTGGGCTTCAGGGGGAGGTACAGTTGTGTATCGTCTGCGTAGCAATGGAAATAAATGCCGTGCCTTTCAATGACTTGGCCTAAGGGGAGCATATACAGGGAGAAGAGAATGGGGCCAAGGATGGAACCTTGTGGAACCCCGCAGCAGAGGCTAGCTGGGGACGAGAAAGAGTTAATGAGGGTTTACTGTAATTGCACAGGCTTAAAAAATAATCAGTTTAATCATTAATTAAGTTTAAAACAAAACAGATTGACAAGCAATTTATTTTTAAAGTAGCTTTTATAAACAGATTCTCTTGATAGACTTGGTCTGTTGATTGGGTCTTTATCCTCGGAACACTTGAAGAAAATTGGCCACACCTGCATTGTTGGAACTGTCATCACAGGAGACAACTTCATCTCTTTGTTCCAGAACAATTTTTCTTTCTGCTTGGAAATCACTTGAAATCTGGCTAAAGGGTTCATTTAACAGCAGGTTCAGCTTAGTTTCTAAAATGGGCAAGTTAGTTTGTGAAAGAAACTAAAGAAATGGAAGAAAAAGCATGTCGGCGGCACAAGTGCAGGAAGTTATGTCGGGTAGGTCCGTTAAACCTTGAAAGCTTTTCATTAATTAGTCACCTGTGTTTCAACTATTGTTTGGGAGCAGGTAATTGTGGCACCTGCCCAGTTTGTATGTGATGACTCTCACCGCAGTGTACGTAAAACAAACTTTGTTCCAGCCAAGAGTGTGCAATTAAAATGTGTTTAATATTTTAAGTGGCTTTCAGACTTTGGGATTTAGTGCAGGGATATCTCCAGTCTCATGGGCCTTCCTTCTGCGTAATTATTCTCAGCTCAGAACCCCTCAGAGCTACCAGAACAGACAGCATTGAACAGTACAGTGCAGGAGCAGGCCCTTTGGCAATGATGTACTGAACATGATACCAAATGAAAGTGACCCCTTCTATATCTCTCCATCTCTGCATATTTATGTGCACATCCAAAAACCTCTCCAGCAGCACTCTTCCAGGCTCTCACCAATCTCTGCATAAAAACAAGCTTGCCCCAAGTGCCTCCTCCAAACTTTTCTCTTCTGACCTAAACGCTACACCATCTGATTTCTCATATTTGTTACTAGATTATAATTAACCTTTTCATTCATGTTGGATAGTCGAATGGTGGCAGAATTTGACCAGGTGTAGCAGCAAGGTTTCTTGGTAAAACTTAAGGGCCTGTCCCACTTGTGAATCCCAAAATCCTGGGGCACCGCGCGCGACCGTGCGTCACTGTCTACATCACCACACACCATGCGTGCGTAATGCACGTCATGCGCGCGTCATGCGTCGTGACGCGTAAATGATGTTGCATAAATGACGCGCAAATGACGACCAAGGGGGACAGGCCCATAAGTCAATTGGTAACACATGGACAAACTCCTATCTCGCATAAAGGAGAATCGTTGTTATTGGCGATATCAAGCATCCCAGCTCCATTACATCACTGCAGCTTCCCTTCCAACAGAAAGGAGCAAGTGACTGAAGAAAGGTCTCGATCCACAATGTCACCCATTCCTTCTCTCCAGAGATGCTGCCCGTCCTGCTGAGTTACTCCAGCTTTTTTATCCACCTTCAGAAAGTTTGCAGTGTTTCAAAATGCACTTCACCAAGGTTAATTGGGAATGCAATGATTCTGACCTTCCCAGATCTGTGATCCCCAAAAATAATTCAATGTTTTTTATAGAAGTTTTGCATTTGCAATCAAAATTACATGAGCGCTGGTGAAATTAAAGTTTAATTTGTTATACTTGCAATTTCAACAATAGTGGCTTAAACATATTTAACTTGAAATTTAAAAATGACGTTCATCTCCCCAGACAAAAGTGGTTTCAAGTCTTTACTTGACGTTTAATCAATAGAATAGGTCTAACATGCATCACTGGTTTCGAGGAATTCAATAGTGTTGAACTGGGGCCAAGGTCAGATGCGGGAGTGATGGGAAGGTGTGATGTAGGATACCTGGCTGTTTGAGGAATGTGGTTCTTTAAGAGGGGGGGAAAATATCATTTGGTACATCTCTTTTTGAGGAGTCTAAGCAAATTAAGTTTCTATAATGTTTGATATTGGTCCTGGGAACTTTTAGCATGGAAAGGAGTAATTTAGCCATAGCTTTTTTGATAAACTTTCACCTAACCAACAGCAATTTGCTGTGCATAAATAAAAAAAAACATAATTAATTCCACTGCTGCTACATTTTAGTTTAGAGGTAAAGTGTGCAAACAGGCCCTTCGGCCCACCGAGTCTGGGGCAGCTAACGATCCCCGTGCACGTTCACTATTCCACACAAAACTAGGGACAATTTTCAATTATACCAAGCCAATTAACCTACAAACATGTACATCTTTAGAGTGTGGGAGGAAACTGGAAATCTAGGAACAAACCCACACAGGCCATCGGAAGAACATACAAATTCCGTACAGACATGCACCCATAGTCAGGATTGAACCCAGGGCTCTGGCACTGTAAGGCAGCAACTTTACTGTTGCACCACCATGCCGCCTGTGACTCATGACAATTATTATTGTGGAATTATTTTCATGATAATTTACTTTGGATGATGATTAACTTAATTAAGATTATTGCAATTCATAATTGCCGATTGTTTTGTTGTGGTAAAAGTTTTATGTTTCTTTGTTTCCTTTGCATTTTAAAAATGTTTTTGCCTCCTGTCTTCCTGACACCATCTTTTGTCCTGTTTTTATATAGTTCCAGTCTTAAAATAGAATGGAAGAATCTCATTCAGGTGCAGCCATTGAAGTCCTGGAAAGATCAAATTGTTGATAAAACTGATGTTGTGCCCTCTACATAAAGTCCAGATAATCTTTAGAGGAGTAATGATCTTGCAATTGATTCCTGAAATATATCAGTACTTGTGTGTTTTCAGGATCTAAATGTTGTCCATTAAGCACTACTCTCTGCTTAGTGTTATTCAACTAAGTCTTTGGAAAATCAAAAAATCTGACACCCTTTGCATTTTCTTTCTGTATGCACCCTCATTTCTTGAAATCAATTTTCAATATTAATATTGTTGAACAATATTAAAGAGTAATACTGGCATGACCTTAATTCTTGTCTTGCTAAATGAATATTGATTTCATTTCCAATGTGACCTCCAGAAGTATTCATTACCAGAAATTAACTTTAAATAGCTATTTACTTCTATAAGTCTTAAAGATGTGATTGATTACCTATAATTTCTTACAGGTGAAATACAATTTATCTGCACAAAAGATAGATGTAAACAGCTGAAGTAACTCGGGCAGCATCTCTGGAGAAAAGGAATAGGTGATGTTTCGGGTTGAGACCTTCCTTCACACTGAGAGTCAGGGGAAAGAGAAACTATATCTCTTGTTTTCTCTCAATTTGTTTTGAGAGCATGCTTCAGTTCACACACAATAACCTTTGTGAAAGGAAAAAAAAACAAGTTTTACTTTTTTTAGGACCATGCAATGCAATGTCTTAGGGATCATCACAAAAGCTTATTTCTCTATCTTTGATGAATTAAATGAACTTTTAAATTGCTTTGTAAATACATTATGTATTCAAGAATAATAGAAATAATAATATAAATGTTTTCTTTCTATTTCAGTGCGATAATGCTAAAGGGCTCAAAGCCTTCTTTGATGGCATCAAATATGGACCTAAACACTTGATGATCTTTGGTGGGGTGTGTCCTTCTATTACATCCATCATTGCTGAATCACTTAAAGAATGGAATCTGGTCCAGGTAAGAGATTGTGTTATTATTAATGCCTTGGACCTAAGGCATCTTAAGGATCAATTTGCTAGGCTTTAATTGTGTGTACAATTTCCAGTCATTTCTGCGAGTGAACAAAATATGCTGACCAGGAAAGTGTAAAAAAGGAATTAAGATTTTACGGTTGCTCTTTGCTTGTTGTATGTTATTTGATGATAGACGCACAAGTTATTTGATTTAAAAAAAATGTAATGTTGATAATATTTCAAACATGGTGATAAGTTCATGAGCTGAATTTTGTAAAGTTATAGATTTAATGTACAGCACTTAATGTACTGCAAATATAGTTAATCATTAATAATTTTGAAATGCAGATGAGCTGGATAATCATAATTACGTTGTAATTGCATAGAATTGAAGCATATTGGGGCTTCATGCTCATTCCAATGTTATGATATTATTATACACTTTGCAAGTATTGATTCATATGTTGATTAGTCATGTACTGGAGGCAGCTTAAACCTACATACAACAATTAACTGTGAATAGCTGCCACACTGCTCTTTGCAACATACAAAATCATTAGAATTTAGAAGAGCAGTATTATGAAAAAGATGTAATTATCACTGAAAGATGAGTACTTGGAGGCACACAGTCTTTTGAAACAGTGTAGATTGTTTGAACTTACAAGAAAAAATGGAAGTTGCAATGCTGGATATTAATGATGTCTTCACCTAGAACTTGAATAGTTTCACAATTAGATTTCTGCAATTGTGAGGAAAAGAAAATGGAAACATATTAGTCACAGGTGTCAGTGTATATTGCCCAAAAACAGAGGATGTGAAAGGAGATAGAGCAGGGTATTAATTCTTGACAGAGAAGAGAGCAGAAGGAAGGACTCTAAAAATAAATCATTTAATCTGCTTTGTACGTGGCTGCAGACGGAAATCAATTGATTACTGTTTGTCTGATTCCCATATTCTTCATTTAAAACTAAAAGCTTGTAAATTGTTTTAAAGCACTGCAATGCTAAACACGAGCGTTATGTTGACAGTGAACATATGATTGCTCTGATACAACACCGTCTATACTTGTATAATTCTGACATCTCGACACCCAAATGGGGATTTTCTAGTTTTGGACAGTTCGCTTTGATGAAAATTGCACCTGTCACTCTTCCGGCTCGCATCTGTCAACCTGACGACCAACGGGTTTGGTATTTAAATGCATGGCCTGCTGTTCCTTGAGGCATTTTACATTAAAACTATAATGAACGTGTACATAATTGGACAGATGTAGTAGGAACTAAAAGTCCATTTTAGCTGATAATTTTGGAAGTGATGGGAAGCACTGTTGTAGCTTCTAAAGAATTATATCATACCAGGTTTGTGCTGGGGATCTGGAATATATGATGAGGTAAATTGTCCATCTTGTAATTCACTTGGTCCCTTAGTATGATTTTACTCTTCACATGCAACCAATCACTCTTAAACCATATTACTGTACTACATTGTTTTTAACTAGCGTTACAGCAGCATTTAGTATTGTAAAATACTAACATAAATCATTACTGTTTAACTTTAGACACTTTACTCATTGGAATATGGTACAATAGGGCGGTCACGGTGGCACAGCGGTAGAGTTGCTGCCTTACAGCGAATGCAGCGCCGGAGACCCGGGTTCTATCCCATTTACGTGTGCTGCCTGTACGGAGTTTGTACGTTCTCCTCGTGCCTTCGTGGGCTTTCTCTGAGATCTTCGGTTTCCTCCCACACTCCAAAGACGTACAGGTTTGTAGGTTAATTGGCTTGGTAAATGCCCCCAGTGGGTGTAGGATAGTGTTAATATGCGGGGATTGCTGGTTGGCACGGACCCGGTGGGCCGAACAACCTGTTTCTCTAAACTAATTTAAAAAATCAGAATTTGTTGACTGCAGTGACAATGGAGTCTTTCCTGCACAAAAGGGAGCATGCATTGTCAATAAACAGTAACACAAAGACATTTTTCTTTGGCTGTTGTAGAGTCCTCCCTAAGTATGTGTATTTCTGCAGAAGAGATTGCCATATTTCCTTGATAAATCAGTTTGCCCACTACTCCACTTGGCTGAAAATTGTGTATTGATGGATATTACTTCAGAAAATGAGACTAACAAGAAAGGCTGAAACATTCACAACAATCTTCAGGTACGGCCATTATGCTGGCATCTGCCTATTAGGAGAAAATTAACCGTTTGCCCTGTTTACCAAGATCGGACTTTACTGGACTTTATCTTGCGCTAAACATTATTCCCTTTATCATTTATCTGTACACTGAGGATGGATTGTTTGTAATCATGTATAGTCTTTCCACTGACTGGTTAGCACGCAACAAAAAGCTTTTCACTGCACCCCAGTACATGTGATAATAAACTATACTAAAAAGACATTTTAAAATAAACCAGCTACCGTTCCATCATCCAGTACCATGGGTCAAACATCAATCTCAATTTGAGAAAAGTTATCTCAATTTGAGAAAGCTGCTGCAGTTGGTTAATAAGGTGGTGCTTTGAGGCCAAATTACTTTTATTATAAGGGGAGGGGGAAAATATTTGATTGTAAATTATTGCATTTCATTATGAGGTGCATTTCACCTCAAATTATTGCATTTCATTCATCATTTCAAATGAAATGAACCTCATGTAGCAAGACTTGGACTCCTTTCAGACTTGGGCTGATAATTGACAAGTGTAATTTGTGACTATCACCAACGTGTGAAATGTTGATACCAATTGACACTTGGGTGCATTGCTGTCATTAAATCCCACAGCATCAATGTGTTAGGTGCTTGATATGGTTAGTGGGAATTTTCAGCATTGATCACAAGTGAACTAACCACCAGCAAAGAGCAAGTTAGGTGATTAATTTCCTCATTCCAAGTACCCATTCGCCACTTGGCATGTCAGACAATGCAACACTTGGCCAGGTCGAAGTGCAGCTTCAACAAAGCTTAAAATTTAACAGCATCCACTTCAAAGGAGTCCACTTGATTGGCATCCTATTCATCATGCCAGGCGTTCTCATAATCCACTGCCAATGCAGAGTGGCTGCAACATGCACATTCCAAAAGATGCATTGCCACAACACATCAATCTTTCTGCGACACCTTCCAAGGTGAGTACTATTAAAAAAGACAATGGCAGCTTGTGAAAAGGCATCAACTTGTGCAATTCTATCTAAAGTTCTGCACTATCCTGAATGTAACATATATCGACCCCTCCACTGTGACTGGGTCAAAATCTTATGATTGGAATCATAAATTGAAGTAGTCCCCTCTCATCAATTGACCTGGTTTACGAGTACGAGTTGCTACACCTTGACAGTCTGGCTATAAATAAAATATATATACAAATTTAAAATAGTTATGACCTGGCGAGCCAACCCCTGCCCTATACTGTTACTTATCTATTTGTCACCGGATATAATTCTTGGGCTAACATTGTTGCTCCCCACTAAACTTGTAGTAATCTGGTAATGGCATGAGTTTATTCTGCTAAAATGTAATCCATATTGTGCATTATTTAAAAATTGCTAACTGGGCAGTAAGTGTTTGACAGATTGTAGGTATGTTACAATACCTACCTTTAGCAGCGCTGCAGTTCTGCCGCTCCTCGTGTGCATGACTCGGGCGCCTTTCAGAGGGGGACGGGTTTAAAATACCGTTTTTCCCTAGACAGTCCAAATCGATCCATGTCGGGCGATTTCATCGCTAAAGAGAAATCGCTCCAACATTTCATTCATGAAGCTATTTTTAAACTACGCTAGATTATTTATTAACTAGAGTAGTTTAAAAATCATCTTCTAAAGCTCTGAGCGCCGACAACAGAACGGACCTAACGTAGGGAGAAAATAAAGTGCACAGTTTTTTTTACTTTAAAACTTGGTTTTTCGGAAGGCTTTAATCACATTTTCATGTTGCGAAAAGGGGAAAAAAAAAATGTATGAACCGGCTGTATTTTTCATACCGACTTCACCGCAAACCACAACGTTCCAATCCACCGCATTCTACTAAAACCCACTCGATAGTTGATTTAAATGGCCATTAATTTACAGGCATTAAACACTAAATTCCTTCCATTTGGCCTATAAATTCATGAAAATTAGATTTAAAAATCATGTTACATTGTGGATTATTGTGTGAATGTTATTTGGACACTTAGGCAATTTAAAAAAGTTTATCTTTTCTTAAGAAATGGATAGATGTTTAGATCTAGTAATTGAATTTTGTAATTAGCTACAATTAGATAATTAACTAATTATATGCTTTAATTTCAGGTCATCCAAGTAAGATTGTTTCATATTTGTTTCAGAATGCTTCAATCTATAATAACTGAAAATGTCATTGAGTTCTCTTAATTTTTAAGAACGTTATGGACTTTTAACTGTTCTAGATCACAGCTTTTGAGTTGTCCATGGAAAGGCAATGTGGAACAAGATGCTAATTTCTGAGTATGGAAATGGCCATAACCTTTTTAATACTGAAGATATGAAAGTGAATTAGGTGTCAAATTAAACTTCTTTTTATGTTTTATCTGATGGGATAAATTGCAGACTTGATTTTTAAAACCTCAAAATTTTGTAACATTGCTACAGATTGCTTGTCAATGTAAATATATTTTTCAAAATAAATATCTAATTTATGCTTTCAAGTAAGTTTCAATATTTGTTGGTGTGCTTAACATTACTGCCCTAGATGAGGATATAATTTTAACATTGGTCCCACAATTTAACCACAAAACTGATGATGTGATTGGTATGTCCCAAAAATTAATTGAATGTGAACGAGCCTTGGGATTTTAATGTCCTGAGGATATTATCAGACACTGTATAAATCCTATTGTTTCACTATGTAAAAACATGCACAGCACAGGAATTATTAGGTCTATTAAATTGTTCAATTTGTATGCAGATTATCATTGCCTTGTGAGAGCATTAAATCCACAATGGAACTAGTGGTATCTACTCCATTTTTCCAAATCTCTTGATTTAAATTATTATCCACAAATGACTTTGTGATGAATATAATATCTTAATCGTAGGAACTACCCCTTTTTATTTTAATGTCCTTCAGTATTAATTATCTTTGCACTCATTGTCTTGTGCGACGCAATTATAGAATTCCTTGCAAGTCTGATGTGTGAATGTGTAACTTCTACCTTCCACAGTATATTGCTGACACACTGCTTTTATGCACGATGTGTGAGTAATATTCAATGAATTTAGTTTATTGTCATGTATACCAAGTGAAAAGCCTTTGTTGTGTGCTGATCAGTCAGTGGAAAGGCAATACATGATTACAATCGGGCCATCCACAGTGATGCCAAAATTTCACCCTTTGCTTCTGTTTTATCTATGTATTGCAGAAAATTTGATATTTGCATCTTCTGGCTGCTCTTCTTGGCCTCTAAATTATGTGTTGGGCCCACCTTAATAACTTCTATCATTTTACAGAAAGGGTTGGTCTGAAGAGCTTGTGAGGCAGATTAATGGGACAGCACTTTCCTTCCTACTTGATAAAATGTGAATTTTCTCCTAATTGGAATCCATTGTTTTCGCATAATGTTGTAAATATGGGTGCTGGTTCATTTGAGGCTCCTTTAAAATTAGCTCAAATAGCAGCTTTAAAAAAAAAGCAAATCTTGAACAGCTATTTTAAATCGTTGATAAAATCTGAATGTCAAATACTCTCTTATTAACATATTCATTGTTTTATTCATCCATCAAAATTAACTATTATTTGTGTTGTGCACACAGCATTACATGCAGAAATGATTTCAACTGCTTATCAGTAATAAACCTCAACATAAGCTGTCTGCCAAATATTGTGCTCAAGAAAATGGCAACTGGTAAGAGTGTTTAAACATTGTGGTGGGAGGCAAATGTAATGCTCTCATACACTAAGGACTCGTATATAATAACGCTGTGAAACTAAGACCTGTCTTCTGCTCACTATGCCATTTGCAGTGCAAGCCGAGAAAAATCCCCTGGTCTAGGACTGTAGGGAAGAGGCTGGAATGTGCTCGGATTGTGGCATTGTAAGATGAGGAGGAGGGGTCCACAATTGATGTTTGAGGTTACTTTGCAGGGTGGGTGGGGACACTGGATGTAACTTCAAGGTATGATAAAGCAAGGCCTCTAATATCTTTTTCAGACCTACTTCAAGATTGGCTGTGCCAGCTACATGCATTAGCAATAATCATAAGTGGAGTGTTGATGCACATGGTGCGCTGTTAGATAACATTGCACGTGTCCATGGTTTTCAGTGCTGCAAGTAAACCAAAGACGATTTAATCCACGCTGAATTAATTGTATGTTACTGATAGTTTTATGACAAATTCAGTTGCATAAGTGCACAAATATGTGTTGAATAACATAATTTACAGGTCAGTGTTTACAAGCGTTTTTTTTAGATTCGTAGAAATCCATCATATTCTTAGCACAGCAACTTGTTCCTTCCACGACCCCTGTAAACTGATGAATCCCATCAGTTGCTCGCAGGTGTTTAAACCACTTGTACAGCTTGAATTGTGCTTGACTTGCTGTTATGGCACTGGATGTAATATTGACTTGCTAGAAATGGAGGAGCTAGGTCATTGAAAGCAACGAGGAACTTCAGCTTTGTGTCAACTGCCTCACCAGCTCCACCACTGCCAAATCTTAATCCGCACATTTCCCTCATCCAAGCTTGTTCTCTCTAATGCTTCGTACAACTCGATCAGTATTCTGCTTTGCTTGAGGTACAAATCCTTGCAACTCCCGGAACTTGTAATCCACCTGGCGTGTTGACAATGTCCCTGTCACCAACCTCTTTGGTCTCCAATCACCGCTGACCTTTATATACACATCCCTGGTTATAAATTACCGATGGCGGGACTCCAGCTTGCTCTTATACCACAAATTGTGACCGTTTTTGTCATGGTTTTGTTGTCAAAAATAATTGGTAACCTTGTGCATAAATATGCCTCATTGAATAACTTCATTTCTAAATCACCATTTTAGGAAGATATTTTGTATTAGACCAAATGCAACATTTTCTTGTATTTGACTGGTATCCGTAAGATGTTGAATACATTTTATTAGCCAAATATGTATACAAACAAGGAATTTGCTTGGTGCTTTGCTCGCAAGTACCAACACAATATACAGTAGACAATTAAAAATAAAACATTATAATTGAAACATGTGAAGAATTAAATAAAATACCAGAGCAAAAGTAGGCTACAGATTTTTGGTTATTGAGTAGAGTTACTGCTCATGGAAAAAAAAGCTGTCAGTCCAGAGTCGGCTTCCGGAGGGAAGTGCTTCAAAGACTTTGTGGTGAGAGGGGTCAGAGATGATCTTACCCGCTCGCTTCCTGGTCCTTGCAATGTTCATTTTGCTGATTGGGGGGGGAAGATTGCAGCCAGCAACCTTCTCGGCTGATCGAACGATGCGCGGCAGCCTCCGGATGTGGTGCTTGAGGGCTGAGCCAAACCAGACCATGATGGAGACGGTGAGGACAGACTCTATGATGGCAGTATAAAACTGGACCATCCTTGTCTGTGGCAGATTGTGTTTTTTTAGCTGCCATAGGAAGTACATCCTCTATTGGGCCTTTTTGACTGTGGAGTCCATGGTGGCCTCCCATTTAAGGTCCCAGGAGATGAAGGGTTCCAAGGAACTTAAATGACTCCACAGATGTGACTGTGGTGTTGTTGATGGTGAGTGGGGAGGGGGAGCTCGCCTAATGTCTACAATCAATTCCACTGTCTTAAGAGCATTGAGCTCCAGGTTGTTGCGATGGCACCAGGATGCCAGCTGTGTCACTTTTTGTCTGTAGGCAGATTCCTCCCCATGCGGGATCAGTCCAATCAGGATTGTGTCATCGCAAACTTGAGAAGCTTGACAGAGGTGTCTGTGGAGGTGCAGTCATTGGTGCAGAGAGTGTAAAGGAGAGGGGAGAGTACGCAGCCTTGCGGTGTTCCTGTGCTGTGGGCCTGCGTGTCCGAAATGTGCTTTCCCAGCCTCGCATGCTGCTTCATGTCTGTCAGGAAGTTGATGATCCCCTGACAGAGGGGTTCAGGCACTGTCAATTGGGAGAGTTTGGAGTGTGGTAGCTTTGGCACAATGGTATTGAATGCAGAGCTAACATCCACAAACAAAATCCTTGCATAGGTCCATGGCGGTCTAGGTACTGGAGGATGAAGTACAGGCCTAGGTTGACTGTGTCATCCACTGATCTATTTGCCCGGTATGCAAACTGCAGTGAGTTCAGCAGGGGTTTGTGATATTTTCCAGGTGGTCCAGCAGAAGTCTGTCAGCGGTCTTAATGATTACAGAGGTCAGTGCAACAGGCCTGTAGTCATTAAGACCAGTAATCCTTGGCTTTTTTGGTACAGGAACAATAGCGGAGACTTTGAAGCAGGCAGAGACAATGCAGGTTTGCAGGGACTGATTGAAAATGTCTGTGTAGATTGGTGGCAGTTGTTCGGCACAAAGCTTGAGGGTAGAGGGCGAAACATGGTCCGGTCCTGTTTGAGGTGAAATCGCACAGGATACAGTTTATAAATTGAGTATCTGATCACTCAAACAGTTTATTGGTCTTTTATAACAGTTTTACTGTGACAAATATCAACCCTTGTCTACTGTGTTAATATCAATTGAAAAACTCTCAGTCAATTGCCTTACTGTGCATAAACAGGTAGTAATTTCCTGGAGAAAGCTATGGAGCAGTTGTTTGCTGGTTACACATGCTCCATTGTAGTGGACGACATTCTTGTTGCTGGACGAATTGTCGAAGAACACAATGCTAATCTGACAAAGGTCCTGGACTGCGCCAAGGCCATTAACCTCAAGCTCAACCTACAAAATTGCAAATTCAGGATAAGTGAGGTGAAATACATGGGCCAAAGGTTCACTATGGACGGCCTAAAATCTGATCTGGCAATCAAAGAGCTTCCAGCACCCACAGACGTGCTCAGACTACAAAGATTCCATGGCATGGTGAACTATTTGAGCAAATTTATTCCGCACTTCAGTGAAATATCGGCCCTGTTGCGCCAGCTTACACTCAAAGACCTTGCATGAGCAACAGCAGGGGGCGTTCAACACTCTTAAGCAGCAGATGTGCTCCTACTCTTGCTTATTTTGATCCTAAATGACCGGTCACACTGACTTGTGACACTTCACAACACGGACGAGGCGCAATGCGGCACTAAGCCTGTTGCCTATGCCTCACGCACAATGACTGACACAGAACAATGATATGCCCAAATTGAGAAAGAGCTACTGGCGGTTGTTTTTGCCTGCAAGAAATGTGAAGACTTTATCTTTAGACATGCGGTCACAATTGAAACCGACCACCAACCTCTGATCAGCATGCTTAAAGAGGATACTGCTACAGCTTCAAAAATATTGTTCTGATTGTTCAATTGTTCCGTCTTACAAACGTGGTAAGGATATGCACCTGGCTGACCCCCTTTCGCGCGCACCCCGGAAGATCTGTGAGGGTCCGTCCTGGCCGGATTATGGCTTTATCGTAATGACTGTATTCCTCGTCCTGTGTGGATGATTTGGCTGCCCACCCTGCTGCTGACAGTACTTTATGGTCGATTGCCTCCGTCATTAAACGCGGTTGGCCAGACAAACACTACAACGTTCCGTTGCCAGTTCGGCCTTTCTTTGCCATCCGTGATGAGCTAGTGCTGCAGGATGGCATTGTTGTAAAAGGACATAACGCTGTGGTCTCTGCTTCGCTGCACAGTAAGTATTTTAACGCTGTCCAAGGGCAAGAAACATGTTTTACTGGCCTGGCTTGTAATACATTACAGAGAATGTTGCGTCCTGTGCAGTGTGTAACAGCATGGCAGCTCATCATCGAAAGCAACCACTTCTTTCACATCCGGCTCCTGCTCTCCCGTGGTCTACAGTGCAACTGACATATTTGAATGGCATGGCAGGCAGTATATGGTAATTGTCCATTCGTATACTGGATGGTTTGAAATGGATTTTCTTAGCAGCCCCACTTCTCGCCGGGTAGTTTCAAAGCTAGCTCGCCATGTTGCAGACGACGGAGCTCCGTGCATACTGTTATCTGATAACGGCAGTCAATTTACCAGCCAACATTTCAAGAGTTTGCTGCACGCTGGGGTTCTTGCCACATCACAAGCAGCCCTGAATATCCACAGTCGAATGGACTAGCTGAGCAGGCTGTCAAGAGTGCCAAACAGCTCATGGAACGATCCCACAAAGCTAATTCCGATGTGTACCTGTATCTGCTCAACCTACGCAACAGCTCCCGCGACCCCATTATGGGCTCACCCGCTCAACGTTTATTGTCAAGGCAGACCCGAGCCACGGTGCCTGTGGCTGATCAGGCATTGGTCACACAGGTGGTTCCACCATCGGATGTCCAATCCAGGTTACAACAAAGGCGTGACATTCAAAATCAGCGGTATTACAAGACAGTGGTATGACACTAACCAAGGGGCAGGTGGTTAGTTTGCAGACTGACAAAGGCCCTGACCGTATCGGTGTAATTTCTGGAACTGCTTCTGAGCCACGCTCGTATCTGGTCAATGGCGATGGCGGCACCTGCAGACGTAACAGACAACATCCTGCCTGTGAATGAGCCGACTACACCTCCGTAATATCCAGTCCTACAAGTGTACTGCCGTCTGTGCCCAGCAGCATTGATCGCCTACGCCAGCACAACAACCCACTTTGGGAGCAGCTGCTTTGCCAGTGGCAACGCCCCCTCCGCCCGTGCTGCAGTCCCCTGTTTCATCACCGGGAATGCAGGTTCAATCTCCGACACCTGTGCAGCCATCGGCTCTGTCCCGGATGGGGAAAAACGGAGATGGTATTTATCGCACACATGCTGGTCGTGTTTGCAAGCCCACAGTGAAGTACCCGGGCTATGTTTGACTTTCCTCCAGCTTATTATCAATTGCTATGCATGCCTTATTTAGTCAATGGTTTTCTACTGACATTTAATTCTTTAAGAGGAAGGATGTAGATCAGTGTCACTCATGTTGTGAGTCATGCTTTGTAGGTACGCCCACTAGTTTAACAGAAAGCTGCTCATTCCTTTCTCCCTCAGTCTTGAGTTCCGTATTAAGATGAGTTGTATGCTGTAACACTAATAAAGTCTTTGGATCTTAATCACTGTGTGTGACCTAAGTTATTCCAACAGCAGAAGCTCGACCGATCCCTGCTTGTATTTGTAAGTTATTTAGCAAGAAACCTATTTGAGCAGGGGGATCATTTCCACGCACTAAGTTTGTGTGCAGACTTGCAATGAGTTGCATGTTGTCCAACCATGCCGTCAAGTACTGAACATGTTTATAGCAAGTAATAGAGTAAAAGCACAATTCTCAAATGCAGAGGGCTGGATAGTGTGTGCGTGTTTGTGTATCCATCTGATTTACTCCATGCTGGCTTGTTGATTGTTTTCTGCGAGTAGCCAACTTATTACAGGTTCATTGGTATTTTCTCCGGTCTGCTGAGGATTTTGATTCCTTATAAAATCTTTGACTATTTGTCTAACATGTATTTACTGCATGGGTGGTCTGCCTGTGGCTGGAATTGGAGGGTGAGCAACACTGAGTGGTGGAAAACAAAAGCAGAATTGATTGCTTTTCATTCCTGTCACAGCTCTTGGCGTACTGTTATTACAAAGGTGGCTCATTTCCGTTTTGTTCCTCAACCAAATTTATAGAATAGAAATTATTTTCCATTGGATTAATTCCTTTTAGAAAACTATTTCCACAGCCCTTGCATGCAGCCAGTTCCTGGTCAAACACTTGAAATGCCAAAGCCTAGAAGGCTACAAACAGAGTGTTTGAAAATTAGTTGAGCATAGAATGAAACTTGATGCTTGGACAAGCTCTTAATATGAGCTGAGCCCGACCTCATCAGCATTTCTGCTGACATGAATACCAGATCGGGAGTCGAGAATACCAGGACCAGGAGTAGTAGGTCCTCGGGTGCTGCCAGTCCTGCTTGTTCCTTTATTTTGCATTTTTGTTTTGTTTTGCCACAACAAATCCCCACACGTTTAGGTATTACTAATTTAAGGAATCGCTCTGGGAAAACCTTTGACTGTCTAGTGTGTCGATTTATGAGCTGGAGGAATTTTGTGATAGGCATGTGCGATACAAGATTGCTGTAGATGAGTCCTTCTGAGTCTTAGAGATTCATTGATGGATCGTGATATCTTTCACAAGCTAGGATAACACAGACAGTACAGGCAGGTTGGCTGTTCGAGGAGCAGGCATTCTATCACTGAATGGATAACCAAGGATTGGTTTTCCGATTTGTTAGTTGTGCCATCCTCTGAATCTTGCACCACAATTGCTCCATTGTCTCTTATTTCCAGACCTCCTACCTAATCCTCCACTAATGTCATTGTCAATGATCTTCCACAAAACACTCCTTTTCCCACCCCCATCTTTCCCTCACTGACACTACTTCATATTCCTCACCCCAGATTGCCCAAAGTTTTTTTTCACTGTAATCTCGATTCATGTAACAAAAATAAATAAATAGACTAAATGTTCCTAATTTTCTGGCGTTTCCTTCATTGGTCTTCACAACAGCTGCCCTGAAGTACTAATGCGGGAATCACATCTCGTCTCAAAAAGAAAAAGAAGCTTTCACAACTTGAGGCAGCAAGTAACCTGGCTGAAGAGAAGCACAGCTGGAGAGTGCTTGTGGGGCAAAACCCACTGGACTTGGAGCGCTTCAGAATCTTGATAACAATCCCGCAACTAGAGGGCTCCGACGCACATAACATACATTTTTAGATGATGTATGAGCATTAATAATTGAAGCTGGAAATGCATGTGTGCGCAACACACTGAGATTTGAGAACTACAGTCGTGCTCTGAGCTCCATGCACAGCTCAAATCAAAATTGCCAATTAGGTGAGACACGAACAACTCCTTGGAATTTGGAGGAAGGAAATGAGAACTTTGCTTCAACTGGAAGTGATCTTCATGCTCCTTTTCCTGACCTGATTCAGGAAGCTGAAAAATGGTGAGCATTTTGTGTTGACAAAATGGAGAGAAAATTAAAAAAGAAACTGCAGATACTGGAAAGCTGAAATAAAACAGAAAATGTTGTAAATACTCATTAAATCTGGCCGTATCTGTGGGAAGAGAAATAGAGCTACTGTTTCATGCCAAATACACTAACTGAGTTGAATCTGTTTCACTGAAATAAAATAATGGGTGTCATGCATGAAAGCTCTTGCAACAACTGTGGATTAATTGGAAAAACATCCAAGTGTTTTCAGCGGATCCACCTTTATTACCAAAAGTGAAGATCACATGACTGATACATCATAAATAGTTAAAATATTGTGAAAAGTTCAGTCCTTCAAAGCAATTCCCTGTTCCTGTTATCCATATATAAATATGAGAAATTCAAACTCCACAGGTAGTTAACTGACCCTTGACATTTACAAGATGTTGGGAGAAAAGGTGCAGCAATTATTCAGAAGGCTCAAAGTCAATGGTGGGGAAGTGATCATTTTGAAAATCTAACAATGAAAGTTGACAGCCGAGCCAAATTACATTTTCAAACTAGGAAATTTAAATCTACATTAAAAGCTTGCAGGTTGCATAGCTCTTGTTGTTGGAGTAGGTAGAATGGATTTGAGGCAAGTATTTAAATGTTTTTAAATGCCTTTCAAAAACTAAGATGTGATCAGGTGTATAAATTTAGGCACATCAAAGGCATGATTGTTGAAGGAAAGACACTGAATAGAACAGAAGAGCAAACTTGTGAAAATGGCTTTAGGGCTGAATGTTATGAACTAAGACAAAACTGATGAACTCAAGGGTGGGGATCTTGAAATTCATTCTTTGTGATATGGAACCAATTAATCCTTAAGCAACACATAAAGGACACTGAGGGATCAGGATGGGATTCCGATGGAGTTTGGGTTTGTGCAATGGAAGTTGGGGATCAACTGTAGCAGGATATTAAAAATGTCTGTCGGATATTCAGATATGAAGAAATAAGTTGGAGAGCGCAACGTTAAAGAAATAGGCAATCCTTGTGTTGGAGCAATTAGTCATAGATGTACATTTATACAGCATGGTTTTTGGCCCAACTCATCCATGCGGACAGACAAAGGTGACTTCTTGAGCAAGTCCCATTTGCTTAAAAATTTGGCGCATGTACCCCTCTACACCTTTTTATGTATCTGACTATATGTCTTTTAAACCTTGGAATTATATTTGCCTCTATTACTCCCTCTGACGCCTCAAGCCATGAACACCACTAGTCTACATAGGGAAAACCTGCACCTCGGGTGCACTAAAGCTGTCTCCTCTCATCCTAAAACACTGTCTTTTAGTTTTGGATTCCCTTACACAGGGAGAAAGACTGTGACCCATCCAGCTTATCTATATCTCTCTTGATTTTATAAATCTCCAAGCTCACCCCTCTGCCTCCATCACCTAAAGCAAAACAATCCCAGCCTATTCAGTTTCTCCTAACTTGTGCCTGTCTATCCCAGCAACACATTAATTAATCTTGTCTGCATCCACTTCACCTTAATCACATCCTTCTTATAATATGGTCATTGGACTGCACATAATATCCCAGGTGCAATCTCACCAATGACCTATACAGCAGTTACATGATGTTCCAATGCTTGTACTCAATGCCCTGTCTGATGACGGCAAGCACACCATATGCATCCTTAAATACTTTCTGTTGCCGTATTCTCTGCAGAGCCCTGCCATTCACTGTGTATGTAAGGGCAGTTTTATGCACACAAAATGCATTACTTTGCTCTAGTCTGAATAAAATTCTCAGTTATTCCTGATCTAGTAGACATCCTAGACTCAAAAAGCTGGAATAACTCAGCAGGACAGGCAGCATCTCTGGAGAGAAGGAATGGGTGACGTTTTGGGTTGAGGACCTTCTTCAGACTGGTTAGGGACAAGAGAAATGAGAGATATAGACGGTGGTGTTTAGTTTAGAGATACAGCATGGAAATTGGCCCTTCATCCCACAGGGTCCATGCCGACTAGCAATCCCCGCACATTAACACCATCCTACACCTACAAGGGACAATTTTGACATTTAATCTACAAACCTGTGCATCTTTGGAGTGTGGGAGGAAACTGAAAATCTTGGAGAAAACCCACGCTGGTCACGGGGAGAACATACAAACTCCATATGGACAGCACCTATAGTTGGGATAGAACCCGGGTCTCCGGGCTGAATTCGCTGTAAGGCAGCAACTCTACCGCTGCGCCACCGTGGAGAGATAAAGAATGAAAGATATGAAAAAAGTAACAATGATTAAGGAAACAAGCCATTGTAAGCTGTCTGTAGGGTGAAAATGAGAAGCTACTGCGACTTGGGTGGGGGTGAGATAGAAAGAGAGTGAATGCCGGGCTACCTGAAGTGTGAGAAATCAATATTCGTACCACTGGGCTGTAAGCCGCCCAATCGAAATATGAGATGCTGTTCCTCCAATTTGTGTTTAGCCTCACTCTGCCAATGCAGGAGACCGAGGGCAGAAGGGTCTGTGTAGGAATGGAAAGGAGAATTAAAGTGTCCATCAAACGGGAGATCAGGTTGTTCACGTGGGCTGAGCGAAGGCGTTCCGTGAAATGATCGCCCAGTCTGCTTTTGGTCTTGCCGATGTACAAGAGTCCCCATCTTGAACAATGGATACAGTCGATGAGGTTGGAGGAGATGCAAGTGGTTCCAGACATCCTAGACAACCTTCCTAATTTCCTGCCAATATTTGGTATGACCTTCAAACTTACTAATCATGCCACCTATAATCTCTTCAAAATCATTAATATACAAGATAGCAGGGGACCTAGCATAGATATGCCACACACCGTTGGTCACAGGTAACCATCCACTACCACCCACTGACTCCTTCCACCAAGCCAATTTTGTGTCCAGCTCATATTGGATCTCATGTGATCTATCAAATGTGGAGAATGAAGCAAAGCTTGGGATGTCACAGTGAGCCTACAATGAACAGTGGTTACTTGACCAGATCTACCTGGATAATAATCCAAAGAAGAGTTCAAATCTTACCAATATTTGAATTTAGTTTAAAACAAGTTATCAACTGGTAACAAATATAATGTGTTGCAGAGACTGAGGTGGGATTTAGCAGATTGAGCACTTGGTGTTTTTTGATGAGTGTTCAAAAATATAATAAGCACACAGAAAGCCAGAAAGGTACTTCTTTCCTTTAAGGAAAGATAATCTGAAATGAAGAAAGTTGTTTGAGTGTGTTGAATGGACAAAAGTTGAAAGGTAAATTTGGACTCGGTGGACTAATTTAAATAGATTATTGCTTCATGATGGTCAGAGCCTGAGAATAATTGGAGTTGAGGGAAGATCTGTTTGTGTATGAAATATTGGCAAACAATTGTAATGTTAGCTAGATCATGCAAATTAAGCTTAAGAACCCAGCTGTTTGTTAGATTGATTTCAGCAGTAAAAATAATATTCAGCAATGCTAATCCCATTAATCATCATTTGCTAGCCTTATACTAGCCTCATTCACACTGCCTTATAATTAGCTGGATTTCGGTTTTCCGTTATTTATTACCACTTTTTGATCTTTAAATGGTTATTTTTCCAACTGGAACTTTGTACTTAGTACTTTGGTTTTGTAGTTCCTGTTTTTAAAAGTTGTCTGTCCAATGATTGTTTGGCCCTTCAGTTGTGGGGATGGGACTGAAGATATTTAAATCATTGGAGCGGGTGCAGGGCAGAGATAAAATTGCCTGCTGGGATGGTTTCTTGCTTGCAACTTGCAGTATCTTCATAATTTGCATTTTCCCATGCAAAAGCCATGCTGACTATTCCTAATCAGTCCATGCGAACCCTGAAGCTCTTGGATCTTATTACTAAAAATCTCCTCCAATAACTTTCCTATAACTGATGTCAGGCTCACCGGCCTTTAGTTCCATGGTTTATTCTTGCTAGCCTTCTTAAATAACGGTGTAAAATCAGCCACCCTCCACTCTTCTGAAACTTCATCTGCGCCTAAAGATGAGCAAGTATCTCTGCAAGGGCCTCCACCTTTCCACAAGTTCTAAGGATACATTTTATACTGCACTGGCGATTTCTACACATTAGTGCACTTTAAAATTACCCATACCTTCTCTTTTTTAAATTTGTACGTGATCTACATTATCACAACTCCTATTCCTCAATTTCTGAACTTCCTTGGTCTTCTCAGTAAAAATAGGTGATAAGTATTTCCTTAATATCTACTTTTCTTATGGCTCTCCACAAAGATAGTCATTCTGATATTTAAGGAGACCTATTTTTTCCTTTGCCCCACTTTAACTCTTGATATACTTGTAGAATCTCTCAGGATTTGTTTTACCTTGCCTGTCAGCTCCATTTTATGTTGTACTTGTGCCCTCCTGTTTGCTTCATTCAGTGCACCCACACACATATTTGAGAAGGGATTCTCTTGAATCAGACTGCAAAGTGGTCACCGGGTTTGTGCTTAGTCTTGCCGATGTACAGAAATCCACATTACAAAAAAACGATGCAGTAGATTAAATTAGACCAGGTGCAGGTGAAACTCTCTCACCTGAAAGATCAGCCTCATCTGTTTAACATTATAAATTCACGTGCACCTCCTTTAACAAGTTCACATGCTCCTCTTCTAACCTCATCAACCCAGCAGTCCTTCCAGGTGAGAGAGAGGTTCACATGTATCTCCTCTAACCTCATTACTGCATTTGGTGTTCCCAATGTGAGACCAAAAGTAGACTCAATTAAAGCTTTGCTGAGCACTTACGCTTGGTCTGCCAAGGCTGACTGAATCTCTCTGTTGCTAACCACTTTAACTCCCCTTCCCACTCCCACACTGATCTTTCTCTCTTCGGCCGCCTCCATTGCCAGAGTGAGGCCTCATGTAAACTGGAGGAATGGCACCTCATCAGTGATGTGCGGTGAGGTCAATGGCTGGGGAGGCACTGGTAGTATCAGTGGCCTGGCCCTCCCTGTATTGATCACCGCATCTCACCGAGGAGAGAGAGGGGTGAAGCCGTGGCTGGGAGGGAGGGGGGGAGAGATAGAAAGAGAGAGGGAGAGAGAGGGGGGGAGAGATAGAAAGAGAGAGGGAGAGAGAGGGGGGAGAGATAGAAAGAGAGAGGGGGAGAGAGAGAGGAGGGGGGAGAGATAAAAAGAGAGGGGGGGAGAGAGGAGGGGGGAGAGAGATAGAAAGAGAGAGGAGGAGAGAGAGGAGGGGGGGAGAGATAGAAAGAGAGAGGGGGAGAGAGAGGAGGGGGGAGAGAGATAGAAAGAGAGAGGGGGAGAGAGAGGAGGGGGAGAGAGATATAAAAAGAGAGGAGAAGAGAGAGGAGGGAGAGAGTTAGAAAGAGAGGGGAGAGAGAGGAGGGGGGAGAGAGATAGAAAGAGAGAGGGGGAGAGAGAGGAGGGGGGAGAGAGATAGAAAGAGAGAGGGGGAGAGAGAGGAGGGGGAGAGAGATAGAGAGAGGAGGGGGGAGAGAGATAGAAAGAGAGAGGGAGAGAGAGAGGAGGGGGAGAGAGATAGAAAGGGAGAGGGAGAGAGAGAGGAGGGGGGAGAGAGATAGAGGGAGAGAGAATTATGAGAGAGAATGGGGAGAGAGAGAGAATGGGGAGTAAGAGAAGGGAGAGAGGAACGATGGCACATTATAACCCGCAGCCGTTCCATTCTGACTGCCGCCAAACCCCCCCACCGCACCATTGTACCCGTCTTCACGGCGGCCCAGTGATGTCTCGGCTCTGACAATTCGAGGGATCTAACCGGTAACAACACTAAGAGCAGCCCCAGGCCGCCGCCGCGCTCCCCGACTCGAATCTGAGCTTGGAAAATCAGGTGGTGGGCCTGATGTGTCCCGCGGGCCATATTATGGAGACTCCTGCCTTACATGAACTAAACAAAAATGTACAGAAGTACAAAAATTGATTACTTTATTATTGTGATGTATAGATCTATTTAAAAGAAAAATCTAATAACTTTCTAATATACCGACAAAGTCTACCTTCCCAAGTGGCGTATCTTGTTCCGCTCTTGAATCAGACTGCAAAGTGGTCACCGGGTTTGTGCTTAGTCTTTGGTCTGTGCTGCTGAAGCTAGCTAACATGGAGGGAGATTGAGGTAGCGTCAATTACGTGGGCTGAGCCAACGTAATTGACGCATGCTCTTCCTCCACTGGGCTCAAGACACGCCCCCTTGTGAGACAGACGTGATCTCTGCCTCCCCTGGTGTTTTTTCATTGCAGTTTTATGTGAGACCAGTGAGAACAAATGTAATATCATTATATGTGAAATACGCTTCCTGGAGTATGGAAGCAAAGAACATGTAATGAAGGGGCTTACACATATTACATTGGTGACATACATAGAGATGGTAACAGGCACACATTTATTGCCTGCACTCCATGCAGTTTCTAAGGGGTTGCACAATCAGAGGGGAGGCTCAGCTCGCTGCTGCCTCACCTCACATCTCTCCATGTATTTGCAGTGGAGCTGCGAAAATTTTGCGATTTTGACTATAAAAAATGATTAGATTCATATAGAAATGACATTTATAACACAGATCAGTGGAAAATTCTTTATATTTATTTTACTTTATTATTTTTCTTTACTTTTCTTAGCAGTTATTTTCATTGGGAGTATGACAGGTAAGCTTCTGCCTCCCTTGCCTCCCCTGCAAGACCGCAAGTCCCTGCATCTCGTATTGCAATTGGGTAGCTTGCAACCAATTGCTATGAACTTTGAATTTTACAATTTTCACCCACAATGCCTTCCTTCCAACTCCCCTTTCTCCACCAAGAATCCCCTCCTTCTTCCCCCCACACAGAATCCTCACACTGGTTTTCAATGGGTTTTATACAGTTTACAATGGATACGTAATCTGCAACTTTCTATCCCATAACAATTCTGTTATTCGGCCTCTTAGGGGTCACACCTGTTTTCCATCCCTGGCCTTTCTCCAACAAGCAAATAACCCCCTTGCCTCTGTTCACCAATTACTGGCCATGCTCTGTCCTGCCCCTTCTCTATCCCAGCTTTCTTTACTGCCCCTGCCCACCTACAATCAGTCTGAAGAAGGGTTCTTACCCAAAACATTGGTTATCAATGTTCTCCAAGGATGCAGCCCGACCTAGCATTTTGCATCTATCTTTGGAGTAAACCAGCATCTGCAGTTTCTTGTTATCACATTTTGAATGTCCCCCATCTACTTGAAAAGCTGCGAATATATCTATTTTCTCCTGGAGAAATGACTCTTCAACATTTGTTCAGAATTTTTAATTTGGTTTTGAATACTGGTATTTTATCAATTTTTGAGCATTGTATCCCAATCTTTTTTTTTAGCCAAAGTATGCCTCTCATCTCAATTTTGGCTTAATTTAAGTTCAAGTGGACTTTCCAACATGGAAACAAAATATTGTTATTACTTGGAAGATTCCTTAACATAGGATCACTGAGCTTGACTGATTAAAACTTCTTGGAGGGGTTGAGCTCGCACAGGGAGAATGCTACTGTTGGCTGCAGAGTATAGATGGGTCACGGTCTCATAATAAAGGGCAGGACTGAATTGAGGAAAAATGTCCAAAGCAGAGTCTCTGGCATTCTTTATGGAGGGCAGTGGAGGCTCAGTCATTTTTTTATTTATTACATTAAAAACTGAGATTGTTTGGATCAGATTGTAAGGATGAGCAGGAAAGTAATGTTGAGCTAAAGGTTTTGTGTTGAGTGGTGATGCTTGCTCAGGGTGCACCGTAGAGAGCATGCTGACCGGTTGCATCGTGGCTTGGTTCGGCAACTCGAGTGCCCAGCAGCGGAAAAGACTGCATAAAGTTGTAATCACTGCTCAGTCCATCATCGGCTCTGACCTCCCTACCATTGAGAGGGTCTATCGCAGCCGCTGCCTCAAAAAGGCTGCTGGCCTCATCAAGGATCCATACCATTCTGGCCACTCTCTCATCTTCCCCACTGCCTTCAGGTAGAAGGTACAGGAGCCTGAAATCTGCAACATCCATGTTCAGGAATAGCCACTTCCCCACAGCCATCTGGCTATTAAACTCAACTCAAACTAAACTCTGAACATTAATAGCCCATTGCATTTTATCTGAATATATATATATGTGTGTGTGTGTATATATATATATAATGTGTGTGTATTCAATAGTATATGGTCACACTGATCTGTTCTGTATTTATTTATGCCTACTTTATTCTGTTGTGCTGAAGCAAAGCAAGAATTTAATTGTCCTATCTGGGACACATGTCAATAAACTCTCTTGAATCTTGGGTGTGATGGACTTGAGACAGGAGTCACTCAGCAGGCCAGGCAGCAAGCAGCTGAATTGTCTACTCTTGCTCTTTTTAAAACTTTTCTTGCATCTTAGAAAAGATACATTAAAATGTCTTGTTCCCTAGGCTATTTCAAAAATTCCCCTGTATACATTTGTGAGCACAAGGCGGCGAATCATAATTGTTCTCTTTATTCTCACTATCCCATTTCTTTGCATAAAAATTAAAACCTGTTTTTATATTTTGACAGATCCTTATTAGCTTTTATTTCTGCTTCATCAGTGCCTCTTGGCCAACAGTATTTTACATACATTGTCTATTTTGATTTTTGGATTATCAGCATTGGCCTCTTTTGCTTTTTCATTCATTCTGTCATAGTATCTCTTGCTGTCTTTTGTCTGTCTGTTAATTAGAACATAAACTAGGAGGAGGCCATTCAGCCCCTCGTGCCTGCTCTGCTTTTGAATAAAATCCAAATTATTAATTTGCCTCGCTACCACCACTTCCCTGAATATTCTACGTCATGTTCTTTTTAGCCAAGATCATTCCATACTATTACCCTTCAGATAAGCACACTCCTTCTCTGTCTTGACTGTCCTTTCTAACTGATAAGTACGCCAAAATATATATTTTACACCTACTTTATTTTTTCTCTCTCATCTGCAAATAAATTGTAGGAAATTAGGTTGCTGTGAGTCAGAATTACTTTGGGCCAAATGGCCGCTGGATAGAAACATGCAAGTAGCTTCCATGGCTTTTTTACACAGGGGTAGGGGCCTGGAACGTGTTGCTGGTGGAGGAAAATGTAATTGTGCCATTTAAGAAGCTTTTGGATATGCAGGGAATGGAGAGACATGGATCACATGCAGGCAGATAAGAGTTAGTCTTGCCATCATGTTTGAGTTTGTGAGCTGAGAGGCCTGTTCCTGTGTTGCACTGTTCTATGTTTGATAGAAGCTTTGTAACATGTGTATCATAGAAGATGTGGGTAAAGCTTCTAGAGTGACAAATAAATTAGCTGCTTATAAATAAGGCAATGTAGACGGTGTACTATTTTGGAAGATGATTTCATACATGATACCTGGAGATACCTAGTTTCTCCAGCATTTTTGTCTATCTTTGATACCTGTTAGATGTAATTTTCTCAATAAAAAAAACACTAAATGCTGGGAATGCACAGCAGGTCAGGCCACATCTGTGGAAGAGGAAGGATCTGACACTGAATCTCGGACTTAAAATGCTAACTCTGCTTCACTTCAAATCAATGCAGCCAGGTGGGCTGTGTTTTTGATGCAATCTCTGTTTTGTTATAGATTTTCAGTAACTGCAACTTCTATAACCTGTGAGAAAGCCCATGCCCATGTTTACAGTATGAAGTCAGTAACTGAGGAGTAATAACTCCATATGCCCAATTAGATCCTCAATATAACAATGACAGTGTGAGGGAATAACTTTTGTGTGTCCTTTTAATCACAGACTTTAATCTTAAAACAATTTATTCAAATTAAGTTAAGTCATTTTATCTTATAATAGCATGATTCTGGGTGTGCATTGATGTGCTGTTAACCAGAAAAAGGAGGAATATTTCCAATAACAAACAGCAAAAAAGTTACACACACACGCACCCTCTTTTATGATTGTAAACAAATATGTTTTTGAGGGAATACGGATGGAAATATTCACTGGACGGAACTGCAAAACAGAAAATTTATAAAAATTAAATCTACCCCTTCCTTGACAGATGCCGATCTCCCTTTGCCTTTCCCCAGATTGTGAATGTATATTTGAAGTTACCTCTCACATCTTCTTCTTTCGTGTGGCGTGCACAGCCTAAAGTTGTAGGACAACTTGTTCTATTTGATCTTCCGTTTGTGCACGTCGAGTTGATTGCATTATTCGAAACAGGTTGCAATATTCCACCCACCTCTCACATCATACTGTGTCACTTGATTCCAGCATGCAGGTTCACTGTCATGTTGAATGTGTACCCCAGCTTTCAATTCAACTATAGATGTAATCATATAAATCAGTAATGTACGATGCTTGCAGAGAGTCACAGAACAGGTGATTTGATGGTGCTGAGGTTAAGCTATTGGACAGTGCCAGAGTTATGAACTATTATTTCAGATTCACACATTCTCACCAGATAATTTAATTTTAACTGGTTAAATAAAGCTGGGATTTTAATCAGCTAATTACAATACACTGGTAACTGGCAGAGCACTGAATTGTTGAAGATTTCTAGGTCATGAAGTCCAATATTCTTAAATAAGTACCTCATCTAAAAAAACCCCCAACTATTCATGTGGTGCTCTGCTGTGCCTGGAACGCGACATTCTGGCACAGATTGGATGTGATGGATGTTGCTGCCTCCTATCTATTTGACTGGCTGCACAGGTCTCCCCAGGTGGGAACTTGCTGTATGGTAACACACTCATAGTCATTGGCGGCTTCCATTACATTCAACAGGAGGCGCTGAGCCTGTTTGATCCTGGTGGTCTGTCAGTGCACAAAGCCCCTGTGGTTATCAAACTGTACAACTTCTCCCCCTTCGGTCATGGGGTATACTGACTCCACCCCCCCCCCCCCCCCCCCCCGGCAATCTTTGCACATCCCCAACCTTTTCCACTCATCGCTTTGATTTCATGTTTCGTGTATCTTGTGTTTTATGACTGTTGGCAGATCAATTTCCCTGGGAAAAATAAAGTTGTATCGTAGTTTGTTCCACAATGATCCACATGACCTTGAAATCACCCGAACCATTTATTTGTTCCCAGCATGGCAACGAGCACTAGCATTGAGGGCAGGGGTTCAGCTAGGAGCCTCGTGCAGCAAAGCTGGCATAATGCACCTTTCTCTCTGTCCCTTTTTTAGTAACTAATCCATTTGGAAAAATGAAAAGATGAGCATAATGATCTGTATGGTCCTAAAACCCACTGAGTTTTCCAATTTCCCCCAGGAAAGGAAATCCTTAACTATTTTGGACTTCGTAAAACAACAAGCCTACCAATGTTTACAATAAATAGTCTTATTGCCAATGAAACAAAGCGAGGAGGGTGCAGAATTTATTTGACATTTGGAGAGGAACACGAACAGACAGGTAATAAAGGGATATGGTCCTTGTGCAGGCAATGGGATTAGTTTAAATTAACATCATAGTGGGCCCAAGGGTCTCTTCCTGTGCTGTAATGGTCTATGAAGGAAGAGGCAGTTTAGAAGAGGGAGTGGCAATAACTGGGTTGGTCATGCAGTGAACAGTAAATTATCTTGCAGTGTACAATAACCATTGCGAAAACAGCATCTTGCAATTTTATTGAAAAATCTAATCAAATAAATGAAAAGTCATCAAACAAGTGAACATATGGAGGCTTACAGAGAGTAACAGGAATAAAGATGCACACAGATGTATGGGCAACAAATATAATTGACATTTATAGGAAAAGCTGTGGGAACAAGATTAAAATGTGAGCAAGATTAAGAATAAGGGGTAGAACATTTAGGCTGAGGTGAGGAAAAACTTCACCCAGAGAGTTGTGAATCTGTGGAATTCTCTTAGATTTAGCTCTTAGGCTAAAGGGATATGGGGGAAAAAGCAGGAATGATCAGCCATGCTCATAATGAATGGCAGCGCTGGCTCGAATGGTCAAATGGCCTGCACCTATATTTCTATGTTTCTGAGAGTACACAATAGTAATAGATTATATCACTGACCAATGTTGATGAAACAATGGTCCATTAACTATAGGAAATTTGTCTTTACTTAGAGCTGTGTAGAATATTGGTTTGCTGTGAATTTGGTACAACGGTGAGTAACTTTGTTTATTCTGCCCATTAAATCTTTTTTTCTGCATTTTGTATACTGGTACTGAAGTTCTACATGCCCAAGAGGAGGAAAAACTACAACTGTGATTAATGCAATTAGTATCTGAACTTTGTCTGATTAGGACTTGCCTCATTTCAGATTAGTCTGGTTCATGTTTGTTTCTTTTGTGCCTTTTTGGCAGATGATTTTCATGTGGTTAGCATGTCGCTAACATAAGAAACATGATTAATTAAAATCCATCTCTTAATAGTTCAATTATTTATAAAATGTACAATTATAATAGGGCTGTAACAGCTGTATTACTTATGAGGTTGCTGAAGTCAAAACTCCACCATGAACATGGAGATCCCAGTGATCATAGGTTTCCCATAAACTAGTGTCTTTTAACAAGCCTGTTACTTCGAGTGATGGGTAACTAGAAATTGTGTGGACAGGTGACAAAATCAATTTATATACATTTGCAGTAAATACTGGAAACAAGTAGCAAGTCAATAAGCATGTAGGAAGAAAATATATTGGCTGGAATTGTCTGCCAGATAAAGCCAACAGTTGTGTGCATTATGTATGGGATGTTTTAAAGTATCATGCAAATTTGAATCTAGCTGCTGTCCGTTCTACAGTGTTCTGTTGCTGAATTACTTGGAGACCAGCAGTGGGAGACCAATGTCTAGCATCTTACTCCATCAATCGTACTAGGTAATCTACCCTCTCTATATCTGCAACAGATTATATTTACTATTGAATGTATGAACATAGAACAGAACGGCACAGGAATAGCCAATTCTTCAGACTGACGAGGGGATGGGGCGCGTGGGAAAAAGAAAGGAAGAGGCAGAGACAGTGGGCTGTGGGAGAGCTAGGAAGGTGAGGGGAAAGAGGGAGAAAGCAAGGACTACCTGAAATTGGAGAAGTCAATGTTCATACCGCTGGGGTGTAAACTACCCAAGCGAAATATGAGGTGCTGCTCCTCCAATTTACGGTGGGACTCACTCTGGCCATGGAGGAGGCCCAGAACAGAAAGTTGGATTCAGAATGTTGAAGTGCTGAGCCACCGGGAGATCAGGTTAGTTATTGCGAATTGAGTGAAGGTGTTGGGCGAAGCGATCGTCAAGCCTACGCTTGGTCTCTCCAAGGTAGAGCAGCTGACACCTAGAGTAGCAGATGCAATAGATGAGGTTGGAGGAGGTGCAGGTGAATCTTTGCCACACTTGGAAAGACTGCTTAGGTCCCTGGATGGAGTCAAGGGGGGAGGTAAAGCCACAAGTAGCATTTCCTGCGGTTGCAAGGGAAAGTACCAGGGGAGGGTGGGAAGGGAAGAATTGACCAGGGAGTTACAGAGGGAGTGGTCTCTGCGGAAGGCCAACAGGGGAGGAGATGAGAAAATGTGGCCAGTGGTGGGATCCCATTGGAGGTGGCGAAAATGTCGGAGAATTATCTGTTGTATGTGACGGCTAGTAGGGTAGAAAGTGAGGACAAGGGGGACTCTGCTCTTGTTACGAGTGGGGATGGGAGTGAGAGCAGAGTTACGGGGTATAGAAGAGACCCTGGTGAGAGCCTCATCTATAGTCAAAGAGGGGAACCCCCATTCCCTGAAGAATGAGGACATCTCTGATACCCATAACCATGCCTTGGATTTGGAGGGAATGGGAGGAGACACTGCAGGAATTTCGGAGCCAGGCGCAATGTCGGGGCCAGCCGCGTACAACTCCATACGCCTCCGCGCTTCTAAGTGGGACCTGCCCCGCAAGGCCCATACGCCTCAGGCGACCTCGAGGTCACGTAATTTGCGAGCCAAGGTCGCGTAAGTCATGACGACTAGTTTCCAAAGCATTTCTGTGGGGCTTGTAATAGGACAGTCGTTTTTGACCTGGAAAGGTTGTGGAAGTTCCCTTTGATACTTCTGCTGGAATTTTTCCACACAAGCCATTGGTGACTGGGCAATCTCAGCGGAACAGGCAGCATCTCTGGAGATAGACTTTTCATGTCGAGACCATTCTTCGGACCTGAAAACTGAGTTTGAAGAGTCTTGACCCGAAACACCGCCCATTCCTTCTTTCCAGAGATGCTGCCTATCCCACTGTCACTCCAGCATTTTGTGTCTATCTTTGCTGTCAGTGCCAGTTTTCTCAACTTCCATAGCCGCTCTGCATAAGTGGGGGAGAGAGAGAAGGGGGGGGGAGAAAGAAAAGGGGAGAGAGAGAAGGGGGAGAGAACAAGTGGGGAGAGAGAGAGGGGGGGAGAGAGAAAGAGAGAAGGGGAGAGGGTGGGAGGGAGGAGAGGAGAGAGAGGAGGGAAGAAAAGGGGGAGAGAGAGGAGGGAAGAAAAGGGGGAGAGAGAGGAGGAGAGAGAAACCTAGAAAATAGGTGCAGGTGTAGGCCATTCGGCCCTTCGAGCCTGCACTGCCATTCAATATGATCATGGCTGATCATCCAACTCAGTATCCTGTACCTGCCTTCTCTCCATACCCCCTGATCCCTTTAGCCACAAGGGCCACATCTAACTCCCTCTTAAATATAGCCAATGAAGTGGCCTCAACTACCTTCTGTGGCAGAGAATTCCAGAGATTCACCACTCTCTGTGTGAAAAATGTTTTTCTCATCTCGGTCATAAAAGATTTCCCCCTTATCCTTAAACTGTGACACCTTGTACTGGACTTCCCCAACATGGGGAACAATCATCCTGCATCTAGCCTGTCCAACCCCTTAAGAATTGTGCAAGTTTCTATAAGATCCCCCCTCAATCTTCTAAATTCCAGCGAGTACAAGCCAAGTCTATTCAGTCTTTCTTCTTATGAAAGTCCTGACATCCCAGGAATCAGTCTGGTGAACCTTTTCTGTACTCTCTCTGGAAAGAATGTCTTTCCTCAAATTTGGAGACCAAAACTGTACGCAATACTCACCAAGACCTTGTATAACTGCAGTAGAACCTCCCTGCTCCTATACTCAAATCCTTTTGCTATGAATGCTAACATACCATTCGCTTTCTTCACTGCCTGCTGCACCTGCATGCCTACTTTCAATGACTGGTGTAGCATGACACCCAGGTCTCGTTGCATCTCCCCTTTTCCTAATCGGCCACCATTCAGATAATAGTCTATTTTCCCGTTTTTGCCACCAAAGTGGATAACCTCACATTTATCCACATTATACTGCATCTGCCATGCATTTGCCCACTCACCCAGCCTATCCAAGTCACCATGCAGCCTCCTAGCATCCTCCTCACAGCTAACACTGCCCCCCAGCTTCGTGTCATCCGCAAACTTGGAGATGTTGCATTCAATTCCCTTGTCCAAATTATTAATATATATTGTAAATAGCTTGGGTCCCAGCACTGAGCCTTGCGGTACCCCACTAGTCACTGCCTGCCATTCTGAAAAGGACCCGTTTACTCCTACTCTTTGCTTCCTGTCTGCCAGCCAGTTCTCTATCCACATCAATACTGAACTGCCAATACCGTGTGGTTTAAGTTTGTATACTAATCTCTTATGTGGGACCTTGTTGAAAGCCTTCTGAAAGTCCAGATATAACACACCTACTGGTTCTCCCTTATCCACTCTACTAGTTACATCCTCGAAAAATTCTATACGATTTGTCAGACATGATTTACCTTTCGTAAATCCGTGCTGACTTTGTCCAATGATTTCACCACTTTCCAAATGCGCTGCTATCCCATCTTTAATAACTGACTCTAGCAGTTTCCCCACTACCGATGTTAGACTAACTGGTTTGTAATTCCCCATTTTCTCTCTCCACCCCCCTCCTTTTTAAAAAGAGGGGTTACATTAGCTACCCTCCAATTCTCAGGAACTACTCCAGAATCTAAAGTGTTTTGAAAAATTATCATTAATGCATCCACTATTTCTGGGGCTACATCCTTAAGTACTATCTGGCCCTGGGGATTTATCAGCTTTTAATCCATTCAATTTACCTAACACCACTTCCTAGCTAACCAGGATTTCACTTAGTTCCTCCATCTCATTTGACACCTGGTCCCCTGCTATTTCTGGCAGATTATTTATGTCATCCTTAGTGAAGACTGACCCAAAGTAGTTATTCAATTGGTCTGCCATGTCCTTGCTCCCCATGATCAATTCACCCGTTTCTGACTGCAAGGGACCTATATTTGCTTAAACTAATCTTTTTCTCTTCACATATCTATAAAAACCTTTGCAGTCAGTTTTTATGTTACATGCCAATTTCCTTTCATTTTCCCTTTCCTAATTAAGCCCTTTGTCCTCCTCAGCTGGACTCTGAATTTCTCCCAGTCCTCTGGTAGGTTGCTTTTTCTGGGTAAGTTGTATGCTTCATCTTTTGTTTTGATCCCTGATTTCCCTTGTTATCCATAGATGCACTACCTTCCCTGATTTATTATTTTGCCAAACTGGGATGAACAACTGTTGTTGTTCATCCATGCAATAGGGAGAGAGAGAGAGGGGGGGAGGGGGGGAGGGGAGCGAAAAGGGGTGGGGTGTGTGGGGGCCATTTTCCCACACGAGCAATAAGTGACTGGGCAATCTGAACCCAAGGACCAAGTTTTAAGCGGCCAAAGGTGCGCATCCTTCGGGCAGCCCACACTTTCACACGGCCACCCTCCGCGGTGGGTTGGGTGGAGCGAAGGTGTGGGACAATGTTCATCCCTCCACATGATGTGATGGACGTGGGGGTCTGGACCAATTGCTGACAAGTCCCGCCCCCAGCAACGTCATGTCCGTTATTTGACTTTTCTGTTGAGCGGCATTCGGTTCATTGGCTTGTAGACGACGACACCTTTCGGGTAGGTGGCGTTTCGGCAGAGCAGCCATTCGGTGAGTTTGCTATAAGGCAACGCAGCCTTTTGGTTAGTTGGCTTTTAGGGGTCCCACCCTTTCGGTTAGTTGGCATTTCGGCTTTGTTTCCATTCGGTTATTTGGCCTTTTGGTTTTGTTTCCATTCGGTTATTTAGCTTCCACTTCTTTGCTTCGGCTTCTCATCCATCGGCGCCACGACCGCACACGGAGAGTTTTGCATTTACTGACAAATGGGGTGGTAGACACACAAAGGGTTTCCCTCCACCAACCCACTGCTAGATACTCATTTCATGCTAGTAGATTTGACAACTAGCAATTGAGGTTCAAACACGTGATCGCAATGCGATCTGGCAGCATCTCAGCGAATTCTGAGATGCTGTTCCTCCAATTTGCGTTTAGCCTCACTCTGACAATGGGGGAGACCGAGGACAGAAAGGTCTGCGTAGGAATAGGAAGGAAAATTAAAGTGTCACTTCAGGTAGCCCCGGCATGCCCTCTCTCTCTATCCCTCCCCCACCCAAGTCACACTAACTTCTCTTTTTCACCTAACAAACAGCTAACAATAGCCTATTTCCTTTATTGTTACTCTTTTACATATTTCATTCATTGTTCTTTATCTCTCCACTTCACTGTCTATATCGTTCATTTCCCTTACCCCTAACCAGTCTGAAGACGCGTCTCAGCCCGAAACGTCACCCATTCCTTCTCTCCAAAGATGCTGCCAGTGACGCTGATTTACTCCAGCTTTTTGTGTCTATCTTCGGTTTAAACCAGCATCTGCAGTTCCTTCTTACGCATATCTTATACAGTAGTGAACTAAGTCTCTAACATTTTGACTAGCTAGGATAGGCCAGAGCTTTATGAATGCTTGAGTTCTGCACTTAATTCCTAAAACACGATTAATTTAACAAATTTGATCACTAACAATTGGCTGCAAATTCTCGCCTGCTACCTCTCCTTTCCATGTTCAGCCAGATAAGTTTAAAACAAAAAATCTCTCTCACCTCTGCTCTATTTTCATGCAACTAGAATCCTCTTCATTCTAAAAAATAAGCCTGACCTTTCTAATTGGGTTTTCACTTTTTAGAAACTTTTAAACCCTTACCATTTATGTTATCTACTCTTTCACATTTCTTTGTACTTTCCCTTTTTTTTCTTAGTATGGATTACAACTAATAAACATTTCATTTCTCAGGCCCAATATTTAAATAGTTAAATTTATAGTTGAGGAATCAATTATCCATTGAAGACATATCCGTACCATAGAACAATTTTTTGACACTATGCTCTGAGTTGAGTGCCATAAACATTGCATTGTGATCACATATTGTGAATTGCATCACCTAGGCATTTTACTTAAATAAACTTTATCACTTCTTTGGGTGGACATTCATCCTTGTTCATGAGTGCTGTGCCTGGAAATCAGTTCCAATGAAACAAATTTGCATCTGCTTGCATGTTTTTGAAGGACAACGTAGCATAATTTCTTTTCATTTTATCTATTTAATATTGGTAATGTTTTGTTGCATCCTCATTTGTGAATTAAGAGTAAAATGTTAATAAAGATAAATAGTAATAATTATCTGACTTTACATTCCCTGAGGCACTGCATGCCTGGAGCATGTGTCAATAATTGGGCTCCCAGCATAACAGTTACTGACAAATGATTGAAACTGGTTAAAATCAGGCACAATAGCTGCACACAATTCAGTATGTTGGAGAAGGGGTTACCAGATATCAGATTTTGCCTTCAAAGGGATTTGGGTTCCATAAAAGCAACAGAGCAGGAAATGCTGACCTATAGCTTGTTTTTAAGGAATTGAAAAGCAGGGAAGTGCAAGAGCATATGATGACAAGGATCTTGATTAATTTAGAAAGCATTTAGAATTTAGAAGAAAGTCTCAGTAAGAATGCAACTGATATAAATCAGGCAAAAGTACCACACGTCTCATTTTCTATAGTAACGATGGTTTCCTTAAGTTTTTTCCCTGTTTTATATTTTCATCAAGTGAATTTTTTTTTTCAAGATGCGGCCACGGGCTTTGTAATGCAATTTCATCTGACATGTCACGTAGAAAACCACTCTGGTACAACATTTCAAATCTTATAATTTATTGATTCTGGCTACTCCATTAAGTATGTCAACTCATATCTAAAAATGGCTTATACGCTACTTCTGTTTGTGCCAGTGCTCCACAGGACTGGCATGAATGATTTATTTGCACATTTTACACCCTGTGTGGTTCTGTATACAGATGTCCACAATTTATTTCTTATGGCAGTGGATACACTTCACAGAAACATCTTCAGATTATGACTTGAGATATATTTAAATCTTGGCCTCATTTTTAAGAGAAGTTTCCCATAAATTGTTTGAAGTGGTAGTTTTCAGTTCTGATGGTATTACCATAGAGTGTGCAACACTGGAGGACAGAAATACATTTCTTTCAGACAAGGGGCAGAGGTAGAAAATCATCATGGCGACAAGTAAATTGTGTTTTCACCTTTTAGATTTTCTATCTTCATGTAGGGAAGTTCTTCAAACCAGGGTGGTTGGGTGATGAAACATGTCATGTTTTTTCGCTAAAGGATATGTGGATGTGGGAAAGCTAGGAGTTGAATCCACATTCACCCTTTTTATAACAGTACGTAAATACAGTAGCTACATAAATACTTTGTGAATTGATCCAGGCGAAGTTCACAAATGAATATAATGTGAACTAATCTCACATGTTTAAGTAGAAACTGGTACTGTGTTTATCACAATTCTTCAGCCAAACCATACTTGATGAATTAATTGCTCCATCTATTTCAGCAACTCTTGTGTTACAGTAATGCTGATCTAAAAACCAAAAATGGTACCTGCTTACCCAGCGAGTCAAAGTAAAATTGAAAGAAAGCCATTTTAACTAACCCATCTTAAATAATGGCGCAATAAATAGTCATCGAGCCTATAAAACGTATTCTCTGCTTCAATATCACTTTTTAAAGGCTTTCTCAATCTCTTGATATTCCATTTTTAAGAAGGAACTGCAGATGCTGGAAAAACGAGGGTAGACAAAAGTGCTGGAAAACTCAGCGGGTGCAGCAGCATCTATGGAGTGGTTTGATTCGGAATGGGAGGGGGAGTCGAAGTGCTGAGCCACCGGGAGATCCGGTTGGTTAATGCGGACCGAGCGGAGGTGTTCGGCGAAACAATTGCCAAGCCTACGCGTGGTCTCACCGATGTAGATCATCTGACATCTAGAGCAGCGGATGAAATAGATGAGGTTGGAGGAGATGCAGGTGAACCTCTGACACCTGGAACGACTGCTTGGGTCCTTGAATGGAGTCAAGAGGGGAGGTAAAGTGACTAGTGTAGCATTTTTTCCGGTTGCAAGGGAAAGTGCCCGGGGAGGGGGTGGTGCGGGAGGGAAGAGAAGAATTGACCAGGGAGTTACGGAGGGAGCAGTCTTTGCGGAAAGCAGACGGCGGGGGGGGGGGGGGGGGGGGAGATGTGTTTATTTAAGAATGTGTTTATTTAAGATTGAGATTAATGTAGATTTTTGGTTGCTTGGGTAGTTGGCTGAAGTGGGGTAGAGCAGCAAATGTCACCATGTTCTTGTTGAATAGGTAAATTCTATTCCGTATTTTCTATTCCTGATACTATCCAGAGAAACAACTCTATCCATGTACTCCAGGGATGCTGCTTGAACTGCTGAGTTACTGCAGCACCCTGTGCCCTTTGGGGAGAAGGTAGGAACGGGGTACTGATTGGGGATGATCAGCCATGATCACATTGAATGGCGGTGCTTGCTCGAAGGGCTGAATGGCCTACTCCTGCACCTATTGGCTATTGTCTATTGTCTTTGCGTATTAACTGATATCTGTGGTTATTTATTTCCACTTAAAATTCTTTGGACTTGTTCGGTAAAGTTTTAAAAATAGGTTTTATTATTTTGAAAGCTATGCTATTTGAGAATAAAAGCTGAGCAATTTTACTTCGGAGTCACGTGAGTATTATTAAGAGACCTATGCTATTACCAGCTGATGCTAATAAAGTCATAATGATGGACGAACATTATTCAGCATTGCTCCACTAGTTTGGTCAGTAAAAACGCAGGTATATTACAAACTGATGCTGTGCTCTAAGGTGGAAAATCGCGAATGTCACCTCTAGTAGGAGGTGGAGCAGATTTATATCATTTGCCAATTCTTCAGTTATTGCTATCAACTATCTATAAACCCTAGGTGCATTATATGGGTAAAGGTGACCTAAATATGCATAAACTGCATGCTCAACTGCAGGTTGATACACAATGATGGTGGCATATGTTAGTCACTTGGGTGCAATCAATTAAAGCATCCTATACTAATTTTACATAATCTCATTTGCCACTGGTGTATCATCAAGTACAGGTCAATGACAACGCAGAATGAGTGTTGGATCACAAAGTATTTATGAAATTATGGTTTGATGGAACACCAAATGTTGATGTAATGTTCATGCCTATTCACGGCTGCAAAACTATGAGGCATAACAGTGGCAAGAGATACATTATCGCTACAACAAGGAGGAATGTTCGGTATGTCTTCCTCCACTTTGCCCATCAGTCGGATCTTGAAATAAAGTCAGCAAGATTCCACTTAGGCTTTTGTACTGGCTGACTGGAGTATGCAGCATTGATTCCTTTTTGTCAGGAATATTAATACTACCTTATATGATTATTCTGCACGTAAAGCTTTGCTGGTCAGCCTGTGGCTCGGAAAACGAGCCTCTGCATGATAAAATCAATTTATTCTTTTTCAGATTCTGAGTAGACTACTCCTACGGCCCGGGTTGTCACATGACCCATGTATGTACTCACTGCTGAGGGCAGGGATAGCATCCCAAAAAAGCAGTACAGTTTTCACCAGGAGATGGGAAGAGCTTTGTTTAATGCTATGTTACATTTAATACGGTACAGATACTGACGACTTTAAGTTCATTTTCCAAAAGGTCTTTGACAATAATTGAGTTATAGGGCCATTAACTGTGCTTCATGTGCCTTCCCATCATATTTGCTGTAGCGAATTGGATCCACTCTGTCAGGCTCACCCCGGAGATCGAGTTTGTAAAGGATCATTACCACAAGTTCCTCCAGGACAAGTACAGGGCAGTATGGGATACTGATATGGTGCTGGCACTGCTTCGCTGGGGGCTCCTGCTACATCCTAGCTTTGGCCGTCTCATAAGGTGGTTATCCTCATGGCGATGGTCCCAGCGCAATGGGTCCAGTCACTACATAATTGTGACTGGACAGGATAGTAACATCTGCAAATAATATCATATTTTAAGCAAAGCAGAAGGGGAGTCGGGTCCCAAATTAGTTCATGACATATTCAGGGACCTTCAGTTATGTGAGGTCACACATTCACAACAATATATCAAGATCACCAAGAGCTTAGAGGCTCTGAACTGGCAATGTTGTTAGTTCCAGAAAAGCTTTATAAGAAGGTGTCAGCTCAGACCATCCCCAGGCGGTGAAACGGGATTTGGTTTATATGGGAGTAGATATGACTTAAATCAATCCACCAGGTCTGCTACAACATCAGTAGCAAGGGTTATTTATGTTCCGCTGGACCACATCCTAGCAGCTGCAGGACGGTCAAACGAGCAAACCTTCCAAACACTTATAATAACCCATTGTCAGACCAGGGTTTTTTTACCAACTCTATTTTACATTCAGTTGTATAGTCCCTCTCTGATAAGAGTGGTTACTATTATGATTATTTATTTATTATGAATGTTTCCCTCATACTGTCAATGAAGTAGCAGTGGTTGTGTAGACTTGTTTCTCACAGCATGAAATCACAGAGTTTTGAAATCTTCACTGAATCACTCACGTGACTCCGAAGTAAAATAATAAGATTAAACGAGCTTACCAGTTTGATGTTTGATCTTTAGTTTATGGGGAGTTACGTTGGTGATTACGTGCCCTCTGCTTCCAACCCTCATATCACAAAGGTCATCTGGTAGTTCTAGGTTTATAATCTTACTATGTCACTTCAATTACTGTTTTCTGTGATTTCACACTCTTGCTTTGAAGATTGACAAGCATGCGCACTGGCGGGGTTCTTCACATAATCACCAACGTAACTCATTAATGAAAGATCAAACTTCAAACTGGTAAGTTCTCATTTAATCTTACTATCAAAAGCCATTATTTCAAATTAGATAGAATAGGTAATGTACATTAACATTTGGTTGCATGAACATATCATTATAATGATTTGTTTTGTTTAAAACATTTACTTAACTTCATATGGATTTCCATCATCTATCAGTGGAGTAAACAAGCATTGAATGAAATTCATTTGAAGATATAAGGTAACTTTGCTTAGGTTTTTTGAAAGTGATAATGGGTCACTGACTACAATTCAGGGCAGAAACTTGTGGCACAAATAGGAAATTGCTAGAAACTAGAGGGAGCTGTGAAATTACTCTTATTTTCCCGGTAAAAAAAATACACAGGCAGATGAACTGTCCAAATACCTTCAGTTAATGCATACTAGAAATTGGCCTGGATGCATATGCAGAGTCACTGTCCTCAACTGCAATTTTAACAATCGCCTCAGAAAAAAAATGTGTTTGAAATATCTGTTCATGGTAAATGCCCATCTTGGAGAGAGGAGGAAGTTCTTGGTGAAAAGTTCTAATTGGATAGGGGCAAGTTAAAGGAGATGTGCAAGGCAAGTTTTGTTTTAAGAGGGTGATGAGTGCCTGGATCATGCAGCCAGAGGTGGTAGACAGATACGATAATAGCTTTAAAGCCTTGATTAGGCAAATAAATATGCATGGAATGAAGGGATATGGATTAAGTGCAGGCAGATATGGGGGTGGTCTTGGCATCATGTTTGACACGGACATTGTAGGCTGAAGGGTGTATTCCAGTGCTGTACTGTTCTATGTTCTTACTGCCTTTAGTCCCTCTTCTCTGCTTCCACTAGGCTAAGCATCAAATGCGGGAACTTTCCAGTAATTTCTTATAGCTGAGAAAATTGACCTCTTTTAGCTGAGCCACAGGTAGAAGTTCTCAATTTAAAAAAATATAAGGGTTAAACCTACAATTTGTACATATCTGGGTCTAAATATGTTTGAGCATTTGATGAACAAATGTAGGAAATTATAGGAAGGAAGACAAGAACATGCAAAACACAGTGATTGACTAATCCTTGAGGAAACTTAAAATCTTTGTGGGATTGTGCCTATGGCTCTTCTATTTTGGGGAATTTTAACATCCTAAAAGATTGATTCATGATGTGTCTTAATGGGAAAATTAGCAAAGTTCTTGGACAATGGGAAATAGCATGAAATGTTGAATGGCAAATCTTAGAAAGCATAGATGGGGAAATGTTATCAGAGGAAGAGATTGTTTTGGGATTATTTTAAAAATTAAAGAATGGCTTGGTGTAATCATCCAAACTTCAGCTTGCAAGTATGACCAATTATTGCTAAAAGTAGAACAGGACAGCCCTTCAGCCCACAATCTCCATGCTGCACATGATGCCGAGTTAAACTAATTTCCTCCACCTGTGCGTGTTCCAGTCACCCCCCCAATCTGTGTTTAAAAAAAAACATGCCCATACATTATCTAAACTTTGCCCCTCTCATCTTCAAGCAATTGCTCTCTAGACTATAACATTTCGACCATTAAATGGTTAAAGAAACGAACAGTAAAATTAATATTTGGAAGATTTTTTTTGGAAATCAAAATGGAATTCAAAACTCGAATAATAACAAGACAGTACAGGAAGGAGGTGGTGTCCAGGCGACAATGCCAGCAAGACAACTGAGTTGGTTATTGACTTCAGGAATCCAGATGGGGTACACTGCCCCAGTCAGCATCAATGCTTACAAAGTGGAGGTGATTGAGAGCTTGAGGTTTTTTAATAAAAATAAATAAATAAATATAAATTAAATCGTCACATTGCACATAAAGTGCAAGTGAAATGAATTTGCCAGCAGTGGTACAATGATAACGAACACACAAAAACACACTAAACATTTAACACAAACATCCACCACAGCATTCATCACTGTGGTGGAAGGCACAAAATTTGGCCAGTCCTCCTCCATTTTCCCCCATGGTCGGGACCTCAACCCTCCGCAGCCGTCATTGTGGGCGTCCAGATGTGCAAACAAGGTAAAAAGTCCAAGTAAGTCCTGAATCGGTGCCTCTCCACCGGAGACCGCGGCTTTAGGCTGCTGTAGGCCGCAGGCCGGCAGTCGGAGATTTAAAGTTCCCGCCGCAGCCAGAAGCACCGCAGACCATAGGGCCAGCGGTCTGGAGCTCCTCTCCAGGGATCCCTGGCGAGGGACCTACTCCTGATGGTAAGTAAGTCCCTGCCGTGCCCGCGGTAGAAGTAGGCCATGGGCCGGCAGTTGGAGCTCTTCTTCCCCCGGGTCCCCCACGAGGGATCCCAGGCTGTGCACCCCGCGCCGGCTGAAGCTCTGCAGACCGCAACTTCAGGCTGCCGCGGGCCAGCAAACGGAGCGCTCCCTTCCGGCGAGCCCCGGCGAGGGCTCGCCCGCTCCATGCTGAGTGTCCGCGCTGCGCCTGCCACTGAAGCCCGGGGCGCGTCTTTGGGAAAGGCCACCCGATCCTCGATGTTACGCCACGGGGGAGGCGACTTGGAAAAAGTCGCCTCTCCGTGGAGGAGGCGACCAAAGCGGCTTCCCCTTTACCCCCCCCCCCCCACACCGTCCTCCACACAAGACACACAAAGAAACATTAAAAACATACATACTATAAAAACAAAAAAAGTTGAAAAAAACAAACACGCTGCTGACAGGGCTGCCGGCTTGCAGTGCCCCCACCGAGTGTAAATATCACAAACAATGTCCTGGACCAACCACATCAAAGCTATTGCTAAGAAAGCCCACTTACTTCCTCAGGGCACCAAGGATGTTCTGCATGTATCCAATGGCTTACTAAATTCTGAGTGTATTGCAGAAGGCATCATATCTGGATGCATCAAACCTTGTTTTGGCCACCACTCTGCCTGAAACCATAAGAAATCACAGGCCATTTTGGATGTAGCCTGACTATGGCACAATCTAATAGCCTCTCCCCTCTCCTGCCTCATCAATTCCATCTACACTTCACGCTCCCTCCAGAAAGTTGTCAACATAACCAAGAACCATTTGCACCCCATTCATTCTCTTCACCCTTTTGCCATCAGGCAGAAGATACAAAATATTTTAAGTGTGTATCAGCAGAATCAGGAACAGCTTTCCCTCATTACGATCAAACTACTGAATAATCCTTTGATAAAATAAGGGTGTATTTCCAATCTTCCAATCTACCTCATTGTGGTTCTAATACTTTTTAATCTCAACTTTCTCTGCAGCTACAACACTATAATGCTATAACACTCTATTTTACCCTGTAGTATTTTTCTCTTTGCAGTACCTTGCATGTTTGTGTAATGGCTTGATTGTACTTGTGTACAGTAGGGTTAGATTCGATAGCGTGCAAGCAAGTATTTCAGTACATGTGACAATAATAAACAAATACAAATGCCAGATGTGCTAATTTGAAAGATTACATGCAAAAATGGGATATGAATTAAATTAGTGATAATTCACTTAAGGAAATGTGCCTAAATCTGTGGAAGAAGCCAGGCAACAACAATTAGTTGTAAGTCCTAATGAATTTATCAAAGGCAGAACAAATGAATGGCAATTCTGTAAGTGCATAACATAATTGGCATTTGAGGTTAATATTGAGATTTTGGGACTAAACATGAGGACTGTGAGGAAATGTATGTAAAGCAATATGTTTGTTAAATCAAAGCATTTGGGATACCAAAGATTGTAAATTGGTAAAAATCAGAAAATGTGTCTACATAGTATGACATTAGCAGCTGTGATTAGTTCAGGAATTAACATTCAGAAATGCTGCTATTCACTGTTCACATGGTTGTTCAACAATATCAAACATTATTATTGAAAATGTAAATCCAAGAGCAACTTTATCCAGGAGGATAAAATGTTGGGAGCCAATTTAGAGATCCACAGAGACAGACTGGATGAAATGTAAATGCCATTTAAGTTTCAGAAATATAATGTAGTACATATTACTAAAATAGCAAATGTTGCAAAATTAATTGTATACTCTGGAGGAAAAAATGAAAGTCAATCACATCTATAGAGACACGCAACAGATGAAATGCAAATGGCATTTTTATTTAAAACTCGGAAAAGTTGGTGCTAAAATGCCAGAAATGATTGCACGATTAATTGTACACCCATGAATAAAATTAGTCAGGAAAATGACCTTTAAACACTTATTGCCCGGCATTTGTCAATTTAAAATAAATTGCGATGTAGAAATATTTCCATTGAATATAGGTCAATGTGATAACAAAGCTGCAAACAACATGAGTGAGACCAGCATGTGCATTGCCCTTGTATGTATTAAACAACCAAAAACCCCAGAAAGCACAGTTGGCATGAGTCTGCACTCACGCACTAATGGGTTTACATAGCCTTCCTCTCCTTGCTATTTTCATCAAGATAATGGCCACTTTTTAAAATGCATGCGTTACACCTATATTACACCTCACTTTTTAAAAAAGGAGGGAGAGAGAAAACGGGGAATTGCAGACCAGTTAGTCTAACATTGTTAATGGGAAAACTGCTAGAGTCAGTTATTAAAGATGGGATAGCAGTACATTTTGGAGAAAAGATGGGATAGCAGCACATTTTGGTGAAATCATTAGACAAAGTCAGCATGGATTTATGAAAGGTAAATCATGTCTGACGAATCTTATAGAATTTTTCGAGGATGTAACTAGCAGAGTTGATAAGGGAGAACCAGTGGATGTGTTATATCTACTTTCAGAAGGCTTTCGACAAGGTCCCACATAAGAGATTAGTATACAAACTTAAAGCACACGGTATTGGGGGTTCAGTATTGATGTGGCTGGCAGACAGGAAAGGGTAGGAGTAAACGGGTCCTTTTCAGAATGGCAGGCAGTGACTAGTGGGGTACCGCAAGGTGGGACCCTAGCTATTTACAATACATATTAATGATTTGGACAAGGGATTTGAATGCAACATCTCCAAGTTTGCGGATGACACTAAGCTGGGGGGTAGTGTTAGTTGTGAGGAGGATGCTAGGAGGCTGCAAGGTGACTTGGATATGCTGGGTGAGTGGGCAAATGCATGGCAGATGCAGTATAATGTGGATAAATGTGAGGTTATCCACTTTGGTGGCAAAAACAGGAGGGTAGACTTATCTTAATGGTGGCAAATTAGGAAAAGGGGAGATGCAACGAGACCTGGGTGTCATGGTACACCAATCATTGAAAGTAGGCATGCAGGTGCAGCAGGCAATGAAGAAAGCAAATGGTATGTTAGCATTCATAGCAAAAGGATTTGAGTATAGGAGCAGGGAGGTTCTACTGCAGTTGTACAGGGTTTTGGTGAGACCACACCTGGAGTATTGCGTACAGTTTTGGTCTCCAAATCTGAGAAAAGACATTCTTGCCATAGAGGGGGTATAGAGAAGGTTCACCAGACTGATTCCTGGGATGTTGGGACTTTCATATGAGGAAAGACTGGATAGACTTGGCTTGTACTTGCTAGAATTTAGAAGATTGAGGGGGGATCTTATAGAAACTTACAAAATTCTTAAGGGGTTGGATAGGTTAGATGCAGATACAGATTGTTCCCGATGTTGGGGAGGTCCAGAACAAGGGGTCACAGTCTAAGCATAAGGGGGAATTCCTTTAGGACCGAGATGAGGAAAACATTTTTCACACAGAGAGTGGTGAGTCTGTGGAATTATCTGCCACAGAAGGTAGTTGAGGCCAGTTCATTGGCTATATTTAAGAGGGAGTTAGATGTGGCCCTTGTGGCTAAAGGGATCGGGGGTATGGAGAGAAGGCAGGTACAGGATACTGAGTTGGATGATCAGCCATAATCATATTGAATGGCGGTGCAGGCTCTTTGGCCTACTCCTGCACCTATTTTCTATGTTTCTTTTTTTTTGTTTATTTTTGTTAGAAGTAAGTACAATAGTGTGGTACTTGAGTACCTAATACATACATACATATTTCCATTCTTGTATAACTTCATACTTTTGATTTAATAATAAAAGAACAGTGGAAGAAAAAATAAATAAAGAGTGTCAGAATAGATAGAAAAGCGAGTAGAAAAAAGCGAGATAGCAAAAGAAATAAAGGGCATATAAGAGAAGCTGAAAAGATTGAAATAGAAGGAGAAAGTAAAGAAAAGAGAGATTAGGAGAGATCTACCTATTTCGTATTTTTGCCCATCCGTCACCCGGTTCTAAACCATTTAATTTCTGAGGTTATGTTATGTTGCACCATATGCTTGCAAAAAGTTGATAAAAGGAGACCAAGTCTTTGAGAATTGGTCTACTTTGCCTATTAGGAGAAATCTCATTTCTTTAAGAGTTTCAGACATATTTGAAATCCACATTTTGAATGTTGGCGTAGTTGCGTTTTTCCAAAATCTGAGTATAAGTTTTTTTGCTGTTATTAGACCATAATTAAGAAAAGTTTCTTGGAATATAGTTAGTTTACTTCCCTCTTCCATTGATCCAAAGATAATCAGTTCTGTATTGGGGTTCAATTTTGTGTTAAATAGTTTTGTAAAAATTCCAAAAATTTCATTCTAAAATTTATACAGTTTTATACACGAGACAAAGGAATGTGCTATAGTGGCATTTTGAGTAAGACATTTGTCACAGATGGGGGAAACATTTGGGAATATTTTATTCAGTCTAGTTTTAGAATAATATAATCTATGTAAAATTTTAAATTGAATTAGGTTATGTTTTACATGAATTGAACATTTATTTACATATAATAGATTTTTTTTCCATCTCGTTAGGAATTTTTATCAATAACTCTTGTTCCCAGTCCCTTCTAATTGTCTCTGTCGTTGGTGTTTCTATATTTAAAATTATATTATATAAGTAAGATATTAAATTGCTTGATTCTGCCTTTCTATTCATTCCTTCCTCCAATAAATCTGGGGTTAAGGTTTGATACCCTTGTATATATTTATTCAAATAATCTTGAATTTGAAGATATTTGAAATATTGATTATTTTTCAAATTATAATTTAGGTGTAATTGTTGGAATGATAAAAGATTTCCCATATCATACATATCTCCCATTGTTTTAATTCCTAATCTTTCCCAATGGATAAACATTTTATCAATAATGGATGGTTTAAATGAGGGATTAGTTATTGGAGAAAGAAGCGATAATTTTCTTAATTTTAAAGATAATTTTATTTGATTCCAAATTCGTATTGTACTGTGAATAATTGGATTCTTCTTATATATTATATTGTTCAGTTTCATCGGGGAAAGAAGGATCGCTCCTATATTATAAGGGGAACAATCCTCTTTCTCCATTCTTCTACCTGTTGGGCAGAACTGTCCAACAAGTAGATTATATTTTTAATATTCACTGCCCAATAGTAATACAATAAGTTAGGGAGTGTCAGTCCCCCGGATTCTTTAGATTTACACACGTGTTTTTTCTTAATTCTATGTGATTTATAATCCCATATGAAGTTTATAATATCAGAGTCTAATTTTTTAAAGAATTTTTTTAGGTAAGTATATTGCTATTGATTGAAATAGGTACAGTATTTGTGGTAAGAAGATCATTTTTATCGCATTTATTCTACCTATTAAGGACATCGGCAGCGTTTTCCAGAATTTAATCAACCCATTTAAATTAGTTATTAAAGGCATATAGTTTGCGTTGAGTAATGATTTATATTTCCTAGTAATTTGGATGCCCAAATACTTAAATTTTTCTGTTGCAATTCTAAAGGGGAATTTCAACAGATGTAGCGGCTCTTGAGGTTTTATCGTCATAATTTCGCTTTTGTTCCAGTTTATTCTATATCCAGAAAAATAACCAAATTCCTCTATTAAATTTAATATATTTGGTATGCTAATTTGTGAATTTGTAATGTATAATAATATGTCGTCTGCATATAATGACATTTTATTATTTGAGTGTTTGGTATTATATCCATGAATATTTGGATGACTTCTTATACTTTCTGCTAAAGGCTCTATCACTAGTGAAAATAGCAGAGGTGATAGTGCGCACCCCTGCCTATTGCCCCTTGCCAATTGGAATTTCGGGGATAATAAATTATTAGTCAGTATTCTAGCCGTTGGCTTATATAATAATTTTACCCATGAGATAAAGTTATCTCCCATGTTAAATTTTTGCAATACTTTGAATAAATATTACCATTCTACTTGATTGAAAGCTTTTTCTGCATCCAATGAGATAATTACTAGGTCTTCTTCAGTATTATGTGAGTACATTACCCAGTTTGATCCGGGTTTATTAGTTTGCTAATGTATTTACTCAATCTTCTCGCGAGTGTCTTTGCTAATATTTTTTTATCTGTATTTAGGAGTGCAATAGCTCTATATGAGCCTGGGTCTTCTAGATCTTTATCCTTTTTTGGTATAAGTGTAATAGTTGACTCAGTGTTTCTGGTAATTTATTTTCTTTAAAAGCATATATATATAATTCTTGCAAGCGTGGAGAAATTATCTTGTGGAATCTGTTATAGAATTCATTACTAAAGCCGTCTGGTCCTGGCGTTTTGCCATTCTTCAACAAACATTCTTCTATGTTTCTATGTCTATGTTTCTGTTAAGTGAATATTGAGATCACAGAAATATGAAGGAATTGTGTTTATAATATCTGTCTATTAATAAATCAAAGCACTAATGAGCTATATTATTTGTTACAAGGGTTGGGAACAATGTAGCAAATTAACTTATAACATTGAACAGGGAAGAGACTGCAGGAAGGTAAATATCATTGCCATTTAAAAATGGATATCAAAGAGTGGGAAATCCTTGAAATACAAGTGTAAATCTTTTTTTTAGTAGTTTCATAAGATTGAGTACGACTTACTTCCTCTCTAGTCTGCATGCTGAAGAAGCTGCAGGGGGTGGGGGCAAGAGATGCTTAACGATGTACGCAAATGGGAGATCATGAGCTACTTCTACCATTTATGCAAGGCCTCTATGTGCTGCTGATATTCTCAATGCAGACTCCAACGCTTCCTTTCCCCTTGAACTGATTATGAGCTGGGGATTCCCAGGAATTAGTAAGAATATTATATATTTTCAAGGAGGCTTTGAGAACATCTCATTTATATGTTCTGTTCAGCTCATAATCTCTTGCTGTAATAGAACTCAGCAAAATGACAAGAGTCTGGTGTTGGGCATATAAATGACACAGCTGTCCATTTGGGATGAGTGTAACTAATGCTTCAGTGCAGGGGGATGTTGGCCTGGAAGAGGACACTGGATGGCTGCCTTAGTAGATAAGGATTAGGCATCATTGTTATCAGGCAGACCTCATACCAGGTTTGACGTTTTGCACATTTTTGCAGATTGCCAAAGGTTATGATGGTGCACTGAGGAAAGTTACTACTTTGTATGCCTTCAATGCAAATAGTGCAATAACGATTAACTTCTGTAAAACCAAAGGATCAGAGAACGAAAGTGTGATTTGTAATGAGGACAGAAAGAGGAATGAAACTTGACTGATCTATTAATGTTTCCAAGTTAAAACTATACTGTGAAATATTAGCTAACAGAACTTTAAAACTCAAACCCATTTAATCACCTTGGTTGCCACATTGGTCAACTACAGTTTAGATTGGTGTATCACTACCTTTGCTGATGTAATACAGCACAATTTAATGGTTAGAATAATTGGATTATGGAAATAGTTGTGTTAGTATGAGATGGGTATTTGATTAGTTGAAAATAACTTCACTGTATTATGAATAAATCTAATTTCCATTGAAGAACAAGAGGATATGGTTGTATCTTTTTTTATGTCAGCATGAAAGCTCATCATGGCATGAGCCAAATGACTTTCATTCCCATGGTCCTATGGATTGACACCAATGAGTGTAGCTTGACTTCTCCTGACGTAGGTGCTGTCGTAGTTAACATAGGTTGTTGCCAGATTAACGTAGGCTGTCGCCAGGTAACGTAGGTTGGTGCCGGTGCTGACTTCGTTCTTTTTTGTTGTTAAAGTAATTATTCTATTTTAAATTTTATGTCAAAGGGGGGTCCAGTCGCTGGTTTTTCGATGACCTGCTACGACTATGAGAGTCGCTGGCAGTCGCCTAAAAATAGCCTAAGTGGGACAGGCCCAATAGGCAGAAATTGCTTCAAACAAGTCTACTTGTTTCACTTGTGTAAGTAGATGTAATTCCTCTTTACATCAAAATGTAGTGGATTTTAAAATATCTTAAAACATCTAAAGCTTGCAATACTGTATTTACTGTTGCTCCCTTCTAAGAACATGGAAAACCTATTCATCATTAATACAATTATATTCTAATAAACAATTGCAGAGAAGAGTTAAAGATCCGATGTGGCAATAAACTAAAAGATGAAGTTGGGATGAGTAGGGATGGTTTGGATTTTGCAAGCACATAAGATGGATATGTTTGGGTATGTTAATAATTAAAACAAGCCAATTTCATCTTAGAAGGAAAAGGTCTTGGTATGAGAGTTGTGGTTTTATGGTGGTCATCAGTACATGGTGAAACTGACAGCATCTTTGGGGTTACCACACACAGTTCAACATGGAAATCCCAAAGGTGCATCAGTGACTCATTGCTCCAGCACATTTTGTGTTGTTCAGTCGGCTTCTCTGCGAAAACTAGGAGGAAGAAGATGAATTGACATGCATTGAAGGTATTTTAATGCTCTTGTCCCATGAGGTGTAGGTGAGTTTTGGGTGTTGCTCTTTAATTATTTCTTATTTATTTTTAATGATATTTCGTTTTCTGCGCCACATGTATATAAAAAAAAATGTCCATCCTATAACATATTTAAAAGTAACTTTATAGAGTGAGATTTCAAGAGAGAGTTAGATTTAGCTCTTGGGCCTAAGGGAATCAAGGAATATGGGGAAAAAGCCACAACAGGGTACTGATTTTGGATGATCAGCCATAATCATATTGAATGGTGGTGCTGGCTCAAAGGGCCGAATGGCCTACTCCTGCACCTATTTTCTATGTGTATGTGTAAGGGCAGTGGCTCAGGTTAAGCAGGGACAGTGGATGAATTGGGACAGTGTAGAAAAGAGGAAGTTTAGCTGGAGGAACCTGTGGTGCATGGAGGCAGGTCATGTAAGTTTCATTATAGAGGCTATTTATGTGCTAGCATCACCGCAGAACCTCAAACAGTTGGTAGGTGGGGACCTTGCATGTCCCCTGTGTTCAGAGGTGGCAACATTGAGGCATATTTTGTCAGGATGTAATACTAGTCTTTCTCGGGTATACTTGGCAACATAACCAGGTCTTTAAGTGTATAGTTGCAGCAATTAAGAGGAGGAGAGCACTAGTGAATTCAGCATGCAAGGGACTGAGAGTGTAGTTATTCATTTTGTCCGTGAGGGGGAGAAAGGTAGAGGAGGAAAGTCTTTAGACAGGTATGAGTTAGGCCAGCTAAGAGGAGCCAATGATTGGGCGATGCAGATAGATTTGTGAGGAAAGTTTTTTGTTCTGCAGGAAATAATTAGTATTAGTTTGAGACCAGATATAGTATTATAGTTAGTCAGCAGAGGGTGTATTTTATAGAACTGACGGTGCCTTGGGAGGTTAGTGGATGACGCTCATGAAAGGAAAAAGCATAGACCTGTAGAGTTGGCAGTCCAAGTTGAGCAGCGAGGATGGAAAGCAAGGTAGAGGTGGGCTGTAGGGGTTTTATAGCACAATCGACTACACCGCTATTAGGGGGGCTAGGAATTTACAGACGGTTTACGCCAGGCCAGAAAGGAGGTGTCAGAGGCAGCAGAGCATGGCAGTAAATGGATTTGGTGGAGAAGAAACAGTGTCAGTTGGGGGCAGGAAGGAAATGTATAACGTGCGGTATGTGTATTTCTTTGTAAGTGTATTCTGTGTAGGTGTATCTCAGTTTTATGTGAGGTTGATAACTGGCACTACATATGACTGTTTAATGATGGGGTAGGATAAGTGTAAGACAGGATGCGGGTGTGTAATCGTCTGCAGTTTTCTTTATTTAGTAGATACTGGTAGCATAGGTGGTGAGAGCAGGTATTGGGGGGGGGGGGGGGGGGGGGGGAGGTGGTTCTTGGATACCAGAACTAATTGTTGAACCTTAGCGAGGTGTTGTGGGCCTAACTCAATGAAACACCAGTGAAGGGAGGTGCCCACTTGGGAACCCTAATGTAATACTTGCATCTACACAATTAGTTTTTATGTGCTTGTTAACATGTAGATAGCCTATTATTGCATACGGAATTAGTTATTGTCTTCAGTATAAGTGTGTATAAGCAGTTTAGATACTACTATAGCTTTCTTGGGTGAGCGCTTATCTTGATGTTTTAGCACAAGTACTTGGTGTTTTAAATAGTTATTCAGCAACCCAGGAAGAAATTTTTGGTTGCGAAATTCTTTAATTGTTGGCTTGATTTGGGTGCAATGGTATATTAGTCCAGTTCACAGATTAACTTCAAGATTGGGAACATTGATGCAGCAAGATGTTCAAATACCAATGCTGCAGTTGGGGAATTTGACACTCAAATAGTTACACAAACTGGGAAAGAAGTATAAAGGTTTACACAACCTCTCATTGCAAAAATATTTGATCACCGACAAAATGTTGGATTTAGTTACATAGCTTGGTTGTTGCTGTTGGGCATAGTGAAGAAAGAAACTATCTGACTGCCATAAATGTCAACAAGGTTCGCTCGTGTCTTTTAGGGATGGATGTCTCCCCTCCTTACCCTGTCTTTGTTGTATACAACTCCACCTGATTTGATTTACTTTTAACTGCCATCTCCGTTTAGTTTCAAATAGAAATGGATGATAAAAGTCAGCATTTTGCATTCTGTTCATATTTTGGAAATGAGTGAACAAGTAAACAGTTGCTCCTCAACTGGAATCCTATTGAACTATCTGACACTTATTTGCACATTTCCCCAGGCTGTCCAACTTCTTCCACAGACTCCTTGCTTCCTCAACACTACCTGTCCCTCCACCTATGTCATGTCATTCGCGAACATGGACACAAAGCCATCTATTCCATCATACAGATCATTAACATGTAACGTGAAAAGTAGTGGACCCAACACCAACCCCTGCGGAACACCACTAGTCAATGGCAGCCCACCAGAAAAGGCTCCCTTTGTTCCCACTCTTTGCCATCTGTCAGTCAGACAATCTTTTATCCATGCAAGTACCTTGCCTCTAATACCATGGGGTCCTATCTTGTTCAGCAGCCTCATGTGTGGCACATTTTGAAAGGCATTCTGAAAATATAGGTGAACAACATCCACTGGCTCTCCTTTGTCTAACCTGCTTGTTATTTCTTGAAATGATTCCAGCAGATTTGTCAGGCAAGATCACTCCTTCATCAAACCACGCTGGCTCCGCAGTAGGCATATAATTTCATTCCTGACCATCAAATTGAAATCAACGATATAAATAACCAAATTCCAAGTTTTTTTAAAATTTAGTGTTATTGGTCAATTGGTTTGAAATTTGGGAAGCTTTATACAAAGTCACTGAAATTTCTGAGGGTCTGCTCCACTTCCCAGTCCCAAATTGTCATGCCAATACCTAAGAGCAATGTCTACCGCAATTCATGTACACAACGTTCATTTACCGGGGATGTTAATGGCTATCTCAGGCTCAGGCACATATTTATGTGCAAAAATATCAGACTTCAATCTGAATATTGGGAGTGATTAAAATCAGGGATGCTATTTAAAGAAAATAAATTCAAGTCTTGAGGACCATCTGGTCCTTTTGGAAAATTATTACTCATGCAAATGGAAACTATTTCTGCAGGATATCATCGCTAAAGCATCACTTCAAACATGGTATTTATTGCTGGAAATTTAGAGTGGCAGGGTGAGGAACATGATGCAAAAACAATGCTTGACATTTTGGTCAGAAATTTTCAGAAGCTTTCAGACTGCGCTGCTGTTTAAGGACTGTGTAGAAATTGAATTTCCCTTGGAAATCTAATAAAGCTCCCACTAGGTCAGGGAAGATTTATCAAAAGGTTGCCCCAAATGAAGCTTAAAAAATGACAGTAAAAATTGAGTGAGTTTAGTTTATAATTTTCATGTGAACCAAGGTAATGTGAAAAGATTTTGTTTGTGTGCAATCCAGTCAAAGAATAGCCTATATATGATTACAATCAAACCATCCACAATACACAGATAAATGATAAAGGGTCCATTTAGTGCAGGATAAAGTCCGATTGAAGGTAGTTCTCAAAGGACTCCAGTGAGGTAGATGGGAGGTCAGGACCACAATCTGGCTGATGAGAGGACCGTTCAGTTGCCTGATAACAGCTGGGGAAAAAACTGTCCCTGAATCCGGAGGTATGCGTTTAAACAGAGGATCCCAATTTGCTTCCAAGTTCTGGCCTTTTCCCTATGTAGAGTTTGACCATTGTTTCAAGAATTTCATCTAATAATTCTGTGACTCAATTCTCTGAATTTAAACTTTCTGGGGATTTTCCTGTACGTTTTATGAATCTTATGAAATGTAAATGCTCATCAGATCAATGAGCGGTGCAAACAGAAATGCAAGGTACTGACTTGAGATCATAAGTACTTCTGCATGAACCAACTGCATTACTAGTCTAGTTCTACCTTCCATTTTATCACTATATTTCTAGGATTTCACCTTATAATTAATGGATAGAAATATATTTTTTAATAGAAATGTTATCATAGTTTGACTAATTACTGGTGAGCATTTTATGGAAGATGCAAATCATATTTTAGTCACATTGCAGTAAATCAGATAACAGTGGTTCTCAACTCCTCGTGAGCTTCAATTGCTATCAGTATCACATTGTGGGTTGCTATTGATTTTGTGCCTCTGCTTTTCCCAATGTTGACTGAGCAGCAAGGTGGACAATGTCAATCTCGCCATTTTTCTCAAAGGTATGTTATTTTGGGACGATATATTTTTGTCCAGAGCACCACATTTGAGTCATCAAAAGGTCGACAAATACAAGGAATCAATTGTAGATATTAAGAGGTAGTCATGAAAACTGCTCTATCACTGACTTTTAGAGAATTATCAACGTTGTATATTTCAGTCTCTGAAGGATGACTTTGCTGGCATGATGTAGATCCTGGCATATTGTGTATCATGCATGTGATATAGTCTTCATGTCAACTTGCCTTGGTATCAAGTTTCTTAAGTTAGTTTAGAGATACAAGGCGTAAACAGGTCCTTCGGCCCATCGAGTGTGATCCCCGCACTTTAAGAATATCCCACACTCACAAGGGAAATTTACATTTATACCAAGGCAATTGACCTACAAACCTGTACGTTTTTGGAGAGTGCAAAGAAACCGAAGATCTCGGAGAAAACCCATGCAGATCATGGGGAGAATGTACAAACACCGTACAGACAAGTTCCGTAGTCAGGATTGAACCCAGATCACTGGAGCTGCAAGGCAGTAGTTCTACCATCACCATGACGCACAGTTAATGTTGGTATAATGTATCAAAATGTTTTGGGTTCAATTTTCACCTTGCAGTCCTGTCATTTGGAATCCATTGACCAATTAGTCACACTATATCAGCTGAAGCAAACAGTAATTGATTTGGAGACGTGTGAGATTGCAGATGCTGTAATCTGGAACAAATAAACTGCTGGAGGAACTTAATGACTCGAGCAGCATATGTGGACGCAAACAAATAACTAATGTTTTGAGTTGAGTTAACTATCAATAATGGAGTCAATAATTGAAGAAAAATTAACAATTGAACTGTGATAATAAAACTAAACAATTTAAATAAGAATTTAGCTTCTCCTTCACCCCCTTTACCTTTGTCATACCATTCCTATTGAAATTCCTATTCATCTTTCCCTATCTGTCAGTAAGCTGTAGAAGTCTAGGCTGAATATCTAGTTGGATGCTATCATGATTACCATCATACCATCTAAAAACTAAGCCTGATAAATAGTTATATCTGGCTATATGCATAATGCAATGCCATGGCCGTCAGTAGCATTGATGTACAGAGAGATCTTGGGGTGTAAGTTCAACTAACTTGTAAGTGGCTATACAAGTAGATAGAGGTAAAAAAGACATATGGTATATTTGCCTTGATTGGTTGGGCCATTAAGTACACACATTCTGGAAGTCATGATGCAGCTTGATGTCTTTAAATAGGTTGCATATGGATTATTATGTGCAATTCAGGTCGCTCTTTTATAGGAAGGATTTTGGAAAGGCTTTGGAAAGGTTAGAGAGGACGTTTACCAGAATGATGTGTGGATAAGGAAGTATTAACTACAGTGAGAAGTTGGACAGACTTGGATAGTTTTCTATGGAATGTCCAAGGTTGTGGAGAGACCAAATAGAATGATATAAAATTATCCGAGGTGTGGAGAGGCTCGATAGAACTGTTGCACAGGATGGAAGTGTTAAATGCTAAAGGGCATGACTTTAAGGTAAGAGGGACAATGATTAAAGGAGATGTACGCGGCAAGCTTTTTTAGAGGTTGGTGAGCGCCTGGAACGTGTTGCTGGGGGTGGTGGTGGAGGCAGATAAGATCGGGGGTGGTGGAGGCAAATACAAGTAGGCAGAAACTATTCTGGCATCTTGGATTGGCACGTAGATGTGCAGGAATTGAGGGATTATGTTCAGGCATATAAAGGTTAGTCTGTACTGCAGTGCTGTACTGTTCTATATTCTATGAATATCATCAGCATTAGAGAAGTGTTTGCATTAATGGCAATTAATACTTTGTATTAATGATCAGTCTGAAGAAGGGTCCCGACCTGAAACATCACCTATTCCTTCTCTCCAGAGATGCTGCCTGTCCCGCTGAGTTACTCCAGCATTTTGGGTCTGTATTCGATTTAAACCAGCATCTGCAATTCCTTCCAACACACCTTGTATTAATTGTTGTTCTGGATTTCAAATTGTCTGTCCTTAATGCTCTTACATATTTCCCCGTTTACTCTTTGTGTACATTTACCCTGTCATTTAATTTTCCACTGGGTGTTAATACTTCATGTTGGCTTCTTGGTTTAAAAAAACCCCTAATTTCGATAGACAATAGACAATAGGTGCAGGAGTAGGCTATTCGGCCCTTCGAGCCAGCACCGCCATTCAATGTGATCATGGCTGATCATCCCCAATCAGTACCCCGTTCCTGCCTTTTCCCCATATCCCCTGACTCCGCTATTTTTAAGAGCCCTATCTAGCTCTCTCTTGAAAGCATCCAGAGAACCTGCCTGCACCGCCCCCTGAGAGAATTCCACAGACTCACCACTCTCTGTGAGGAAAAGTGTTTCCTCATCTCCGTTCTAAATGGCTTACTCCTTATTCTTAAACTGTGGCCCCTGGTTCTGGTCTCCCCCAACATCGGGAACATGTTTCCTGCCTCTAGCGTGTCCAATCCCTTAATAATCTTATATATTGCTGTCTGGAGGGACAAGGGCCTTGCAACCCTAAGAGATCTATATATAGACAAAAAGTTTGCTTTGTTTAATCAGCTGAAATCAAAATTTAACCTTTCCAACTCTCATTTGTTTTCGCTATCTCCAAATTAGGCACTACGTTAAAGACCAAATTTCAAATTTTCAAACTATGCCTCACAGTTGCCCACTCTACGAGCTCCTGCAGCTTCCTCCAGACTCCAGAAATATAATATCTCGCTTTGTGTGTCTATTCACCACCTCTGTATCCACTAACCATCTAAAAGAAGCCTGGTCTACTGAGCTGAATTTCAAGGTGTCTGACGATATTTGGAATGAAGGTTTGACCAGAATCCAAACTTGTTCGATCAATGCCAGGTATAAACTGATCCAGTTTAAAGTCATCCATAGACTTCATTACTCAAAGACCAAATTACATCGAATCTACCCAGCTATTTCTCCACTATGTGACAGATGCAAAGGTGCAAATGGTTCTTTAACACACATTTTCTGGCTCTGTCCTCATATACAAAGATACTAGTCTGAAATATTTACGTGGTACTCTGGGGTTTATGGAAAAGATATCCCCCCTGATCCAGAACTGGCACTTTTTGGATGCTCAGAGACTGCTTTGTACTTCACGTCTGAAGAACAAGCACTGATGCTTGGTATGGTGGCATCCAAGAAAATGATCTTAACAGACTGGAAATCTCCCACACCCCCCTGCTTCAAAAAATGGCTCAATGAAATGATAACAATCATACAGATGGAAAGGATACGCTTCTACAACTCCAAGATACCCAACAACTTTTTAAGTGTTTGGGGACCATTTGTCAACCACCTCAAAGACCAATAATTTCATAAGCTCATATTATTTGCAGTGATGTAGTCCTGTGCTTTTTACTTGTGCTCTTGCAATACCTGACTGTGTAGCACCATGTGAATTGCACCAAACTGTTATGTCTGGCGGCTCTTATGTTTTTCTTTTTTTTTCTTTGATGTTTTCTTTTAATTTAATTTTTTTTATTTATTTTTTTGTTTTTGTTTGTTTCCTTCTCTTTTTTGTCTTGTTTTGTTTAAATAAAATTTAAAAAATAAATAAATAACAATCTTATATATTTCAATGAGATATCCTCTCATCCTTCTAAACTCCAGCGTGCACAAGCCCAGCTGCTCCATTCTCTCAGCATATGACAGTCCCGCCATCACGGGAATTAACCTTGTAAACCTAAGCCGCAATCCCTCAATAGCAAGAATGCCCTTCCTCAAATTAGGGGACCAAATCTGCACACAATACTCCAGGTGTGGTCTCACAAGGGCTCTGTGCAACTGCAGAAGGACCTCTTTGCTGCTATATTCGACTCCTCTTGTCATAAAGGCCAACATGCCATTCACAGAAGTGAATGCCATTCACTTTCATCACTGCCTGCTGTACCTGCATGCTCACTTTTTTAGACTGATGTATAAGGACCCCCAGATCCCGTTGTACTTCCCTTTTTCCCAACCTGATGCCATTTAGATTTTTAATCTGCCTTCCTGTTTTTGTTACCAAGTATTGTAAATAAGAATGAAACGGAAGAATGTTCAATGTTACTTTTGCAGTTATGCCATGGCCACTGAGCAGCAAATTAGATCCTGAGCATGTAATATTCCACTGCATTCATTAAACATGACCTTTTTTGTCATAATCATTCTTTTAAATGTTTATGATAGGCTATTAGAGTATTTTAACATCCTTTATTATTAACATCCTTTATCGTGTGATCTGTGGTTATAGTTGCAAATATCTCATCTTAAACAAGGTTTAACAATAATGATCTTAATCAGGTTCAGTTGCAGTCCCTTGAGAGGACTGGAAAATTAACACTAAAGTTACAGTTATGGAGTCATACAGCACAGAAACAAGCCCTTTCTGCCCAACTTGCCCATATTGACCATGATGCCCCATCTACATTAATCGTAGCTGCCATGTTTGGCCTATATCTCATTTATCCATGTATCCATCCTATCCATGTATAAATCTTTCTTATCCATGTATCCATCCAAAGAAATGTTGTTAAAGTATAAGGCTCGACTAATTCCTCTGCAAGCTTGTTCCACATACCCACCACCCTCTGTGAAAAATTTGCCACTCAGGTAAATTTTTCCCCTCTCACCTTAAACCTATGTCCTCCAGCCCTATTCTGTCTCTCGTTACCCTCTTTCCCTTAATGTATTAATAAAATCTCTCATGCTTTTCCTTTGTGTTATCTGCCAGCTACCTCCTGCCTCCTATTGGCCCTCTTGATTTCCTTTTTAAGTATGCTCTACAGTTTCTGAAACTCTTCCAGGAATACACTTGATCCCAGATGCCTATACCTGTCCTATGCCTCCTTCCTGACCAGAGCCTCAATTTCTCTCATCATTCAGCTTCCTTCAGCTTGGTGACTTTTTAGGCGAGTGCAGGAGACTCTGCGCACACCTCATGATTGCCACATGGTTGCCACATGCTCGCTGGTGGTCTCCGGTGAGTCTCCTTCATGGTCAAGAGGAGTTCTTACATTCTGGGAACTAGTCGCGGCCTCAGTATGGTCGCAGCAAATTTTTCAACATGTTCAAAAATTGGTTGCCATGGACGTAGGTGCAGTGGTAGTGGGGTTGTCATGTCGTTGTAGGTAGTCGAGGCAGCCGTTGGTAGTTTCAGTTAATCTCCTTTGCTGACCGGGCATTTTCATTGGCTCATTGGGGAAAAAAAACAGAAGGACGAGTTTTCAGAACCAAGGAAAACCGAGCGGTAATGTTAAATGGCCGCTAAACTTCACAGCTGTGTATCTCTGGCTTAATAAAAGTTGTCTGGCTGCATGAAAGTGTATCCACTCCTTTTTCCTCTCCCCCCTTCCTTATGCTTATGTGCAAATTTATGTATAACAGAATAGAATCTAGTCATTCATGCAGCACAGAATCAAGCATTTTAGTGCCCACAGTATTTCAACTGAACCTTTAAACATCAATCTACACTAATTACATTGTATTCTTCCATATTCCAATTTCTTCCCCCTCCCTCAACCAAATCCTATCACCCATCTGCACAATGGCCGATTAATTTACCAAACTGCATGACTTTTAAATGAAACACAGACACTTAGTAAGAACATACAAACTCCACATGGCCAACATTTGAGGTCAGGATTGTCCTCTGTTTGTTCAAGCTTTGAGAGCAGTTCAATTAGCTGAGCTACTGTGCCACCTGAAATGATTTTAATAACAATAATGGAACTGAAAATAGAGTATGTACTATGATTTATTCATTTAAATACATATTGAAAATGTCTACAAGTCCACGCCCCAATGTTAGAGTACAAGCTTTTCTGAAATGGAGCAGCTACATTTTTGTGATTGACTGAAATCACTTTTCATTACTTTCCATTTTCCTTATTTTCTGTGTAAGGTTAAATTGCAAAAATGTGCTCATAATTAATACATTCCATTCTCAGCACAGCAATATTACAAGCTGGTCCATGTACTTTGGATGGCTCATTTTGTATCATTCTGTGAAATTATTTATACACTACATTTATTACATTATGAATTGGAATTAAGGGACACTAGCAATTGGGATCAGCACAGATGGGCATCACGGATAGCTTGCCAGAGTTGGGCCAAAGGGCCCATTTCTGTGTAGTGCAGCTCTGACTCTACTGAACATATGCCTCGGACACAAAAAGCTGGAGTAACTCAGCGGGACAGGCAGCTTCGCTGGAGAGAAAGAATGGGTGATGTTTCGGGTTGTTAACCCTTCTACAGACTACTATGTATTCTGAATATACACCAACAGCTTATAATTGTTCCCATCTGTTTAGATATATTTGTATTTGTTTAAAATGCAAAATATATAATCTTCATAAAAGCAGTGGTTTTAAACATAAGTTTGGCCTCATGAATGGAATGTTGAAAAGATGATCAACTGCTTCTGGTTCCTCAAAATACTCTTTTTTCTTTTTTTTCTTTCTCTTTATTAGAAGTAATGTACATTACAGTAGTACAAGCCAAAAATAACATAATACATTTCATGTACCACTTCTTGTTTTAAACTTTAAGAAGAAGAAAAAGAGAAAGTTAGATAAGATAGTAAGTACGTGAAAAGGAAGAACCCGTAGAGACGTAGAACACGAGAAAGAGTTTAAAAAACCCCAAAAAAAAACAAAAAAAAAGGAAAGAGAAAAATAGAAAAAAGACAATATAAGAAAATAAGATAAGTTAAAAGGGATGTACCTCCTTTGTATCTTTACGCACCCCTCACCAGGTCCTTAAACCATTTATTTTCAAAGTTATGTTGCACCCTATGCTTGTAATAAGTCGATAAATGGAGACAAAACCTTTTGGAATTGGTCTGATTTGCCTGCTGGGACGAATCTCATATCTTCGAGGTGTAACATTTCGGACATATTTGAAATCCACATTTTTACCGTCGGTGTCGGAGCGTTTTTCCAGAATTTAAGTATGAGTTTTCTTGCCATTATTAAGGCATAATTAAGGAAACTCTTTTGGAACGGTCAGCTCAAAGCCGACTTCCATTGTTCCAAAAATAATCAATTCTGTGTTCGGTTTCAGTTTTATTTTAAATAATTTTGTAAAAATGTCAAAGATTTGATTCCAAAATTTTTGGATTTTTATGCAAAAAACAAAGGAATGTGCTATAGTTGCTTCTTGAGATTGACATTTACCACAAATGGGGGAAACATTTGGAAAGATTTCACTTATTTTAGTTTTTGAATGATATAATCTGTGTAGGGTTTTAAATTTTTAATTGGATTAGAATATTATATCTAATATTAGTCTTACATTGATCGAGCATTTATGCACATATAGCAAGTGTTTATCCCAACTCTCTTTCGAGATTTTTATAGCTAGTTCTTGTTCCAAATCTCTTCTAATTCTATCGGATGATGGTATTTCTATATTTAGGATGATATTATACAAGTATGATATTAAATTAGTTGAGTTCGCCTTTCTATTCATAGCTTCGTCTAATCGGTCTGGAGTCAAATTTTGGTATTCTTGTGTATATTTCTTCAAATAATCACGGATTTGAAAATATTTTAAATATTGATTACTTCTCAGATTGTATTTAAGTCGTAGTTGTTGGAATGATAAAACATTTCCATTTTCATACGTCTCCAAACGTTTTAATTCCTATTCTTTCCCAATGTGTAAATGATCTATCAATTGTGGATGGTTTAAACAACAGTTTATTAACTATGGGAGAGAGAAGGGATAGATTTCTTCATTTAAGGGTTAATTTTATTTGTTTCCAAATACTAATAGTACTATGAATAATTGGATTTTTACTGTTTATTGTATTATTCAGTTTTATCGGTGAGAGAAGGATCGCTCTTATATTAAAAGGGGAGCAATCCTCTCTCTCCATTACTATCCAATCCACCCATTGGGCGAATTGTCCAACAGGTGAATCACATTTTTGACATTTTCTGCCCAATAATAATACAAAAAACTAGGGCGTGTTAATCCACCAAATTCTTTAGGTTTGCACAAATGTCTTTTTTGAATTCTATGGGATTTATAGTCCCACATAAAATTTGTGATATCAGAATCCAGATTTTTTTTTTTACTTTTTAGGTAAGTATATTAGTATTGATTGGAATAAATATAAAATTTGTGGTAGGAAGATCATTTTAAAAGCATTTATTCAGCCTATTAAAGACATCGGAAGAGTTTTCCAAAAATTTAATCACGGTGTTTAATTTAGTAAGTAGGGGCATATAATTCCTCTATTAGATTTAATATATTTGGTATACTGATTTGTGATTTTGTAATATACAGTAGTACATCTGCATATGATATTTTGTTAATTGAGTATTTTGTATTATAACCATTGATATTCAGATGTGTTCTAATGCTTTAAGCTAGAGGTTCTACTACAAGAGCAAATAGCAGAGGTGATAGTGAGCAATCCTGTCTACTGCCCCTGGATAATTGAAATTTCGGAGACAACATGTTATTAGTTAATAGTCTAACAGTCGGCCTGTCATATAATAGTTTTACCCATGAGATAAAATTCTCTCCCATTTTTAATTTTTGCAATACTTTAACGAGGTAGTCCCATGCTACATGATTGAATGCTATTTCTGCATCCAATTAAATAATTGATGTCTTGTTCTTCAGTTTTATATGAATGCAATATATTAAACAGACTTCTCAAATTATTGCATGAGTATCTCTTGGGTTTAAACCCCGTTTGATCAGCATTTATTAATTTGCTAACATATTTACTTAATCTTCTTGCTAATGTTTTTGCTAATATTTTTTGGTCTGTATTTAACAGTGCGATGGCTCTGTATGAGCTGGGGTCTTATAAATCTTTATTTTTTTTTAGGTATATGTGTAATCGTTGATTCCGCTAATGTTTCTGGTAATGTTTGTATACCTTTTATGTAAAAGTGGTGAAATTATCTCATAAAATCTTTTGTAAAATTCATTACTAAATCCTGGTGTTTTGTCATTTGTTATTGAGTTTATTAACCATATAACAATTACAGCACGGAAACAGGCCTTCTCGGCCCTTCCAGTCCGTGCCGACCATTTATTTTCCCCTAGTCCCATCTACCTGCACTCAGACCATACCCCTCCATTTCCTTCCCGTCCATATACCTATCCACTTTACTTTTAAATGTTAAAATCGATCCTGCCTCCACCACTTCTGCTGGAAGATTATTCCACACAGCCACCACTCTCTGAGTAAAGAAGTTCCCCCTCATGTTACCCCTAAACTTTGTCCCTTAATTCTCATGTCATGCCTCTTGTTTGAATCTTTCCTACCCTCAATGGGAAAAGCTTATCCACGTCTACTCTGCCTATCCCTTTCATCATTTTAAAGACCTCAATCAAGTTCCCCCTTAACCTTCTGCGCTCGAAAGAATAAAGACCTAACTTGTTCAACCTTTCTCTGTAACTTAGTTGCTGGAACCCAGGGAACATTCCAGTAAATCTCCTCTGCACTCTCTCTATTTTGTTGACATCCTACCTATAATTAGGCGACCAAAATTGTACACCATACTCCAGAATTGGTCTCACCAATGCCGTGTACAATTTGAACATTACTTCCCTACTCCTATATTCAATGCTCTGATTCATAAAGGCCAGCACACCAAAAGCTTTCTTTACCACCCTATCTACATGTGATTCCACCTTCAGGGAACTATGCACAGTTTTTCCTAGATCCCTCTGTTCCACAGCATTCCTCAATTCCCTACCATTTACCATGTACGTCCTATTTTGATTTGTCCTGCCAAGATGTAGCACCTCACACTTGTCAGCATTAAACTCCATCTGCCATCTTTCAGCCCACTCTTTCAAATGTCCCAACTCTCTCTGTAGACTTTGAAAATCTACTTCATTATCCACAGCACCACCTATCTTAGTATCATCTGCATACTTACTTATCCAATTTTCCACCCCATCATCTAGATCATTGATGTACATGACAAACAACAGTGGACCCAACACAGATCCCTGAGGCACCCCAAGGTCACCGGCTTCCACCCTGACAAACATCCATCCACCATTACTCTCTGGCATCTCCTATTCAGCCACTGTTGAATCCATCTTGCTACTCCGCCATTAACACCCAAAGATTGAACCTTCTTAACCAACCTTCCATGGGGAACCTTGTCAAAGGCCTTACTGAAATCCATATAGACAACATCCACTGCTTTACCCTCATCAATTTCCCTATTAACCTCTTCAAAAAATTCAAGAAGGTTTGTCAAACATGACCTTCCATGCACAAATCCATGTTGACTGTTCTTGATCAGACCGCTGTTTATCCAGATGCTTATATATATTATCTCTAAGTATCCTTTCCATTAATTTGCCCACCACTGACGTCAAACTAACAGGTCTATAATTGCTTGGTTTATTCTTTGAACCCTTTTTAAACAATGGAACAACATGCGCAGTATTCCAATCCTCCGGCACTATTCCTGTTTCTAATGACATTTGAAATATTTCTGTCATAGCCCCTGCTATTTCTACACCAACTTCCCTCAATTTCCTAGGGAATATGCTGTCAGGACCTGGAGACTTATCCACTTTTATATTTTTCAAAAGTGTCAGTACCTCCTCCTCTTTGAATCTCATAGTTTCCATAGCTACTCTACTTTTTTCCCTTACCTCACAGAGTTCAATATCCTTCTCCTTGGTGAATACCGAAGAAAATAAATTGTTCAATATCTCCCCCATCTCTTTTGGCTCTGCAGATAGCTGTCCATTCTGGCTCTCTAATGGTCCAATTTTATCCCTCGTTATCCTTTTACTATTAATATAGCTGTAGAAACCCTTTGGATTTACTTTCACCTTTCTTGCCAAAGCAACCTCATATCTTCTATTAGCTTTTCTTATTTCTTTCTTAAGATTCTTTTTACATTCTTTATACTCATCTAGCACCTCATTTACTCCATGCGTCCTATAATTATTGTAGGTATCTCTCTTTTTTCGAACCAAGTGTCCACTTTCCCTTGAAAACCATGGCTCTTTCCGATTTTTACCATTTCCTTTCAACCGAACAGGGACATAAAGATTCTGTACTCTTACAATTTCCCCTTTAAATGTCCTCCATTTCTCTTCTACATCCTTCCCATAAAACAAAATGTCCCAATTAACTCCTTTTAAATCATTACGCATTCCCTCAAAGTTAGCCTTTCTCCAATCAAAAATCTAAACCCTATGTCCAGTTCTGACTCCATAATTATATTGAAACTAATGGTATTGTGATTACTGGTCCTGAAGTGCTCACCAACGCATACCTCCGTCACCTGACCTGCCTCATTTCCTAACAGGAGGTCCAGCACTGCCCCTTCTCTGGTCAATACCTCTATGTATTGCTGCAAAAAACTATCCTGCACACATTTAACAAACACCAAACCATCCAGGCCATTTACAGAATGTGTTTCCCAGTCTATTTTTGGAAAATTGAAATCTCCCACAATCACTACCTTGTGCTTACTACCAATATCTGCTATATCCTTACAAATTAGCTCTTCCAATTCTCGCTCCCCATTTGGCGGTCTATAATGCACCCCAAAACGTGTTGCTACATCGTTCCCAGTTCTCCGTTCCACCCAAATAGCCTCCCTAGATGAGCCCTCTAATCTATCCTGCCAAAGCACTTCTGTAATATCTTCTCTGACAGGCAATGCAACCCCTCCACCTCTGGTCCCTCCAATTCTATCACACCTGAAGCAACAAAATCCTGGAATATTTAGTTTCCAATCACGACCCTCCCGCAACCATGTTTCACTGATTGCCACAACATCATATTTCCAGCTGTCAATCCAGGCTCTAAGTTCATCCACCTTTCTTACAATGCTCCTAGCATTAAAATATACACATTTTAGAAACTCACCATCCCTTATTCTCTGTTTATTATCTTTTTCCTCTTTCTCGCCTACATTTTGGGTCCAAGTACTTACCTTCTCTGCCTCTTGCCCCTCACCCTGCCCCCTAGCCCCCAATACCCGTGTCCCTCCCCCCAGCCTTTCTAGTTTAAAGTCTCCTTTGCAAATCTCTCCGCCAGGATATTTGTTCCCCTCGGGTTCAAGTGCAATCCGTCCTTTTTATACAGATCATGCCTTCCCCAAAAGAGGTCCCAGTGATCAAGAAACTTGAATCCCTGCCCACTGCACCAGTCCCTCAACCACGCATTTATCCTCCACCTCATTCCATTTCTACTCTCACTGTCACGTGGCACAGGCAGTAATCCTGAAATTGGTACTCTTTTAGTCCTTCTCCTTAACTTTCCCCCCAACTCCCTAAATTCTCCTTGTTTCTTCTATTTCCTTAATTGAGACCTGTGCTCCTAATTCCTCTTGTTCAAGCAGATTACATTTTGGGAGATTACAGTTATCCAAAAACTCTATAACTTTAGTACCATCTGCTGACGTTTAGATGTATATAAATTTTGATAAAATTGAGCAAATCTTTTATTAATATCATTAGGTAATGTTAACAATTCACCTTTATCTGATTTAATCTTTAAAATCGTCTTATCTTTTTCCCGTTTTTTCAGTTGACGTGCCAAAAGTTTATGTGGTTTATCGCCAAATTCAAAATTTTCCTGTTTAATTCAAAAAGTTAAATACTTTAATTCAAAAAGTTTATTTTCAAGTCCGTTAGTATTAAATTCTCCGTTCAGCCTCACCCTTGTTGTTCCGTATTTCATTAGAGCTGGAACAAAGAATGTCCTTGAATTCGCATTCCAAAGAAGATAAGATGTCAAGACACCAACTCATTGAGAAGCTCCGCCATCTTAGTCTTTTAAAAAGTCATATTTCTCAGCTTCCCCTCCACCAATATCTGTGGAATAAAGTAATCCTCATTTTTGCAGGGTACATTATACCTTATCTTACATTTTGATTTCCTTTCAGGATCTGTCTTGTCTTTGACAAACAATTTTCGTTTTTTAGCTATTTCGATAGGATAATCTCTGAAGAGTCTGATAGTATCTTCCCCAAACATCATATTCTTTCCGTATTGGATTTTTTTCATAATATCTTCCAAAGCTGAAATGTCATGAAATTTCACTATGATCTGTCTTGGGGTGGGGTTGGGGGGGGGGGGGGGCTCCTTGCCTTGAATGTGTTCTTCGCACCCGATGTGCCACATCTATTTTCGGTTCAACAGGCAGGTTGAATACTTGTTTAAGTAAGTTGGCAGCAAACTCACGAGGATCGTTCCCTCCTTTCCCTCTGTCACTCCAACTGTTCTTAAATTCTGCCGTCTTGAACGTGCTTCCAAATCTGGGGATTTATCAGTCATTTTAGCCAATTGCCCCAAGACGCGCTCCTGATCGGAGTCTAGATCATCCCGACGAGAGATCCCATAGTGGCGACTATGGAGGGTTTATGGCCTCGATCACGAATGAACAAAGGAGGAGGACTGGCTGAAAATTGTTGCCTTCCACCACGGTGAAGAATGTTGTGGTGGATGTTTGTGTTAAATTCTATTGTGTATTGTGTGTTATTTCTAAGTGTATCACTGCTGGCAAAAACATTTCACTGCACCTTCGGGTGCATGAGACAAATAAAATTAACTTTGACTTTGCATTGACTCATGAATGCAGCCCAGACCATCGCAGCTTCATCACTTCCTTTCCTCGAATACATCTTAGTGGTACATTGCAATGGGAAGGCTGGAAATATATCAAAGGATTCCTGCTATATAACTTCCCTTTCATTTATTTTACCTCTGGGTAAAGATACATCCAGACTTAACAACAGCTGCTTCCCTGTGATGATCAGACTCCTGAACCAATCGCCTCTTTCAAACCTCCTCCTAAGAGGTGCAGCTACATATTCTTACTCTTAGGGGGTTACACAAAAAGCTGGAGAAACTCAGCGGGGCAGCAGCATCTAAGGAGCGAAGGAGATAGGCGACGTTTCGGGTTGAAACCCTTCTTCCTCGACCCGAAACGTCGCCTATCTCCTTCGCTCCTTAGATGCTGCTGCACCCGCTGAGTTTCTCCAGCTATTTGTGTAACCCTTGATTTTCCAGCATCTGCAGTTCCTTCTTTATTCTTACTCTTACTCCATTCCTTTATTCCGTTACTTTGCTTTTGTTTGGGTTTTTTTGTACTACTTCAGATTGCCCTGTAATCTTTGTGCCATTCTGCTGCTTTGCATTTGTTCTTTTATTTATTGTTGTATCTGTCATTCACGTATAGCGTTTACTCTGAGCTTTTATTGCGCTCTGGTGTGTATATATGATATTAGATTCATTTACATTGGAATCTAAAATAAGATGAGTGAAAGACTGGTGTAAATCAGTGTTAGATGGTTAGCTGAACAACCTGTTTCCATGCTGCATGATTCTTTGACCAGATTCTAGTTTGCAATTGATACATTTACATGAGCACAGCACAGTATCCTGCCCTTCCGCTGCCCATGTCTGCCTGCATGTGGTCTTTATTCATTTATTCCCTGCCTGTTCCTCTCTCTGTTTAATTGACTCTTAGAAGGTTATCGTATTAGCTCTAACTCCCCTGGCAGCATGTCCTAGGTAACTACCACTCTCCGAATATAAAATAAATAAAATGCCTTCCCACTCTTTGAAACTTTTCCCACTCTCAACTGAGACCAATGCGCTCTAGTATTTGACATTTCCACCCTGGGGAATAAGGACTCTGACGATCTACCCTATGTATGGTTCCCATAATTTTATTGGGTACTGAAGCATGGTCTTGACCTGACATGCTGACAATTCCTTTTTCCCTCCAGATGCTGCTTGACCCATTGAGTTCCTTCAGCTCTGTGTTTTTTGTTCCAGATTTCAGTGTATGCTGTCTCTTGAGAGACCTTTTCTCTGAGAGACTTTTGAAAAGGCTGGTTGCAGTGCCTAAGAAAGAGTAATTTCAATTTATTTTACTACTTCAGTAGGGACTTGCCGCCTTGCTGCTTTTCCATTTTGTTTCCAATTTAATGACCCCTCAGGATTTCTTTTGCCGACAATGTAATTAGAGACTCCTCATCACAAAAGTGGGAAGAAAAACATTACTTTACTCAAAATCTTTTGCTGAAAGACAACTTGCAAAATCTCCTCTTGGCAGCTAACAATAAAATTGTCTTACTCTCAGGCAGTTTCTTGGGATGCAATATCGCTTTCTTCCACATTTGGGAGATTCTGTGACTGAATTCCAGATGATTCCATTGATGTGGCTATGAGGTGCCTAGCAGAGGGTGGTTTTTGAGATGGTGCGCTCCTTCTGCCACAGGACGTTTCTGTGTTCCTGATGCAGAGACTTGAGATTGTTAATGGCATCACAAACACTTTTCTCCATTTTAACCTGTGGTGAGCTAGCGATTCCCTGAGTTGATGGGGATGGGACATTACTTCAAGGAAGGTACACAAAAGGCTGGAGAAACTCAGCGGGTGCAGCAGTGTAGATGATATGTGTGTACACCTGCGAGGTGCACCTGCATTGATAACAGACCCGACCGTGCAAGTTACTGTGAATGGCACCACATTCTCTGCTAAAGTCGACACGGGGGCCGCTGCCAACATTAAGTCAACAAGCTTGTTTAAGAAGATAAGGAATAATGAGCTCGTTACCACTGAGCGCTCTGTTCTTCGTGCCTATGGGGGAGGTTTGCTTGTTCCTGTGGGGAAGGCCACTCTCCACTGCAATGTACTGAAGGCCTCTCGGCCCCTCTCTTTCTTTCTACTGGACAGCAAATGTGCCCCTCTGCTAGGCATTCAGGCCTGCCAAGACCTCGGGTTGGTTAACTTCCATCATGACATTCGCTTGGTGCAGTCACCCCTGGACCCGCTGGCCGAATACCCAGACCGTTTCGATACCAAGCTGGGAAAGCTTCCCTGCAGCTATAAAATCGCCCTCAATCCGGATATCGAACCCGTCATCCGCCCACCACACCGGGTGTCCTTCGCGATGAAAGACAAAGTCGAGTCTACACTTCGTGAAATGGTGACCATGGGCATCCTGAAGGAGGTGAGTGAGCCCACCCGGTGGGTCTCCACCATGGTTGTTGCTGCGAAGAAGGATAAGAGTGAACTGCAAAACTGCATCAACCCGAAGGATCTGAACTTGGCCATCAAGCGCCCGCATTACCCCATGCGGACCGTTGAAGATGTTGCTGCACAAGTCGGTCCAGCCACCGTGTTTTCTGTTCTCGACGCCAAGAGTTCGTTCTGGCAGATACCACTTGACGAACGGTCTTCATACCTGACAACGTTCAGCACGCCCTTTGGGAGGTTTTGTTTTCTCCGCATGCCGTTCGGGATCAACTCTGCCAGTGAGGTGTTCCAAAGGACAATGGAACAACTGTTTGCCGGGCTCCCGTGTGCTATTATTGTCGACGACATCCTAGTCTACTGGAAGGATGTCACAGAGCACGACCATAACCTCCACCAGGTTCTGGAATGAGCTCGGGAAGTCAACCTAAAGCTCAAGCCAAAAAAATGCCGGTTTCGTGTCCCGGAGGTCACCTACGTGGGACATGTCTTTACAGCATCGGGGCTGAAGCCTGACCCGCAGAAGACAGCCGCTATATCCGAGATGCCTGCACCTGCTGACGTGCCGGGCTTCCAGCGTTTCCTGGGCATGGTCAACTACCTGGGGAAATTCATCCCTGACCTAAGCGAGCTGAGCGCTCCTCTGAGAGACCTGGTGAAAAAGGACACTGCCTGGGCCTGGTTCCCGCAACACCAGAAGGCTTTTGACATTCTCAAATCCAGGTTGGTCATCACCCCAACGCTAAAGTATTTTGACCTCAAGCGCCCAATCGTCCTCACATGTGATGTGTCCAAGTTTGGCCTCGGGGCCGCCTGCTTGCAGGTCCACGACGGAGTACAACTGCCCGTGTCATACGCATCCCGTACGATGACTCCCGCCGAACAGCGCTATGCCCAAATCGAAAAAGAATTGCTGGCTGTTGTCTTTGCCTGCTCGAAGTTCAAGGACTATATTCTGGGCACCTGTTTTTCTATTGAGACGGACCACCAACCTCTGGTTACCATCTTCAGCAAGCCAATACACGTGGCCTCTTCCCAGCTTCAGTGCATGATGCTTCAGCTACAACGATTCACTTTCACTGTGGTTTACCGCAAAGGCAAGGACATGTTTGTTGCCGACACGCTGTCTCGGGCGCCTCTCGCATCCACCACTCGTCACCCCTACGAGGCGCCCGATTTGATAGTGCTCAATGTGAATTTCGTGCCCTCTAATCAGATGAAGTCTCTGGTCAAGCACACGGCAGCTGACGCTTCGCTCCAACAGCTAGCCGCGGTTATCAAGCGGGGCTGGCCAGACTGCTATTCCTCCCTGCCGGCTGTAGCAGTGCCCTACTTCCTGGTTCGGGATGAGCTGGTGCTGCGTGACGGTGTGATTGTGAAGGGGCACAAGGTGGTAGTGCCCGCAGCACTTCGTGAACAATATTTTGAAACTGCTCATCGTGGACATCCCGGGGCCGAAGCCACTCTTTCCATCGCCCAGAGCCAGTTCTACTGGCCTGATATGGCTCGTTTTTTCCGCGACAGGGTCTCCTCGTGCCCTACGTGCAACAGCTCCGCCCCGCAACAACAACAGCAGCCCCTTTTGCAGCAGCCTGCTCCCGACCTTCCCTGGTCTGCACTGGCAACGGACATTTTCGAATGGCACGGCAAGCATTTTCTGGTGCTTGTCGACTCCTACTCCAGCTGTTTTGAGGTTGACCAGCTTCCCTCTCTATCTTCATCTGCTGTCATCCAGAAGCTGCGCCGTCACTTCACTACTTTTGGGTCCCCGGCAAGCCTGCAGTCGGACAACGGCAGCCAATTCACCAGTGCTGAGTTCCGTGCTTTTGCTGATCGCTGGAACTTCCGTCACTACACCAGCAGCCCGGAATACCCGCAGAGCTACGGCCTGGCTGAGCGCGCGGTCCGCAGTGCTAAAGGATTGCTGGAACGTTGTCGCTTGTCTCGCTCTGACATTTACCTTGCCCTCCTGAACCTCCGCAACATCTCACGCGACCATGCCCTGGGGTCCCCAGCTCAGCCCCTCATATCCCGTGTTACGCGTCCTCCAATCCCTGTGACACAGCAGTCGCTTGCCCCCTCCGTCCTCAAACTTGCCATGGTCCGGAAGCGCATTGCCCACAAACACCGTATCCAGAAGCGCTCCCATGACAAGTCCTGCTGTGTCCTCCATCCTCTCTTGCCTGGCCAGGTCGTCCATATGCGGTCTGCCTCTGGCCACCCCAGGCTCGCCATTGTTGTCGGTTCTGCCGGCTCCCCTCGTTCCTACCTGGCCAACCACAACGGCACGATCTACCACAGGTCTCGTCAGCACCTCCGGCTTGTGAACGAGCCTCGTCCCCCTCAGGCTGCTCCGTATGCTCCCCCTGTGCCGACTTTGCCGCCGCGTCCCATGCCCGCCTTGCCCAGTCCTCCCTCTTGGCCTTCCCCGGTAGTTCTTCCCGCTGTGGTCCCTGGTTCTCCGGCTTTCTCGCCTCCCCCCTCTCCGTCCTCTCTGCCGCCTTCGTCGCCCAGGGGTTCTCCTGTCAAGGGCTCCCCTCCTGCCCGTGCGCCGGTCCCTCTCGTTCCCGTTGGGGGAGGATGTGATGGCGAGGTTCGGACCCGGTCTGGTGGCCTTGTCAGGCCGCCAGACCGTTATGGCGATTATGTGTGATTCTGTGTTCCTGCATTACTGTTGCTTACTCTCCCTTAGCGCATGAGACGTGGTCGCCTGTCACTGTTCCTTGTTTTGTTTTTTTTTGTAGAGGAAGGATGTAGATGATATGTGTGTACACCTTTAACAGTAGTGACATAGCCCTTGCTAACCACTCCCCCATAATCGAGTATAACAAGGGAATAATTATCATTATGTTCAAATGTTTCCAATATGATTTCAAAACTATTTTGTAACTATTGGTTGTCCAAGCCAAAAATTTATATAGTAATGATGTGTTTTATGTGCGTTGTCATCAAGCTGTATGCAAGACAAAAGACTTGTCAAGAAGTGGTAAACTTTAGTTTTAAAGTTGGATACATCCTAATAACTGGGACCTTCCCACCCCTAGCTCTCTCTCTAGTGATCGTGGCAGACCACGTACAGCTAGGGCAGTGATGTGTGTGCTTAATTAATAAAGTAGTAGTAAAGAATTCTCTGTGTATGTGCATGTTCTTTACAAGCAGCATCTAAGGAGCGAAGGAGATAGACAACGTTTCGGGCCAAAACCCTTCTTCAGACTGATGGGAGGTGGGGGGGGGGGGGGGGGGGCGGGGAGAAGAAAGGAAAAAGGATGAGGCGGAGCCCGAGGGCTGGGGGAGAGGTGGGAAGGGGAGGAGACAGCAAGGGTTAAGAGACAGCTCTGTTAAGAGTTGAGAAAATTCAATGTGCAAGCCCAGAGGATGCAGACTCCCCAAGCGGAATATGAGGTGCTGTTCCTCCAATTTGCGGTGTTGCTCACTCTGGCCGTGGAGGAGGCCCAGGACAGAGAGGTCGGATATGGAATGAGAGGGGGAGTTGAAGTGCTGAGCCACCGGGAGGTTGGTTTCGTTATTGCGGACCGAGTGGAGGTGTTCGGCGAAACAATCGTCAAGCCGATTAGATCAGCTGGCATCCAGAGCAGCGGATGCAATAGATGAGGTTGGAGGATGTGCAGGTGAACCTCTGTCGGACATGGAAGGACTGCTTGGGTCCCTGAAAGGAGTGGAGGGGGGAGGTAAAGGGACAAGTGTAGCATCTCTTGTGGTTGCAAGGGAAAGTGCCCGGGGAAGGGGTGGAGCGGAAGGGAAGAATTGATAAGGGAGTTGCAGAGGGAGCGGTCTTTGCGGAAGGCAGACAGGGGGGGAGATGCGAAAATGTGGCGAGTGGTCGGGTCACGTTGGAGGTGCCGAAACTGGCGGAGGACTGTGTAGTATGTGCCGGCTGGTGGGGTGAAAGGTGAGGACCAGGGGGACTCTGCCCTTGTTGGGAATGGGGAGAGAGGGCAGTGTTGCGGGGTATGGAGGAGACCCTGGTGCGAGCCTCATCTATAGTGGGGGAGGGGAATCCACGTTCTCTGAAGAATGAGGACATTTGTGATGACCTGGTGTGGAACACCTCATCCTGGGAGCAGTTGCGGCGTAGACGGAGGAATTGGGAATAGGGGATGGAGTCCTTACAGGAAGCAGGGTGGGAGGAAGAGTTGTCCAGGTAGCTGTGGGAGTCAGTTGGTTTGTAGTGGATGTTGGTCAGGAGTGTATCACCTGCAATAGAGATGGTGAGGTCAAGGAATTTGTAGGGAAGTGTTGGAAATGGTCCAAGTGTATTTGAGTGCCGGATGGAAGTTGGTGGTGAAATGGATGAAGTCAGTCAGTTGTGTGTGGGTGCAGGAGGTGACACCAAAGCAGTCGTCGATGTAACGGAGGTAGAGGTCGGGGATGGGGCCCTGGTACGCTGAGAACAAGGATTATTCGACGTACTCGACAAAGAGGCAGGCGTAGCTCGGGCCCATGCGTGTGCCCATAGCTATGTCTTGTGTTTGCAGGAAATGGGAGGAGTCAGAAGTTATTGAGGGTAAGGACCAACTCCGCTTGGCAGAGGAGGGTGTCAGTGGACGGGTATGGGTTGTTCATCTGGTCAAGGACGAACCGGAGGGCTATGAGACCATCCTGGTGGGGGATGGAGGTGTAGAGTGACTGGACGTCCATGGTGAAGATGAGAGGATGGGGGCCTGGAGAATGGAATGCACGGAGCCGACGGAGGGTGTCTGAGGTATCTTGTACATAGGTGGGGAGAGATTTAACCAAGGGGGATAGGATGGAGTCAAGGTATGTGAAAATGTGTTCGGTGGGGCACGAACAGGCAGAGGCAATGGGTCTGCCGGGGCAGTCAGGTTTGCGGATTTTGGGGAGAAGGTAAAATCGGCCGTGTGGGGCTGGGAAACGATGAGGTTGGATGCTCGGGGGTGCAGGAAGCCGGAGTTGATGAAGTCAGTAATGGTGCTCGAGATGGTGGCCTGGTGCTCGTCAGTGGGGTCATGGTCCAGGGGTAAGTAGGAGGAGGTCCGAGAGTTGCCGTTACTTCAAGGAGGTTTTTAGCATGTCCATCATTATTATTCCGTTTCAATAAATTATGCTTCAAAAAAAGTTATTTTTAAAATTCTTGCTCATTAGTTCAAAAGTTGCATAGTTGGAATTCGGAAAAACGAGGACAGTGTGTCTTTGTGCATATACCAATATGTTTGTCATTTTTCTCCTGTTACCAGGAGGATAAGCAAATGTGATTTATTGAGCTTCATGCTTTCAATGGCATTTGACTGAAATCATATTGTGGGATCATCAACTTTGAGGCTGAATCGATTCCTCCCATATTACTTCTGGACATTACCTAAGGAAAAATTTAGTCTTTCAAGTGTATATCTGGTTATCCCAAAGTCCTCAAGTATCTTTTGAAGGGTGGTGTTCTTGGAATGTAGGAAAAACAACAAGCAATCTCCATTGAGCAGGCTTCCACAGCAGTGAAGTGATGATCAAATAATTTGTAATGCATTTAGTAGGGCTATCAGATTGACTTTGAAGTGATATTGTGTGATCTGCTGCATCCAGTGAGAAGATCTGAATCTAATTTGTGCCAAGGGCTGTCTGATTTGGAAGCTAGAATATCGTCAACTGGGTCACATGAAACTAAACTCTCCTAATCTTTCCTCTTTAATTTGCTTTCTGTACATACTTTTGAAGGAAATAATTATTCTAACCCTTCTTTGTATGGCTCAATGTCGATTATTCAATTTATTTAACCTTTGTTTAGAGAAACTGACCCCTGGTTTTGAATTGCTAATTATCACCGATTCCAATAATAAAATCGGTAGAAAAGTGCAAATACAGTATGTGCCACCTCATATTTGCATTTAATTATTTTGTCTGACATTAAAAAGTGTAAGTGACATTTATTATAGAATATCAAAGAGGAAGTGAGCACATTTTGTAAATGATGACATGGTGTCAATTGCTTTTTTTAATTATGGAAACATTTGCTTTCCTTCTGAGATTTAATGCATCCCCAAGGTACTTAGTCAATTATTTGATAAAGAATTTATAAAGAAACAGCAGGTGATTTGTGTACCTTGCAATCTTAGAAGCACCAATGTGACAAATGGGCAATTAATCTACATTGGTGTTAGTTCCCTGTGAAATTATAATAGACCCAGAGTTATGCAAGCCTTTAATGGTGCTGTAGAATTTTACTTTCTTCTTTAGGTCTTCAATCAATAAAGATCTGGGGGGGCTTAAATGCATCCTTTGGCGGGCAATTTCAACCTTTCCCCTCTTACCTTAAACATTTACCCTATGGTTCTTCATTAATCCCCCTGGGTAAAAGACGCTGTGCTATTCCCCCTTGTACATCTCTATAATTCCTCGTCCCTGTGTTCCAAGGAAGAAAATCCTAGACTGCCCACCCTCTCCCTATAGCTTGAGTCCTGGCAATATCCTCGTAAATCATCTTTGCCCTATTTTCAGTCTAACAACATCTTTCCTATGGCAGGGTGACCAAAACTGAAATAATACTCCAAATGCGGTATCACCAACATCCTGGTGTTGATGCTCAGTATGCTGCCGAAAGACACCTTGACCACCCTATCTACCTGTGATGCCATTTTTAACGAACTATGTACCTGCACGCTATTAGATTCCTCTACTCTACAACACTCCCCAGGGGCCTGCCATTCACTGTGATGGCCCTGTGCTGGGGTGACATCCCAAAATGCAACTCAGTGAAGGATGTTGCTAAGCTAGAAAGAGTGCCGAGAAGATTTACGAGGAGGTTGTCAGTACTTGAGAGCTGGAGCTATAGAAAGTGGCCAGGCAGGCTGCGACTGCATTCCCTGAAGTGCAGGAAGCTGAGGTTTGATTTATAGAGATGTACAAGATCATGAGAGGAATAGATGGGATGAATGCAGAATGTGTTTTACCCAGAGTAGGGAAATCAACAACCAGAGGGCATTACTTTAAACTGAGAGAGGAAAGATGAGAGGAAAAATAGTGGCAATTTTTGCACACAAAGGGTGGTCTGGACGACCTGCCAGAGGAGATAGTTGAGGCAGCTACTACCGCAACATTTAAAAGGCATTTCAACAGGTACATGGATAGGAATGTTTTTGAGGGATATGGCCAAAATGAGGGCAGGCAGGACTACTGTAGGTGGGGCATCTTGGTCAGCATGGACTGAAAGGCCCGTTTCCATGCTGTATGATTCTGACTCTATGGCTGTGACATTGTAATCTGTGAACTTGTTGTATTACTGCCTGCCTCCGAGGGTTCTAGAGATGACAATCTAAAAGGCAGTTGGCGCAGGAATATATTTGTCGAAGGAAGGGTTGAATTAAAGGAAGCACATTTATATCATCTCCACCTTGCACATTAGTTGAGAGTAGAATGAGTGATAAGTATTTGGTATGTGTAGTAAATTCTCTTTGGCCCCAATGCAGCTTCTAAGCTTGGCTGGGTAGTGGAGAAATCCATGATGATGAGCACTATCTTTCCCAGTAATTGAATAGATAGCATTTTGGGTTGAAACACTGCATCAGGACTGAAGGTGGAGAGGGATGATGGCCAGTATAAATGGGCGAGGGGAATGGTAGACACAGGGAGGGAGGGGGGGGGGGGAGGGGTCCAGTTTGGAGAGTATTGATGGGACTGGGCAGCTGAATGATATATGAAACCAGAGGGAGGGGAAGGTGAATTCTAAAACGGGTCTTCATTTAAAAAAGGAGGTATTTGGTATCTTCGTGGGCTGAATGGTCAATAAATCACCAGGGCCTAATGTGACTTTACCTTAGTGGGAAGAGATTGTTGGGGCTCTGAGAGAGACTTCACTAGCCACAAGTCAGGTGATTTTAGGGCAGCAAATGTAGTAACTTAAGAAAGGTGGCAGAGAAAAACCAGGCATTACTGGCCATGTGATCTGATGTAAATGCAGGGAAGTTATGGAGAAAATTCTGAAAGATGTGAAATAATCAAAGATAGTCTGCATAGATATACTAGTGGGCGATGCTGTCTGAAATTTGATTAATTATTTTGTGAAGAGGTAACAATATTTTAATGGGGATGATGCAGTTCTGCTTTAGTTGTAACCACCTTCCCATTAAAAATGCCCTTTGCGCGTGTCCACCTATTACCCCACACTATGTCCTGCCTCTACTCTCTGACCCAGCTTTCTTCACTCTCTCCCATACACCCCATAATTGGTCGGAAAAAGGGTTTCAACATGAAACGTTACCTATCCGTGTTCTCCAGATATGCTGCCTGACCTGAATTACTCTAGCACTGTCCTTTTGTGTATTAACCAGCATCTGCAATTCCTTAAGGGCCTGTCCCTCGATGCGAGTTCACCCAAGAGCTCTCCTGAATTAAAAAAAAATCAAACTCGTGGTATTCAACGAACTCCTACGACCTTCCACGAGTATGCTCATGAGCTGCTACGAGTAAAAAGTACCATTTTTTTCCATCACGAGTATTTTTTTTACTCGTGAACATTTTTCAGTTGAAAAAACTTCACGAGTAAAAAGATACTTGTGATGAAAAAAATTGTTACTTTTTACTCATAGGAGCTCGTGAACATACTCGTGGAAGGTCGTAAGAGTTCGTAGAATACCACGAGATTGATATATTTTTAAAACTCGGGAGAGCTCTTGGGTGAACTCGCATCGTGGGACATGCCCTTCATTTCAACAGTACTTTTCATTTTGTTGCCCGAACCTTTGGTTACTGGGTCTTTATATTGGAGCCAAGGTTTGTTGGTCTAGATTAAGCTAAGCAAATGCATTGTTCAGAGCTCCAAGCCATGGAGTTTACGTAGTCTCTCTAATTATTTCCTTTTTTCAAAATCCTTTAAATTGAAACCCAGTGTCACGCTATCAATATTTCCTGATTTACTTTTTGATCTTCAGATCTGCTAGCTGAAGAAGGGTCTCAACCCGAAGCGTCACCCATTCCTTCTCTCCAGAGATGCTGCCTGTCCCGCTGAGTTACACCAGCATTTTGCGTCTACCTACACAATGGGTTGCCTGCTTTACCTTGGTTTCTCAGTGGGAGAGGGGAAGAGGGGAGGAGAGAATGTTTTCATTGATTTATGTAGATGTTTGTTCTTCCGTTTTAATCAATCTTCTTGGTGAATGGCTAATCTGTTTGAATGCCAGCCAATTGAGATCATTTAAATATTTATGAAGAAATTTGGTTCACTTCAGTTCTGTCGCTGTAAAATCATTAAGATAATTGCACTGTAAACCTCTTGCTGCATTCATTAAAGTTATTTACTTTGGAATGTTTAACGCATCCTTTGCGCACCTCAAAGTTTTGGTATATGCCCCAGCTGCCTGAAACTGTTTAATGTCTAATGCACTCATACAACACCCTTTCTACTGTTAGCGATGTAATGGCAGTCATGGATTCCAATGCCATATTAATTAAACATTCTATATTTAATAATTCTGTCATTAATTATGCAAGACATTAGACGACTGATGTTCCACCCAAGCTGCTGGAGGAAATCAACTGGGTCAAACAGCATTTGTGGAGGGAAATGGACAGACAATGCATTGGTTGGGACCCTTCTTCAGACCGGAGCTGCCAGAATCACTGAGTTCCCCCAGCAGTTTATTTTAAACTCTAAATTCCAGCATCTACAGTCTCTGAACACAATATTCAATCCAATGGTGAATTAGCTATTCTCTGGACCCTATGATAACTAGCCCCAGTTCCTCTGATTCAAAGAGGAGGACTGTTGGGTTGCTGAATCTTTGATTTCCAGATTTCTATGAACTTGCTCTCTGTACCCTTCACTCCTAATGGGAACACTCTTTGCAACCTTTCATAGCGATGCATATGAATAAGCAATTACTGAGGGTTAAGATCAAGTTCAGTCATTCTGATTTTTATGGTCACGCTTGGATGTTGCACTTTGTTTATGAATCCAAGTGTGGTCAGAAATTTTGGAAATTGTAGATGTTTATAGTGTAAAATTTGTATTTTGTACAAGTTTATGGCCTTTCAGCCCATTGTGTTCATATCATTGCAAAACTTGCAATTCAAATTAGTCCCCCTTCCCACCTCTTGATCTTAAGAACATGACAACTTGGAGTTGAGTGGACCAACTTCCATTTCTGCCAGCTACCTCGTTAAAACTATTGTTGATCTTCTGCCTCTATTCCATTTTCTGGCACTGTCTCCACTTCCATTAACTTCCTTAATATATCCAGGAACCTATTGATCTTTGTTTTGCAGAAACATGATAACAGAATCGTCACAGCCCTCTAGAGTAGAGAATTCCAAAGATTCGCCATCCTCATGAAGAAATGTAAATTCTCTATATATAGTAGCCTGTTGCCCATAGTAGTACTGTGTGATTTGACTGGAGAGCAAACAAACATAGCTTGTCATTGTATCTTGCAACATGTGACAATAATATACCAATATCCATTATTCTATGACTCTGTCCCTTTGTTTAGTGTAGAGATAGAAAGCATTAAAGCATGGTCTCTTCGGCTCACCAAGTTTTCGCTGACCTTGATCATCCTTTCACATGAGTTCTGTTATCCCACTCTTTTCATCCACTACCTACACTTTAGTGACAAAGACTAATTAACCTACAATCCCACACATCGAATGCGATGTGAAACGAAACCGGAGCCCCCAGAGGAAGAATGTGCAAACTCCACACAGACTGCACCTGAGGTCAGGATCAAACCAGAGTCTCTGGTGTTGTGAAGCAGTAACTCTACCAGTTGCATCACTATGCCTTTTGGTCTTGGCTTTTCATTCAGGGGAACATCCACCCGCATCCTGCCATCAAAAGCTATAAGAATTTTGTTATTTTCAATGAGGTGTCTTCTTATTCTACTAAACTCCAGATAATAGAGCTGAGTCAATCTGCCATTCCAGGAAGCACTGGTGAACCTTCATTAAATTCTCTCATTGTAAATGTTTCTTCAGGTGTCTTCAATTTCAATAAGACATCTTTATTCCATCATCTGGAGTCCCTTGTGTTTCTGTAGCAGAATGTCTGTTCTGAGTCTTTGCGGCAGTCTGGATGTATTTCGCAAAATTAAAATCTTCCCAGCTTTTTTTTTCCAATTTCTATTTTCTTATCATTGATCTCTCATCCACGCTATCTAGGCTGCTCAGTGTATGAGAAACCGCATTTAAATTGGAATTAATCCTTGCGTAAATAAATATTGAAGTTCTGAATAATAAATAAACTGGTGACGCAGCGGTAGAGATGCTACCTCACAGCCCCAGAGACCCGGGTTTGATCCTGACTATGGATGCTGTGCTGTCTGTATGTTCTCCCTGTGACTCTATAGGTTTTCTTTAAGTGCTCTCGTTTCCTCCCACATTCCAAAAACTTGCTGTTTTGGAGGTTAATTGGCTTCTGTAAATTGGACTAGCGTATGGGTGATCGTGGTCGGCGTGGACTTGGTGGGCCAAAGGGCCTGTTTCAACACTATCCCTTCAAAAACTAAAACAAAATATTTAACTTCTGCTCTAAAGCCATGAACATCCCTTTCTACCAAAAACATACAGCAGGACAATTGATGATATTATTTTACACTTGAGAAATCTGCTTGTCTGTTACGCCGTTACTGGTTCGAGTACTGAGTGCCAGCAGAAATTGATTGAGACTGGTCAAACACAAGCTCCTTTTTCCACCTTAACATTCATGGGAAAATACAGCATACGAACAGGCCTTTGGCCCACAATGACTGTGCCAAACATGATGTCAAGACCAACTCTTATCTGCCTGTACATGATCCATATTCCTCTTCCTTGCATATCAATATGCCTATCCAAATCTCTCTAAATGCCACTATTATAACTGCCTTAACCACCATTCACAGGAGTATGTTCCAGGCACCGTCTGTTAATTAAAAGAACAATTACCCCACATATCTCCTATAAAATCTGCCTCGCATGCCAAAAATATGCCTACTAGTATTTGATGCTGTTTGCATTTTCTTCAAATTCTTTTTGAAAAACTGATTCTGTGGAATTATCTGCCTCAGAAGGCAGTGGAGGCCAATTCTCTAGATGCTCTCTAGAGAGTTAGATAGAGTTCCTAAAGATGGCGGAGTTAGGGGATATGGTGAGAAGGCAGGGACAGGGTACTGATTGTGGATGATCAGCCATGATCATATTGAATGGCGGTGCTGGCACGAAGGGCCAAATGGCCTATTCCTGCACCCATTGTTTATTGACTGAACCTGGGTCTCTGGCGCTATAAGACAGCAATTTTACTTCGGAGTCACGTGAGTGACTACGTGAAGAACCCCGTACAGCCGTTCGTGCGTCATTACGTCAGACGTTTTTCGTGCAGGCGACTGTGGAGCAGCTCAGCTCCTCCATGGTAAGTCTAAAAAAGTTGCAGGTAAGTGTTATTTTTTCTTACCTGTTCTAGGTCTCCTGCAGGAACCTCCGGGGTTTTTGCAGTGGATGTTCGCGATGACCGACGAGGGAACCAGCCTAGGGCTTTGGGGGGGGAAACCCTGGTCCGACCGCGGAAGCGGAGAGCTGGGAAAGTCGGGTTCGCGATCGGAGTCACTGATAACGCGGTCAGTGACTCCACAGGTTGGGTTCCCGGGTAGGGGAAACCCGAGAATAGTGCGGTTTTAGACCGCAGTAGTCCCTAGGGGATGGGGCTTAACGGACCTGAACGGTCTGCCTGGGTTCCCGGTGGAGGGGAAACTCAAGCATATGCGGTTCTAGACCGCAGTAGTCCCCAGGACATGGGGTTAAAATTAATTTAAATGGTTAAACTGGGTTCCCGGTGCAGGGGAAACCCAGGTATATGTGTGGTTCCCAGACCACAGTAGTCCCCAGCGCATGGGGTTAAGACAAACCTAAATGGTTAGGCTGGGTTCCCGGTGCAGGGGAAACCCAGGTATATGTGTGGTTCTCAGACCACAGTAGTCCCCAGGTAATGGGGTTAATTCACATAAATCATTAGCCTGCGTGCCAGGAGGGTACCGTGGGTATATATTTATATATATATATATTATATTTATATGGATTCCTGGTGAGGGGAAATTCACCTATGGGGTTCCCAAACTACAATAATCCCCAGGATATGGGGACAACTGACAAAATAGTCAGTACAATTGGGAAAGTTGGGAGATTTCACCTCTGGGAATTAATTTAGAGAGCAGCACTTTTGGGAAGGGCTGCTTCATGGGAATGTCAAGTTATGGCAGTGCCAGCCTATGGGAAAGGCTGTGTCAGCAGTATCTTTGTTTAGGACTGCTAATGGGGATGCCAAGCTATGGTAGGCTAGCCTGATGGAGAGGCTGTGCCAGCAGTGCCTTTGCTCAGGACTGCTCATGGGGATGCCAAGCTATGGCAGGCAAGCCTATTGGAGAGGCTGTGCCAGCAGCACCTTTGATCAGGGCTGCTTATGGGGATACCAAACTATGGCAGGCTAGCCTATTGCAGAGGCGGTGCCAGCAGTACCTTTGCTCAGGACTGCTCTAAGGGAATGCCAAGTTATGGTAGGCTAGCCTATTGGAGAGGTTATGCCAGCAGCACCTTTGCTCAGGGCTGCTTGATGAGAATGCCAAATCTATGGCAAATACTGGGCTATGGGGAAAGTCCGGGCCAGCAGCTACTTTGTTCGGGGCTGCTTCATGGGCTCCTCTATCCAGTTAGATTAAGTCCTATCAAATAGATTTGTAGGATGTTGGGATTTACTTTTAGGTATTCAATTGGCCATGATGCCGGCCTGGGCAACAGATTGCAGTCAATAAGACTTTGGTAACAGTTGTTGGTATAAAACAGTTATAGTCGTTGGATTAATTGTTAAGTGCATAGATGCAATTCAGGTGTGTAAGTACCTGCAACAGTTATTTTGTTAAATGGTTAATTAGTAAGTGCCATCTAGGTCATTGTTAACGCCAGCTGAAATTAATAATGTCACGATGATGGACAAACAGTGTTCATTACTGCTCTAGTAGTTGTTAGGTAAACCTTTTATTCTATTGCAAATTGGTGCTAATGGCCTAAATGGGAAATGGTGTCAGCAGGGCTTTGTAGCAGGCCTGCTTTATGGCTCCCTCATGTAAGAGGTGAGCATGTGGGATTGGTATAGTTTAACGCCGAGTCTGAGGGTATAGCCATAGAGCATGCCCAAGAGATCGGGGCATGTGCCAGAGGTCTAGGCCTGGCAAGAAAGTTACCATCCCAAACACAATATGCAGTGAACACCACTTTCAGGGGATATTACAGTTGGCTGCCGAATCTTCTATTCAGGTAAGACTTTTCCATAGGAGTAACCTGGAGGGCGAAGCACAAGCTATTGGAACAAGCAAGGTTTCATAGTTTTGGCAACAATGCATCCCATGTCTTTTTTGGCAGTAGCGGTTCACTGAAGTTGCTGGCAGCATGAAACCTGGCCAGAGGTTCCATGCACTGGACTTGTGCTACTCTACAATTAAGGGACCACTTGCAGTTTGGTAGGTGTATACTTAGTTATACAGTACAAATGATTGAGACATTATCAGCTGCTTTGAACGGTAAATGTAAAATGTACAATATTGGTTTTCAAGCAGATTAGAGTGGACAGGTTCAGTATAAGGACCAAGATTGTCTTGCTAGACTGGCTCGGAAATCGGGCCACAGTTGCTATTTAAGGTAGTTACCAAGTAGCTGAAAGATCATCTCGAGTTTGGAGATGGAACAGATTTGCATGACTTGCCCAAAAAGTTCTGTTATTAGTATCAACTATTTATAGACTCTACGGGCATTGTATGGGCTATAGAGTGATTGGACAAATAAGCATATTGTCATGCTCATGTTCAGGTTGATGCATTGTGATGATGGCATATGTTAGTCACGAGGGTGTAATCGGTTAAAGAATCACTGGAATGGTTACATAGTTTTGTTGCCACAGGAGAATCATCAAGTGTGGGTAATGGCAACACAGAGTTGGTGTTGAATTGCACTGTATTATGAAATTCTGGTTCAATGGAACACCTAATATGAATATATGTATATGTGTATACATATGTATGTTGATTTCATGTTTATTTCACTGGTTGCAAAATATTTGGCATAGCAGTGGTGAAAGATACATTCTCGCCAAAAGGAGCAGGAGGGTCTTTTATGGCTACCTCCATTTTGTCTCATCAATCAAGGTTTCAAATAAAGTCATTAAGAGGCTTTAAGTTCCTATTGTGTGATTATGCAAATTGATTCCCGATTTGTTGCAAATAATTATATAACCTTTTTGGTTATTTTAAACTTGAATTTGCTTGTTCAGCCTGAGGTTTCGGAAATCAGATGTTGCATGATAAACTCAAAGTTATGTTCTGCAGGTCTAACAAACTGCCTAAGGTTTGGGTTGTTACATCTATCCTTCTATGTGTTCAAAGTGTTTGCATAGCACCAAACGGCTGAATTTCTTTTCCAGGAGATGAAAGAGTTTGTTATGCTTATGTTCCATGGAAAATGGTATTGATTGCTAATGTTTCAAGTTCATGCTTAATGATTGTCTGTTACTTATGGAGTTATACGGCCATTAATTGGCTCGATGAGCTTCCTCATTGAATTGGCTGTAGCAAACGAGACTCACTCTGTCGGGTCCACACCGGTTATCAAGGGGTAGGATATCTTCAACATGGGTCCCAGGACCAGTATAATGCCATATGCGATGTTGATATTTATGAACACTATTTCACCAGGAGGCAGCAACTATATCCTTAAATTTGGCTGGATTAGGTAGTTATCCTTCTGGCTCTGGTTTAGTGCAGCAGGTTCAGTCGCTAAATAATTGTGATGGTACAGGATGATAATGTCTGTAAATTATAATATATAATATGTTATAAAGACTTGAGCAGACCAGAAGGGGGTCAGGTCTCAAAATAGTCACAGGCATACCAGGGGACCTTTGATAAGGTAAGCACACATGTATACAACCATATGTCAAGGTCATCAAGAACCTTGGAGTTCTGGACTAGCAATGTTGTTAGTCACAAAGAATTTGGGAGAACGTATTGTTCATGGCATTCCAGATGAGGAAAACGGAGTTATGTTATGTACTAATGGATTCTGTTTCCAGATCTCATTCCACCAGGGCTGCTACAACATCAGCAGCAAGGGTATTTATGTTCCGCTGGGTCGCATTGTTGCGGCTGGAGTATGGTCCATCGAATGAATCTCCAAACATCTGTAATGACCCATTGGTGCACCAGGAGTATTGTTAACTCTATTTATGTTCTGGTTATATGTTCCATCTGGGTGAGAGATGGAAATATTATTGTTTCATTTAAACAGCATCAGCATGTTTTACATCTATGTTATGACTGTATGCATTATGAATGTTTTCCCTTCATTTGTCAATGAAGCAGCTGTGGTTGTGTATACTCGTTTCACACGGCATGAAATCACAGAGCTTTGAAGTCTTCACGTAGTCACTCACGTGACTCCGAAGTAAAATAGTAAGATTAAACAAGAACTTACCAGTTTGAAGTTTGATCTTTATTTTATGAGGAGTCGAGTTGAGGGACTACGTGCCCTCCGCTCCCAGCCCTCATAGATTTCATCTGGTAGTTCTAGTCTTTATCTTATATTATACTTCAGTTATTATTTGCTGTGATTTCACACCGTTGCTTTGAAGATTGACGCACGAACGGCTGTACGGGGTTCTTCACGTAGTCCCTCAACTCGACTCCTCATAAAATAAAGATCAAACTTCAAACTGGTAAGTTCTTGTTTAATCTTACTATTCTACCCCACTGCGCCACCCTTTTTACTTGCCTCAACATTCCATTAGTGAACAAATCAGTATAGTCTCTACAGCAGTTCTCCACCAGCAACCTAAAAAAAAGTACGCGGCCAAGTTACTGACCAACGCTTCTGTGCTCATCTCTTTTCCATGCACGAACGATGAATAATCAGGACACACAGATCTATTGATTGCATATTACAATGTTTCATCAATAGCTATTCTCATCCAGGCAAGTAGAGGATATTCCATCTCATTCTTGAAGTGCATATAAGGGACTGCAGATGCTGGAATAAGGAGGTACGAATAATTTGTTGGAAGAATTCAATGGGTTGGGCAGCATCTGTGGATGCCGACATTTCAGGTCAGGACCTTTCAATCGAATAGTCGACATTTCAGGTCAGGAGATTTTAGTCCAGATGAAGGGCTGACTTGAAACATTGACTATCCATTTCACTGCATAGATGATGCCTGATTTACTGAGTTCCTCCAGCAGATGAGTTTGGTGTTATATTCTTGGCGTCTCGTTGATGGTGGGAAGGTTTGTGGGAATTATTTACAAAGGAAAATCTAGGAGGACATTGGTTTAAGGTGAAGGGAAAACGATTTAATAGGAATCTGAGGGGTAACTTTTTCACACATAGGTTGGAGGTCTATGGAACGAGCAGCCAGAAGAGGTAGTTTGGGCAGGGACAATTGCAATGTTTAAGAAGCAGTAGGACATGTACATGGAAAGGACAGGTTTGGAGTGAAATGGGCTAAACACAGGCAGGTGGGACTAGTGTAGCTGGGACATGTTGGTCAGTGTGGGCAAGTTGGGCCGAAGAGCCTAGTTCCACGCTGTATGACTATAACTCTTATGATAAGGATTTGGTAATTTCTTAAATTGACCAAATTTGAAAGAAGAGATCGATGCACTTGGGGATTATTTACCTTGTTACAATGACAAACTAATCATCTCATTTACTCCTCCGGAGGCGAGAGTGCGATCTGTTGGATAGCATGCAAAACAGGTTTTCACTGTGCCTCAGTATACATGACAATTTTAAACCTAACAAGTTAGACGAGGAACTAAACAAGTACTTTGTATCAGTATTCACCAAGGAGAAGGATATGAAGGATATGAATATTTGCTATATTTAAGAGGGCGTTAGATGTGGCACTTGTGGCTAAAGGGATCAGGGGGTATGGAGAGAAGGCAGGTACGGGATACTGAGTTGGATGATCAGCCATGATCACATTGAATGGCGGTGCAGGCTCGAAGGGCCGAATGGCCTACTCCTGCACCTATTTTCTATGTTTCTATGTTTCTATGAATGTCAGTGAGATCAGTGTTAAGTACCTGTCCAAATGTTTTTTTTTTACTTTGTGATTTGCTTCCCTCAACCACCTCTTCCGGAAGCTCATTCCATATACCTACCACACCGTTGTGTTGGGGAAAAAAAAAAGGTTGTCCTTCAGATTTCTCTTAAATTTTCCCCCCTTCATTTTAAATCTATGTCCTCAGATTCTTGGTTCCCCAATTCTGGGTAAAATACTTTTACCCTATCTATTTTTGGTGCATTTACCCTATCTATTCCTCTCATGATCTTGTACACTTCTATAAGATCATCCCTCATCCTCCAGCGCACCAAGCAATAGAGTCCAAGCCTGCTCAACCTCTCCCTGTAGCTCAGGCCCGTGAGTTCTGGCACATTTTAGTAAATCCTTTCTGCACCTTTTCCAGCATAACAGCGTCTTTCCTCTTAGAGGTCGGACAAACCTGGATTGTCGGATGCTGAATGGAGACCAAAAAGAAGCACATAAAATTGAGGCATAGTGTAGACTGTTGGAGCCTGTTTACCAGGCTGGAAATGTTAAAGACTAGAGCCTATGACTTTCAGGTGGAATGTTTAAATATTACTGGGGCAACTGTTTCATGCAGAGAGTGGTGGATACCTGGAATGTGCTGCCAGGGGTGTTGGTGGAGGCACATTCGTATGGGGGCATGTAAGGGACTTTTACAGAAGCATATGGATATGCAGAGAATGATGGAGCATGAATCACATTGGAAGCAAAGGAGATTATTTAACGTGGCATCATTTTTGGCACAGACGTAAGCTGAAGGGCATGTTTCTGTGCTCAGCTGCTCAATGTTCTATTTGTCAGTTATTTTCTACTGAAGCCATTTATCCTGGGTTTATTTTCCTTGCTTCATTCTACTTGTGAATATCCTGCTGTATACATTTGGTTCCTGTTACTTCACGGGTTCTGATGTAATGTACAGAAGTCCAGACACTTGCATTTAGACAGAGTCTTTGAACATTTAACATTTCTTATTAATCATCAGGTTTTGTGATCCTGTTAATGGTATGTCACTGAGTCAAGTCTCTTTTCATTATATCATAGCAACCTGTCACCACACCCAGTGATATTGCATAAATGCTGTACCAGCAACCATCATATAAACTTGTTTTCTCAGAAGTTTCTCATAGTTGGGTATACTAAAGAAGATCCTTACTCAATTTCCCTTAGTGCTCAGAACATTATTTGTTTTTTTTTAGAAAATTAAAGAGAATTTGCAGCATTGCACAGCAAATGGTTAGACATAGGAAACATAGAAGCACAGAAAATAGGTGCAGGAGTAGGCCATTCGACCCTTCGAGCCAGCACCGCCATTCAATATGATCATGACTGATCAGTACCCCGTTACAGCTTTTTCTCCATATTCCTTGATTCCTTTAGCCCTAAGAGCTAAATCTAATTCTCTCTTGAAAACATCCTCCATGAATTGGCCTCCACTGCCTTCCGTGGCAGAGAATTTTACAAATTCACAACTCTCTGGGTGAAAAAGTTTTTCCTCCTTAGTCCTACCCCTTATTCTTAACCTGTGATCCGTGGTTCTGGACTTCCGCAACGTCGGAAACATTTTTCCTGCATCGAGCCTGTCCAATCCTTTAAGAATTTTGTATGTTTCTATAAGATCCCTTCTCATCCTTCTAAATTCCAGTGAATACAAGCCTAGTCGACCCATTCTTCCATCATATGTCAGTCCCTCCATCCTGTGAATTAACCTGGTGAACCTACGCTGCACTCCCTCAATAGCAAAAATGTCCTTCTTCAAATTAGGAGACCAAAATTGCACACAATACTCCAGGTGCGGTCTCACCAGAGCCCTGTACAACTGCAGTAGGACCACCTTGCTCCTAAATGCAAATACTCTCGCAACGAAGGCCAACATGCCATTAGCTTTCTTCACCGCCTGCTGTATCTGCATGCTTACTTTCAGTGACTGATGTACAATCACACCCAAGTTTCATTGCACCTCCCCTTTTCCTAATCTGACATAATTCAGATAAAAATCTGCCTTCCTGTTCTTGCCACCAAAGTGGATAACTTCACATTTACCCACATTATACTACATTTGCCATGCATCTTCCCACTCACCCAACAAATCCAAGTCACCCTGAAGTACATATCATCCTCATCGCAGTTCGCCCTGCCAACCAGCTTTGTGTCATCCACAAACTTGGAGATATTAATTCCCTCGTCTAAATCATTAATATATATTGTAAATAACTGGGGTCCCAGCACCGTGCCTTGTGGCACCCCACTAGTCACTGCCTGCCATTCTGAAAGGGACCCGTTAATTCCTACTCTTTACTTCCTGTCTGCCAACCAGTTCTCTATCGAAGTCAATACCCTACCCCCAATACCATGTGCTCTAATTTTGCACACTATTTTATTTGTATTGAAATTATGCACGTTGCTGCCTCAATTTAAATTAGCCTGCTCAGTGCAGTGATTTGAACAGACAAAATGAATTTACACTGAGCCTGTAAAATATCCCAAGCCGTAGGAACTTTGACAGGATATTGCCACAGGGGAGGTCAATGATGAAGATTTTTAAGGAGCGTCTTAAAAGAGATAAGAATGAATGGCAAGTTTCTGATGTTTGGAAAATTGATTTCAGAACTAGGGAACAATGCAATTGAACCTTTGGCTGCGAATGCTTCGAGAAAAATCAGATACATGTAATTAGCATGTTCTTTCTAGGCTGAGCCTAAAGGTTGAGGATGACCGGCTCTTATTATTTGGGTTCAGATATAACTGAATAAACCAAGTTGGGTGTGGGAGTGGTCAGCACACAAACAAACATGGATATGTTCTGTGGGATGTTGTTCTCTGCTCTATTTATTTGCACATGGACTATCTGTGCTTCTGTCATTGAGTATCAAGGTTTTTAACACATTTGCAAATATTCTTTCTGCATATTGGGTGATTGTTAGATAGGGCTCCCAAGAGTTGGTGCCTGTTGTATCTCATCAGGTAAGCCATGGCCTACTCAGCCATGTTTGAATGGCGGAGGAGACTCGATGGGCCAAATGGCCTAATTCAGCTCCTATCACTTATGAATGATCATGAGGTGTTTTCCCTGTGCTCTTGAAAATGTCTTACTGCAGCAGATCTCAAAGTAGAGTTCTTATTTTTGGAGTCTGGTAAGCAGCATTGAATGAACAACAAAGTTGCTTGTGGTTTGTCCAGTCGGTAGTGGAGTGAGGGGGCATCCGTGGCGTGGGCAATGCAGAAGCTTGGAGGATAAAAAGAGGTTGTGAAAGGGAAGCATGAGTGAAGAGCTGGAAGGATGGAATAAAGGTGAAGAATTATGAAGGAAATAAGGAGTCGTAAGAAATAATGAAGCCATAAGTGTTTCAGTCAAATAAGATTGACCACTTCTGAATCAAGCACTCGATTCAGAAGTGATGTTCGATAAATGTAAGATAGACTATTATCTGAATGGTGGCTGATTAGGAAAAGGGGAGATGCAACGAGACCTGGGTGTCATGGTACACCAGTCATTGAAAGTAGGCATGCAGGTGCAGCAGGCAGTGAAGAAAGCGATTGGTATGTTAGCATTCATAGCAGAAGGATTTGAGTATAGGAGCAGGGAGGTTCTATTGCAGTTGTACAGGGTCTTGGTGAGACCACACCTGGAGTATTGCATACAGTTTTTGTCTCCTAATCTGAGGAAAGACATTCTTGCCATAGAGGGAGAAGGTTCACCAGACTGATTCCTGGGATGTCAGGACTTCCATATGAAGAAAGGCTTCATATGGATAGACTCGGCTCGTACTAGCTAGAATTTAGAAGATTGAGGGAGGATCTTATAGAAATTTACAAAATTCTTAAAGGGTTGGACAGGCTAGATGCAGGAAGATTGTCCCGATGTTGGGGAAGTCCAGAACAAGGGATCACAGTTTAAGAATAAGGGGGAAATATTTTAGGACCGAGATGTGAAAAACATTTTTCACACAGAGTGGTGAATCTGTGGAATTCTCTGCCACAGAAGGTAGTTGAGGCCACTTCATTGGCTATATTTAAGAAGGAGTTAGATGTGGCCCTTGTGGCTAAAGGGATCAGGGGGAATGGAGAGAAGGCAGATACAGGATACTGAGTTGGATGATCAGCCATGATCATATTGAATGGCGGTGCAGGCTCGAAGGATTGAATGGCCTACTCCTGCACCTATTTTCTATGTTTCTATGAAATGACTGCAATTCTGTGTTAGATTATATATGTTTTCAAGTTCCTTATGTGTATATTCCAATTATATGATTGGATCATTTCAATGAAAGTATTTTGATGCTTTGAGGATGGGGTCTTAGCTACGGAGATTAATCTGCTTATGTCTGCGTGTGCATTGCCTATAAGCATAAAACAAAGTATTAAGAAATGGCTGCGATGCCAGTATTTCTTCAATCATGTATGATATTAGTACCATAAGATAGGCACAAAAAGCTGGAATAACTCAGCGGGACAGGCAGCATCTCTGGAGAGAAGCAATGGATCCATTCCTTCTCTCCAGTGATGCTGTCTTTCCTACTGAGTTACTCTAGCTTTTTGTGTCTATCTTCAGTACAAATCAGCATCTGCAGCTCCTTCCTACACATAATTGCTCAGACTCCCTCTTTTATGAACAGGTAAAATATGTTTTCTTAAATAGACATTGACAAAGCTCTCCTTCCTCTCTAGCTTAGTAACAAATTATCATACATTTTTTATGAATTTGTGGAGACCCAAAGGGGATTCATATGAACATAAGTTATTGATATGGCTTCCTTAGCTAACATGTAGGTCTGTGCAATCCAATATGCAAGGATATGATTAAGCTAAAAGAAAGTGCTATTAAATGCCAATTTTAGGAATTATGTTAGATTATAGTGTCGTGCAGTGTGGAAACTGACTCTAAAGCCAACTTGCCCACGCCAACCAACATGCGGCCCAACTTGCCCCCACCGACCAACCATCTACTCCAGTCTCGCCCGCATGTGTTTGACCCATATCCTATCCATGTCCAAATGCTTCTTAAACTTTGTAATAGTATGTGACTCAACTACCCCCTCCAGCAGCTTATCCCATACACCTACCACCCTTTATGTAAAAAAAAAAGTTGGCCCTATTAAAAGGGTTCCTAATAAATCTTTGATCCTTCACTTTAAACCTGTGTCCTCTGGTTCTCAATTCCCTACTCTGGGAAAAAGATTATGCATTTATCCTATGTATTCCTCTCATGGTCTTGTACACCTCTGTAAGATCACCCCACACCCTCCTGTACTCCAAGGGATAAAGTCGTAGTCTTCTCCCGATTAACTTAGGGCCTTAAGTTCTAGCAACATCCTCGTAAAGCCTCTGCACATCAAGAACCTAGGGGCATAGGTTTAAAGTGAGAGGGTAAAGATTTAATATCTGCCCTGGTTTGACTTCTAAAAATGCAACACCTCACACGTCTGTGTATTGAACTCAAATTTATATTGTATTGTACGATATCATTCACAGAAACAGCAAATTAAAAATGTTTGTGTATATATTGTCAACTCAGGCCAAGTCAATTTTATTTCTATAGCACATTTAAAAATAACTCTTGTTGACCAAAGTGCTTTACATCAGTGCAGGTACTGATGATATTGCTCCAATAATGAATGCTCATTTTACATTTCTGCCCTCCCTGGTTATTGTCCATTCTGACAAAATAAATATTTTTTACTTATTTGACTCTATCCCCTTTTATTTTTACAATGGACAATATATTTATAACAATTACAAAATTCCTGCTTATTTTATCTCTTGTCATAACTGATGTTTTCTATCCAGATCACAAGTGCAGTAAATCCATGCCACAATTGTGTTGCCACTATTTAGCAAGCTTAAGATTGTATGCATACTTCAAAGCCTTTTCAGTGTGCCCCAATTCAATCATGTGTGTCTTGGTCTCCATTCCTAGCAGTTGTTAAATTGTATGCACTCTGAAACCTTCTACTTGTCCCACTTTCACAGCTTCGTCACACAAAGAAAAACAGTAATTTTGTTGTTAAGTGGATTTGTCATCAGCTTGAGAAAAGTAACTGAATTCAGCTTTCATCTTTCAGACAGTTTTAGACATTCGATTGGCTTTACTGTTGTACATTCCTTTATCAAATTATTTTTGAAAATTTAATTTTATCATGGATTTACCTTCAACGTGCCTTCATGTTGGTTGTTGTTAATCTCTCACCAAAGTGCTGGATTGTGGTCTCTACTTGTTTCCGTGTTGGTCTAACTGGCTTACTGCGAATGGCTTTGGAGAAAAGGAGAAATGGGATAAAGAATTCTGATTACTGAATCTAAGACTCGAAGGTCATGGAGATGTTTATGACATTTGAGGTGTTACATGAGGTGGAACAGTATTGGGACGAATTCTGGCTTTCAAATTTTTGTTTGTTTTGAAATACAACATTTAATTATAGCCATCTCTGGATTGGGAGTTGCATGTTTCATGATGTTGGAACTTGTTCAGTTAGATGATGATGATTTGCTTGGCATGCTAATAAATATGATCTGTCAACAGTGGTGTATTATTCACATGATTAGAGATGGCAGAAATGTGTGCCAGTAGATAAGGTTAAAAATATTGCTGTTGGTTTATTATTGTCAGAAGTACTGAGATACAGTGGAAGAAAAACTCTATTTTGAGGACTCCCCAGTCAAAACATACCAAACACAAGGAGAACAATTACCGCAAAAGGGCAAAGAGAGTAGAATTTAGTGTTATAATAACAGGGAAAATGCTGTTAAGAAAAAGTGCAATGAAGTCGATTGTGGGATCAGGAATTCATCCTTGGTTATGAGTGGTCTGGTAACAGCAAGGATGAGCTGTTATAAATTTGATGATATGCGATTTTAAGCTTTTGTATCCTGCCTGATGAGAGGGGAGAAGAGGGAATAGCCAAGGTATGAATGGACATGTTGGCTGTACGCTCAAGTCAACATGTGTGCAGAACAAGTCATTTGGAGGGGGGGTGGGGGGAGGCTGGTTTGTGTGATGGACTGGACTGCATTAGAACTCCAGGCAATTTCTTGCAGTCTTGGGCTGAACGGTTACTACACTAAACAGTGATGCATCCCGATAAGATGCATTCGATGGTGCATTATTGAAATTGGTGAGAGCCATTGGAGACATGTTACATGTCCTTAGCCTTCTGAGAAGTAGAGACATTGATGGGCTTTCTTGGCTATATGTCAATGTGGTTTTCAGGATAAATTGGTTATATTTATGCCTAGAAACATGAAGCTCTCAAACATCTCCATATCAACTCCATTGACACAGACTGAGACCCAGCTTCCTGAAGTTGATCACTAGTTCCTTAATTTTCCTGATTTTGAAGGACAATTTGTTGTCTTGCCGCCATGCCATGAAGCACTCAATCTCCTTCCTGTATTTTGTCTCATTGTGTGACATCCAGACCACTATGACCATGCCATCTGCAGACTTTTAAATGAAGTTAGACCAGAACTTGGCTGCACAGTTGTAAATGTACAGGGAGTTTGTAAAAGGCTGAGAAGTCCTTGCGGGTCACCAGGTTTGATAAATATCATGGCCAATTTTCTGTCACCTATCTTTAGTGATTGTGGTCTATGGATCGGGAAATTAAGGATGCAGTTGCATTGAGGGGTGCTATGACCTAGATCCAGAACTTTGTAGATGAGTTTGGTAGGAAATATGCTATTACAGGCAGAGCTATAGTCAATAAATAGGTATTTAACAGGTACCCTTTTGAAGCAGTGTTCCAGTAACAACTGTAGGGAGATGCCATCTGCCATTGACTTGTAGGCAAATTTCAATGGATCCAGGCTGTCTGGGTAACGGGAATCCATGTGCACCATGCCTACCAGTCTCTCGATGCGCTACTTGATGGTGGATGTCAGAGCCACCAGAAGGTAGTCATTACAGCTTTCTATTTTGAGTTTCATTGGGACAGTTGCCAGCAGCTGCCCTGAAGCCAGTGGGAACGTCTGATTGGAGTTGGGAGAGGTTATTGTTGTCTGCACAAGTTCTGACGACATGGCCCGTGTCTCCAAACAGACCAGTTGCTCTCTTTTTGGTCTATTCGCAGAAAGGCTGATCTGATGACTGCAAAAGTCATGGGTGAAGATCCACCTGAGTCTGATGGGCAGGGGAGGTTATTCCACTAGCCTTCTGTTTGATACAAGCATGGAATGCATTGAACTCAGCAGGGAGGGATGCATTGTTGCTGCAATTATTCTATGATTTTTGAAAGCATGCAGCAGATTTGATTTGCCCAGTATGTAATTTGTAAGTTGAATGTTCTGGTTTGCTTTCAGTAAGATTTTTGTCAGAAAGTATGGGGAGAAAATCATCTGATTTCTTCTGACAGCAAGACTTTGATATACAGATTCTGTCAATCAATAATAGTCCTAAATCATCTTAAAGGAGCAGAATGTCACCTTCTAGAAAATAATATAAATTGGAGATGCACAAAGTATTTTAAATTATTCCTTTAAGTTCTTCCAGAGGAGTAGGTGAATACACTCGATTTGATCGAATTTGAAAATGTCTGCAGCATTTGACCGAACAGTTACCAATTATCTTTCTGTTCAAACACCATCTGTCTATTTACTCTAAGTGATATTTGAAAGGAGAGACAAATATTTGTGAGCTCACATTCCACTGTTTTGTTCACTCGGTCAGGATTGCTTGATATATGTAGAAACTGATTTGTGTAGAACTGCAGGTGCTGGTACAGGTATATACTGAAGAAAGACACAAAGTACTCGAGTAACTCAGCGGGTCAGGCAGCATCTCTGGAGAAAAAGGATGGATGCTGTTTCGGTTCGGGTCTGAAGGTCACAACCTGCAACATCACCCATCCTTTTTCTTCAGAGATGCTGCCTGACTCTTTGAGTTAGTCCAGCACTTTGTCTATCTTGCATAACCTGTGGCCTGAAAACTGTTTCATGACTATCCCAACTAAAGTGCAATATATTGTCTAAAGGGCATGTCCTACAAGCATGCAACTCTGTTGCAATTAGCGCGACCTAACGTGGTCGCTTGAGCCGTGCGGCGTCGCGGGGCCGGTCCCACTTCATTCGCCGGAGCCGTGCGGAATTGTGCGGAGTTCGTCCCGACATCGCGCGGGGCTCCGAAAAACTGACTGTTCAAAAATTCCGCGTGGCAACGGCTTGTCGCCTCGACGCATTACACACCGCCCCGACATCGTGCCTCCGTGAACCTATCTGTAGGTGCCTCCATGACCCTCTATGTGTGTGGCTCCATGGCCCTCTGTTTGTGTGTGTGCGCATCTCTGTGCCCCTCTCTGTCCTGGTGAACTTACCTTAGACTTCGCTCCAAGTTCGCCTCACTGTGCGCCGCGTTAGGCCACTCACCTGACCTCCGCGCGGCCCCTGCTGCAGGTTTGGTTGCGCTTGCCGCATGCAGGAGCATGCTGGTGGGAACGGCCCTGTACAGGGGATCACCCGACCTCCGTGCGGCCCCCGCTTCTAGTTTGATCGCGTTCATCGCTTAGAGCTGCATGCTTGTAGGACAGGCCCTTAAGTAACAACTAAATGCATTGTTCCAGACAACTGAAACCACCTACATTATTTTACTCATCTTTCGATAGCTTTCATGGTTACAAATAGCATGCTATTTTTTAATTTTGCAATAAATATGAGCAGGATGCTCTGTTAACTGCACAATTTTTTAAATGTTGAAGTTTGGGGACATCTGTGGTCAAACATATGCTTTTATTTTCATCTCTTGTGTAAATAATTATTTAATTTGATATAATGTGACACAAAAATATTTAAATGGGCCAGTTAATCGAGGGGTCAGTGTTCTGATTTTTTTTTAAACAGAACTTATTTGACAATGTTTAGTTGAAAACATTGTTTTATATAAGATATTCTTTCTACTCTGCCTTGCTATTTGAGGTCAAGATGATGAAAGATTAATCAATTTAAGATATCTCCAGGGCAGTACATGCAGGAGAGATTTGCTACTGCTGCCTTTTAGTCTTCCCTCCTGGAGTGTTACTGCATGTGCTTCCCCTGGAATCACAGCCAGTTAGACTGTGGTGGCTTCCTCTAATGACTACTTATAAATTCAAAATAGCCTAATTACCTTTTTACCTTCTCAAAAATAATGAATTATTAATTGGCTTGCTAAAGTGAAAAAAGAATTGGCTTGTGTTCAAATGTTCCTGTTTGTTTTATTCCTTTAATGTTGATAAGGGCAATATGAAATCTAAAGGGCCTGTCCCACTTTCACAACCTAATTCACGACCTCTGCCAAGTTTGCCCTTGACTCATACTCGCAGCATAGTCATCGCGAGGTTGTAGGTTGGTCGTAGCAGGTCATGATGCTAGTCGTAGGCACTCGTGGCATCAAGTAGGTCGGGGCGTTTTATCAACATGATGAAAAATGTCCACGAGTTAAAAAAGGTCGTGAATTAGGTCGTGAAAGTGGGACAGGCCCTTAAGGGATTTGATAATGTTCTGTTTCTGGAGTTTGCAACTTTACATACTACATAACGCAATGATGGAGGCAGTGTGGCTTTTCCTGTATGTTCTTTAGATGGTGAAAATGCTAGGTCCCTTTCAATCTCATAGATCAAGATGCAAGGGAAACGGTTTATGTTGGAGCCTATAAAACTCTGTTCAGAACATAATCTGGTACTTGAAAAGGCCTGGTCATGACTCTTGCCATGAATGTGTTGGTTTGATGCACAAGAATGATTCCAGGCAAAATTAAGATATATATATTTGCAGAGCTCTAACTGGGTTCACAATCTAGAAGGCTTCAATTGCATTGCAGCCAATGTAATACATTTTGTAGGTATGTTACAAAACTTACCTTTAGCGGTGCTGCAGTTCTGCCGCTGGCCGTGTGTGTGACTTTGGCGCCTTTGGGGGGGGGGGGGGGGGGGTTAAAATGCGGTTTTCCCCTTGCCATCCGGAATTATATTTTGTCGGCTTGCGAGCTATTTCTGGAGATTCGTACGGACTGCCGGTAAGTAAATTTTTTTTTTAATCGCCCGACTATTTCAGCGCTGCAGTAAAATAAAAATTAGCTCCTAATGTCGTGAATGCCGACAACAGGGACTGATATAAGTAGGGGACAGGTAAGTGAAAGCTGTTTATTTTTTCATATTTCATGTTGCGAAACGGTGATTTAGTCCCCATATGAACTGGCAGAATTTTCCCTGCCGATATTGGGTTTAAATTCACCGCAACCTCAACGTTCCAATCCATCGTGTTCCAGAAAATCCCACTTGCAAGCTGATTTAAATGGCCATTAATCTACAGGCATTAAACACTAAATTCCTTCAATTTTGCCTATAAATTAGTGACAATTAGATTTAAAAATCATGTGATATTGTGAATTATTGTGTGAATGCTATTTGGACACTTAGGCTTTAAAAAAAATGTTAATATTTTCTTAAGAAATGGATAGATGTTTAGATCTAGTAATTGAATTTTGTAATTAACTACAATTGGGTAACTAACTAATTATATGCTTTAATTTCAGGTCATCCAAGTAAGATTGTTTCATATTAGTTTCAGAATGCTTCAATCTATAATAGCTGAAAATTTCTTTCAGTTCTCTTAATTTTTAAGAAAGTTATGGGCTTTGTACTGTCCTCGATCACAACTTTTGTGTTAAGTCAATGGTAAGGCAATGGGGAACAAGATGCTAATTTCCGAGTATGAAAATGGCCATAACCTTTTTAATATTGAAGATATGAAAGTGAATTAGGTGTCAAATTAAACTTCTTTGTATGCTTTATCTGATGGGATAATTTGCAGACTTTTTTAAATCTCAAAATTTTGTAACATTGCTACATTTTGCATTGTAGACATTGTACCATCAGAAGTGTGGCAGCCAATTTATGTGTAGTTATCTATTGCTAAAAACAATGTGAAAGCGAACATATGTTTTGATTTGCAAACATTGCAGAAAATAAAGGCACCAGAGACTGCTAATGTTGGAATCTTGAGGAAATAAATCAGACTGCTGGAGTGGGTCTGACAGCATCTGTGGAGGGAAATCGACAATGTTTTGGTTCAGGACCCTTGTTCAATGTAATTTGTCCATTTCCCTCAACAGAAGCTGCCTGAGTACCTCTGGAAAACTCTTGTTATGCAATCAATGTTGGCCAGGATCCCGAGGAGCTACCAATTTCACAGAATCGTTTCCATTAAATTGGATGAGCAGACAGGCTTCTGTTTTATATCTCTCCCAATATCCAGTGATTCCAACATACCTTCATACCACTATTGAGTGTCAGCTTATACAGTTCTCAAAAGTCTGGATTGCTACTTGAAGCAAAAAATCATTCTGATTCAGACACAAGGAACTGTTGATGCTGCGTTACAAATAAGACAAAGTGCTGGACTAAGTCATGGTGTCTGGCATGAACCACCAATGTCTGACTCCTATTTATTGGCTTATAACTCTGTCTTCAACAAGATAATCCCAACCAAACTTCTGGACTGAGGATCTTGCAGTCCCTTTGCACCTAGATCCTAAACTTCATGGCCTACAGAGAGCAATTGGCAGGGATAAGCAAACAACACTTCCTCCATGCATTTTTCTCAATGCCAGTGCCCCACAAGGATGTGTTCTCAGCCTCTTACTATATTCCCTATACCCTGACGACAGTGGAGCTAAATCTGCTCTACCTCTATTTCCATGTTTGCAAATTACACTACTGTAGTGGTCTGATCTTAAACAACGATGAGACAGAGTACAGGATGGAACGGCCTAGCTTAGTAACATGGCTTCAAGAAGATGACCTCCCCCTCAATGTCAGCAAAGTGAAGAAGCTGATCATTGAAGAAGGTGGTAAGAGTACATGCCCCAGTCTGTATAAATGGTGCTGAAGTGGATGTGGTTGTGAACTTGAAGTTCTAAGGTGTAAATATTACCAACAATCCGTACTGGTCTAACCAAATTGGTGCCTCAGCTAAGAAAACACATCAACTGCTGTATCTCTAAACTAAACTAGGCAGAGTTGCATAAGCTTGACAGGGCATGCCACTAGAATCTTGAAGCTTCTTCCGGCTGTTATCTGTCTAATGGACAAACATTCTGTATGCTAAGGATGAATTATTGATCTTCCAATCTGCAGCCCTATTTTTTGTTCATCTGTACATTCTCAGTAGCTGGATCACAATCTCCACGCTGCTTTTGCTTTCTTACACTTACAACCGATTGTACACATTTTGGTATAATTTACTAGATTATACACAATCAAAGCTTTTCACTGTATGAGCAGAATGCAGGCAAATAGGATTTATGTCGATGACCAGGTGGGCCAAGAGGGAAGCTATTATGTGGCACAATTATCCCTGTAAATAATTAAATAGCCTGAACTAGCTAGTTGTATCTTTTTAAATTTCAACAAAAATGTTAAGTACTGGTAATAATGCCAAGGACCCATCAAATCAATGTGATTTATCACTCCTCACAGATCAGTGTCGGTTAAAGATTTTTCGTATTGAACCTGAACAAATTGCCATCCCGATGAAAATATGAATTAAAGCATCAGACTCATTTGTTCTGCAAAGTAAGAGTAATTCCCAAATATCTCATGCTCATAAATCACCATATTCACATTGTTTCTTTCCTTCTACACCCCACCTTGTATGCAGAGTATTTTGGAAGTGCTCAATTAATTGAAATACTGGCACCTCATATTTTACACATGTTTGATTGATGCGCTTTTGAAATAATGCTTTTGTTCATTTAATACCAATGCCTGATTCAGCTGCTCGTATATTTGAGCTCAAACTTACACCTGACTTCGCAGTCCCGTATTTGCGTGTTTTCGATCTACTTTTTGCTGCTTTTCAAGAACGTAACTCCCACGGAAAACGTATGGTGCCTGTACTGTCAATTGATGTCTTGGTAATATTTTGCATATTTGTAGTTGGGCACTTCTGGTTAAAAGAAACAACATTACTCACAAATGTTGGCAATAATATAATAAAATTAAATCATAAACTATTTCAAATTAATTCCTAAGGAACCTAAATACCACTAATTTTGGGGGTGTTTTATTTTGCTATAATTGCTCTCATGAAGTTGACTTTGTGCTGTAATTACTGTCACCCAATGTAAAATATAAATGCCTTTTATTTTATCTTTCACATATATTGAAAATTCTGAACTAATATATAACATGGTAAATAAAGTATTGTAAACTGGACAATAAGAAAATATTATTTAGTTCAAGTCTTCTCCTGCATGGCCCATATATAAACTAGTTGATTTTTTTTTTAACCTACTCTCCTTGTGAGATTGCATAGATGTGTCCTGACAGATAAATGACAAGAGCATTGAGTGTCATTGAACATCTCCATCATTCAGAAATGGCCAATAGCTCTGTAAAGTGATGCCAGCAACTCGGGTAGCACCATTTCCCATACATCACCGTTGATTTACACCCATACTCATATCTGTAATGTTTGTTGCTCCTCCTAACAGCAAATATATATTTGGTTGTTACCATTACTGTTTGACATGCAGAGCCATGGCAGGCCAAAGGGACTATTTCCATGCTGTCTATAAGTCTGCACTGACCATAAACCACCTGCTTACATGAACCCTCCTTTTATTCTTCATATATTCCCAATGTCTAGCATTCAAATACAGACTGAGGGTACTGCAAAGTAACTGATCAACCTGTATATTTTTGGAATATGGGCGAAAAGTAGAAGTGCCCGAGGAAACCCAAACAGTTATGGAGGATGCGCAAACTCCATAGAGACTGCACTGGGGGGGTCAGGATTGAACCCAGATTATGGGCGCTGAGAGGAATCAGCTAAACTTCCTGTGGCCACCATGCTACTCCAAATTCTCAAACTATTTGAATGCCATTTGCGGAAAAATTGATTACAATCCTTGCCAGAAGTATTTTTTAACAGAAGTTGAATCTGTGGTATTTGATGTTCCAACAACTGTGTAGAGTTCCAGGTCTAGGTTTCTTGATCCTTTACTATTACTCGTATTTCAATTAGATCAATGTTGCTACTAAAATGTGAATTTCAGAAATAATTATTTGAATAATTTCACAATTGAACATGTAATGAACAATTAATCCAACATATTGTAGACTTAATATTCTGAATTTGAGTGTTTCCCCCTATTACTAATAATCCAAATGATTTATTGGGGGAACCTCTGGCAAAATATTAAAAACAATTAATTTTCTTTGGATTCCACTCTGCACTGGTATGGTGGCAGGTTTGATTATAAGGTCATAAGGAATAGGAGTAGAATTTGGCCATTCGACTCATCAAGTCTACTCTGCCATTCAATCATGGCTGATCTATCTCTGCCTCCTAACCCCATTCCCCTGCCTTCTCCAATAACCGCTGACACCTGAACTAATCAATAATTTATCTATCTCTGTGTTAATAATATCCACTGACTTGGCCGCTATACCCTTCTGTGGCAAAGAATTCCACAGATTCAAACCCCTCTGACTAAAGACATTTCTCTTCATCTCCTTCCTAAACGACGGCCTTTAATTCTGAGGCTATGATCTCCAGTTTTAGACTCTCCCACTATTGGAAACATCCTCTCCACATCCACTCTATCCAAGCCTTTCACTGTTCTATATGTTTCAGAGGTCCCCTCTCATTCTTCTAAAAAAACAGCGAATACAGGCCCAATGCTGACAAACTGTCATCATAGGTTAACCTACTAATTTCTGAGATAATGCTTGTAAACTTCCTCTGAACACTCTCCACAGCCAGCACATTGTTCCTCGGATATGGTGCCCAAAATTCCACACAATATTCCACATGCGGCTTGAAAGAGCCTCATCATTACATTCCTGGTTCTGTATACAAGCCCTCTTGAAATAAATGCTAGCATTGAGTTTGCTTTCTTTACTACCAATTCAGTAAATTGCAGATTAACTTGCAGATTAACCTCTTGGGCATCCTGCACCAGCACTCCAAGTTCCTTTGCACCTCCGATTTCTGGATTTTCTCCCCATTTGGAAAATAGTCTACACCTTCATTCCTACTAACAAAATGCATGACGTCACACTTTTCTACACTATTTCATTTGCCACTTCTCTGCCCACTCTCCCAACCTGTCCAACTCCTTCTACAGAGTCCCTATTTTCGTGTCATCCGCAAACTTTGCCACAAATCTTTCAATCCCCTCGTCCAAATACTTAATATACAACGTGAAATGTAGTGGCCCCCAGCACCGACCCTTGTGGACCTCCATAGGGCATCCAGAAAAAGCCTCCTTTAATGCTCCTCTTTGTCTTCTGCCATCCAGCTAACCTGCTATCCATGCTAATATATGCCCTTTGATACCGTGAACTCTCATCTTCCTAAGCAGCCTAACGTGTGGCACCTTATCTAAGGCTTTCTGAAAATCTAAGTAAACAACATCTACTGACTCTCCTTTGTCAGTCCTGCTATTTATATCTTCAAAAAATTCAATTTTTGTTATCAAGCAAGACGCCTTCACAAAGCCATTCTGACTTTGGCCTATTTCATCGTGAACTTCTAAGTACTCCATGACATCCTTTATAATGGACTCTTGTCAGAGGATTCTGATGGTTCAATGCTATCTATAACCATATAACCATATAACAATTACAGCACGGAAACAGGCCTTCTCGGCCCTTCCAGTCCATGCCGACCATTTATTTTCCCCAGTCCCATCTACCTGCACTCTGACCATACCCCTCCATTCCCTTCCTATCCATATACCTATCCACTTTACTTTTAAATGTTAACATCGATCCTCCCTCCACCATTTCTGCTGGAAGATCATTCCACACAGCCACCACTCTCTGAGTAAAGAAGTTCCCCCTCATGTTACCCCTAAACTTCTGTCCCTTAATTCTCATGTCATGCCCTCTTGTTTGAATCTTCCCCACCCTCAATGGGAAAAGCTTATCCACGTCAACTCTGTCTATCCCTTTCATCATTTTAAAGACCTCAATCAAGTCCCCCCTTAACCTTCTGCGCTCCAAAGAATAAAGACTTAACTTGTTCAACATTTCTCTGTAACTTAGTTGCTGGAACCCAGGCAACATTCAAGTAAATCTCCTCTGTACTCTCTCGATTTTGTTGACATCCTTCCTATAATTAGGTGACCAAAATTGTACACCATACTCCAGAATTGGTCTTACTAATGCCTTGTACAATTTTAACATTACTTCCCTACTCCTATATTCAATGCTCTGATTTATAAAGGCCAGCACACCAAAAGCTTTCTTTACCACCCTATCTACATGCTATTCCACCTTCAGGGAACTATGCACAGTTATTCCTAGATTCCTCTGTTCCACAGCATTCCTCAATTCCCTACTATTTATCATGTACGTCCTATTTTGATTTGTCCTGCCGAGATGTAGCACCTCACACTTATCAGCATTAAACTCCATCTACCATCTTTCAGCCCACTCTTCCAAATGGCCCAAATCTCTCTGTAGACTTTGAAAATCTACTTCATTATCCACAGCACCCCCTATCTTAGTATCATCTGCATACTTACTTATCCAATTTTCCACCCCATCATCTAGATCATTGATGTACATGACAAACAACAGTGGACCCAACACAGATCCCTGAGGCACCCCACTGGTCACCGGCTTCCACCCTGACAAACAGCCATCCACCATTACTCTCTGGCATCTCCCATTCAGCCACTGTTGAATCCATCTTGCTACTCTGCCATTAACACCCAAAGATTGAACCTTCTTAACCAACCTTCCATGGGGAACCTTGTCAAAGGCCTTACTGAAATCCATATAGACAACATCCACTGCTTTACCCTCATCAATTTCCCTAGTAACCTCTTCAAAAAATTCAAGCAGGTTTGCCAAACATGACCTTCCATGCACAAATCCATGTTGACTGTTGTTGATCAGACCCTGTTTATCCAGATGCTTATATATATTATCTCTAAGTATCCTTTCCATTAATTTGCCCACCATTGACGGCAAACTATAGTGTTGCATGTCAAACAGTCACGGTTAACAATGTACAGTTAGGAAAAACAATGATCAGAAGTGGTTGATAACAGATGTATCCAAATAGATTTGACTCTAGGTTTGACTATACTGAAGAATCCAAAGATGCAAAATCCATCTGTGCCTTTCTTGGAATGTTATCCAACCCACTTTACTCTTCAGCAGTAACGTCAAAAGTACAATATAATATTCAATATCTTATCTGACTAGTAATCTAAATAATGTTTAAAATATATCTTTAACCAATAATCAGATGTTCTTGTTGTATGCTAAAACCCATTTACGTTTGTCAAAATCTTCTTATTTACTGGAAACCGAGCCATACTGAGCCATAAACATTTGCTCCATGACAACATTCAATTTTTGTGGAAATTAAAAATTCTTAAGGGCCTGTCCCACTTAGGCTATTTTTTAGGCGACTACGCTGTCGCCACATGGTCACCGGGGTGTCGCCTGTATGGCCGTGAGTAGTCTCCTCAGTCGCCCAAAGAGTCGTAGTGTCTTTCTGGTCGCCATGCGAAAGAGTTCTGTGAAAATATCCTTTCAGCTCCATCTTTTGTCAAAATATAGTGAAGAATTGTGGAATGCACTACCAAGATTACCATTGTTACTGGAATAATGCAGCTCCTTTTAACTCAGCATCATTTCGCCAATATTGGCCTGAAGTCTTTCCTCAGCCCCGATGAATGGAAACTTTGTTTATTTTTACTGTTGGAATTCATTTGGGAAATTATACCAGTTGTGAGCAGAGGTTGATTACTTGTCCCAGTGAGACATTTTCTGTTCTAGAAACAAGTGAAATGACACCAGCCTTGTGCATTTGATGAAATGCTCAAACGTTTCCTAGCATACTGTTGGCTGTTGAAGTCACAGTGGTGCCATGTGTTACTATTTTTGTCTGGATAATGTTTCCTAAGGTGTAATTTTAAACAGAATAATTTTGACCTGACATACTTGTCCCAGTGACACACAACATTTCATTTTATCCATGCTGTAATATTCCTGTTCACCTGAGGCAACTAAAAGCATATTTTTATTCATCTTTAATTAATTTTCAACTGTTCAGTTCTGGGAATGGCATACTAATGAAAAATCATTGTTAGCAAAAGATTTAGGGGAATGCAGGTCAAGGTTACATTCACCTTCAATATTCTCTTCCCACTGAGTAATAACTTCTAAATATATTCCTTGCATATGTTCAAAGCCTGGGTTATTTGATCTGCAAAGGACAGGCTTCCAGTTGAAGCCAGTACAAGACATCACAGTTAGCATCAGAGATCAAAGGGAACTGCAGGTGGTCAGATGAAGAGTCAAGATCAGGGCTGGGGAAACTCAAATTAATTCTGGTGAAAATCATTACTTTAAGGATAACTAGACCAAGTGCAGACCCGTTGGGTCTGTTCCCCCAGAGCGCGGTTGCGCGGGGAGGGGGCGGCCGGAGGTGTCACACACACACTAACCAACCTCTCTCTCAAACACACACTAACCACCCCTCACACACACTAACCACCCCCATTGATATTATATTAATATTATTAATTCACTTCTTTTACCCCATGCCTTGCCCTATCGACTGACACATAGCCCCCAATTCACAGGTACGGTGTGGGAGACATGGAGGCACAGAGAGGGAGACATGGAGGCACAGAGAGGGAGACAGGGAGGCACAGAGAGGGAGACAGGGAGGCACAGAGAGGGAGACAGGGAGGCACAGAGAGGGAGACAGGGAGGCACAGAGAGGGAGACAGGGAGGCACAGAGAGGGAGACAGGGAGGCACAGAGAGGGAGACAGGGAGGCACAGAGAGGGAGACAGGGAGGCACAGAGAGGGAGACAGGGAGGCACAGAGAGGGAGACAGGGAGGCACAGAGAGGGAGACAGGGAGGCACAGAGAGGGAGACAGGGAGGCACAGAGAGGGAGACAGGGAGGCACAGAGAGGGAGACAGGGAGGCACAGAGAGGGAGACAGGGAGGCACAGAGAGGGAGACAGGGAGGCACAGAGAGGGAGACAGGGAGGCACAGAGAGGGAGACAGGGAGGCACAGAGAGGGAGACAGGGAGGCACAGAGAGGGAGACAGGGAGGCACAGAGAGGGAGACAGGGAGGCACAGAGAGGGAGACAGGGAGGCACAGAGAGGGAGACAGGGAGGCACAGAGAGGGAGACAGGGAGGCACAGAGGAACACGGAGTGAAAGTGCGATGACGGTGTCCGGCCTTTGCCCTGCCCATTGCCTTATCTCTCTCCCAATCGGCAGAGAATTTTGAGAATGGGGGTGGGGGGGGGGGGGGGGGGAGGTTTGGAGCAGGCAAATCCAGCTTTGGGCTTCTGACTCTCTGGAGCGCGCAGGGGATGGGAGGAGCGTGCAGGTGGGCAGGGCTTCGCTAGCTGTGCCAGCTGTGAGTTCAGCAGAACTTATGTGGAGCTGGTAAGAGCCGTTAGATCTTAAAAATTGAGTTGTGTTTGAGTTTTGTGATCAATTTTCCTCAAGATCTGGGGAAATAATTGACCAAGGAGTGGATGTACGAAAGTAAAAGTAAAATCGCTAGCGAAATGGAAAAAATGTTGGTGTTTTTGCGTGCGGTTTGCGTGGAGTAACAAATCAAATGCAAAACAGCGTACACCCACACACACACACGCAGAGTTTTAAAAGTATACAAGACCAAGTGCAGACCCATTGGGTCTGGTCCCCGAACGTGCTTCAGTCGCATAAATCGGCCACGGGGAAAGAAAATGGTGGCGTTTTTGGAGGAGAGCAGGCTGCAGTAGCTGCCGTTATGGTGTCTGGCCAGCAAGAGGCCACAATATAAGTGAGTGTGTGTGGAGGGGGGTGAAGGATTTTATTTTAAAAAGTGTACATAAAAATGTCTAAATGTAATGAGGAGCGAATGGGTGAATGTAAAAGTGTAATGTGTGGCAAAATGGAAGATATCTTGGGGTTTGAAAGTATGGTTTTGGCGAACCATGAAATCAAAGGGCAAATCTTAATATTAATAGTATATAGATAGATATATTTCTTCCTGTGCACATATTACCTGACCCTGAATTTGTCTGGAAATTTTGTTTTTTATATTTATTCAGCATCTCCAGATTGTCTAGCCTTTTTTTTGTGTCACGAGAATTGTTTTGGTTCTCTCGTGGACCTCTTCTGGAGGCAATATGAATCTACGGGGGGAGAAAAGCGAATAAAAACATAGACTTTCCAGCCCATTTTACTGTCACCAGTCCGATTTCATGGCTTTTGAGCATCTAATTTATTTTGTGAAGGATTGGTTATATTGTTTTGTTTGTCACCTCTGGGTGGAAGCATCTCCACAGGTGTGATTAATATCTGAGAGGGTCACGGAGGCACACACAGAGAGGGACACGGAGGAACAGACAGAGAGGGTCACGGAGGCACACACAGAGAGGGTCACGGAGGCACACACAGAGAGGGACACGGAGGCACACAGAGAGAGGGTCACGGAGGCACACACAGAGAGGGTCACGGAGGCACACACAGAGAGGGTCACGGAGGCACACAGAGAGGGACATGGAGGCACAAAGAGAGGGACACAAAGATTTCATGGCTTTCGAGCATCTAATTTATTTTGTGAAGGATTGGTTATATTGTTTTGTTTGTCACCTCTGGGTGGAAGCATCTCCACAGGTGTGATTAATATCTGAGCAAGTGACAACTGGTCACAGCAAAAGACACAAAGTGCTGCAGTATCTCATCGGGTTAGACATCATCTCTGGAGGACAATACACAGCATTTCAAGACAGGACCCTTTAGTCTGATTATAATCGGATTGGGGTGGAGTGAAGAGGTGGAAGAGAGGAGAGGGTGGGATAAAGTCAGGCAAGTGATAGATGGAAAGAGATGAGGGGGATTTGATTGGGAAATGATTAGACAAAGGACAGTGGTGCAAAGACAAGGTTAGAAAATGAGAGGACAGAAGAGGTGTGAAATGTGAAACCAGGGAGGAATATTGGTGGAAAGGGTTGAACTGGCCACAGCCATACAAATGGGTTTGTATGGCCTTTCCCCAAACACTTAACACAACCCCATCTGTCTCTTTCGTCCACCTCTTCCCTCAACACCAGTCCTGATTTCTCACTATATCTTCTTCTTGCATATGGTGGTGCACAGCCTAAAGTTATAGGACAACTTGTTCTATTTGATCTTATCCGATTGCATTAGTCGAACCAGGGTGGACCACATGAAGGTTGCAATCTTCCACCCCCTCACTATATCTCATCTGTAATGAAGCCAGCGTCATTCCTCTGACTCCCTCTCAAAGCCCCCATTCCCCTATCCACAACTATCCACAAAAACACCCATGGCAAGAAGGGCACACTTCTGACTCATCATCCAGTCTATACTGAGCTTGTGGTAAATTGCTTCTTTTGAATCCAAAAAAGGCCCAGGCTGTCTGCCGCATGAGGCTTCCCTTCACATAAAGATTTCTGAGGAAGTGAAAAAGCTATAAGATGGGAAAGTTGTACAATTTTCCAACAGCCATTTCAACACTAGCCTGCTTTATGTTCTCCAGGCTTAGAATGACAGACACTTTGTTGCATTTTCTGGAGCACTTTAATGAGGTGTTTTGTGGTCTATTTGAGAAAGGCTCCCAAAACCACGGGCGAATATTGAGCAAACAAAATCGTGAAATTTCAGTCACTCCGATAAAGTTAAGATTATCCAAACTTGTCTTTGCTGTATCTTTTGCAAAATATTTTAAAGTGTTTCATGCCTAATCCCATAAGGAGGATATCGCATAATCTAATTCTGATTTGTTATTAATCTTTCAAAATTGCCATAAGTGATTCATCCTTTAAGTGATTCACAAGAGGATATTTAAAATATTCATTAACATGGAATGTAAGACTACACTGATCACATATGGGGAAAAAAACATCTCTGATATAGTTTGTGGATGGGAGGTTAAGGTTGGGTGCCTCTTGGTTTATGAAGTAGTATTGTCCAGATGAATTGCTTATACTTGTTGCAGCAGTTCCTGGAATCTAGACAATATAGCTTTGAACCATCATTGTGGTTTGCTTGATTCTAACTGTAATGTTGGTTAGGATATCCTGTGATATGGATTGTAAATTCATTATAAAGGCCACAAATTGTCGGTATTATTTGGGAATTAAAATAAGTCTATTCTTCGCCCTTTGTAAGATGAGAAAGACTAAACCATGCAGAGAGATACAGATGATGATTTGGAGAGATATTCTCTTATTTCCCTTTCCCATGACTATTCTGAAGATGGGTCATGACCCGAAACGTCACTCATTCCTTTTCTCCAGAGATGCTGCCTTTCCCACTGAGTTTTCCCAGCTTTAAACCAGTCCCTTCCTACATGATCCTGCTGTTCCTTCCTACACATCCTGCCTTGTCTTTGTTCTGGTTCAAATCTGGAGGATGTAATAAGTATCTACCCCTACTTCTGCAGGTTCTTAAAACAGGGCACAGAAGCTTTCCTGGTTTTAACATTCCTAACCAGGTATTGCTGCTTCTGCCTGAATGACTTTAATATCCGAGCAGGATTATTTTTAAATCCAGGGGGCTCATGTTTTCAATTTTCTTGTTACCATTAAATAAGATTTTCTTTTTAAAAACATATCTAAAGCAAAATAGGCAAGAATTTGCAGATGTGAAACACTGCTCGAACACTAGTTCATTAGGTTACACCTGTGCATTAGGGATGGTTTGATCTTAAATTAGATTCTATAAATATGGAAGCAAAAAAAAAGAAATAACAGTGACATTTTAAAATGTCACTCTTTAAATCTTAAAATTAATGTCTTGAGGTGAGACATCACACATTTTAATTGTTCACTTTTCAGGTTGAAAGATCGATCAAGGGTCAAAAACTGATTATAATGTTTCAAAAGAGTGGATATGCCATTAATTACTAGATGCATCTTTTGGTAGTGAATTTAACATGGCAATCAATGTACAATTGCAGCACCGTCATATTAATCAGCAAAAGGTCAAGGATAACGTGTTGTTTTTGCCCACACATTATCTCCTACACCAGGTGTTCCTTCATTTCTACCAGGTTCCAGTTATCTTAGACTTCTCCATAATTCATTACTTTTACAAAAACATCCAAGCCATCTTGTGTATACCTGGAACAACCATTTTGAAAAGACAACAGTGTGTAAATACAAATCTAATAATATTTAACAAATTATTAATATTGTTATAAATTACATTCATACCATTTCTACCATGTTAGCAAGCTGCAGCAAACTTAATCGAGAATGCATGTTTGTTTTATTTAAATAGTAAACCGCTGCAGTTAAATTGCAGATAGTGATATGGGGAATAAATGGCAGAGGAATTGAATAACCTTTTGCATTAGTCTTCACAGTGGAAGACACCAGGAACATGCTTGAAATTTAAGAGAGCCAGGGGGTGAAATTTAAGAGAGCCAGTAATAGTTGAATGGCTATTACTAAAGAGAAGGTGCTTGGGAAGCTGAAAGGGCTGAAGGTGGATATGTCACTTGGACCAGATGGACTGCATCCGAGGGTGATAAAAGAGGTGGTTTTAAGAATTATTAGATGAAGTGGGACCCGTTGGGTCCCAATCACAGAGGAGGCCTGGTCACCTGAGGCAACTTATTCCCCAACGCAATATTCCACCACTTACCCGTTCTCTCAACACAACCTGTTCCCCCAACGCAATATACCACCACTCATCCATAGCCCCTAACTGCGCAGGCGTGTCTCATGTGGGAGGGGGGTGGTGCATGTGGGGGGGGAGGTGCATGTGGGGGTGGTGTGTGTGGGGAGAAGGTGGTGTGTGTGGGGAGGGGGCGGTGCATGTGGGGAGGGGGCGGTGCGTGTGGGAAGGTGGTGGTACAAGTGGGAAGGTGGTGGTACATGTGGGAAGGTGGTGGTACATGTGGGCGGGAGGGGGTGGTGCATGTGGGGATGTGGTGTATGTGGACGTGTGGGCAGGGGAACTTGTGGAGGGGTGTGTGTGGGGGAGAGGGACTTGGGGAAAGGGGTGTGTGGGCAGGGGGACTTGGGGGGAGGGGTGTGTGGGCAGGCGGGGGGTTGTGTGGCAGGAGAGGGGTGTGTGGGCGGTTGAGGGTTGCGGGCGAGAGGGGTGTATGAGCGGGGGGGTAGTGAGCTCAGAAAAAAACACGGGAGAGAGCCATGGGGAGAGGGGGGCATCACGGGGGAGGGGGGGACCAGAGGGGTAGTGGCTGGAATTGGCGGTGCGATGGGGACTCATTGCGGGCACTGGTCACTGGTCGTTCTCCTCCGCCTCCGGGATCTGAGCCTCCGCTTTCCCTTTGGCGACATCTCCAAGGCTGGGCTGGGTCGGGTCTCCAATGCTGGGCTGCTGCTTGGGGCTATGCTGCTGCTTGGGGTTTCGTCTTGCGTATGGCGTGCACAGCCTAAAGTTGGAAGACAACTTGTTCTATTTGATTGTGCACGCCAGGTTGATTACATTAGTCGAAACAGGGTGGACCACGTGAAGGTTGCAATCTCCCACCTCTGCTTGGGGCGGGGCTGCTGCTTGGGGCGGGGCTACTGCTTGGGGGGGGGGGGGCTGCTTGGGGGGGTCTGCTTGGGGCGGGGCCGGGCTGCTTGAGGCCGGGCTGCTTGGGGCGGGGCTGCTTCGCGTCCCTCCGAAAGTGTGGTTGGAAAACTGCGCTGGCCATCCTCAGCCCCTGTAAATACGCAATGGCGCAGGAAGGGGCAGACCGTCCCGGGGAGCGACAGGGGAAAGGCTAATCCGCACGGCGCTGATTGGCAGGAGAAGAGATCGATCTGCGTTCGAGCGGTTTTTAAGACCGATCAACCGATCGGAACAAAACTTGGTGCATTCGCCGCCTAGGAGAACGGTGAGTGAACTGCCGAAATATCGTAGCGCTATCGCGAACCGTTTTTGCGCAAATAGAAAGACTGCCAAACTGGAACATAACAAGATCAGAGTTTTAGCTATGTATAGATAGATAGATGTATAGAAAGAAAGAAAGATAGATAGAGGCATTATAGTGATATTTCAGGAATCGCTAGAGACTGGAGTGGTTTCAGACTATTGGAAAATTGCCAATATTACCCCGCTGTACAAGAAGGGAGCAAAACAGAATCGTGGAAACTATATGCCGGTTCGTCTGAATTCAGTGGTTGGTAAGATTTTAAGAGGCATTTATAAAGCATGAGGCTACGGAGTACTTGGAAGTTCATGATAAAATAGAACAAAATCAGCATGGTACTGTGAAGGGGAGCTCTTCTGGAATACTTTAAAGAAGTAAGTAGCAGGACAGACAAACTAGATTCAGTTTACCTAGTTATTCAGAAAACCTGTATATGCCTGTCCCACTTAAGTGATTTTTCAGGCAACATCCAGTGACTGTCAAGTCGTAGCAGGTCACTGAAAAACTGGCGACTGGAACGGCGACTGTCAGAGTGGAACACACACACAAACACACATCGCTTCCTTCACCAGCCAGTTATGCAGGCGGGGGACAGGGCAAGCGGGGGGAGCATTGTCTGAGTGAAATTCACACGGTGCAAAGCCAATGTGATACAGACACGCACCACGATGAATAGGAAGGTTGGCGCTGTAATTAAGACAGTGAAAGCACAGTGTACAGGAAGTGTCACATAAGCCCTTTAAAAGATGGTGGGAGAAGGAGTGGAGACAACTATTAAGAAAGCAGAGATACACGGCTGTGAAGCTTGGTGGACATTAACATTATTGGTTTGTTATCCTTGGTTCTGAAAACTACTGTTTACGTTTTTTTTCCCAATGAGCCAATGAAATTCACCGGTCAGCACCGTCGATAACCTACGACCTCCTGGCAACCCACTACCACTGCACCTACGTCATGTGAATTCTCACTACTCTCCATGTTGAAAAATTAGCGGCGACCAGATTTATGCCGTGACTAGTTCCAAGAATGCGGGAACTACTCACCACCACGCAGGTGACCACCCGGCAGCCACCGGCGAACATGTGGCGACCTCATAGTCTCCTGTAGTCGCCTAAAAAGTCACATAAGTGGGACAGGTCCATTAAGGTGCCACATCTGAGATTGCTGAGGAAGATGAGAGCCCATACTATCAAAGGGCAGATACTAGCATGGATAACAGAATGGCTGGTTGGTATAAGAACAAAGAGTGGCAATAAAGTGGGCTTTTTCTGGTTGGCTGCCAGTGACTAGCAGAGTTGGGCAGAGGTTGGTGCTGAGGCCACTACTCTTCACGTTGTATATTAATGATTTGGATGAGGGGATTGAAGACTTTGTGGCTAAGTTTGCAGGCGAAAATAGGTGGAGGTGCTGGTAGTGTAGAGAAAACAGGTACTCTACAGAGAGATTTGGACAGGTTGGAAGTGGGCAGAGAAGTGTTAGATGGAATATAGTGTAGAGTCACGCATATGAAATATAGTGTGGAGTCATGCATTTTGGCAGCAGGAATAAAGGCGAAGACTATTTTCTAAATGGGGAGGGATTCCACAAATCAGAGGGACAAAGCCACTTGGGAGTGCAGGAGGAAAAAGTTAATTTGAAAGGGGAATTGGTAGTCAGGAAGGCAAATGCAATGCTAACATTTATTTCACGAGGGCTACAATACAAAAACAGGGATACAATGCTGAGGCTCTAAGGCACTGGTCAGGCTGCATTTGGAGTATTGTGAGCAATATATTGGAGGAATGATGTGTTGGCTGTGGAGAGGGTCCAGAGGAGGTTAACAAGAATGATCCAAGGAATGAGTGGGTTAACATATGATAAGCGTTTAACGGCACTGGGCCTGTACTCGCTGGAGCTTAGAAGAATGAGGGGGAACCTCATTGAAACTCATCAAATAGTGAAAGGCTTGGATGAAGAGGATGTGGAGAGGTTGTTTCCACTAGTGTGAAGGTCTAGGACTAGAGGTCATAGCCTCAGAATTAAAGGACGTTCCTATTAGAAGGAGATGAGGAGAATTTCTTTAGTCAGACGGTGGTGAATCTGTGGAATTCTTTACCACAAAAGGCTGTGGAGGCCAAGTCAATGGATGTTTATAAGGCAGAGATAGATAGATTAATGGTTAGTACAGGTGTCGGGGGTTATGGGGCGAAAGCAGGAGAATATGGTTGAGAGGGAGAAATAGATCAGCCATGATTGAATGACTTGATGGACTGAATGGCCTAATTCTATTCCTATCACATGACGTAACCTTATAATATACTTTCAAAATCTCTTAGTAGTAGAATCTGAATTTGCTTGCTTTACAAATGTCATGTTTTATATCCTCTGGAGAATAAGGTACAAGACACACAGCTTGCAGCTTTATCAATGTGTTGTGCTTATAAACCAGGGGCATTCACGCGGTCAGAAAGAGTATCATGCTGACAAACATCCTGCATTCTAAAATACCTCTACAAAACTATATTATACTCTTTTGCTGACATTGACAAGTGTATTTTTCAAGGCATTGTACACAACCCACCTTTTTTTTTCATTTATGAAGATTCTTCATTGATACAAACACTCACCACCATTTTAGGTTATAAATGTATCACCAATCCTCATAATGCAGCTGCATGATACAGGAATTTAATGAGCCATGCGAAGGCAACTTGGAGAGGCATTGGCTCGTTTCGTACTCTAAGCTTTGTCTAGCATGTCTTACAGTGAAGTAAATATTTTACAATTGGGGAACCATGGTGTCAAGCCTGCTTAGAGGAAAACATTGCAAACAATAAAGCAGAATTGGTATTGGCTCAAGTAAAAAGATACTGTGGCGTCAGCCTATACACGGGCCACTTATGCTCAAACCCTCGTCAGGAGATACGAGGGCGGGCACGTGATGTCATGGGCTAGAGGGAGTGTCCTGGTACTTAAGGTCTCTCACCTCGAGACCTGAAGGAGTCAACAGGTAGCTGAGCTTGAGAGTACAACCTTGCTCAGCTACAGCAACATTGTAATATGGTTAGCGCACCAACCTAACGTAACGACTGAATAAACAACAGGTTGAACCGGCCTGACGTCTCACCTTTATTCACCACGTATGGTGCCGCTACAATACCTTGATTTTTTTTTCATGCAATTCCAGAGAACTTTCTTGTCCTTTTGAGGGGACAGATAATTTATTTCAACATATCATCCAAATTTCAGTATCTTTGTCAGTAGAACTCTGTTAGCGTTGCTTTGAAGCATGAGACTGAATTATGCCTTAAAACACAATAGAGTGACTTACCCCACAATCCTTAGGCAGAGGTAGCAAAGGATATGACTGAATCATCGGCAGGGTAGATGTTTTCCTGCTGAGGAAGGGGTGAAATGTTGTTGGATGTAAATGGGAATCAATGGTTAAAATTGGCTCAGTCAGAATCCTACTGAATGGTGAAGAAGGCTCAAAGTGCTGACTATTCTATGCGTGTTCATGCCTCTATATTTGTATGGGGTAGCACAGTGGCATAACAGTAGAGTTGTTGCCTTATAGCGCCAGAGACCCAGGTTCAATCATGACTATGGGTGTTGTCTTTACGGAGTTGGCACATTCTCCTTTTGACTGCATGGGTTTTATCTGGATGCTCCAGTTTCCTCCCACATTCCAAAGATGAGCAGGTTTATAGGTTAATTGTCTTCTGTAACTTGTCCTTAGTGTGTAGAATAGAACTTGTGTACAGGTGATCCTTGGTTGGAGCAGACTCAGTGGGCAAAGGGCCTGTTTCTGCACTGTATCTCTAAACTAAATTATTTTAAATTATCTGCATCTCTGCAGCACTTTGCTTTTGGGCAGCTATATTTTTTTATTGGAATGTAGTAATTATTTTGGAAAGCCATCTTATTTTTACATAGCAGTGGCTGCACCAGTGCATCAAATTCCTTGAAAAATATTCCACACCATCATCTGCACAATTCGGATGATCAATTGGCAATAATAATATTGAAATTTTGGAAGGGAACATTATCCCCCACAATTAAAATGTGGACAGCAGAGATGTCGAAGACGTTGCATTTGGAAAGAATTAGATTTGTCCTAATGGACAAATATGAAATCTTTGAACAGATATGGTCTCCATATATACAATATTTGAGGGGGTAGCTGTTCTTGGCATCACAACACAATGGATACCCGACAGGATTTGATGAAAATAATTCATTTTCAAACTGGGATTTGTATACATGTCTCTATTGATATTATCATTTGTAATAGTTTTATTTACAATATATTTTGTTGTTTTTCTTTTATATATATATATAATACTTTTTACTGTTTAAAAAAAAAAATATATATTAAATAGATATATATTAATTGTTTTGTTTTTTTTTCCTTTCTTTTTTATATATAATCAAAATCATTATTTAATCACAACCTTTATTGATTTAAAACCTATTCTTTTTTCTTTTTCTCTCTATTTCTAAAAAACAGAAGATAATAATAATCAATGTGATATTTGTATAAATACCGAATTAAGTTGGTATTTGTAAATTTGTTTTAGCATTCTGAAATGCTTACTTCTAATAAAAATATTATTTTTAAAAAAACAACACCACATGAAAAAATAATTTGGCCAGTTTTTCATTCAACTTCTAATGGATACAAGTGTCTGTGTTACGTTATACAATTAACAAGGACTTTATTAAAGTAGACAAATATTGAAGATATGTGAAAGGTTGAAATATTCTGGTCAATTAGCTTGGAGGACATCATTATTTTTTCTCCATTAGCAATGACTTATCTTGTGTGCATTTCCGGAATTTTCTGTTCATCCACCATAGCTACAATTCAAAAGAGTCACTATAAAAATTGACAACCACTCATAATAAATATTTTAGTGATCACTTTATCCACTAAATATTTACAAAATACATGCACTGTTTATCAAGTATGGAAGTGGTTTGTTAGGGGAAAGGATTACACTTTAAGAAAGTTTTGCAGTGCGTAACTGTCCATATCCATTAATTGTACAGAGTATTTGTTTCACTATTATGTACTTCATTATCATTTTTTTAAACAGAAATAAAAGAAAGATGAACATGCTAAATCTCCTACCTGGAACTAAGTGTAATATGCATAGATCACAGAATGTCAGAAAGACACTTAAAGTACGATCTTTCATAAGCAACAGGTAGACAAAAATGCTGGAGAAACTCAGCGGGTGAGGCAGCATCTATGGAGTGAAGGAAATAGGCAACTTTTCGAGTCGAAACCCTTTTTCAGACTTTCATAAGCAACATCCTGTTTCATCAGACAACTTAAAAAATTTAATGACAACATCCACCATCCTAGCCCTGGCACTCATTACATTACATAATTATCTAATTGAGAAACCCCAAGGACATCCCTGCCACTTGCATTATGTTAGGTTCTAGTGGCCATTTGCCTGACTATTGCCTTTCCTATTGCTTTCTTCAACAGCCTGACCCCAAATCGACAGCAGTAATAGAAGATAGACACAAAAATTTGTAGTAACTCAGTGTGTCAGACAGCATCTCTAGAGAAAACGAATAGGTAACGTTTTGGGTCCTTCTTCGGACTGAGAGTCAGGGGAAAGGGAAATTAGCTATATAGACGGTGATGTGGAGAGATATAGCAAAAAAGAATGAAAGATATGCAAAAAGAAGTAATGATGGTAAAGGAAACATCCCATTGTTAGCTGTGGCCTAGTTGAAAAAAGTACAGACAATGAGACTCAATAAGACGACTTTGAAACTGGTGTGACTTGGATGGGGAGGGATGGAGAGAGGGGGGATGCAAGGATTACTTGAAGTTTGAGAAACAAATACTCATACCACTGGTGTTAAAGAAGGAACTGCAGATGCTGGAGAATCGAGGGTTACACAAAAAGCTGGAGAAACTCAGCGGGTGCAGCAGCATCTAAGGAGGGTTATACCTTAGATGCTGCTGCACCCGCTGAGTTTCTCCAGCTTTTTGTGTAACCCACTCATACCACTGGGTTGTAAACTGCCCAAGCAAAATCCAAGTTGGATCTGAATTTGGATGTCTGGAACCGAGGTAGAAGGCAGAGGCAGGAACCGTAAAGACACATGTGGTAGTGAGCATGCCTGTAAGCCAATCAACATTGAAAATCTGAAGCATCCTACAATGAGAGCTTTCCTCAGATAGTGCTTCAGAGAACAGGACAATTCTAACCTAACAGAAGCCAAACATCTAAAGTTCACAATAATGAGCTATGGTGACTTAAGCAAAAAAAAAAAACACTTGGATTGGGCTCATGAGAATAACTAGGAGCTAATTAGATGCAAAAACAAAATATTATTTAATAGGAACCTTGCCACGCTACATAGAATTTGGGAAAAGCAGCTCTTTGCTTATGAAAGTCTGAAGAAGGGTTTCAGCCCGAAAAGTTGCCTATTTCCTTTGCTCCATAGATGCTGCCTCACCCACTGAGTTTCTCCAGCATTTTTGTCTACCTGTTGTTTATGAAAGATCATACTTTTAAGTGTCTTTCTGACATTCTGTGATCTGTGCATATTACACTTAGTTCCAGGTAGGAGATTTAGCATGTTCATATTTCTTTTGTTTCTGTTTAAAAAAATGATAAAAATGGAGTACATAATAGTGAAGCAAATACTCTGTACAATTAATGGATATGGACAGTTACGCACTGCAAAACTTTCTTAAAGTGGAATCCTTTTCCCGAACAAACACCTTCCATACTTGAGAAACAGTGCATGTATTTCGTAAATATTTAGTGGATAAAGTGATCACTAAAATATTTATTATGAGAGGTTGTCAATTTTTATAGCGACTCTCTTTTGAATTGTAGCTATGGTGGATGAACTGAAAATCTTGGAAATTCACATAAGATAAGTCATTGCTAATGGAGAAAAAGTACTAATGTCCTCCAAGCTAATTGACCAGAATATTTCAACCATTTCACGTATCTTCAATATTTGTCTGCTTTAATAAAGTCCCTGTTAATTGTATAACGTAACACAGACACTTGCATCCCTTAGAAGTTGAATGAAAAACTGGCCAAATTATTTTTTCACGTGGTGTTGTTTTTGCGTGACATTTTGTTATTTTGTGAATACTGCATCTGTATTGTCACAACAACATAAATGGACAAATCGGTACATAGATTCCTGAGAAGCGATTATGATATTGAAAAGTGAAGAGAAACTGCTGGTAACAAAATAGCTGTCCATGTTACTTCTCCAAATTTCCTGTGCATTGCTTTCAATGGGAGATGGTCTATTATTGGTAATTTTCCTTCTCCACTAAATTTAAAATTACCGTTCACTTCCAACATTCCTCACAGCAAGAGTGAGGTTTCAATCCAAATTCGTTGGCTGATGTTCAGTTGCTGTTAAATATATTGCCAATTGACCATCCGAATTGTGTAGATGATGGTGTGGAATATTTTTCAAGGAATTTGACGCACTGGTGCAGCCACTGCTATGTAAAAATAAGATGGCTTTCCAAAATAATTACTACATTCCAATAAAAAAATATAGCTGCCCAAAAGCAAAGTGCTGCAGAGATGCACAAAATTTAAAATAGTTTAGTTTAGAGATACAGTGCAGAAACAGGCCCTTTGCCCACTGAATCTGCTCCAACCAAGGATCACCTGTACACAAGTTCTATTCTACACACTAAGGACAAGTTACAGAAGACAATTAACCTATAAACCTGCACATCTTTGGAATGTGGGAGGAAACTGGAGCATCCGGATAAAACCCATGCAGTCCAAAGGAGAATGTGCCAACTCTGTATAGACAGCACCCATAGTCATGATTGAACCTGGGTCTCTGGCGCTGTAAGGCAACAACTCTACTGTTATGCCACTGTGCTACCCCATACAAATATAGAGGCATGAACACGCATAGAATGGTCAGCACTTTGAGCCTTCTTCACCATTCAGTAGGATTCTGACTGAGCCAATGTTAAACATTGGATTCCCATTTACATCCAACAACATTTCACCCCTTCCTCAGCAGGAAAACATCTACCCCTGCCAATGATTCAGTCATATCCTTTGCTACCTCTGCCTGAGGATTGTGGGGTAAGTCACACTATTGTGTATTAAGGGCATAATTCAGTCTCATGCTTCAATGCAACACTAACAGAGTTCTACTGACAAAGATACTGAAGTTTGGATGATGTGTCAAAATAAATTATCTGTCCCCTCACAAGGACAAGGAGTGCTCTGGAATTGCATGGAAAAAAATCAAGGTATCTTTTTACTTGAGCTAATACCTATTCTGTATTATTGTTTGCAATGTCTTCCTCTAAGCAGGCTTGACACCGTGGTTCCCCAATTGTAAAATATTTACTTCACTGTAAGACACGCTAGACAAAGCTTAGAGTACGAAACGATCCGATGCCTCTCCAAGTTGTCTTTGCCCGGTTCATTAAATTCCTGTATCATGCAGCTGCATTATGAGGATTGGTGATACATTTATAACCTGAAATGGTGGTGAGTATTTGTATCAATGAAGAATCTTGATAAATGAAAAAAAAGGTGGGTTGTGTACAATGCCTTGAAAAATACACTTGTCAATGTCAGCACAATAGTATAACATAATTTTGTACAGGTATTTTAGCATGGCAGGATGTTGTCTACACTCAAAAAGCACAACACAATGATAAAGCTGCAAGCTGTGTGACTTGTACCTTATCCTCCAGAGGATATAGAACATGAACATTTGTTTAAAGCAATAGGATATTGAGTGCTGAAATGCCTACATTTGCCCCAGCAATTTAGCTGATGCCACTGGACTACTTCTGAATTTGTAGCACAAATGTTGGATTGGGAGACTGCACAGTGATAGTAATTCATTCAGCTTCCACCTGGACTTTTGTCTGTCTTCATAAAACAGTGCTTCTTATTTTAAATGCACTTCTTGCACCAACTCTAAGGAATTGTCTGTTTCAGCCTAAAACTTTAATGGTGATCTTGTGTTTATTATAGTTGTGGGGGGAATAAAATTAGGATCCTTACATAATTAGTGACAATCAGTTTGTGATGGTCAGTATATGCTCAATGTGCTATTGGGCTTGATTTCATGCTCTGTGTCTCAACTGTCCTGAAATTGTCAGCAATTGCCTAAAAGAGTGAAAGCCTGACTGTTTTGTGCAAGATCCACGAATCTAGTTAAAATATCCCATTCTAACCAATGACTAACAGCTAAGTTATGATCATAAAATCATATAACGATTTTGTAAATCATCATATAATAAAATGCATATGACAATCTAATCGGATGCATTCAAAATATATTTGTCAATGTTGATTTTTCGTTCCTTCATGTCTGAGATGCCGTGATCCAATTTTTTTAAGAGGTGGTGCAAAGTTTTGTACTGACATCCCTGCCAGTTAATGATGCAACGGATATTATGAGAGATGGGCGAATGAAAACTGCTAATTGCATTTTTTTAATATTACACTAGACCCCGTGTAGACCCATTGGGTCTGTTCCCCCAAGCCAAGATTCCACCACTCACCAGCACAAGCCGTTCCCCCAATGCAATAATGCACAACTCACACATAGCCCCAACTGCGCTGGCACAGCTCATTTCTCCTAATCCCCCATCTTCACCCTCCCTCTTCAATCCCTAGAGAGGAGGGTGGTAGAGAGGGAGGGGTGATAGAGAGGGAGGGGGGCAGGGAGGGAGTGGGGGTAGAGAGGGAGAGGGGATGGGGTGGAGAGGGAGGGGGTAGAGAGGGAGGGGGAGGTGAGGGGAGTAGAAGGGGAGGGGGGTAGAGAGGGACAGGGGCCGAGAGGGAGGTAGGTAGAGGAAGGGGGTAGAGAGAGGGCGGTTAAGTTGGAGGGAGGGTAGAGAGGAAGAGGGCAAGGGAGGGAGAGGGAAGGGGGCAGGGAGGGGGTAGAGAGGTAGGGGGTAGAGTGGGTGGGACTGAGGGTAGATAGGGAGGGGGCATCTCCCTCCACCCCCCCATCCCCCTCCTCTACCCCTCCCCATCTCCCTCCTCCACACACCCCCATCTCCCTTCTCCACACACCCCCATTTCCTCCACAACCCCGCATCTCCTCCACAACCCCCCCTCCATTTCCCCACTCCACAACCCCCCCCTCTATTTCCCCCCTCCCACCCCATCTCCCTCCTCCATACCCCCACCATCTCCTTTTTTTCGACCCCAGGCTCGGCTCTCACTCCAGATCGAGCACCAGCCTCGGCTCCAGCCAGGGCCCAGGGCTCCACCCTTGGCACCAGGCGTCTGGTGCGGTGGTCACGGCCCCATCCCAAGCCCTGGGCTCGGCTCTCACTCCAGCCCATGCACCAGGTTCAGCTCCAGCCAGGGCGTTAGGCGCTGGCAGCTGCCGAACAAGTGCGGGAGTGCCCCTCCCGCCCGGAGTGTTCCCATCTTGCCTTGCTAGTCCATTGTGACATCACTCGGGAGTGCTGGAGTGGCCCCTTCCTCCCGGAGTGTACTGCCTTGCGAGTCCATTGTGACATCACCCAAGTTTTTCTTCCGAAATGGGCGAGTTTTCTTGCTTTTTAAAAAAGTTTAAACGTTTAGAAAGTGCAGAAATGTAGATGGGAATGCAACGGGAAGATGTTTATCACCTCGATGGGAAAAATGTGAGTAGAATGTGTGAAAATGGGAAGGCTGTGGCCTCACATTTGGAAGAAAATAGGAAAATAGAAATTGACACACACACACACACACACACACACACACACACACACACACACACACACACACAGCCACACACAGCCACAAACAAGACAAAGAGTTTTAGTAATAGTATATAGATTGTTAATATTAACTACATCTGATCATTTTTTAAACGCTACTCATTATCTCAAGTCGGCTAACTGATCAAAGTATGAATTAGATGCTTCTGAAGTGTGCCAAGATTATGTTGTATAATTAAAATTGATCTTACCGACATTAAAATTCAAAGATCCATAAGCTTTTTATCACAATAGTTGAATCTTGTCAGTAACCGGAGGTTTGTGTGAATGCCTCTTCTATCTTAGATATGTAGCAGCTCTGTTTTTTCTTCAAAGGTAACAATCCTGTGGCAAAGATAATGTTTCCATTCAGGCTTGCATTCAATGCAAAGGCCACCTTCACCACTTGGACTGATTGATCCAAACAGAATAAAAATGGGTATTGATTTTTGGTAAAGTAAAATTCAGCTTTTCATGAATCAGCATCATCGAGTGAGAGTTGGTTTCTTGGGAAGTAATGGGCCTGTACTACTTAGGCGATTTTTGAACAGGAAGGTTGTTGCTGTAATTAATACAGCTAAAGCACAGTGTTCGGTAAGTCCATTAAAAGAGAAGGGGGGGAGAAGGAGTGGAGACAACCTTTAAGAACCCAGAGATACACTTCTGTGAAGTTCGGCAGACATTTAACATTACCGGTCGGTTCCTTAGTTCTGAAAACTACTGCTTACCTTCTCCTCACAACCATGAGGGCAACTCCCTGGCAATTACCTGCGAACATGTGGCGACCATGTGGCGACTGCAGTCGCCTGAATAGTCGCCTAAGTGGGACAGGCCCATAAATCACAAATGTTTTCACTTATGGACCGACAGCATGTAGCCAGTGATAAAGTACGTGGTTATTTCCTGTTTATTCTATCTTTTTGAAGATAATCAACTATCTCTTACCACAAATGGTTCAGAGGTTCAGATATTGATATGATCAACTAATGTTCTTGAGGTGAGAATTAGATATGATGTCTCTGTGGGTGAGACCAAAGAACCATCATAACCTCAAATAAAAACTGCTCCCTGCGCTGGTTTAGTATTGCAGGTGTTAAATTATTGAGGCTTTTGATGGGATAAAGCAATGCACATTGGCAACAATTTTAGGTCAGATCCCTCTCAGCTAAAATCCATAAACAGCATGTGCACGTTGAGCGGTTAAAATTGGCATGTTTCAGAGACTTCCAACTGTTTTTAAGTGCCAGAAATGAAGCATAGATGTTTGTTCAATTATTAACAGCTCTGACTTTATCAGGAAACTCTGCCCCTCATTGCAATGCTGCACCATCAATGAAAGCTGAAATGCTGAAAACTATGCTGTGACATGGCTTCATTTCTCTTGCTAAGGGGATACAGGATTGCAGAAATCCATCTGAGAAAACATAAAGATTTAAAGAAACAAAGTATTTATCGTAAATTGTTTGTGAACAGTTTCTATCGATTCATAAAAAGCATGATGGATCGTGTGATAGTGTAAAATGATCATCGTGCAGTTACTAATCTCAATTTTTTCTTTCCCAAGCTAATGGTGACTTTCAAACTATCCCAGTAATATTGCTGAAATTGCATTGCTTTCTATACTTGTTATCATTGCACACATAAATGTGAGTCTATTCACTAGTAAGGTCCCAATTGTATAACTGTAAATACTATAGTGAGCCACTCGTTGTGAATCAAAAGTGATCTTTATTAAGCAATACAGTGAACAGCACACACGTGTCTGGTGAGGGTTCTCCCAGAGTTCTGACTAACTACCAGGACACCCCCCCCCCCCAACCCCTTGACATCTTCTTCCCGCCAAACACAGTCACATGACCCTGCCAGTCCTAGTGTTGAGGATTTGCTCAGTTAGTGGCCTACCCACCAGGTGGTGCCACAGCACCCCCCCCCCCCCCCCCCCCCCCGAATCGGAGGCACAAAAACAAACCAGCAGACGAACGAGGCTCTGCCCCCTCACATCCACCAACAGAGATTGAGCCCGTCAGCAACTATAAAAGTCCAGGTAAAATGATGGGCCAAAGATGAGCAGGACCATGCGTACCCCATATGTCCGGATGGAGCTGCCATTTACTGCAGTTAGAGAGGGACGCTACTTGCCAGAACGAGTGTCGATCCCCCAATGGGGGCAAAACGCTAACCTCTGCACCCGTATCAATGAGGAACCGTCGTCCCGAATGTCGGTCCCAAGCGTAGAGGCGTTGTTTCTGGCTGGCCACTGCAGCGACTACTGGCGGCCGGCCCCAGCGTTTCCTGGATACGAGCAGGGCGGGAGGCACATTTGGGCTGCAGAACCCCAGCGCTGATGATAGTAGTACCACTTCCCTTTACTGGCGTTGCCCGGACCAGCTGCACAGCCGATCCCCTGGTGGATACAGGGCATGGTCGCTGGGCCTTCCAAGGCACTGCCGACACCCAATCGATCGAAGCGCCACCGTGCTGCTTGGACTGCCTCCGCTCATCCGCACTCTCCGCTGGCTGCAGGGGGTCATTAAAATTCTCACCCGTGAGGAGCAGGTGGATGTCGTCCAGCATCTGCTCCTGGAAAGCGCGTTCAAATAGGAGACGGGGCTGAGGACTGTCCATTAGGATAAGCATTTAACTCATCAGCACAGATGGCTTGCAATCGCCGAGACCGCCCATGTGCATGAGCCTCGCTGCTCAGTCATGGTGGCTGAGCCCAAGGGTGCGCAGGAGGAGCGCTTTGAGACCATCATACTTGTCCTCAGCCGGTGGCGCACGTAGGTAATGGACATTGCAAACAGCCATCTCCTGGTCCAGTGCGCCAACCACCTAATAGTACTTGGTGTTTTCAGCCGTGATGTGTCTGATGTGGAACTGGGCCTCTGCCTGCTGAAACCACACTTGGGGCTGCAATGTCCAGAACAAGGGCAGCATAAGAGAGAAGGCATTCTGCTGGGCTGGATTGATGGTGATTTCGTGTTGTTGGGGTAGATCGTTGGCTGCATCCATTATGCAAATCCAAAATAACCATTTTGGATCACCAGGGCCACCATTATAGCGAACCACGTGTTGTGAATCGAAAGTGATCTTTATTAAGCAATACAGTGAACAGTATACACGCGTCTGGTGAGGGCTCTCCCAGAGTTCTGACTAACTACCAGGGCACATCCCCCAAACCCGTAACGTCTTCTTCCTGCCAAACACAATCACATGACCCTACCAGTCCTAGTGCCGAGGGTTCGCTCAGTAAGTGACCTAATCACTAGATGGCGGCACCATACAAACTACAGGATTGGGCAGTCATGGTTGCACAGTGGTAGAGTTGCTGCCTTACAGCGAATGCAATGCTGGAGACCAGGGTTTGATCCCGATTATGGGTGCTGTCTGTACGGAGTTTGTATGTTCTCTCCTAGAACCTGCGTGGGTTTTCTCCGAGATCTTCGGTTTCCCCCCACATTCCAAAGACGTACAGAGTTGTAGGTCAATTGGCATTGTAAATGTAAAAATTGTCCCTAGTGGGTGTAGGATAGTGTTAATATGCGGGGATTGCTGGTTGGCGTGGGCCAAAGTGCCTGTTTCTGTGCTGTATCTCCAAACTAAACTAAAAAAAAAGATTGATGATTAGAGAATTTCTCAGTGGGGGGGTTTGGGGGGGGGGGGGGGAGTGGGGGGCGGGTTTAAAATGCGATTTTAGTTGCTGAAGAAAAATCCCTTCGACTGCCGTTTTATTAAGTTTATTAAAATTAGCGCTGGAAAAATTAAAAGCAGGAGTAAATTAAAAATCATCTTCTGATGCCGTCAACGCCGACAATGGGATGGATCTCACGTTGGGGACAAAAGAAGGTACACACTTTATTTTTACATTAAAACTGTGCTTCTTAGGAAGCCTTTAATCAAAATTTAATGTTGCGAAAAGGTGACTTAAAAAATATATGAACCGGCAGTATTTTTCCTGCCATTATGGGGGGTTAAATTCACCGCAAACTGCAATGTTCCAATCCATCGCGTTCGACTAAAATCCACTCGCCAATTGATTTAAATGGCCATTCATTTGCAGGAATTAAACACAAAATTCCTTCAATTTGGCCTATCAATTCATGACTATGAGATTTAAAAATCATGTTATAATGTGAATTCTTGTGTGAATGTTATTTGGACACTTAGGCTTTTTAAAAATGTTAACCTTGTGTTAAGAAATGAATAGATGTTTAGATCTAGTAATTAAATTTTGTAATTAGCTACAATTAGATAACTAACTAATTATATGATTTAATTTCAGGTCATCTAAGTAAGCTTGTTTCATATTTGTTTCAGAATGCTTCAGTCTGTAATAACTGAAAATTTCATTCAGTTCTCTTAATTTTTAAGAAAGTTATGGGCTTTTGTCTGTCCTTGATCACAGCTTTTGTGTTAAGTCAATGGAAAAGCAATAGGGAACAAGATGCTAATTTCTGAGTATAAAAGTGGCCATACCTTTTTTAATACTGAAGATATGAAAGTGAATTAGGTGTCAAATTAAACTTATTTTTATGCTTTATCTGATGGGATAAATTGCAGACTTGATTTTTTAAATCTCAACATTTTGTAACATTGCTCGGCATAGAGTTTGAAAAACTGGCTTCAGAACAGAATTCACTTGCGTGTGTTTATTCGCTCATTGTATTCCACTCTGTACATACATTATGTAATACAATTTCATTTCGGAGTCACGTGAGTGACTTCGTGAAGAACCCGCCAGCACGCATGCGCGACATATCGTCGCTCGCATTTGCAGTCGACGGCTGGAGGAGGAGCGCGGCTCACCACCAGCCCTCATAAGGACCAACTCAGGTAAGTATAATCAACCTTGAGCTGGTTGGTTTGTCTGTTAGTATTTTTTCCTACAGAGAAACATGGACAGAAGAAGTAAGGGCCGCAGGACGTCCGGAAGGATCTGCAGGCCACCAAGCCCGGAGTTCCCTTCTACAGCACCCGCTGGAAGGACCGGGAAAAAGGCGTGCAAATCGGGGAGCCCTGTAGTCACAGGACCCGAATCACCGGCACAGCTGAGCTCTAGCGGGGTTCCCGCAGAGCAAGAAGTCGGAATAGCGCCGGAGCAGGTGGACCCTGACTCCATTTCCCTCTCGCCAACTGGATCATTGGCAGAGGCGAGCAAAAAGGGTTTACGTGCTGCTGCACGGCCCTTCTCCCTGAGCCCTCATAGTAGAGCCAGGGATAGAGCTCGAGAACCTAGCCCTTTTCGGGCAGAGGGTTCACCAGGAGCCGCTAGATCGCGGCCTGGTGTAGCAGCGAGACCTGAGTCCACTGGCAGACCAAGGAGGGCCAGTAGAGACTCACCACCTAGTCGGACCAGGAGGAGTCACACAGGTGGAGGCTCGCCACGGTCACCGCTTCCCCCGCTGGGGGATGGACGGGACCGTACGCCGTCTGGGTCCAGAAAAAGGACAGTCGGCAAGCCCGCGCGGATGTCGGGTCACCACGCCGAGGCGTAGGGTGCCGACTTATCACCGCATATGCCCTCGGAGGCAGCCGGATGCAGCTCAGCCAAAAGAAGGCGTATGAGCAGATCCGCGCGGGAGTCGTTCAGTATTACTGAGGCGGCTGGAAGCGACTTACCGTCACGGCACCGACATTACCTCGACGAGGTACGGGCCGATGATAGGAGCCTCAGAAGTTCCTTCGGGCATGAGGACTCTAATCGCCCATTCATGCAAGATGAAGGGCGCATAGACCGGATGGAGAGGATAATGGAACAACTCCTGCTTAATCAAAGACAGGAAGCCCACAGTTCCAGGGGACTTATGAACATATCCCCATCATCTATGGGCAGCATGAGGCCAGAAGAGGAGGAAATTTTGGTACATGCCCCAGTTGCACCTGAAGTTCCCCAGGAAGAGCTCCTGGACGTGGCAGCCAAGTTTGGATTACCCGTTTCATCGGGCCAACCCCTCGATACCAAGCTGGCTGCTACCATAGATTTCCTCACGAATCATCAACTACAGGAGGAGGTCCTTGCAAAGGCCATGGATAGACACAAGGCGCCGGGCAATTGTAATTCGCTCAATGTGCCTACAGTCAATATGCCGATTTGGGGCAATATCAGCCCGGGCATTCGCACTCAGGAAGTAAAATTACAGAGAACCCTGAAGTTGCTCACATCTGGGATTACTGCGTTTGCAAGGTCGGTGGATGGAGTGGACTTGAGCATCGAACAGGAGGATGCACTGGCTCTACTTTGCAACACGCAATACGAAATTAATGCTTTCAGGAAAAGTATTATCAAGCCGATATTAAACCCCAAATTTGCGGGGTTATGTAGAGCACCTCCAACACCACCACCCAGGCAGCTATTCGGTGAAGACCTCCCGAAGCAGGTCAAAGACCTAGATGATCATGCCAAAACAGTGGGTCTGATGAGGTCACACACCGTGACCAGACAGACGGCCAAGAAAACACAGTTTTTCAGGCCACGAGGTCCTACCGATAGGCCAACAAGGACCTACGTTCCGGCGCCTCCTATGTACCAACAGCCTCAACAGCCCAGGCCTTTTTTAGGGCTGGGCCCTCAACGGCCAGCATGGAAAATGCGGTTTCCGTATTTCCAGCGCAACCCAGCACCTCCACGTCCCACCAAAAACGTCAGGGACCACCGATAACCATGAAGGTAAGGGGGTCTGGTTTTCATACACTGGCATGTCTAACCTCACATGTTGGGGGTAGGTTACGGGGGTTCAAGGAGGCATGGGAAACCATCACCTCAGATGAGTTTATTCTACAAAGTATTCAGGGTTATGAGATTGAGTTTACAAATGGCCAAATTCCTCCACCTCAGCATATGCCGAATCGCAGATTTGCACTTTCCAAGAAGGAAACAGCAGTAGGCTATGCTGAAATATTAAGACTCCTGGAGAAAGGTGTGATAGAAAGAACTACACATGAGCCGGTTGAGTTTGTATCCAATATATTTACTAAAACCAAAAAAGATGGTGGATGTCGGGTCATTATAGATCTAACCCATTTGAATACCTTTGTACAATATACCCATTTCAAAATGGACACGTTTGAAACAGCCAAATCTTTGATTTCTGAGGGCTGCTTCATGGCATGCATTGACTTGAAAGATGCATACTATTCAGTATCCGTTCAGAAACATCACAGGAAGTTCTTGAAATTCATCTGGATGGATCAACTTTGGCAATATAAAGCTTTGCCCAATGGGCTTACCACAGCCCCTAGACTATTTACCAAATTACTCAAGCCAGTGTTAGCCACACTGAGGAGGGCAAATCACACGGTCATGGCTTATCTAGATGATATCCTCATTATTGGGCATACATTGGAATCAGCAAAATTGGCAGTTTCAGCCACTGTGGATATATTCCAAAAAATGGGATTTATTATCCATCTAGATAAATCAAAGTTCTGTCCTTCACAGATCATGGACTATCTGGGGTTCACGATAGATTCCAATCACATGATTGCCACCATACCAACTAACAAGGTTGGGGATGTCATCCAAACATGCAAGAACCTGGTCTGCGCCAGTATGCCATCAATTAGACAAACTGCTAAGGTAATTGGGAAAATCGTAGCAGTTTTTCGAGCTGCTCAATTTGGACCTTTACATTATCAAAATTTACAAAGATCCAAGATTTCAGCATTAAAATTGAATGCTGGACATTTTGATAGACCTATGCAGCTGCCACTCAAGGCAAAAATTGAGTTACAATGGTGGATTGATAATATCCATAACTCATTTAAACCCATCATTGTGCCTCGTCCGGTGGTATACTTACAAACAGACGCAAGCTCCCATGGCTGGGGAGCTACAGACAACAACACAAGTTGTGGGGGCAGATGGGACTCACTAGAATCTACCCTTTTGTTAGCACAAGGGATAAATTATTTGGAGATGCTTGGGGCATTCCACGGACTCAGAGCTTATTGTTCAAACTTTACTGACACTCATGTCCGTCTCCAAATAGACAACACCACTGCGGTGGCATATCTAAATCATATGGGTGGTACCAGGTCAATTTCATGTGATGAATTGGCTAATACAATTTGGCTCTGGTGTATTCAAAGGAATATTTGGATTTCAGCTACCTATTTACCAGGTAAGCTCAACATCGTGGCGGACACCAGGTCACGGAAATTCAATGATAACATCGAGTGGATGTTGAATTCCCAAATATTCGAACAAATTACAGCCAAATTTGGTAAGCCGGATATTGACCTTTTTGCGTCACGGTTAAACCATCAGGTACCAACATATGTATCATGGGAGCCAGATCCTGGGGCAATGGCGATGGACGCTTTCTCGCTAGACTGGGGGAAATGGTTTTTCTATGCATTTCCCCCATTTTGCCTCATCAGTCGGGTATTGCGGAAAATCCAGCTAGATGCTGCTAATGGCATCCTTATCATACCTGACTGGCCTACTCAGTCATGGTATCCAGTGGTCCTTGGTATGATCAGTCAACCATGGGTCCTCTTGGAGGGTTGCCCACTATTGGTGACGAACCCCGTTACAGGGGAACCACATCCCTGCCATAGTCATTTGAATTTATTGGCTTGCAGGATTTGAACAGGCCATTACTGAAGTATGGCCTATCATCAAGGACCATGGATACCATAGGAGCATCATGCAGGGAGTCCACAAGACGGCAATATTTATCGCACATCAGGAAATGGGAAACCTACTGCGGCCGCTTGGACATTGCATATGACTCCGTGTCAATCACAGATGTGCTGGAGTTCCTTGCGGGGTTACATCATGACGAACACCTCAGCTATAGTGCCATCAACAGCGCCAGGAGCGCACTATCATACTACCTCAATTTGGAGGTAGGATCCAATAAGTTGGTGTCCAAACTGATGCGGGGAATATTTAATTCCAATCCGCCTAGACCGCGTTACAACGTTACCTGGGATATTGGGAATGTACTGACCCTGCTCAGGACGTGGTCGCCCATGATTGGGCTTGAATTGGACAAACTCACCCTGAAGTTGGTGATGTTATTGGCACTTACTTCGGCACAAAGGGTACAGACTCTTCATAAGATCAAGATTGATAGAATGATCTCTACCCCAGAAAAGGTTATTTTCTTTATTGATGAATTGCTTAAACAGCACAGGCCTGGATTTACAGGTCTGCAGCTGGTGTTTCCAGCATACCCCGCTGATGCCAGGCTACATCCGCCACTATATTAAAGTGACGTGGAAATTAAGGGGAATGGAGCAATACTTGCTAATCAGCCATAAGAGATCTCACCATAGAGTGACGGTACAGACAATCTCCAGATGGCTCAGAATCGTTTTGAACGAAGCAGGTATAGATACTAATGTATTTAAATCCCATTCCACCGGGGCTGCATCAACGTCGGCGGCAAAGGTCATGGAGGTACCATGGACCATATACTAGCCGCAGCGGGATGGGCCAGTGAAGCCACCTTTCAACGGTTTTATAATAAACCTATTACCGCTCCTGGAATGTTTGCAGAAGCTGTACTGAATGCAGGCCGAGGACATTCGGCTACTCCCCAGTGAGGGGTTTTTCTTTTGTTATTATTAATAAATATTATTATTTTTCAGAACTAGCAGTCTGAAAAATTTTGATACTCCTGTCCATCCTTATCGTGGTGTGTGTGATAGCATGGACGTTGTCCAGGGCGTGTAATCACAGAGCTTTGAAGTCTTCACGAAGTCACTCACGTGACTCCGAAATGAAATAGTAAGATTAAACGAGAACTTACCAGTTTGAAGTTTGATCTTTATTTTATGAGGAGTTGCGATGAGGGATTTCGTGCCCTCCGCTCCCAACCCTCGATCATAAAGTCAACTGGTAACTAGAGTCTCTTCAATCTTACTATCACAAGTCATTTCCTTTGGTTTGTTGGTTCTGTGATTCCACACCGCTGCTTTGAAGAGATGCCGCGCATGCGTGCTGGCGGGTTCTTCACGAAATCCCTCATCGCAACTCCTCATAAAATAAAGATCAAACTTCAAACTGGTAAGTTCTCGTTTAATCTTACTATTTTAGTTTATTTCCACAGCCATTCATCTTTCTATGTGGTCCACAGTAATTTACCCTTTCTCTGACAATTGCTTTGATTTCTGCATTATTTTTGTTGTGGATATAACGGACAAAATTTAAAAAATATGCTCCTTGAAGAAGCAGATCATAGTTATGTTTAATACACAGTGTAATTATGTCCATAAGATCATAAGTAATAGGAGTAGAATTAGGCCATTTGCCTATCAAGTCTACTCCGCCATTCAATCATGGCTGATGTATCTCTGCCTCCGGGCCCCATTCTCCTGCCTTCTCCCCATAACCTCTGACACTCAGTTGAATCGAAGGTGTTAATTTTAAGAAACATCTTAAAAGGGAAGAGGATAGAGGCACACTAATTCAGAATGAAAGGAGGAGCTGCATTTTAGATGTATTTGTACAATTTTATAATGCTGAACACATCATAACATTTTAAATGGGTTGTTCCCAGAGTTTGGTGTCTTAATTATACTTTAAGACTCAGATTTATGGCTTTTGTCTTGCTAATTTTCAGTCTACAACCCATGTGTTGCCAAGAGATAATGTGTTACAAACATAAAATATGGTGCATTGGTAAGTGATGTGTTACAAGAAAAATATAAATAATATACATGCATGCACCTGTAGCAATATGATTGTGTTCTTTGTGTTATGTGGTGTTTATGATTGTGGTGTTAAAATTACACCAGAAATTTGTGTGCAACAAATACATACAAATAGCAGTACGTGTAGTAATGTTACAAAATTTTGAGATTTAAAAAATCAAGTCTGCAATTTATCCCATCAGATAAAGCATACAAAGAAGTTTAATTTGACACCTAATTCACTTTCATATCTTCAGTATTAAAAAAGTTATGGCCATTTTCATACTCGGAAATTTAGCATCTTGTTCCCCTTGCGTTTCCATTGACTTAACACAAACGTTGTGATCGAGGACAGTCAAAAGCCCATAACTTTCTTAAAAATGAAGAGAACTGAAAGACATTTTCAGTTATTATAGATTGAAGCATTCTGAAACTAATGTGAAACAATTTTACTTGGATGACCTAAAATTAAAGCATATAATTAGTTAGTTACCCAATTGTAGCTAATTACAAAATTCAAATACTAGATCTAAACACCTATCCATTTCCTAAGAAAATATTAACATTCTTTTTAAAGTCGAAGTGTCCAAAATAACATTCACACAACAATTCACAATATAGCATTAATGCCTGTAAATTAATGGGCAATTTAATCAGCTTGCGAGTGGGATTTTCTGGAACGCGATGTATTGGAACGTTGCGGTGAATTTAAACCCAATATTGGCAGGAAAAATTCTGTTGGTTCATATGGGGACTAAATCACCATTTCGCAACATGAAATGTTGATTAAAGTCCCCTAAACATGCAAGTGTATATGTGAAAATAAACAGCTTTCACTTACCTGTCCCCTACGTAAAATCGGTCCCCGTTGTCGGCGTTCAGGGCATTAGGAGCTAATTTTAATTTTATTGCAGCGCAGAAATAGTCGGGCGATTTAAAAAAAAAAAAAAAAAAAATGAACTTACCGGTAGTCGGAAGGAATCTCCAGAAATAGATCGCACTCCGACAAAATATTATTCCGAATGGCAAGGGAAAAAATGCCAGGGCCACCATTATAGCGATCCACGCGTTGTGAATCGAAAGTGATCTTTATTAAGCAATACAGTGAACAGTATACACGCATCTGGTGAGGGTTTTCCCAGAGTTCTGACTAACTACCAGCCCCCCCCCCCCTTAAAGGCACCAAAGTCACGCACACAGCCAGTGACAGAACTGCAGCACCGCTAAAGGTAAATTTTGTAACATACCTAGTAGGTGCATAATTAGATCATCTGTGTTAGTGATGGTGATAAATATTGGCTAAGGCACCTTAGAGATTACTGGGTATGCTTGTTCCAATGAAAAGTTGGTAGTACCAAAGGACATGAAATCAGTTGGTTACACAAAAAGCTGGAGAAATTCAGCGGGTGCAGCAGCATCTAAGGAGCGAAGGAGATAGGCGACGTTTCGGGTCGAGACCCTTCTTCAGACTGGTTAGGGATCAGGGAAACGAGCGATATAGACGGTGATGTGGAGAGATAAAGAACAATGAATGAAAGATATGCAAACAAAGTATCGATGATAAAGGAAACATGCCATTGTAAGCTGTTGTAGTGTGAAAATGAGAAGCTAGTGCGACTTGGGTGGGGGAGAGATAGAGAGAGAAGGAATGCCAGGGCCCGAGGGCTGAGGGAGAGGTGGAAAGGGGAGGAGGCAGCCAGGGTTAACAGAATTGAGAAAATTCAATGTTTAAGCCCAGAGGATGCAGACTCCCAAGCGGAATATGAGTTGTTGTTCCTCCAACTTGCGGTGTTGCTCACTCTGGCCGTGGAGGAGACCCAGGACCGAGAGGTCGGATACGGAATGGGAGGGGGAGTTGAAGTGCTGAGCCACCGGGAGGTCGGATTGGTTATTGCGGACCGAGCGGAGGTGTTCGGCGAAACGATCGCCAAGCCTCCGCTTGGTCTCACCGATATAGATCAGCTGGCATCTGGAGCAACGGATGCAGTAAATGACTCAGTCCTTTAGGGAATAATACTTAATTGATGTCATAAAATTAAGAGATAACAGAAAAACAGATAAGGGTGTTGGTTATCATTACTTTTGGGGATTGGACATCAATGGCAAGGCAAGCATTATTTGCTCATTTCTAATTTTCTTAATGCATACTTGTATTTTTTTTAAAAGCCCATTCTGATATGGCTCGATACTGTAACTGCAACAAGAGTTGGATTATATTTCGGTACTGTGAGAACTTTCCTTAATTGCCGAGGCTTGTATTTATTTTAAGTACCAAACAATTAATTATTGCTCTTAAATACTGTTCTGGTTAGGGACAAACCTTTGGTTTCAAATTGCAGTCTGAGCACTAATTTGTTAAAGAACAAAAATATACTTTTTGCCATTCTGGTCTTTGAGAAAGTTTAAAAGAGATGGCCAAGGTTGAATCTTAAGCTGAAATGTTGGTGTAACCCCAGTTTAGCACAAATATCATTTTGGTGAACAATTAATATTTGCAGTTGTCAAGAAAATCATTAAAGGGCTGATTGCCTACTTAAATTGACTTCTGATGAAGAGCATGATTAATCAGATTTGATCTTATGTCCTCTCCTAATAACAGCTCGCGAATGAGAGCAGCAAATCATTCTAGGTGATTTTATCGGCAGTAATTGGGGAAAAAAGGTTGTCATTGTTCATTTATAGCTGGAGTTTAAAGAGGGCTTTTGACTTTGGGACACTTTCTTATGCACTTTGTCAAGACTTCAATGCTTTATCAGTTTTGCTAATTACATTTGGAAAATGGGGAGATTAGATTTATTGCTCATAAATTCGAGACATTTTCTAAGTGTTTTTACCTTTTTATGAAAAGTAAAGTGAAATGCATCTTGAACATCAACAGGAAATTATGAATAACACCGCTTTATAAGCGAGTTTGGTATTCTGAGAAACACAAGGAATCATGGGATTTGTCAAAGTTCACAAGCGATAAAAACTCTCGGTAGCCATGAACATATACCTGCGCCTCATCCACAGCCAGGATCGATCCCGGGTCTTTAGGGCGCAATCGCTGCCAAACCGCCACTTGATCATCCCTGTCTCCTCCCGAGTGTCCTTCCCCTGTCCCCCCATGTGGAGGCAGCCAGAGACATCGGGAGTCAGACGTGAGTGGCACCCACAAGCAACGCAGAGAGGCAGCGCTAAATCCAGCTCAACTCTGCCTGTCTCGCCGGGTTAACCTACAGCCCTGCCTGGGTGGATGGGACACCAGCCCGGAGCCGTGGAGTTAGCCCTGCTTCTCCGCGCTGGCTGTAAGCCTGGGCCATTGTTCCCATAAGTCCAGGTAGGGTTGGTAGGTTAATAGACAGAGTTGAGCTGGATTTAGTGCTGCTTCTCCACGCTGGCTGTAAGCCTGGGCCTTTGTTTCCGCAAGTCCTGGCAAGGCCGGTAGGTTAACCCGGCGAGATAGGCAGAGTTGAGTTGGATTTATCCCTGCTTCTCCATGTTGCCTGGGGGTGCCACTCCCGCCTGACTCCCAATGTCTCTGGCTGCCCCTGGTAGGGGGAGGACACTCGGGAGGGGACGGGGATGGTCAAGTGACGGTTCTGTAGCGATTGCGCCGCCAGAGACCCAGGATCGATCCTGGCAGCAGATAAGGTGCAGGTAACCATGCCGCGGCACGGATGCCGAGAGTGTTTTTCGCTTGAGACCTGTGACCTGGGCATGCGCAGTCGGAATACCAAACTCGTTTATTGAAAGTACAATAGCGGCTCCTCAATTCAAAACAAAACTGCAGAGAATGCAGGGCAGTTCAGTTCACATCAATCAGTGGGAAAATGTTAGATGATTTTATTAATGACACTATAGAAAAATCCTGGGAAAAATCCAGCATAATAGGACAAAATCGACCTAGTTTTGCGAAATAAACATTAAATATTTATTGGAGTTCTTTGAAGAAGTAACGTGTATTGTGGATAAAAGGAAAATGGAGGATGTACTACTCTTAGATTTCCATAAGGTATTTGATATGGTACGACATCAATATTTATTTTCTGCAATAACTTTGATGTAGAACCTTGTTAAATACTTCATGGTGTAGGAGGTAGGGAGGTTATTTATCAGCAATATAAGTGTTAGTGAGAGCACATCTGGTGCATTTCAACTTCTCAAATATTCCTTTTCCTTTTTTGACTAAACTTAGAATATCTCTTGTCATCTAAAATTCCCAAAACTTGCCATCCTTAACTTTGTACAAACACGGAACAGCCAATGCCGGTTGAGAAACAAAAACACTGGAATAAACTCGGCTGTCAGGCAGCATCTCTGGTGAACATGTAGAAATCATGTTTCTGAAAAATGATTCCAACCCGAGAAGTCATTTATCCAGATTCGCCTGAACTGCCGCCGACCGTGAGTTACCCCAGCACTATTGCATCTTTTCATTTAATTCTCATGGGAACATGCTGGTCCTGAACTCTGACAACTGATCATTAGGTTGGTTTACTATACTATATTTAAATACCACCCTAATTTATTGTAATTTTTTTCTCCATAAGCAATGCCTTAATTGATAGGAATTTCCAGGATTTTCTGTTCATATACCATGGCTATAATTCAAAAGTGAGTCACTGGTGATTGCTGCGAATGATTAAAAAGTGCTATAAAAATTGACACCCTCTTTTTAATAAATATTGATCTTATTCTTCCATGTTTTCAGAAAATAATGTTCCTGTAATGTTCCCGGTTCCATCCTTTGCATCATAATTCCACGTGGATATGTTTATAAATTCTATGAGTCGAATAAGGACATTCGGTCCATCATGTCTACTCTGCCATTTAATCATGGCTAATCTATCTTTCCCTCTCAACCCCATTCTCCTGCTTTTGTCCCTTAACCCCTGACCCCCTTACTAATCAGAACTCTGTCAAGCTCTGCCTTAAAAATATTCTTAAAAATAGTTGACTTGGCCTCCACACCCTTCTGCGGCAATGAATTGTCCAGATTCACCACCCTCTAACTGAAGAAAGTCCTTCTCATCTCCTTTCAAAAGGCAAGTCCTTTTGTTCTGAGCCTATGGCCTGTGGTCCTAGACTCTCCCATTAGAGGAAACATTCACTCCACATTCACTCGATCCAGGCCTTGTAACAATTGCATGTTACAAAATTATTCACCATGCTCTGTGTGTTGACTTTGAGCTGGCTTCCCACTGTCCTGCCAACTTCAGATTTAATCAATTCCTGGCACCCCTTCAACAAAATTCTACCAAACCCCAGCAGCTCATGGGTATTCTAAATCCTGCCTTTATCTTACAAATGGGTGACAAATAAACAAAATATTTTGATGCAAAGAGAAACGGTGAAGGAGGACTGGTTGGGGTGATAGGGAAGTCACAAGTGCATTAAGAAGCAGTAGTTAGTGAACTTCTAAAAGTTACAGTTATACGTTAGTCATGCAGAAATGTTTTTGTGACATTGTAAAAAAAAAAGAGGAAACTATTCTTTTAATGCATATCATAAATAGTTGAGATAACTCCCAAATGCCAATGAGGTTAAAATGAATTGCGTATAGGCCCTTACAAAATGAAAAATTACATTATGTAATTAGAAAAGAGCTTAATTTGACATAATTTTAAATGTTGTATTTATTGTTCCATACCTAGAGACATTTCAGTTACTGCCAGGATAATGAACTCATTGGGCTTTAATGAATCTTTTATGCTTCATGGTGGAGAAAATGCTTCCAGTTATGGCAAGTCAAGCTGAACGTGCTGAGCATGACTGTTGCTCAGATAATAATTAACAAACCTCCTAAGTAGCTTGTTCTATTAAACTGCTTGCAGTCACTCTGCACCAGTATGTGTCGAACTATACCTGTCTCTATGTGGAACCAGTTGGCTGGAAGTGCATGGTATTTTACCAAAAACACCAAGGTGTCCTTATTTAAAATCATACCATTTGTAATGAGATGCTAAACTTTGACTTTCAGTTAATACATGGATTAACAAATGCATCAGAGGGGAAAATACACTATTTTATAAACATTTTTGTTATCTTGCCATTATTGTACCTGATTTTACCATGTACCATGATACACTATGTGGTGGCACTGTTGATGACTGCCTTCGCTTGCAGTCTTTTTGTCTTTTTATCTTTTTTATTTTTACTATGTTTAAAGTATGTTTTAAGTATTTTACATGAGGGACGGGAGTAGGGTAAGGGGGAAAGCGTCCTTCAGTCACTTCCTAGCGAGGATGCGACTATTATCCACGTCGCGCCCTTGCCCCCCCCCCGACCCCCCCCCCCCTCGCGGCCTACCAACTGGATTGGCGCAGCCTTTCCTGCCGGGACTGGACCAGAGCAGCAGCAGCACAGCGCTGGATACATCCCGGCGTGGGCGATGCCTCACCTGGGATCGCCATTTGAGGCTCCAGAGTGTTGGGCCTGTTGCATCGACATCGCGGAGCTGTGGTTCGCGGAGCTCCCAACGCGGGTGGCTCTGACCAACATCGCAGAGTCCTGGGACCCATTGCCGGGGGCCGCCAGTGTTTAATCTCCGCCCAGCTCGGCCTGTGGACATCAGGAGCCGAGGACTCCGGTGGAACGTGACCGATTCAGAGATCCAGGCTGCTGAGGATATTCTTCCGCCCAACATCAGGGTTCCATCGTTCCCAGCAAGAGGGCCTGAACATTGGGCCGCCCGTAGCGGCGACTGCGGTGGGCTTGGGAGGCCACGACCACGGGTGAACATCGGGGGAACATTAGTGAGGGGGTTGACTGGACTTTGGTTCCTTCCCTCAAGGTGGGGAACTTTGGTGCTGCTGTGGGGATGTTTGTGTTGTGGACTATTGTGTTCTGTGTTTAGTTTGGGTTTTTTTATTCGTATGACTGTATGGGAAATAGCATTTTGTTGTCTTTTACTTGAAGCCAATGACAATAAAATTAAATCAAATCAAATTAATGATATCCAATAATAATAATAAAATATTATCTTTTTCTTTGTATCTATTCTTTAAACAACTTTTAATGAAGGTGCGGACCACAGTGCTCTCCAAATTCTACCTGGCGTTGAGAACCGACTGCAAAACAGGAGGACCAAATTCAGATTAAGATTGTAATATCTGTGCAGCAGTGTCAAATTGCAGGGCTGTCCTGACCTCATCCTTTTTGTTTTAGTGCTGAACAATTGTGTTCAATAAATGCTTTAGTTCATGCCAGTAAATGCATTTGCTATTATTCCCATAAAGAATCGTAATTGTAAATTCTCCTATGAAAACAAATTACATTTAACTCCCCAGCTATTTCTATGTTTTCCTTTACAATTTTCCCTTTCATCCCTAAGGGAGGTGTGTTATCTTTCATTTTCCTTTTGTCAAGGTATAGAAACTCTTATCTCTTCTCTTTTTGAAAAAAACCTGATGGTTTCTATTTTTAGCATCTTTTACTACTCTCCAGGAGTCTCTCAAACTCATGTCATTATAAATGATTAAATCTCACACTATGCTTAATCCCTTCACTTGGCACAATAATGACACGAGTGTGAGAAACTCCTGGAGAGTAGTAAAAGATGATAAAAAAAATAGAATATTCTATGGGTTTTTCATGTTATTAAAATAATGATTCACTGGGAATTCTGGAATGTTCTTTTGAACTTTTGTCTTAATGTACCTTTAATTTCCTCTTCAAATCTGACTTTGCCAATTCACTCCATGGATTCATGGAACTTAATGGTCAAGGAGAGATAAATTGAAACTTCCGTGCATGATTGAAAAGGACATGCCCTCTGGACAGTCTTGATTTGGAGGAGAGTGTAGAGAAAGCTGACTTCATGGTCTTCCTCTCCCCCCCAGAACTTGTTATAACCAGCATCCGAGGATCGCCTCGTGAAACCGTCGATCCAGGTACTGGTTTCTGCAGATTGCAGCATCTGAGCAAATAACTGCAAGGATGTCAGTCATAACTGATGCCTCCAAAACAACAACATTGCCGCAAGAAATCAATGTTTAACATTTGAAGGACATTGCAACAAGGGCTCCTCTCAAACATTACATCATACTGTCCACGTTATCTGGATTGCCCTGAAATCACCATCATTGGCACCCATTGAGGAGACTCTTGGCATCTTGACCAATAACACCAGGACTAGTTTGTTAAGAAAGGTAAAGAGGCCTAAGAAAAGTGTCTGAAAACACAGTATTCTTAAATAGGAAATTCCATCTTGTCTTAAGGAAGCAGTCTTACGGATACCTGGTGACTAACATCCTACAGGAAGACTGAGGACATCGCCTGAATGGAGCATTTCAGCCCTAAGAGTGGAAATATTAGGTCTACTTTCCCTGGAGAGGAGGAGGTTAAGAGGGACCATGATTGAGGTAACAAAAATTGAGGGGTATTGATTGGGTAGCCCCTGGAAATAGATCTGCCATGCATTCTGAGAAGAATGCAGTGATGATGTATGGCAATGTTTCCAGGACTTGAGGGCCTGAGCTACAGGGAGAGGCCAGGCAGGAAGGTCTTTATTCCAAGCACAGGCATTTTGTAGAGGTGTATAAAATCATGAGGCGGATAGGGAACATGCCCAGTGTCTTATCCAGAGGAGGGGAATTCAAAACCAGAGCACATTGGTTTAATGTGAAAGGGGAAAGATTTAATAATATCCTGATTGGCAAGCTTTTCCATACAGTGGGTGGTGGGTATGTGGAATGATATGCCGGAAGTTATTGAGGCATTTAAAAGATATTTGTCTCGTACCTACTGTAGGAAAGGTTTAGAGTGATCTTGGCCAAATGCAAGTAGATGGGAGTTGTGTGGCTTGGGCCTATTGGTTGGCATTGGCAATTTGGGCTGAAGATCCTGATTCCATGTTGCATGACTGTGACTCTATATGATCAGATATAAATGAAATGAGCATAAATTTAGAGCGTGCGGTAAGTAATTTGGAAGGGATCTAAAGGTAGCTTTGAGTGGTGACTACCTGCTCGAGATAATGTTGAAAGCACAGTTACTGACAGTTTTAAGTGGCATGTGGATGAGCTATCTAAGATGCCCTTGGCATTGAAGGCTATGGGTCGAGTACTGGAAATTGGGATTGATACCGGTGAGTGCCCAGTGGTCAGTCTAGCATTGGCAGGCTAGATGGTTCATGTCCAAGGTATTCAGATCTATGAATCTCTTGATCTAAAGCATAGACAATGGGCAGAAGGAGTACAGATGGCCCAATAACATGCTGATAACTATGTCATAGGAAACTGGGATCAAAGTCATCTTTAGCCAAAACATAAAAGGACCATCCAGCTGAGAAACAAGGGATGAGATGAATCTGTGACAGCTGGGAGGAATATTGTCAGTTCCCTTCTGGAACCACCACCTCACAGTTCTTATCCAGCAGAAGATGCAGGTGCTTGAAAGCTCGCACGATCAGACTCGGGAACAGCTTGGTTCCCCTCTGTTATCATGCTTCTGAACAGTCCTTCCATAAACTAGGGTACTGTCTGATTCATCTCTAACCCAATGAGGATATTGGACTTTGCTCATATAGCTGGTGTATCAATGAGAACTGTATTCTGTATCTTCCCCATTGCACTATCGTTGTTGAGTTTGAGCTGATCTGTTTGGATAGCATATGAACAAAGTTTGTCACTGTAAAATGGTACAAATAACAGTAATAAACCTAAATCTAGAATGGGAAAGCATAGGGAGCGTCCAGATAAATGCTTGCAGGAATGAAGGACCATTCGATATTAGAGAGGCTGGGATTATTTTATTTGGAAATTAGTTTAGTTTAGAGATACAGGCCCTGTGGCCCACCAGGTCCATGCTGACCAGCAATCCCCGCATATTAACACTTTCCTACACACACTAGGAACAATTTTTGCATTTACCAAGCCAATTTACACTTTGCAGTGGGAAGAAACCGAAGATCTCGGCGAAAACCCATGCAAGTCATGGGGAGAACGTACAGACTCCGTACAGACAGCCCCCGTAGTCTGGATCAAACCCGGGTCTCTGGCGCTGTCAAGGTTGCAACTTTACTGCTGCACCACCGTGCTGCCCTGAAGGCAGAAGAGAGATTTGATGGGAGTACATAAAATGATGAGGGCCTTGATTGAGTGAAGAGTAAGAGGATATTTCTTTTGGCAGAGAGATTAAGATCAATAAGCCATAGGTATACAGCAATGAACAAAACTATTGAAAAAGACAAAAAGCATTTTGCAAATTGCACCATCAATTTTAACAATTGACCATAAGATGACTTTGTGTTTGAAATCTGCAATGCCTTACCTGCAAACGGAGGCAAACTCCACTGTAGCCTGCAAGAGGGAATCAGATACATTTGTGTTGGAAAGGAAATGTGAGACTGCAGAGAAAATGGGGGGTGGAACTTCTGAATTGGTTTGGTGGTGAGCTGGCCAAGATTTGATGGCCAAATGGCCGCTTCCTTTGCAGCACCATTCTGTGATATTATGAAATCCAATTGCATTGATAACAGGATGGTTTTGCTGGATTTACCATGGGGGGAAATTCATCGGCAGTTCCGTATGCAAGTGGCTTAAAGGACAACTTCCTGCATCACAATCTGGAGCCTGTCCATCTGGAGACCCAATGGACCTCGGTGATGCAAGGACACCAAGAAAGATTCAGAGTGCACCATCACTTTCCATTGACCATCAAATGTCTTTGGCAAGTGCAGGACTCAAGTTTCATAAACAAGTTAATCATTGCTTAACTTGATTCAAAATTCTCCTTCTTATATTATTGCAATATAGCTTGGCATTACATAAAACAAGATCTATAACTAGTTGCTCCAGGGCTAGTTTCATGAGAAATTACTCTAGAGAACTATTCTAATGAATTTTATGAACTGGTCCCCTGTTAATTTGGTAATTTGATTAGCACAGTCTATTTGAAGAATGATTATTCATGACCTCTGTTACAAGATCCTCTCTTTTCCTGATAGCTATTCTCTCCCACAGTATCGTTTCTGTAGATGTACAAATTGCTCCAGAGTGTTTTTCACTGTCCCTTATTACATCTAATCACCACCCACATTGATCCTACGTTGAGATAGCACTTCATCACAGCCCTTTCATCATTATTTATTCGTATACCCAACACTTCTTTCCACTTATTTCCCTGCCATTATAGTTTCTAGTTTATTCTTAGGATGTGTGGATGCCGTTAGTGAGCCCTGCCCCAATTGATTTGACAAAGTATTGGTGGGTCTCCACCTCAATCTACTGTTGTCTTTCTGGTGAAGATACTCTGATAATACTATTGGTTAAGATATTATTGGAATGAGAAACAGTAAAACATTTTTAAGTTGGGGGTGGGATTAGCTGGCGGTATATCCAATGATATTGTCAGATCAACATAATTATGTAACAACAGCTTATTTTGTAGCTACAGTCTTTGCAGCAAAACACAATATAGAGGAAATGAACATTCATGATGGGGTGTAAATCTAATGAGTTGCTTTGTCCTGGATTGAATGGAGCTTTTATTAATCTGTTGGACCTACACCCATCCATGCACATGGAGAGTATTCATCATGCTCCTGGCATGTGTAAGAAAATACCACAGGGTTCCCTGCATCTAATCTCTTCCTATAGCCAATCATGTTGTATGGGTGGCACAATTGCTATTCTGGTCAGTAGTGGTCCAGGATGTTGATGATGGGGGGTTCAGCGCTGAGAAAGTGTAGATTGAGGGTAAGTGGTTAAACAATCTCATGACTTTATATAAATCTATAATGTCACCCTTCAGCTTCCTGATTAAATGACCCAGCCTATCCAGTAACTCAAGACCTCCAGTCCTGCTGATGTCATTATGAATAATTTCTGAACCCTCTCTAGAGTAAACACCATCCTACTTACGGCATGGCAACCACACGATATTCCAGGTGCGGGTTCACCAATGTTCTGTGCATCTGTGCAAAATGTTGTCCCAACTCTTGAACTCAATTCCCTGACTACTGAAGGCATAGAAACATAGAAATTAGGTGCAGGAGTAGGCCATTCGGCCCTTCGAGCCTGCACCGCCATTCAATATGATCATGGCTGATCATCCAACTCAGTATCCTGTACCTGCCTTCTCTCCATACCCTCTGATCCCCTTAGCCACAAGGGCCACATCTTTTTCCCTCTTAAATATAGCCAATGAACTGGCTTCAACTACCCTCTGTGGCAGAGAGTTCCAGAGACCCACCACTCTCTGTGTGAAAAAAGTCCTTCTCATCTCAGTCCTAAAGGATTTCACCCTTATCCTTAAGCTGTGACCCCTTGTCCTGGACCTCCCCAACATCGGGAACAATCTTCCTGCATCTAGCCTGTCCAACCCCTTAAGAATTTTGTAAGTTTCTATAAGATTCCCTCTCAATCTCCTAAATTCTAGAGAGTATAAACCGAGTCTATGCAGTCTTTGTTCATAAGACAGTCCTGACATCCCAGGAATCAGTCTGGTGAACCTTCTCTGCACTCCCTCTATGGCAATAATATCCTTCCTCAGATTTGGAGGAATCGTTCAATTCTCAGTTCTGTCTATCTGCATTGCCATTTTCTTTCCACTGGCCCACTTTGAAGTGCGTACTGATACATAAAGCTTTTATTTACTCTAAAATCCAATTTACATCTGACTTTTGAAGCCAGAACAGATGGATTAAGTGTCTTCTCTTTGCTACATTTTTTAAAAAAGAAAGCAGATGAGGAAATTTCAAAATGAGTTGACCTCGGAATCATAGAGCTGAACTAACTAATAAAAACATAAATTGCTGGAAAGATTCAGCAGGTCATCAGCACCTGAGGAAAGAGAAGTTGTGTTAACCTTTCAGGTTGAGGACTCCTTGACCAGAAGAGGGCAAAAGAGAAAACGGTACCTCTGGTATGCTAAGACAAAGGTGGCAAGGGGGAAGCTGCAGATGAAATCATCTGGTTGATACTTTATTGAGGAAATACAAAGAAAGAAAGTTGCAATATATTAAGTTGCAGGAAATGCCCAATGGGGAGGAGATTACTTTATACTGAGTACCGTACATTAGATTAAAATTCCAAATGAATAGCTTTCTGTATATAACCATATAACCATATAACAATTTTACTTCGGAGTCACGTGAGTGACTACGTGAAGAAGCCCCACCTGGCGCTGGATCGGCATTACGTCGACGCTATCGGTAGAGGAAGAGCTGCAGAGCGCAGCTCCAACACAGCGGTAAGGAAACGGCCCGCAGGTAAGTAAAATTATTTTACTTCCAGAGCGTTTTCTAAAAACTCCGTAGGCTGGTGGGTAAACCAGGAGGAGTTAAAATAAAAATTAAAATGTTTTTAAAAATCGCGGGTAAAACGTGCGTCCCGGGGTGTAGGAAAGTCGGGACAGCAGATTATTGCGGAGCCGGTTCCGATACCGGTGGCCGTTGAAATACCCGTTAGTGAGCCTTTGGTTGCTCCACAAACAAAAACTTTGAAAACCCAGTGCCTAAATTGTAAAAGGAAGCTTGAAAGGCCTGAGGTTTCTGAAAGATCCTGAAGGAAAGCCTTTGGCTAAGAATGGATCTAATGGAGAAAATACTCCAAACAATATCAACCAAGGGTCTAAGTACCCAGAATATTCCCAGGCAGCCCCTGGGGGGGTTCCATATCATGAATATGGTGCCAGTTTGAATTGGGAATTGAAACTCCAGTGCCTGGGATTGGACTGGAGGAAGTCTCCTTGAACAAGTTTCAGGAGTACCAGGGCTGTATGAGACTGACCCTGAAAGTGGTATTTATATGTGGTCAGAAGTACCCACCACAATACAAATCCAGGTGTGTCTGATGGGGCACAAAGTTTACTATACCTGGAGGAGGCGGTGAGGCCATGGAAGGAACCTGGCGGCCAATGTTAATTATATGGTCTCTCACCTGCCTCAAAAAAGCTGTTACGGTTGAGACAACAGATTTGGATTTAAACACCTATTTATTGTACCTCAAAGAAGGTACCTATGGTGAATCCAGCTTTTTGGGTGCCAATGTCAGCAATAATGCGGGCGCAGGAATTACGATTCAAAGAATCCTCAAGCTAATTTGGCATCACTGTCTTTTGGAAGACAAGCTGGAAGGTTGTGGAATGACCAAACTTCAGAATAAACATATGTTGGGTTTATTCTGCAACTCATTTTTGAGATAAATTATATAAAAAATGGAAGATTGCCATTCGGCCTCTTTTACATCCAAGATTTTCAGGGTTGTGCAGGGCAAGCAATGTTCAAGCTCTTGGTTATTTGTTCGGAGGAAATCTGTCTAAACAAATTAAAGAAATGGATGAAGAGTCAAAAACTGTTGGCCTTGTGAAACCCTTCAGTTTGGCCAGAAAGGCTGGTCATATGAGATGGGGATTTGATTTAAGGAAGAATTACCAGCCAGCACAGCCGAATGTACACCCATTTATTGGGAAAGGAGATCATTTCGTCCAGTTGGAGAGGTACAAAAACTTTATCCTATTAAAGAAGGATGTTTGGATGAACCTCAGATTGGTGGTAGACTCCGAATGTTTATAATGAAAGGGAGGTATGGATCCATTGGGACACAATAAGCCTAATCATTCTTTGATGTTTCAGTCTTGAAATAATTCAAATTGACAAAGAGGTTAAGAATTTGTGTGAGAAAGGAGTTATAGAGAAAACAGGAGAGGATCTACAACAATTGTATCAAATATTTTCCCCAGATCGAAGAAAGATGGGGGTTGTAGAATCATTTTAGATCTCACACAATTGAATACATTTGTCCAGTATAAACATTTTAAAATGGACACATTCAACACTGCAATGCAGCTGGTATCAACAGGTTGTTATATGGCTACAATAGATTGAAGGATGCATATTTTCGGTCCCAATTCACCATAGTTTCGCAGGTAATTAAAGTTTTATGGATGGGACAGCTGTGGCAATACAAGCATTACCTAATGGGTCAATTGGGCAACTGGATGCTAATTCAGCACCTAGATTGTTCACTTTATTGTTGAAGCCAGCACTTGCACTGCTAAGGGCACAAAACACATCGTTATGGCTTATCTAGATGACATTAATTGTTTATGCTAATCAGGAGTCAGCTGAAAATCAGTCTCAGCAACTACAAGCCTGTTTGAGAAGTTGGGTTCCTGATTTATCCAACAAAATCTAAAATCTAGGGGGGGGGGGGGGGGGCTACGGATTATGAGACCAGCTGCGGGGGGCAGATGGGCTGTCCAAGAGGATTTTTTGCTCCAAACATATGGTATTAATTATTTGGAGCTACTGGGAGCAATTATGGATTAAAAGCTTATTGTTCTACATTAAAGATTTACATGTCCATACACAAATAGACAATACCACAACTGTGGCATATATTAATCACATGGGTGGTGTCAGATCATGTGATCATCTGGTAACCAGATGTGGCAATGGTGTATTGGAAAAATATTTGGTTCAGCTGTTTATCTCCCAGGAAGAGCCAATGTTGTGGCAGACAAAAGATCATGAATAATTAAAGACAATACAGAATGGATGTTATCCACAAATTTTCAAAATATTGTCAGTCGGTATGGAGTACCGTACATTGATCTGTTTACATCTAGATTGAATCACCAATTGCCCAAATACGTGTCTTGGGAACACGATCCAGGGGCAGTAGCGGTGGATGCTTTCTCGCTACACTGGGGGAATACGTTTTTATGCTTTTCACCATTCTGTCTGATTGGGCAATGTCCCAAGGAAATAGCGCAAGACGCTGCCAAAGGCATTATTGGTGGTGCCAAAATGGGCCTACGCAGTCATGGTTCCCATTGATGCTTAAAATGATTGTTGAACCATGCATGACAATTCCCAGTTGCGACAACCTGTTGACACAACCAGTAACAAAAGAAATTTGTCCATTGCATGATCATATGAATTTGTTTATCTGCAGGTTCTGACCAGACCATTGCAAGAGTTGAACTGTTGGACAGGACCTTGGTTGTATAGATGTAGCTTAGAGGAATAGCACTAAAAAACAATTTTTGTCACATATAACAAAATGGGAAGTTTTGTACACAGTCAAAGATATCTTATACTGCAAACATTCAAATGTTTTGGAGTTCCTTGCTGGGCTACACTTGATGAGCATTTGAGCTATAGTGTCATTAATTGTGCTTGTAGTGCATTGTCATCCTATTTAGGACATATTTCTGATCGGGATTCAGTAGGGTCTCACCCATTAGTATCCCGATTCATGAAAGGTATTTTAATAAAATCCTCCCAAGCCCAGATATACAGAAATTTGGGATGTTAGCATTGTTCTCATTTTGCTGAAACAATGGGCTCCAATTACATCAATGTCTTTGCAGAAATTAACATTTAGGTGGTTATGTTAATGGCATTGGTATCAGCTCAAAGAGTACAAACTTTGCAATTGTTACGGTTGGATTGCATGCATGTGACTACAGATAACATTGTGTTTATGTTTATGACCTGATCAAACAAAGCAGACCAGGGAGAACTGGAATTAAGGTAATGTTTAAAGCGTATCCTATTGATGAAACATTGTGTGTAGTTAAGCATTTAACTCAATACATTGAGGTAACCAAAATCTCAGAGGTTCTGAGAAAGCGTTATTGATAACACGCAAAAAGCCACATATAAAGTTCAGTTCAAACCATTTCTAGATGGTTAAAACAGGTTTGGGTCTAGCAGGAATAGACACTGATGTGTTTAAATCTCACTCCACTAGGGAGGCAGCTGCGTCCGTGGCGAAGGTACAGGATGTACCACTCGATAAAATTTTAGAGGCCGCAGGGTGGGGTAGAGTAGAAACATTTTCAAAGTTCTACAATAAACCTGTTGTCACGGTGCCAGGGTTTGGACACACAGTACTGGGTTCTCTTTAAATGCTTGCTTTGTTTTATATTATCAATTTATATTATCGATTTATGTTATCATTGACATCTTTTGTCAATTTTCTTTTTGTAATTTTCCCCTGGGATAGAGGGGTTATTATTTTTTTAAAAAGCTGTTCTTTTTTATGGCTGAAAGACTTATTACATAAATTGTAACAATGTCTTAAAATACTATTTACTCACTACTGTGTTGACTAAACAGAGAGTCGTATGGAATGAATTTACGACATAAAAAAACACAGAGCTTTAAAATCTTCACGTAGTCACTCACGTGACTCCGAAGTAAAATAGTAAGATTAAACGAGAACTTACCTGTTCGAAGTTTGATCTTTATTTTATGAGGAGTTACGATGAGGGATTACGTGCCCTCCACTCCCAACCCTCATAATATAAATGATCGTCTGGTAGTTCTAGTCTATTTTTGAGCCTTACTATCTTACTCCGCCTATTGGTTCAGTGTTTTTCATGCCGCTGCTTTGAAGTATGCCGATCCAGCGCCAGGCGGGGCTTCTTCACGTAATCCCTCATCGTAACTCCTCATGAAATAAAGATCAAACTTCGAACAGGTAAGTTCTCGTTTAATCTTACTATTACAGCACAGAAACAGGCCATCTCGGCCCTTCAAGTCCATGCCGAACAACTTTTTTCCCTTAGTCCCACCTGCCTGCACTCATACCATAACCCTCCATACCCTTCTCATCCATATGCCTATCCAATTTATTTTTTAATGTATCTAAGTTTTTATCTCCCCGGTTACATGACCTGAGGTGCTACCATTCACAAATGTATGTATTTTGTGACTTGTATTTCTTTGTTTATTCTCTTTCTGTATTTGTGCCCTTCACAACTTTTGTATATTCTTCTGGTTGTTTTCTCTTTCTCTTTAACCTTTCAACCAAATGCTTTAACCTGAATGGATGGGAGGGGGATTTAATCATGGGGCTTCTTTGACAAGCATTTCCTTTTACGTTCCACAAAAAGGTCTGGGTGAATGGCTGCTTCAACAAAATAATTGGACGGATATTTTTATGCAGTACTCAAAAAATCACATTGCATACTGATGCCCAAGTGGAACTGTAATCCCTTCTGATTGTGCCTTGCCCGGAAAGTCCGAGTACACTGATTCATCGATCCAAACCTCTTTGTGGTATAACTTGGTATGTGCCCTGAGGGCTGGTTATATTGGTAAGAGAACTTTTGCTTTGCTCTGATCTGGCATTCTAGAAAATTCTTTCTAAATTTAAATGCTCTTTATTTTGCTACATTCCAAAACAGTATTCTACATCTTCCAGTACAAAAATTGGATATTCTTGCAGTTTTTCAATATTTTTCTTATTTTTGATTCGGGGAAGCCTATTTATTTACAGCAGTGTTCTTTTCCCCTTTTTATTAATGGGAGATTTATTTTAGTAACGAAAAGAACATGAAGGTAGATTTCCAAATATGCTTTTCCACAGCTGAGATTACATGTTCGTACAGATGGTTTATAACTGCAGAACTCCAAAACAATGTGTACATTTGAATACATGCGTCGGTTTTAACAATAATAACTCACAGGTATAGTACATCTTTGTCAGTCTGAAGAAGGGTCTCAACCCACAACGTTGCCTATTTCCTCTGCTCCATAGATGCTGCCTCACCCTCTGAATTTCTGAATTTCGTATTCTCCGTATCCGACCTCTCGGTCCTGGGCCTCCTCCATGGCCAGAGTGAACAACACCGCAAGTGTGAGGAACAGCATCTCATATTCCGCTTGGGGAGTCTGCATCCTCTGGGCTTAAACATTGAATTTCCCCATTTCTGTTAACCCAGACTGCTCCTTTCCCCCCACCCCCCCACCCCCCCACCCCCCCACCTCTCCCTCAGCCCTCGGGCCCTGACATTCCTTCTCCATCTCCCCCCCCCCCCCCCCCCCCAAGTCACGTTAGCTTCTCATTTTCACACCAGAAACGGCTTACAATGGCCTGCTTTCCTTATCACCAATACTTTTTTGCATATCTTTCACTCATTGTTCTTGCTTTATCTCTCCATATCACTGTTTATATCTCTCGTTTCCCTGATCCCTGACCAGTCTGAAGAAGGGTCTCGACCCGAAACGTCACCTATCTCCTTCACTCCTTAGATGCTGCTGCACCCGCTGAGTTTCTCCAGCTTTTTGTGTAACCCTCGATTCTCCAGCATCTGCAGTTCCTTCTTTAACAATTCATTGCAGTTACTTTGTGAGCAGAGTGGTTGGGTTGTGCTGAAGTTGGGGAAGCATTTTGCTGGACTGGTTTAGGCTTGTGAAGTGGGTGGAAATGTGCTGCTTTTTACCTCCTTTCAGCTGGACCTGCTCTAGGGTAAAAGCATTAAGTCAAAGGATTAAATTTGCGTAAAACAAACTTCCTGTCTTGAAGTAGGCACTGGTTGCAGTGTATTATAACATAGGAACAATGACACCCTCTAGTGTTTATCAGCTCTGGTTGTCCTGCATAACATTTCATCAGTCATTTGCACATTTGCAAATGCCTCTAGCGGGCGGTCTACATTTTTAGCAATTACGGTAATATTAGCAAACACAGGATGAAAACGGGGTTAGAGAGATTTCTGATCAAACAAAAAGTGAGGTGAACATTATTTGTGAACTTTCCTGGTGGAACTTGGGCAGAAGAGTGAAAACTGAAACAAATTTTCATTTTTCGTGCTTTTCTGTGGCTTGCATATGATACTTCATTTCTGGGTAGTTGAAAATCAATATACCTTGTTTTCCTTCCTTGCCTCCTAATCATATTGACCACTATGACCATGAACTGTACACTGTAAGGGCCAGGAAGCAAGCGGGTCAGATCATCTCTGATCCCTCTGACCCCGGCCACAAACACTTTGAATCACTTCCCTCTGGAAGGCGGCTCCGGACTGTCAAAGCTGCCGCAGCCAGACATAAAAGCAGCTTTTTTTCCACGAGTCGTAGCTCTACTCAATAACCAAAAATTTGTAGCCTCCTTTTGTTCTGATATTTCACTTAATTCACATGTTTAATCAATAATGTTTTATTATTAATGTGTAATGTTTTATGTGTCTTCCTAACTGTCACTGTGTGTCATTGTCACTTGTGGGCCGATCACCAAGGCAAATTCCTTGTATGTGAATATTTAGCCAATAAACTTATTCATTCATTCATAGCTAACTGAAGTTCACTTCCTTGAGCATCCTAACCCCTCCCCTCATCCTTTCGTGCGCCTTCTTGATATCTTTCATGTGTAAATGTTGTGATTTCTTTCCAGTTTAGGTGGACTGAGACCAAAGCGCAGCACACAAACAGAGTCTGAATGACATTTTGTGAAATAGTGATTATTTTCTTGTCTTTCCATAGTTGACTACATGAATATAAAAGTGTCCCAATATTTCGAGAGGTAATCTCTCTGCTTCATTGTTACTTGTGGACTTTGATAAATTCAGAGAGATTTTATTTTGATAAATGCATTGCATTTCAGCTACCTGCTGCAGACCATGACAAGCCTATAGTGATGGCAGATATTTACATAAAACAGTTTGCTCAAAACACAGGAAGATTATATGTCAAGATCTTGCTCTGAATGCATAATGAAGCCTGAAATTCACTCAGGTGGTTTGAGCATGACTCACTGACATGACACCCACATGAAAATGTTCCACACCTCTGCTGTTGTTGAAAGTTCTATCCCTACGATGGTGTCTATGGAAGTAACTGGTGGAAAATTCTTCCTTGCGCTTTTGGTGAGGTTTACATCTTTCCAGGTGCTAGAGGTATTTCTTCCCTCTTGTGACTTGCCATCTTTGCTGCTGGATCTTTAGGTTTTGGATTGTTGACTGTTTAATTCTGGATGTAGATTTGTCTTTACAGAAAATAATTCAGAAATGTGATGGTCAGATGTAAAAGGTGTAAAATATTGATTAACTCCATCTGCTTCAATGAGCTGTTTGCTCTGCATATGATATAGCAAAAGTCTGAAGAAGGGTCTCGACCCAAAACACCACCTATTCCTTCGTTCTATAATGCTGCCTCACCCCCTGTGTTTCTCCAGCATTTTTGTCTACCTAGGTTGCTTTACTTATTTTCAAATTAAATACCATGACGAATATTGATGATGTTTGTCATTTTCTTCTTTTAACGATGGTATAAAGTTCATCCAAAGAAAAAGCTTTCAATATAGTAAATATTTAGAAATATATATTTAGCATAAATAATGCACATAGTTTAGACTCTGAAGCACAAAAATGTGCAGAAGACTGGCAACCAAAGGTGTTGGTAAACTGCTAACTCATTAAATTAGTTGGTTGTGTATTGAATAGAAGTTATAGGCATGGACTGAGATAACACTGCTTCACAATGGGCAACAATGCCAGGGCAGGCATAAATCAGCAATTATTACTTGGGAATTATTCTTGCAAAATTCCTCCAAATTCCTGAGAGAATGGAGCGGCTGGGCTTGTATACTCTGAAGTTTAGAAGGATGAGAGGGGATCTTATTGAAACATGTAGGATTATTAAGGGTTTGGACACACTAGAGGCAGGAAACATGTCCCGATATTGGGGGAATCCAGAATCAGGGGTCACGGTTTAAGAATAAGGGGTAAGCCATTTAGAACTGAGATGAAGAAACACTTTTTCACACAGAGTGTTGTGAGTCTGTGGAATTCTCTGCCTTAGAGGTGGTGGAAGCCAGTTCTCTGGATACTTTCAAGAGAGAGCTAGATAGGGCTCTTAAAGATAGCGGAATCATGGGATATGGGGAGAAGGCAGGAATGCAGTACTGACTGGGGATGATCAGCCATGATCACATTGAATGGTGGTGCTGGCATGAATGACCTACTCCTGCACCTATTGTCTATTGTCTAAAAATCACAAATTGTATGGGCAGCGTCTACTTTGGTGGAAGCTCTCAGTTTATTTGATTTAATGATGGACGTGGTTTATAGTTTTGCAGAAAACCATTGATTGCAATTTTTCAGGCAGTCAAGCTGAGTGAACTCTGAATTGCTCTTTAAATTCTAAATATTTCAATGAAACAGTGAAATGTAAACCTACAGCATTTCATACTCCTGGTATTGTGGGAACTCTGATCTGACTTTCCTAATTAGCACAGCAAAGCCAATGACTCCTCCCGCTTCACCCTCAATACCTTCTCCTTTGATTCCTCCCACTTCCTCCAAGGCGTAGCTATAGGCACCCGCATGGACCCCAGCTATGCTTGCCTCATTGTAGGGTACGTTGAACAATCCCTGTTCCAGGCGTACACTGGCACTATCCACAAACTCTATCTCCATTACATTGATGACTGAACCAGTGTGACCTCCTGCACCCATGCAGAACTCACTGACTTCATCAACTTCACCACCAATTTTTATCCTGCACTCAAATTTACTTGGACCATCATCGACACCTGCCTCCCCTTTCTTGATCTCACAGTCTCCATCACAAGAAATAGACTATCGACTGACGTCTATTGCAAACCCACTGTCTCCCACAACTATCTCAACCACACTTCTTCTCACCCTGCTTCTGCAAAGACTCTATTCCTTACTCCCAATTCCTCCGTCTAAGCCCCATATGCGCCCAAGATGACGTGTTCCATACCAGGACATGCGAGATGTCCTCATTCTTGAAGGAATGGGGGTTCCTCTGCCCTTGTCCTTGCTCCCCCTCTCCCTAGTCGAAACAGAGACAGTGTCCCCCTAGTCCTTACCTTCCACCCCTTCAGCTGTTGCACACAACACATAATACTCCAAAATATCCGCCACCTCCAACGGGATCCCACCACTAGCCACTTTTCCCCATCTCCACCTCTTTCCTCCTTCCACAGCCGTTCTCTCCGCAACTCCCTGGTTAACTTATCCCTTCCCACCCAACCCACTCCCTCCCCAGGTACCTTCCCCTGCAACTGCAGAAAATGGAACACCAGGCGCTATACCTCCTCCCTTGACTGTCCAGGGATCCCGACAGTCCTTTCAGGTTAGGCAGAAGTTCACTTGCACCTCCTCCAACCTCATCTACTGCATTTGTTGTTCAAGATGTTGACTCTTATACATTGACGAGACCAAACGCAGACTGGGCGATCGTTCTGCGGAACACCTTCGCTCAGCACGTGTGAACCAACCTGATCTCCCAGTTGCTGGATACTTTAGTTCTCCTTCCCATTGCTACACAGACCTTTCTGTCCTCAGCCTCCTCCATTGTCAGAGTGAGGCTAAACGCAAATTGAAGTAACAGCATCTCATATTTCGCTTGGGCAGCTTGCAGCCCAACAGTATTAATATTGATTTATCTCACTTCAGGAATCCCCAGCATTCCCTCTCTTTCGATCCCTCCCACCCCCCTAGTCGCACTAGCTTCTCATTTTCACCCTATAAACAGCTTACAGTGGCCTGTTCCCTTTATCATTGATACTTTTTTGCATATCTTTCATTCATTATTTTTTATCTGTCCACATCACCGTCTATATCTCTCGTTTGCCTTATCCCTAACGAGTCTGAAGAAAGGTCTTGACCCGAAACATCACCCATTCCTTCTCTCCAGCGATGCTGCCTGTCCCGCTGAGTTACTCCAGCTTTTTGTGTCTATCCAACTCAAATTAAGTTCATTTCCCTTGAATGCCACTGGACTCCTGTGGCTCATTGGGAATGCTTGTTGTTATACATTGCAGGTTGTAATTCCCGAATGAGTTCTGGCCTACTGAGAGCAATGATGAGAATCTTTTCCATTCACAGCAATGTCTCAGAGTGAAGATATTAGATACATTTTAAACATAAAAGGATAGAATGATTGCAGTTTGATGTGTTGGCTCCTCAGTTAATCATGTAATTGTCTTCCAGCTGGTTAATTCAGGATGTTTCCCAGCCTGTAAAACTAATATGAATGCTAAAGTCAAAGGATCATTAAAATACACGCAATGTTTATTCTTTTCTCCTTGGAGCTTTTATTCTCTGACTAATCTTCAGTTTGTCACCAAGGCATAAAGGTAATTTTGTGGATAAGCAGTTTGCAAAATATTTGACAATATTCATTTCCTCCAATCAATAAATCCACAGTGCTGATTTCTTGGTCTAACAGTTGCACAACTATTAAAATATTTTATCTTTTTAGAGACCAATGAGGTCAAATATGGACAAAATTCGGTAAAAAAGTGCTCTGCATGTAATTCCTTTAATCCTTTTACTCTCATCTTGTCCCTTGTTGATCTATGAAGGAAGACTTTAACTTTGTGCTGTGAAATGATCATTCAATTTATGGATCAGGAACATTAGAAGGTAAGAAACAGAAGTGAAAATTACCTGGAGGGAAGGAATGGGTGACAGTTCGGTTCTGAAGAAGGGTCTCGACCCGAAACATCACTCATTCCTTTTCTCCAAGATGCTGCCTGTCCCACTGAGTTACTCCTGCTTTTTGTGTCTATCTTCAGTTTAAACAAGCATCTGCAGTTCCTTCTCACACAGTGAAAATTACCTGTTTGGCCTTAAATGCCTGGTCTACCACTCAATATGATCATGGCTGATCTCTTCTGCTACTTTCCTGCACTAATCCCATTTCCCTTCCTATGGTATATAATAAAAGTATCAATCTCTTTCTCTAAGTGAGTGACTGAGCCATGACAGACCTTTTGGGAAAAGGAGTTTCTTATCTCAGCTCTGTATTGCCAACCCCTTATTTTAAGACTGTGACCCCCCTGGTCCTCCACCCAGAGCAGGGAAAACATCATCTGCATCTCTCCTATGAATCCCATAAGAAAAATTGACAGTGAGCTTTTCATAAAATGTTCATGAAACTAGATCATTGTGCATTTGGTGGTATGATTTACACTGAAGTACTCATACTATACATTTGAAATTGCTTGTTATTCTCTTGACAAGGAATGTGTTTGTGATGTCATGGATTGGTGGTTTATAAGAAGCAGAATGTCGAGTTTGGTGAAATGGCATTCTCTTTTTAATTTTTTTTAAAACTTGTATGAGTCAAGGTAATGCTTGTGAATTTAAGGATTGACTGCAGCTTGTATTCAACTGCACCAAATCATAAAATGGCATACTTTCATATTGGTTTTAATTTATGAATGTGAGTGACTCTTGCGTAGTCCCCATTTCCAATATGTCACAAACGTTCGACAATTGGATTTATCTTCATGAATGTAGATGGTGGAGCAGACATTGTGGAGAGGGAGAAGTCTACATTAAGATTGCATGATGTCCTACAATCCAAGTTTCACCTTTATGGTGTGGCAATAGCAGGACCCATTCTACATGTCAACAGGAAGGCGAGTCCAGTATACAACTGACTAGATAAGGGAGTTAGTTAAGTAGATGGGAATGCAGTAGTTGTAAGGTTAGATTTTATTTCAGATTTTGTTGCTCACTTGAACTATCATTGCAGAATTGAACTGGGTGTCTACAGATCATAAAGCAGAACGTCTGAATTCAAGTGTGGTAATTGAATGGGAAGGAATCCTTCCCATTTTTATTCAATCACATTTCTATCAAAGTCAACACTATTGATCAGAAACTGGTTTGAATCAGTTGTTTAATTGATGTCATGACTTGTGCAGATTGGAGGCATTTTCAGTCATGGTTAACCTACTACGTCCAAGCTTTTATGACCAACTTGTTGCAAGTATGAAGGAAGATTCTCCGTGTTAAAGAAGGAACTGCAGATGCTGGAGAATCGAGGGTTACACAAAAAGCTGGAGAAACTCAGCGGGTGCAGCAGCATCTAAGGAGCAAAGGAGAAAGGCGACGTTTCGGGTCGAGACCATTCAAAGGGTCTTGACCCGAAATGTCGCCTATCTCCTTCGCTCCTTAGATGCTGCTGCACCCGCTGAGTTTCTCCAGCTTTTTGTGTAACCCAAGGAAGATTCTCCTCTTGCTAGAGGGATGCAGTTACAATACTGGGGAACCTCCACACTCTTCAAGGCAAAGCAATTGGAATTATCCATTGACTGCAATATCCAATCACCTGTGCACTCAGGCTGCAGCATGTGCTATCTTAAAAAATACAGCACAGCAAATTGTGAAAGTTTCTTTGATTTCTTCTAAAATCACCTAAAAACCTAAGGCTCAGGGTCACATACGAGCTGCACACACTTGACCCAGATATATTTCATTGATTTCACACAGGAACAAAATGCTGGAACGTGATGCTCATCATTCTGAGGGCAGCTCCAATGTGCCGATTACAGTAGTTCAAGATGGTGGCCCAGATAGTTTCCTAGAGGACAGAGATGGCAATAAATGACAATCCTCAGTAACACCAACAATCTGAGATTAAAGATCTTCTTAGATTATCCTGTGACAATAGAGACATTTCTTTTAATGTGAAACATTTATGACATTTGCATAGGCTCTTTAAGAAATAGAGGACATTCAAGCTTTTCTGAGAAACTGATGGGTTCCCGTGGAAGTCAATGTATCTGGTATTCTGGCAGTATTGATCAGTTGAATGGATGTCAGATAATGTTGTTGCTGTAATAAACTGGATCAATTACCTTGGTTTTCATAGCATTGCTAAATAACATCACAGCCAATATTTAAACTGCAGACTAAACCATGTGCAGCAAAGTATCTTGATCTCAATCAACTGATGTAAATCTCACAATATTTTTAAGTGTGGTCACGAGATGGTCTCTTAACTTAGCATCATAACCTGGAACCCATTGTTGCCAAGCAAGGCAAGGAAAAGCTTTATTAAACTCTCAAACATATTGGGAAATTAGCTGAGGTGTACATTAGTTAACATGTCAGTAGCATTGGTCTAGCTGTTATACATTTAATATTGCATGTTCCGGTGGGCGGTGTGACTCTCGTCACAGCGGCCTCTGCAGTCCGTACGTCTTTTTTTTCCCCTCGTTTTGAATGTAGCTATAGTGATTTTTTTTTAGCTGGCTGTGGGGGTGGGGGGTGGGGGAAACTTTAAAAATATTTTCCCTGTACGGAGGACCCGACCTTTCCTCTGTCGGGTCTCCGTTGCCGTTGGGGCCTAGCACCATGGAGCGGCCTCCAACCAGACCTGGGGCTCCAGTCGCGGAGCTGCGGGCTACTTACCAACGTGGAGCTGGCCGAGTTGGGAACAGGAGGAGCTGTGGTGGCACGCTGCTACCGCCCGAACCCGGAGATTTGGAGGCTCCAGCTACAGGCCGGTGGACAGTGACACTGGGAGCTCGTGGGTCCCTGGTGGGAGACCGCTTTTTGGAACTCCCGCAACGGCAACTTCTCCCGCCCGAGTTGCGGGGTTGAAAATGACCCAGAACGGGGCCTTACATCACCCGGCACGTCTTTAATGGCCATGGGACTTGCTAGGGCCCGCCGGGGGCTCCAACACCAACACCCGGAGTGGGGCCTTACCTCGCCCGGCGTGGCCTTAACTGCTGCGGGACTTACTTACCATCGCCCGCCGGGGGCATTGACTCTGACATCGGGAGGAGAATGGGGAGTGCAGGGAATAGATAAGACTTTGCCTTCCATCACAGTGAGGAGAAGCTCCACTGTGATGGATGTTCATGTAAATTGTGTTGTGTCTTGGTTCTTTTGTTGTATGTATGACTGCAGAAACTAAATTTTGTTTGAACCTCAATGAGGTTCAAATGACAATAAACGGTATTGTATTGTTATGGTATAGTTATCTGGAACATTTCCTCACAATTCAAACCAATATGGAGAATGTGGATTTTTGCAGAATCTTTAAAAGCCTCAGGCCATCCTGAAGCACATTGAAGCCAATGATACAGTTCTGAGGTATAATCATTGTTGTAGGAAGTATAGTCACCAATTCGCACAAGCAGAAACGTAATTATATTTATTTTAGCTTGGCTGATTAACTGTAAATGCTGGCCAGGATATCAAAGCTAGTTCCTTTGCTCATCAGAACAGGGCAAGTGGATATTTTATCTACTCAAAAGGAAATGGGGCCTGAATACAAGAGACACTGGAAACAGGTCAGCACTCCAGTGTTGCTCTTGAGTGATGACCTAGATTTATGATCACATTCCCAGAATAAGACTTGAATCCACAACCATTTGACTTGGAGGCAGGGTCCTACCAGGTCAGCACTCATTCAGTATTGCTCTTGATTGCTGCCCTAAATTTGTACTTATTTGCCTAAAACAGGATTTGAATCCCTGGACTTTGGATAGGACTATTTATAATTTCTTGAGCAGTTCCAAGATGCAAACACTTTTTGAGAAAATGGATGGCGTAATTAATGTGAAAATATGAGCCAAGAATTGAAATCAAATGGTAATGGTTTCCAATATTATGCTGAATATCACAGAGCACTTAGAACCTACAATTGACATGAAAGGAAGAACAATAACATTGATGCATAATAAATTAATGATTGCTTGATCTCTGAAAATGCTCTGTTGGTTCTTGTACCCCATTGACATTATATTAAAGCCATTTCCACACAGAAACTGTTAAATTATTCAGTCATTCCTCAGCCCACTTACCCAGCTGATCAATATCCTGCTGCAATTCTTGATAACCACCTTCACAGTCTGCAATACCACCTGTGTTAGTGTTATTTGCAAAATTGCTAAGCATGTCATGCACATTTTCAGAATCAGAATGCCTTTTATTGTCACTATACACATGTACAATGAGATTAAAAGCTGCTCCTACTCAGTGCAAAACAAAACAAAAAAGGGGGGGGATAAGGTGCACAGTTTCTGCAGCGCTATATACATATCTATAAAAAGACAATGGATAAATAGAATGGATAAATAGGATTCCTATATCCAGTATGGGTTATTAAACATATTGGAAATTACAGTTACTGTACAAATTACAGTAGGTGGATAGATGAAAGTCCGGGGGTTAGGCTGTGAAGTCAATGCATGTGTGAGTTCAGGGAAATAATGGATTTTGGAAAGAAACTGTTCTTGAGTCTATTTGTCCTTGTGCTGATGCACCTATAGCACCTCCCTGAGGGTAGCAGGTTCAACAGGCCAAATGCAGGATGGGAGCTGTCCTTGATAATGTTCTTCGCCCTGCTGAGGCAGCGGGAGGTGTAAATGTCCATCAGAGAGGGGAGAGGGCAGCCGATGATCTTCTGTGCTGCCCTGACTACCCTCTGAAGCCTCTCCCTGTCTGCCATGGTGCAGCTGCCGTACCATGCTGTAATGCAGTATGTCAACAGGCTCTCAAATTTTCATCCAAATTGTTAACATTCTTACTCATTCTATGATTGACTCCTGAAAAAGGGTAGACTGTAGGCTGGGATACCCATTTTACCAGCCACCAAGCTCTTGAGGTTTGAATAGGGGAATGAAATACTTTAAAACCAGTGTATCGTTTGACCTGATTCTTAGAGGTTCTGACTTTTGCTTTATTGTTTATTTTGACTTGGGACTTAACAATGCAAGAAAATTGATACTGAAACTTGAAGTGTGCTCAATTCATATTTGTAGATCCTACTTGTTTTCCAAAGAAATGTTACCATGACAATGTCTGCTTATACTTAGAACCGTAGATTTATGACAACTCTTCTATCAAGGCTTTAAAACATTTTGTTTGCTACAATTGTTTTTCTCACACCATTTGTTTTCTGTCTGATGTGGGAATTTTGTTTGTTGTTTCTCTCTCTCTCTCTCGCTCTCGCTCTCTCTCTCTCTGTGTCTGTGTTGGTGCATCCTATGGGTTATTTGGTAAAAGACAAATATTGCAGTGGTTTTGATTCATTTTCCTCAGAACAGAGGTTTCTGAGGTTGTCCTGTCACATTTGAAGTTCATGGAAATGGGGTAAAATGAGGTAGAATTGAACTTTTTCAAGTTTTGGAGAAGTCTTTTCAAATCCTCAGATGAATAGCATGGTGATCTAGCAATCTGAATGAGGACCATGCTATCCAATTTGTAGACATTTGTTGTCATTCACAACTTAAGACTTCCTTTTGTGTAAAACTCATGACGAACAGTTTCCTTGGTGTTCAATTTCATTTTTTTGGTGGTCATTAAAAACTCTCACATGGTAATAAGCATCTGGAGTTTTTCCTTGTTTGGCGATTAACTCATTCGTGGCTGATTATAGTCCGTTGGAATATAAAGAGCAATGGTACACGCACACAATTGATGTTAATGAGTGAGTTGGTCAATTAGTGATTGGTCCTGGGAATAGGTTGGAAAATGCCAAGATGCATTCTGAACCATGTTACCTATCTTTGGCCAAGATGAAAGTGACGTCAACGTAATGCAACACCATATTTTATAGTTGAGAAGACAAGCTAGCGTACAATTCCAGATCACATTCGATAAATGTAATGATATATATTCCTGGCCGCAGTAACTGGTTCCTAAGTAAAGCAGCAGAGTGATACATCTAATAGAGCTGCTGCACCAGTTTTAGTCTCAGGTTCATTCTCGAGCTTGGTTACTGTTTGTGTGGAGTTTTCACATTCTCCCTGCAACCGCATTGGTTTCTTCCAAGTGTTCCGGTTTCCTCTCATAAGCCAAAGACTTGCACATTGATAGATTCATTGACCACTATAAATTATCCCTTCTATATAGGTAAGTGGTAGTTTCATAGGGGATAGTTGGAGAACGTGGGCAGAAACAAAAATGTAATAGATGCAACAAAGAAACATACTACCAGAGGAGATGGTAGAGGCAGATACAATAATAACATTTATGAGGTATTTAAACAGTTGCTTAATTAAGTAAGGTATTGAAAAATACAGATGTAATGGTATTAGTGTAGATAGGAATATCAAACAATGGTGGGCCGAAAGGCATGTTTCTTTGTTCACATGGCTCTCTCAAAGTCAGTGTAGCCATCTTAACTACTTGCTGTAATTGTCTGCAAATGTTTTTAGTTTAGCTTAGAGATACAGTGTGGAAACAGGCCCTTTAGCCCATTGAGTTTGCACCAACCAGCAATCCCTCACAGTAACACTATCTTACACCCGGGCCAACTTTAACATTTCTACGAAGCAATTGAGTGTGGAAGGAAACCAAAGTTCTCAGGAAAACCTACGCAGGTCACGAGGAGAACGCACAAACACCATACAGATAGCACCTGTAGTCAGGATCGAACCTGGGTCTCTGGCACTGTAAGTGCTGTAAGGCACCAACTCAACCACTGCACCATCATTTTGTGATTAATGCAGAGGAACATGTTTTTTTTCAATTGGATTACATCTGCCTTTACATTTCCCCAACCAAAGTATATGACTGCACACTGCTCCAATTACACTCCAATTTCTCAAATGAACTAAGTGGTATTTTCCAATATTTGGCTGTATTCCAACTGCAAAAGTACATTCAAAAAAATTGCCCCAGTCTAATTATCTCCTTAATTTCCATTCTCTCCTGATGATTTGTTTGCGATCTGGGAAAAGATCCTTGTATCAGAATTTTTTAGGGCACTGGAAGACTGTTACCTTTTATGCTGTTGAATGAACGGTTTGTTGAACTGAAAATTGAAATGAACAAATTCACAAGGGAGACTGGTAGCAAGTGATTAATATCTGAATTGCAGAGAAATTGGAGATTTAAATGGAAAGGAATAGAAGTTGTTAGATTAATAGCCATGGAGGCAATTACTGTAATTTATTTTATTAGACCAATCAATTTGAACGAATATACAAGACGTCTTGTATATAGGTGTCACTCGTGGACATGGGTTGTACATCATGAGCTGATATGTGATCACAATGAATTCCCAAGAATGCTTGTCCTCCCATCCCACTCTACCCCAACCAGATAACCCCATCTAAAACTGCAGGATATCAGCCACTTAACAACTTTGTTATTAGTATAATTAAAATACCTGTCGCATAAGTGGGGAGGAGAGGGTGAAGAGACTCCTGGAAACGAGGGTGGAGGGTGTATGGAACGAGCTGCCGGAGGAGGTAGTTGAGGTAGGGACCATCACAACGTTTAAGAAGCATTAAAAACCTCTCCACCTTCTCCAAAGTCTCCACATGCTTCCTGTAATGCAGCGATCAAAAGTATAATTGTAATTCTCTGTTTCAAAAACATACCTTGTTGAAACATAGCCTTACGAAGCCCATCGAAAATTCAACATACCGCGCGGAAACAGGCCCTTGGGTCCACCGTATCTGTGCCGACCAGCGAGCTCTGCACACCAACACTGTCCTACACACACACTGGGTACAATTTGCAATTTCATACCAAAGACAATTAACCGCAAACCCGCATGTATTTGAAGTGTGGGAGGAAGCCGGAGTGCCTGGAAAGGACTGGCGCAGGTCATGGGGAGAACGTGCAAGCTCTGTACAGACAGCACCCATCGTCAGGATGGAACCCAGGTCTCTGGCACTGTGAGGCAGCAACACTCCCCTCTCCTCCCCTCTCAACTCCTCCCCTCTCATCTCTCCCCCCTCTTCCCCCCTCTTCCCCCCTCCTCTCTCCCCCTCTCCCCCCCTCCCCTCTCCCCCTCTCCCCCCATCTCTCTCCCCCCCATCTCTCCCCCCCATCTCTCCCCTCATCTCTCCCCCCACCACCATCTCTCCCCCCAACCACCATCTCTCCCCCCCACCACCATCTCTCCCTTCCCACCACCATCTCTCCCTTCCCACCACCATCTCTCCCTCTTCCCCCCATCTCCCTTCCCCCCCTCTTTCCACCCCCCATCTCCCCCCCATCTGTCCCCCACATTTCTCCCCCATCCCCCCCAGATCTCCCCCACATCCCTCTCCCCACATCTCTCCCCCCCCCCCATCTCTCGCCCCATCATTCTCGCCCACCTTTCCCCCAAATATAGTGCAATAATAATGTAGTATTTTGCAATTCAGAGCTCAGAGCTTATTCGTTGCTGTGTTTATAGCCTGATGGCTGTAGGGAAGAAGCTGTTCCTGAACCTGGATGTTATAGTTTTTAGGCTTCTGTACCTTCTTCCTGATGCCAAGCGTGAGATGCGTGTGTGGCCAGGATGGTGTGGGCCCTTGATGATTTTGGCTGCCTTTTTGAGGCAGCGACTACTGTAGATCCTTTCTATGGTGGGGAGGACAAAACCGGTGATGCACTGGGCAGTGGGTACAATTTTCTTTGCTCCTGGACGTTCAAGTTGCTGAACCAGGCCATAATGCAACTAGTCGGAATTCTCTCTATCGTGCACCTGTAGAAGTTTAGGAGAATCCTCTTTGACATGCCCAATCTCCATAATCTTCTCAGGAAGTAGTCGCTAATGTGCCTTCTTTATAATTGCATCGGTGTGCTGGGTCCAGGAAGGATCTTCAGAAATATGCACGCCCAGAAATTTGAAATTATTGACCCTCTCCACCATCGTCCCATTGATATGAACAGAATTGTGGGTCCTCATCCTTCCCCTACCAAAGTCCACAATCTGTTCCTTGGTCTTATTGATGTTGAGAGCCAGGTTGCTGTGCTGGCACCATTTGGTCAGTTGGTCGACCGCACTTCTATTATCTGACTCATCCCAATCTGTGATTCGTCCAACCACAGTGGTGTCGTCGGTGAACTTAATGATGGAATTTGCAATATGTCCAGCTACGCATTCATGGCTGTAAAGCAGGGGGGTGAGAACGCAGCCTTGAGGTGCTCCCGTACTAATTGTTACTGAGGATAAAGTGGTTCCTCCAATTCGATCAGACTGTCGTCTGTGGATGAGGAAGTCGAGGATCCAATTGCAGAGGGATGTGTAGAGGCCCAGTTCCGTGTGTTTGGTAACCAGCTTGGAAGGGATGATGGTATTAAACGCCGAGCTGTAATCTATAAACAACAGCCTTACGTAGGTGTTTTTATTGTCCAAGTGGTCCAATGCAGAGTGGAGAGCCAGTGAAATTGCATCCTCCATTGACCTGTCATGGCGGTATGCAGACTGTAGTGGGTCGAGGTTCTTGTCGAGGTAGGAGTTGATGTGCACTATAACCAACGAATATCTAGAGATTCTTTGGTCAATTCAATTCCTGAAATAATCTCCACCAATATAGCCATGTTTGATTGATCTTCTCCTCCAATATACCTGTTAGAGAGGGGAGAGGGGAGAGAGGGAGAGCATTTGTCGGCACTGGACCTGTACTCACTGGAGTTTAGAAGATTGAAGGGAGGGGGCCTCATTGTAACTTCGCTGAACAATGAAAGGTTTGGATAGAGTAGATGTGGCAAAGATGTTTCCACTAGTTGGAAAGTTTAGGACCAGAGGTCACAGCCTCAGAATTAAAGGACATTCCTTCAGGAAGGAAATTAGTAGGAATTTCATTAGCCAGAGGGTGGTGAATCTGTGGAATTCTTTGCAGCAGACAGCTGTGGAGGCCAAGTCAGTGGATATATTTAAGGCAGAGAGAGATAGATTCTTGATTGGTACGGGTGTCAGGGGTTATGGTGAGAAGGCAGGAGAATGGGGTTAGGAGGGAGAGATAGATCAGCCATGATTGAATGGCAGAGTAGACGCAATGGTGCGAATGGTCTAATTCTGCTCCTATCACGTGAGCATCATGGGGGATGTTTTGCTTCACAATAATAATAGCAGCCATTGTTGTCCAAAATAAACAGGGCGCAAAATACAAGCCACAAAAAGCAGGAGTATCTCAAATACTCCACTCGAATTTAGTCCGAGCATAGATTATTGTGTGCTGGAGGTTGTGAAAGATAGGATACTAAGAATATCTTGATAACAAGGTCAATTGCATTTGGTGATCTTGATGTGGCCTTCTCTAAATCAATGAGACAAAGTGTAGACTAGGTGATTAATTTCCTGTTCCCCGAGGCTCTATCTCTGTGGCCACATAACGATCCTGGTTGCCAGCCATTTTATTTTTCCTTGCTATTCCAACACCAAGGTGTGTGTGTGTGTGTGTGTCTCTCCCTCTCCCTCTCCCTCCCCCCCTCCCCCCCACCTTATCTCCACTTATCACATCACAGCCTCCGATGTTTCCATTAATCACCTAGTTTACACTTTGTCAGGATGCTCAGAGAGCAAGGGGGGAGATAGATGGGGGCTCATGGGCAGTTTTGTCTCTGTTTATTGGGGGCAAGGTAACTAAAGACTGGAGGATAGTTGATGTTTCTCCTTGTTCACAAAGGGTGGTATTGAGAAACCTGGAAACTACAGACCTGTGAGCATTTCATCAGTTGGGATATTGTTATAGAAGATTCCAAGGGACATGATTTTGAACTTACATCATTTATGGAATGGAAGGGAGCTTATAGGGCTTAGACCAGGCCTTTCTGCTCTTATCCCTGCTATGATTCCTGTATAATTTAGTAGCTTATTTTCAAATATTAATCAAGTTCTTTAACTTACCTCCTGTAAGTGATTTCATGTTCCGGTCACACTCACCACAAAACGGTATAACATTCCAATATATACACAAAAAGCTGGAGTGACTCAGCAGGACAGGCAGCATCTCTGGAGAGAAGGAACCCTTCTTCAGACGACCCGAAACGTCACGCATTCCTTCTGTCCAGAGATGCTGTCTGTCCCGCTGAGTTATTCCAGCTTTTTGTGTCTATCGGTTTAAACCAGCATCTGCAGTTACTTCTTACACATGACATTCCAATAGGTTGGCTCTTTCAAAAATGTTGCAAAATGAAATGATTGTGTAAAATCTAAATTGTTTTGAGCATGTTATCAAATAGCTATCTCGATGATAATGCTCATATTTAATAGAACAAAGTACAGCAGGTTATGTAATGGCATGGATTTGGATGCAAATAGAGTACATTATAAAATTCTGAGCATTGCTCCTTCATTTACAACTTGCTAACTCAGAGCCAAGTCTGTGAAGAAGTAGCAATCAGTTTGTTGGAAGGTTATCAAGGAGGTGAATTAATACTAACTTGCAGGCAATATCATTTTTATGTGTGTATGATATTCCAACAAGGGCTGTTGTAAATGGCTACCATTCGAAAGATTTTTCTGTGTCTTGAATTATTTATCTGCCCATTAGCTGATCTGTAGTAGTTTTATGTACAGTGAATCACAGGATATGGTGCAGAAGAAATAATGTGTTAAATTATCTGAGCTTCTTGTAAGGCCACGTATAATTGCCATGGGATCTGTTGAGCTGGCTGCTGGCGCTGATTTAGCTGCAGGCTGCCAATTATCTTCTCGACTTGCATCGAACTACCACAAAGTCTGAAGAATCCCCAGTCTGAAGAAGGGGGTCTCGACCCAAAACGTCACCCTTTCCCGTTGCATTACTCCAGCATTTTGTGTCTATCTTCAATTTAAACCAGAATTTGTAGTTGTTTCCTCCCACAAATAACTGATGACAGAGGTTAGAAATGCTGCGATCCAGTAAAGTTTTATGGCAGAATCCGCCTTGGTTATCCCAACCCAGCCAGTCATGGATAGGGATCCCGGAGCTGACAAATGGAAAGGAAAATGTTTAATTATAATTGTTTAAAATGGCTTTGATTGGTTTTGAGATAGCAAAGGTTTTTTTTAACTCTTTAAATCTCAGATTTTGACAAGAGGCAAAGCTCTGTCCTTGGCCAGTCTGAGCAACATGCTCTCTAGGGAATGCCAAGCATTAACTAAGATGGAGATCCTTGAACAAATGGACCCATACACCCAGACAAAGTTAGCATGGAGCTAGTGGGGATGGTGGAGTGGGGAACGAGTGAAAGTAAGACAAAGCAGAGAACCAAATAGAACATGACTTCTTCTTCCTGGTGAAATTCCAAATGTCTTGCAGCAGATTCAGAGATCAAATAGAGTTCCATTGTCCTCGTGAAGCCAAATACAAAAACCTGCACATTTAACACTGATGTTTGAGGTATAACATGTCCAAAGATGTGCTCTCCAAGAAATACATGTAGTTTCTCTCCTTGTGCTCTGTCAGGTTAACATAAGCTAAATGGGCACAAAATCTATCCAATTTAGCCCCTGCTTCTACACTTCACGTAACTTTCACTGTTTGTGCTAATTTTCCCAGGTTTGGAGAAGTAAACCAAACACTCCCAAGAGGGTTGTACATGCATCTCATGTATCTGGTTTGTACAAGCTTCTGCAAATCTATGACTTGTACAGATTTCTTGTCAAAGTGACAACTTTGAGGATTGAAAAATATTGGAGTTTCCAGGATTTCAGCAGAACTGGAACTGCGCTTATGATGCACGGTTCATAAAATTGATTTGTTTTTAAAATGAAAACTGCACAGCCTATTAATCAAGGTTTGTGCTCCAATTATCCATTCGTCAAGTTTATTTGCGTATTCATGAATGAAGAAATTGGACTTTTGGTGGTCTCTACAATAACCATTTACACCATGAGTTCTATAATATAGGGTTCATTGTAATGTGCCCAAGAATATTTACTTTGCGATCCAAGACAAATTGTGCTAATATGAAAGGATTTTTCTCTTTAAATATCTGCTTAAATATTTAAATATTGACATACTGGGTGACACAAACTCTGTCAAGGACTGGCATTTTGGATTGTAACTTACTGATATTTTACTTTAAAAGTTGTCCCTGGATGCAGTTATGCTTTGTAACCTAATGTAATGTAACGTAATGTAATTTAGCTGAAAAATACATTTTTTTAAATCCAATGTGTATCTAGACAGTTGTCTGTGAATAATAGGTCATAAATTAATTAAATTGATTTAAGGAGATATTTGGAACCATTTATCAGAGATACCGGTGGGCAGTACTCCATTTACTAATACATTAAATGATTTCTACTGAGTTCCCCGTTGACATTCTTACACAATGGTGATTAGTTTGATCTGTGGCTGATTTTATGGACAGCCAGGCAAATGATTTTGAATGAAACCTATGTATTCCAGAAACTTGATTTACACGTGGGTTAGATTCATCCTGGTTTGGTCAATTTAAATCTAACATATAACATTGTTACCCAGCAGAAACACTTGAACCGTGTCTTTTTTCTTTTCTCAATGAAATCTTGTTAATATGTTTTGCTTACTTTATAATTTTCATCTAACACTCTGCTGCATAAGAACTAACTGGCATCATATATTTTAATGCTCCAAGCTTTGGCTATAGCACTGTTTTCCATTTACTCGTTCTCGAGTGTAATGTCTTTATATTTGTTATAAAATGTTTGGCTGTGCACTTGCTCCCAAATGAAAATAGAAAGTGCTGAACATATTATAGGTCAGATAGTATAAGAAAGAAAATCAACATTTCAGCTTGATAAGCTATCATTGGAAATAGGAAGAGTTTGAGATCATTCTATTTTAGGATACAAGCTTATCTCTTGTTCCCTAAATATAGATAGAAATGTTTATTATCCTGTGCAGTGCAAAGGATGCAGGGGAGTCTGAATCCACACTGCCAAATGCGGGGCATCACCGTGCTTTGTATAATAATTAATCTTGTAAACTTTAGCTTTCAATGTGTTAGTGTTTACTCTTATTTAAAAGGTTAACCGCTCCATAATGTATTGAAGCAGAATGTTGAAAGGGCATATTTCTTCCTCAACCTATGATAAATGCACAGCAGAATCCATGAAACATTCCATTGCTATTTGTTCTGGGATGTGAACCAAGTTCCTAGAATTAATAGGTTTGACGTTGTGCTGATTAAAACTAAAAAGCATTTGATAAGATCATGAGATGCTTGGACAAGTAAATGATTTGATATGTAGCATTTTTCTAAATATGTCTTCATCCCATTCTCAAACGATGTGGTTATCTTAATCCCACATTGCTACAAACATCTGATACATGAAATCCTTAAGTATCAAATTTTAATTAATGATCAACAGATCCAATTTTACAATACTATACAAGAAAAATTACTAGGCTAAATGTTGGGATTAATATGCGTGAAGCATCAAAAAAATTATTGATGACTATGGGGAAATTATCTGACCAAGCAGAATTAATATAAGCACCATTTTAATTGTTTATAACCATATAACCATATAACAATTACAGCATGGAAACAGGCCATCTCAGCCCTTCAAGTCCGTGCCGAACAACTTTTTTCCCTTAGTCCCACCTGCCTGCACTCATACCATAACCCTCCATAGCCTTCTCATTCATATGCCTATCCAATTTATTTTTAAATGATACCAACGAACCTGCCGCCACCACTTCCACTGGAAGCTCATTCCACACCGCTACCACTCTCTGAGTAAAGAAGTTCCCCCTCATGTTACCCCTAAACTTCTGTCGCTTAATTCTAAAGTCATGTCCTCTTGTTTGAATCTTCCCTATTCTCAAAGGGAAAAGCTTGTCCACATCAACTCTGTCTATCCCTCTCATCATTTTAAAGACCTCTATCAAGTCCCCCCTTAACCTTCTGCGCTCCAGAGAATAACGTCCTAACTTATTCAACCTATCTCTGTAACTTAGCTGTTGAAACCCAGGCAACATTCTAGTAAATCTCCTCTGTACCCTCTCTATTTTGTTGACATCCTTCCTATAATTGGGCGACCAAAATTGTACACCATACTCCAGATTTGGTCTCACCAATGCCTTGTACAATTGTAACATTACATCCCAGCTTCTATTCTCAATGCTCTGATTTATAAAGGCTAGCATACCAAAAGGTTTCTTTACCACCCTATCTATATGAGATTCCACCTTCAAGGAACTATGCACGGTTATTCCCAGATCCCTCTGTTCAACTGTATTCTTCAATTCACTACCATTCACCATATACGTCCTATTTTGATTTGTCCTGCCAAGGTGTAGCACCTCACATTTATCAGCATTAAACTCCATCTGCCATCTTTCAGCCCATGTTTCCAACTGACCTAAATCACTCTGTAGACTTTGGAAATCCTCTTCATTATCCACAACTCCCCCTATCTTGGTATCATCTGCATACTTACTAATCCAATTTACCACCCCTTCATCCAGATCATTTATGTACATGACAAACAACAAAGGAACCAACACAGATCCCTGAGGCACCCCACTAGTCACCTGCCTCCAACCCGACAAGCAGCCATCCACCATTACCCTCTGGCTTCTCCCATTCAGCCACTGTTGAATCCATCTTGCTATTCCTGCATTTATACCCAACAGTTGAACCTTCTTAACCAACCTTCCATCAGGAACCTTGTCAAAGGCCTTACTAAAGTCCATATAGACAACATCCACTGCTTTACCCTCATCAATTTCCCTAGTAACCTCTTCAAAAAATTCAAGAAGATTAGTCAAACATGACCTTCCAGGCATAAATCCATGTTGACTGTTCCTAATTAGACCCTGTTTATCCAGATGCTTATATATATTATCTCTAAGTATCTTTTCCATTAATTTGCCCACCACTGAAGTCAAACTAACCGGTCTATAATTGCTAGGTTTACTCTTAGAACCCTTTTAAAACAATGGAACAACATGCGCAGTACACCAATCCTCGGGGACTATTCCGGTTTCTAATGACATTTGAAATATTTCTGTCATAGCCCCAGCTATTTCTACACTAACTTCCCTCAATGTCCTAGGGAATATCCTGTCAGGACATGGTGACTTATCAACTTTTATATTTTTCAAAAGTGTCAGTACTTCTTTTACTTAAACTCATAGTATCCATAGCTACTCTACTAGTTTCCCTTACCTCACATAATTCCATATCCTTCTCCTTGGTGAATACCGAAGAAAAGAAATTGTTCAATATCTCCCCCATCTCTTTTGGCTCTGCAGATAGCTGTCCACTTGGTCTCTCCAATGGACCAATTTTATCCCTTGTTATCCTTTTGCTATTAATATAGCTGTAGAAACCCTTTGGATTTACTTTCACCTTACTTGCCAAAGCAACCTCATATCTTTTAGCTTTTCTAATTTCTTTCTTAAGATTAATTTTACTTTCCTTATACTCCTCAAGCACCTCATTTACTTCATGCTGCCTCTAATTATTGCAGATCTCCCTCTTTTTCCGAACAAGATATCCAATTTCCCTTGAAAACCAGGGCTCTTTCCAATTTTTACTGGTTCCTTTCAACCGAACAGGAACATAAAGATTCTGTACTCTTAAAATTTCCCCTTTAAATGTCCTCCATTTCTCTTCTACATCTTTCCCATAAAACAAAATGTCCCAGTTCACTCCTTTTAAATCATCTCGCATCTCGTTAAAGTTAGCCTTTCTCCAATCAAAAATCTCAACCCTAGGCCCAGTTCTGTCCTTCTCTATAATTATATTGAAACTAATGGTATTGTGATCACTGGACCCGAAGTGCTCCCCAACGCATACCTTCGCCACCTGTCCCGTCTCATTTCCTAACAGGAGGTCCAGCACTGCCCCTCCTCTAGTAGGCACCTCTATGTATTGCTGCAAAAAACTATCCTAGACATTTTACAAACTCCAAACCATCCAGCCCATTTACAGAATGTGTTTCCCAGTCTATGTATGGAAAGTTGAAATCTCCCACAATCACTACCTTGTGCTTACTACTAATATCTGCTATCTCTTTACATATTTGCTCTTCCAATTCTCGTTCCCCATTTGGCGGTCTATAATATACCCCTATAAGTGTTGCTACACCTTTCCCACTTCTCAGTTCCACCCAAATAGCCTCCCTAGATGAGCCCTCCAATCTATCCTGCCAAAGCACTGCTGCAATATCTTCCCTGACTAGCAATGCAACACCTCCACCTCTTGCCCCTCCAATTCTATCACACCTGAAGCAACGAAATCCTGGAATATTTAGTTTCCAATCACAGCCCTCCTGCAACCATGTTTCACTGATCGCCACAACATCGTACTTCCAGGTGTCTATCCAGACTCTAAGCTCATCCACCTTTCTTACAATGCTCCTAGCATTAAAATATGCACATTTAAGAAACCCCCCATCTCTTATTCTCTGTTTATTTCCTTTTCTTTCATTCTCCTCTTGTGTTCGAGTGCTTCCCTTTTCTGCTTCCTGCCTCCCATTCTGTCTACTAGCTTTTGCTATTTGCATCCCTTGACCCAACCATTCTAGTTTAAAGTCTCCCCAGTGGCCTTTGCAAATTTCCCCACCAGGATATTGGTCCCCTCGGGTTCAAGTGCAACCCATCCTTTCTGTACAGGTCCCACCTACCCCAAAAGAATTCCCAATGATCCAGAAACTTGAATCCCTGCCCTCTGCACCAGTCTTTCAGCCAAGCATTTATCCTCCACCTTGCTCCATTTCTACCCTCACTGTCACGTGGCACAGGCAGTAATCCTGAGATTGTTACCTTTTTGGTCCTTTTCCTCAACTCTCCTCCCAAGTCCTTAAATCCTCCCTTCAGGACCTCTTCCCTTTTTTTACCTATGTCATTGGTACCTATATGTACCACGACCTCAGGCTCCTCTCCCTCTGATTTGAGGATATCTTGGACACATTGAGACACGTCCGAGATCTTGGCACCAGGGAGACAGACCACCATCCTGGTCTCCCGACTGCGTCCACAGAATCGCCTATCCGACCCCCTAACAATAGAGTCCCCAATTACTATTGCCCTCTTTTTTTCCCTACCTTTCGGAGCAACAGGGCCAGTCTCTGTGCTGAAGGCTCGTCTGCTGTCGCTACCCCCGGGTAGGCTGTTACCCCCATCCGTACTCAAACAGGAGTACTTATTTGCCAGGTGTACTGACGTTGGAGTACTCACTCGTTCATGCCTCTGCCCCTTGCACTTACGTAGCGTGACCCACATGTCTCTCTCCTGTGGTTTTGGAGTAACCACCTCCCTATAACTCTCCTCTATCACCTCTTCACTCTCCCTGACCAGGCAGAGGTCATAGAGCTGCTGCTCCAGGATCCTAATACAGTCCCTTAGGAGCCCCATCTCTCTGCACCTGGTGCAGATTTGGATGTCAAGAGGGCCATCCAACACCATGACCTCCCACATCTGACATGCAGTACAGTACACTGCTCTGGCTGACATTCTCTCGCCTTACCCTGGATCCGATACCAGTATAATATAATGGAAACTGCTGTGAGAAATCAGCAGGTATCTGACTCAAACAGCTGCTCCCTCTTGACCTTTAAACTATACCTTTATTATACAAACCAAAAGCACGTTACCTTTACTAAAACACTGTACCTTTACTAACCCACTGTACCTTTAACCAGAAAGCAGAAATACTAACCGGAAGTTCCACCCAATCAGCTGCTTCCTCTAGTCTGCTTCCACCAATCAGCGGCTTCCACCAGAAACTTTCCATATTCAGTATGGAAACTCCCCTTCAGTGCAGGTAACTCCACCCTCTCTCTCCAACGGCTCCCCGGGCCTCTGTGAAAAGCAAGCCCCGCGCTAGATTTATACTCACAGTGCAGGTAGCTCCACCCTCTCTCTCCAATGGCTCCCCGGGCCTCATTTTAATTTAATTTAAATTCAATTTAAATAATATTTTTCTCAAATCAGTGAGCTAACTTTATTGCAACTGTTTTCAGGCAGAAGCGCATTGCTGTGAATATAGTCCTATGACATCAACTAAAATTGTTGGTATAGTGCTCAATGAAGAAAGATATCCCCAAAGTGGCAAGAATCTAGAACATATTGGAAGGTAGGCAAGGGAATGGCTGGTGGAATTAAACCGAAACAAGTGCAATGGGATGCATTTTTGAGGTTCAAAGCAACCCTGGACATACAGTGACATACAGACAGACCATGGGTTACAAAAACAGTTTTCTGAAAGTGGTAAGAATGTTACCCAGGATGGTAAAGAAAGCATGTGATATGCTAGCCTTCATTGGCCAAGGCATTGGGTACATGAGATGCAATGTAATTTAGAATGTACAGCACAGGAACAGGCCTGACTGCACAATGGAATCCACAATGTCTGCAATGAAGCCCAGTTAAATTAATCCCAACTGCCTGCATGTAGCATGTCGTCTTGCCTACTCATTTGTCTGTCTAAATGGTTCTTAAAGCTGCAAGCTGGCAGCATGCTCCAGGCCGCTATCACTCTCGGTAACATAAACTCATTAATCTCCTTTAAACTTTCTCCCTCTCTACTTGAATCTATACTGTCTAGTATTTAGGCAGTATATTCTGGCCTCTGAAGGCCAGAAGACACGACCGGCCTCCCACGGACACATGACCAGTGGGTCCCTGCTCATCCTCCAAGGACCGGAGAACCAGAGGAAAGTACGATGGGAGCCAGCGACAGCAGACACAAAAGCACGGGCCATTAAGAGTGTGAACTGCCTTCCTTAACTCGAGATCGGCTACACGTGGCTCCCCCGGGGCACAAATGGCTGAAGGTGGTCGGGTGAGAGAGGAACAATGGTTGACTGGGTGAGCCGGACGGAGACGACAGCTGGAGGCCCTGCTGCAGCCAGGGGCATGTCTGGATTAGGATCTGCTCCATAAGAATGAGCACACTTACTATGAAATTGGTGCCAAATCTTGGCAACTCTTGCAAGTGGGCTCGGTGAACTATTTCCATGCGCTCATGATACAGTTTTACAGGACTTTGGTTCGGTCACATTTGGAGTATTGCATGTAGTTCTGGTCACTTCATTACAAGCTTTGGAAAGAGTGTGGAGGAGGTTTACCAGAATTTTGCCTGGATTAGGAGGTATTAGCTATAGGGAGAGGTTGGACAGACTTGGTTTGTTTCCTCTGGAAGGCTGGAGGTCACGGCGAGACCTGATAGAAGCATATAAAATCCTGAAAGGCACAGATAAAATACAAAATTTAAAAAAGCAGATGTGATGGTGGTATTTGAGACTATTGGATAGGCGTATGGACATGTGAGGAATATGGATTATGTGCAGACAGATATAAGTTGGTCTTGGCATTATGTTTGGCATAGATATTGTGGGCCAACGGGCTTGTTCTTTTTCTGTTCTGGTCTATGATCTATGTTCTGTTCTGTCTCTCCTAAAAGGGCTGCAGGTGCCTCTGGATGGAAGTAAGAGAGGAGGTGCGGTTGCAAGGGAAAGTGCCTGGGGAAGGGGCTGATTGGGTGGGAAGAGATGAGTGAACCAAGTAGTTGAGGATGGTTTGGTATCTATGGAAAGTGGAAAGGGGTTGGGATCAGAAGATGTGACTGGTGGTGGGATCACATTGAACATATATTCTGTGAGTATTTGTTGTGGTTCTATTCTGCACAGGTACTGAAAAAGGTTGAATACCCTTATTTATGTTGTCACAATTTTTGCTTTATTTAGGATACAATGGAAATGATTTATGTTTTGTGTTTAGACACAAGATACTGGAGTAACTCAGCTGGACAGGCAGCATTTCTGGGTAGAAGGAATGGGTGACGTTTCCTGTCGAGACCCTTCAGATGTTGTCTTGGTCATTGAAAGATGCTGCAACAATATTTGGGTGAAAAATGATGGACGAATGGGATTTTCATGTTCCATGCACTCTGAGCCTTCTGCAACTAAAGTCCCTTTTTCATGCAATGAACCATCTATCGGAAACTATGCATAGCTCTCAATTAACTCTTTTAGAAATAACATTATTGATGCAGTGTACAAAATGTAGACCTCAGGTCATCCATGGGTTATGAACACCTAATTTATGGACACATCCACACGTGAGTTTCCATAAATATTAAATTCAAACAAGAACATGTGGTGATGAACATGTTTCATCACATGTTCCAAGGTGCAGTGAAAAGCTTTGTTTTCCATACTATCCAGTCATATGAGATAATGTACAATCCAGCCAAACACAAGTACAACAGGTAGAGCAAAGGAAAAGATGCAGAGAGATGGATATAGTTTGTAGCACAATACAGAAGCTTGATAAGAGGGGAAGAAGCTGATTGAACAACTGGAAAGACTCAGCAGGTCTTTATTTCATCAGTACCCTCTCTATTGGTGAAATAATCATTTGGGGAATGGCTAATTCCAACAACATTGGGCAGGAACTGAAGAGAGTGGATTGGAAATGGCCATTTGGAGATAAGTCCATCGTAACTTATGTTGGAGTGTTATTAATGCCAGCTGGTTACAGTTCAGGACCAGCATGTTCCTGTGAGAATAAAAGTTTGGTCTAAAAGTAAATGGAAGCTTATGTAAAGATGAGGATGCTAAAATCAAAAAGCCCCTTGAGGAATTTAATGGCAGCATGGGGAGAAATGTTAACAGAGGAACTAAGAGAGTTAAATGGTGTTAGTAAAATAGGATTAAGGAGAAACCCAAGCTATTTTAATCATCTATTAGAAGCGACAGGGTAGATACGGAGAGGATGAATTCATTCAATGTTAAAATGTGGAAGTGGGTGAGGTCTTTAATGAGTGCTTTGCATTGGTATTCACCAAGGAGAAAGACATGGATGATGATGAGATTAGGGAAGCATCTATTGTGTGCTTGGGCATGTCACTATTAAGGAGGAGCAGATTTTGGATGCCTTGAAAAATGTTAAGGTGGATAAGTAGATAGTGCTTGATGAGATCTATCCCAGGATACTGAAAGATGCAGATAATAGATTGCTGGCGCCTTGACTGAGGTCTCTCTATCTTCTAGCCACAGGAGAGGTCTCAGAAAACTGGTGAATAGCCAATATTTTCCAATTATTTGAGAAAACTAAGGGCATGTCAAAGCCATTAACTTGGTGCATCCATCCTCCCTTTTTGCCTGGCAGTATTCATCTGATATTTAATGTTCGGAAACATTTTCATCAAAAATAATTTGGTTATTACAATGCATTCATCTCGACCATGAATTTTTCAAAAGTTAGTAATGAGATTGTAGCAGTACATAACTTATGACCAACATAGTTTTAGACTCGTTTTAGATCATTCTGCTGTAGTCAAACTTCCAATTTAAACCTTGTTCATTTTCAAAAAATGCATGTTCGATTTATTGTGAGTTGCAAAACTTGCTCACTTTTCTACTCTGTTAGCATGGCTTCAGGAGTGAAGTCAAGTAGCATTTTAAAATATGTATTTTTATTTAAATCAAAAAAATTTTAATTTAGTTTTCAGGACATAACAAAGTGCAAAGTTGTCCATTTGTTACAGACAGAGTGTACGAAAAGAACAAATATAAAACAACTTATGCCAACGTATAACACGACAACAATACAAAAAAAAAACAAGAGACCAAAAATATTTTAATAGCAGATTCTGACATGGATTAAATCATCCTGCTTAAAAGTTGAACATTGGAACAAGCATTTGGATGTGGAAAAGTAAATTGCAATTTGAGGAAGAGGAGCGATGCAATCATAGGAAAAATCTATCAATGATCAGATCTGAAATTAAGAATCGTAGAATAAATGTTGAAATCTAGAATTCCTCAAGAATTGAAACATAATTGGTGTTCATAAATAGCAAATAAGATAAATGAGCTGAGGCATCACAGAAGATTATCCATACTGTGCAGTTTCATGTCTGCTGGAAGCAGGCAGAATAGAGAACTGTTTTGAATCATAAATATTTTAGCAGCATTGACCTAAAGTTCAAAAAGGTTACCAAGGGTGAACTTCAAGGATAACTATCAAGACATAAATGCATATTTTATGAGTGTGGCTTTTTAATGTCAAAAAATACTTCTATTCATCCAACTTGACGCATCCTCTGCATGGTGTGCATGTGAGTTGGCTGATGTGATCTCAGGGATTCGTCGTTAAGAGGTCTAGGTCCATATTCTTTGCAGGCACTATAGCCTTCGGAGAAATGTTCATAATAGGTCCAATTTGATGTGTGGAGAAAAGAAACACGCCACAATTTCTATCCTTATACAATCACATGGATCCTTGATTCTGGAACCTAATTTCTCCCTCCTTCCGAAAGTTATAGTGAAAAAATATGTTGCCCGCATTCGCACATTCCTAGTCTAGTTTCAAAGAGCCAATTTTGCTGGCTCAAACACTCCAGGATTGTACTTCAAAACATGCGGGAAACCTTAACCGCCAGCAACACCTTTTTTAAACTGTGTCAACTGCAATAGTGTAAGGGATTTATACTTTCCAAAAGTCTGAAATTCAAATGTTTTAGAAAACAATTCAAATTGAAAGAAATAATTATAAATATTTTATGTTAATTCATTCATCCGGAAGTGGTCGTGCTGGCTGGCAGCTGCAGCTCACCTGCAGTCCGTCTGTTTTTTTCTTTTTTTGTTGTATTCTAGTGATTGTTGTAGTAGAACTTTGTTTTATTAGGTTGTGTATGTGAGGTGGGGGGAGGGGGGGTGGGAGAAACAGAGTTTTAGTCTCTCCCCTCGGGGGGGGATGCATGTCCCCCGTCACCATCTGTGCTGAGGCCTAATGGCGGAGCTGTGACGGCGGCCTGGTTTGGAGCTACAGTGCTCCAGCGGTGGTCCAGCTTACAGCTGCGGTGCTCCAGCGGCGGCGGCAGCCCACCTTAGAGCTGCGGTGCTCCAGCGGCGGCCCAGCTTAGAGCTGCGGTGCTCCAGCGGCGCTCCAGCTTACAGCTGCGGTGCTCCAGCGGCGGCGGGCCACCTTAGAGCTGCGGTGCTCCAGCTTACAGCTGCGGTGCTCCAGCGGCAGCGGCGGCCCATCTTAGACCTGCGGTGCTCCAGCGGCGGCGGCGGCCCAGCTTAGAGCTGCGGTGCTCCAGCGGCGGCGGCGGTCTGGCTTAGAGCTGCGGTGCTCCAGCGGCGGCGGCGGCCCACCTTATAGCTGCGGTGCTCCAGCGGCGTCGGAGACCTGGATCGCCTCAGTGCAGAGGGAGAACTAGGAGGGATGAAGACAATGGCTTAAGACTGTTGCCTTCCACCACAGTGAGGAGGTGCCTGGTGAACTCATTGTGGTGGATGTTGGATAGACAATGGGAGACAGACATTTTTGTTTATAGACATTAATTGAGATATTTTGGGAAATTATGGTCTAAAAGGTGAAAGATAATAGTTGTGTTTGATAAACTTGATTGAGATGTTTAAGTAACAAAAAGGTTCATGAGGACGTTTTGCCACACAAGAACTTTCAAAATGCATTTGACAAACTTGATCATTTTAAAGTTCATGTGTAAAGAGATACAACAGCATGAATTAAAAATATTACTAAATAAATTTGCTATTGTAATAATGAAATAACAAGGAACTGCAGATGCTGGTTTATACAAAAGAAAGACACAAAATACTGGAGAAGCTCAGTGGTTCTGGCAGCATCCATGCAGAACATGGATAGATGACATTTTTGTTCAGGACCCTTGATTGCAAAGGAGTAGAAAAGATCACTGAAAAAGAGGGGCAGGACAGAGCATGGACGGTAATAGGTGAACTCAGGCGAGGTATTGTACAAAGGCCAGGGAAAGAGAAATGTCTGAACACAAAAGGATAATGAATTGCCAATTGTTCAGCTCAGGGATAGAAAAGTTGTAAAGCCACTAGAAACAGGGGAGAGGTGCAAAATTAGCCAGGGTTTAGGGGAAGGGAGGGGAAGGGGGAATTCAATGTTCATACCATTGGGTTTTAAGCTTCCTAAGCAGAATACGTGATGCAGCTCTTCCAGTTTGAGTGTAGCTTCACTCAGACAATGGAGTGGCCCAGGACAGAAAGGCCACGATGGGATTGGGAATGGGAGTTAAAATAGTAAGCAAACAGGAAATCCTATAGGCCTGAGAAGACCGAATGCAAGTGGCGAAATGATTGCCAAGTCTACGTTTAGTCTCGCCAATGCACAGGAGGCCACATCGGGAACACCAGATGCAGTAGATGAGGTTAGAATGAATTATCCATCTATGATAGCTGAGCAGAAATTATGTTTCTTTAGTGCTGCACTTCTTCCTACCCTGCCTGTTGCAAAGATGTTATCTCCTACTCTCAATCCATCCATCTCCACCACATCTGCTCCTAAGATGAGGCTTTCCAGTCGAGAATATCTGAGATGTCCTAATTCTTGTGTGAACATGATTTCCAACTGATTGTCATAGATGGATTCCTTACCTTCATCACCTCTTTGTCCTATTGTTCTGCTCTCGCTCCCCCAAGATGCAACAAGGATAGAGTCCCGCGTTCCTCAGCTTTCACCCCTCCACATCCAACACATCATCCTTCGCCAATTCCGTCACATCAAACGTGATCCCACCTCTAGTCACATCTTCCCACTCCACCCTTTTGTCTACCATAGAGATCACTGCCTCTACAACTCCCTTGTTAACTCATCACCGCACCCAAACCACCCCCGGTACTTTCCTCTGCAACTGCAGATTTAACACCTGTCCCTTTACCTCCTCTCTCACCTCTATCCATGGGCCCAACAGTCTTTCCAGATGAGACAGAGGTTCACATGCACCAGCTCTAATCTCATCTATTGCATCCAGTGTTCCTCCTGTACATTTGCAAGACCAAATGTAGACTTGGCGACTGTTTTGCCGAACACTTGTGCTCGGTCTGCCAAGGCCTACTGGATCTCCTTGTTGCTAATTATTTTAACTCTCCTTCCCATTCCCATAATGACCATGTGAAGCCACGTGGAAACTAGAGGAACAGTACCTCATATTCCGTTTAGGTAGCTGGTAAGTGTATTTTGGTCAGTGCCATACATTATGAAACATACTTATAGTATAATTACCTGGGTTCACTGAGCTCTGTTATTAAAAAGTAAATATCTTCAGTAAATATTGTGTCGCTGGTAAATTTCTCTCTGCATATTTTCCAAGCTTGCCCAGCATACCTGTATTCACCTCAAGTGCACCAAAATTAATACCCAATATTCTAAAATAGCCAATTACCCCAGTTTTGGAATCCATTTTCCATAATCCAATAACATAATATTCACACAGTATTTACTTGTAACTGTAAGTGACTTATCTAGCTCAACAGCTCTCAATTAAAATGAGGACATTTATCCAGTTTAGCATGTGAAATGCATAAAGCACAAAAATAACAAAAAATTGTAACCTGAAAATCTATATGGATTAAAAAGAGGATGTCAATTATGTTCTAAAATAGACTAATCTGAATTATCATATTAGTTATTGGCCACCTATTATTCAATAGCTAATTGCACTTAATAGCCAGCTCTGGAAAAATAATAAGATGTATTAACTAGCAATGTTACAAAATTTTGAGATTTAAAAAATCAAGTCTGCAATTTATCCCATCAGATGAAGCATAAAAATAAGTTTAATTTGACACGTAATTCACTTTCATATCTTCAGTATAAAAACAGTTATGGCCATTTTCATACTCGGAAATTAGCATCTTGTTCCCCATTGCCTTTCCATTGACTTAACACAAAAGCTGTGATCTAGGACAGTCAAAAGCCCATAACTTTCTTAAAAATTAAGAGAACGCAATGACATTTTCAGTTATTATAAATTGAAGCATTCTGAAACAAATATGAAACAATCTTACTTGGATGACCTGAAATTAAAGCCAGGTAATTACCTAATTGTAGCTAATTACAAAATTCAATTACTAGATCTAAACATCTATCCATTTCTTAAGCAAAGATAAACATTTTTTAATTGCCTAAGTGTCCAAATAACAATCACACAATAATCCACCATATAACATGATTTTTAAATCTCATTTCCATTAAATTATGGGCCAAATGGAAGGAATTTAGTATTTAATTCCTGTAAATTAATGGCCATTTAAATCAACTTGCGAGTGGGTTTTAGTGGAATGCAGTGGATTAGAACGTTGCGCGTTGCCGTGAAGTCGACAGGAAAAATACAGCCGGTTCATACATTTTTTTTGTCCCCATTTCGCAACATGAAAATGTGATTAAAGGCTTCCTAAAAACCACGTTTTAATGTAAAAATAAAATGTGTACTTTATTTTCTCCACTACGTAAAATCCTTCCCGTTGTCGACGCTCACGGCTTTAGAAGATGATATTTTAATTACTCTAGCTAATAAATAATCTAGCGTAATTTTAAAAATACCTTCATGAATGAAATGTCAGAACGATTTTTCTTCAGCAACGAAATCCCCTAACATAGATCGATTTGCCCTGTCTGTGGAAAAACGGCACTTTAAACACGCCCCCCTCTTAAAGGCGCCAAAGTCACGCACACGGGGAGCGGCAGAACTGCAGCGCTGCTCAAGGTAAATTTTGTAACATACCTATATTAACCGGGTATTACCCAGTAGATGTTTTTGCTATCAACAGTTAGGCAGCACATGAGATTTGGAGGGTAAATACAGTGAACTGTTTAAAATGCACATCCGCTTTAAATGAGAAAGAATTATTTTGTCACTATTATACTGCATTAAAAGTTTAGTAATATAAGTTGATCTTGACATCATGTTTGGCACATTGTGGGTTCAATAGCCAGTTCTATTGTTGTATGCCTTGAGATGAATCTTCACGTATAATTTGGTTGTTCCCAGTCTCCATTCCATCGTTGACCTTCTCTTTTTTTCCTTCTGTCCTCACCACAATTGTTTTCAACTTTAACCTACTTTAATTTTTAATTTTTCCTGATTCTAAAGAAAAATCATTGACTTTCATCTGCCAACTAAGCAATCCAATCTCTATTTTTATTAAGTATATTGCTTTAATGTTTATTTAAATTTAATGATTAGATTAGATTCCTTTATTGTCATTCAGACCTTTCGGAATAGTAGTTGGCTTTGCTCTTCTTGGCATTTTTTATTTAAATAAGAGCTGATGTTTGTATTGGTTTATTATCGTCACATGTACCAAGGTGTAAATAGGTGGCAAGAGTATAGATAAATCTGGGACTCACTACAAATGTGATGGAGGTGTTTTACATTAATTGCACTGAATTTTAAACAGGAGGTTACGACCTAAAAATTGTCCATCTTCACCACAACCTCATTAGACACAGAAGAGAGTGAGAGCTGATTTTATAGTCCTGCAGCTTAATGTTCATGTTTTAAATCTTTCAACACCATTGTTAGGCATGCTGGACTTCTTGAACTTTAATTTTAATGTTGGGATAGAAGGGATTAGTACAAAATAGAAATTAAATGGCTGTGGAGCCTGAAGGGGCAGGTCATATCAGCTGTTAACTGAAGAAATTAAGGTTGTGTCAAAGAAATAATGAAAGGAAAGCCTGAGCTAATCCATCACTGTTGTATAAACTACCTTAGTGTACTAATAGCAACTTGATGCATACATTGAGAAGTTTTAGTTTACCTTTTTAATGTGAACAGTTAAATATTGAACTTACAAAGTCAAAGTTGTACAATTGTAAAAACTGGACATTTGCCCCACTGGCCTATGCCATTCCTCATGCTTGTCTACACTAATTCTGCTTGCTTGCATTAAATCCATATACCTCTATACGGTGCTCATTCTAGCTAAGGCAGCACAGCTGATAGAGACGCTGCGTCAGAGACCAGAGTTTGATCCTGACCTCGGGTATGGTTAGTGTGGAGTTTGAACGTTCTTCATGTCCCCACATTGGTTACCTCAGAGTGCTTCAAATTTCCTCCCACATCATAAGGATGTATAGGTTTATAGGTTAATTAACTGCAAATTGTTTATAATGTGTCGGAGGTAGATGTGGATCTGAGATAACATAGAATTTTTATAAACCCTCTGACTCCCATGGCTATCTGGACTACACTTCTTCCCACCCTGCTTCCTGTAAGGACTCCATCCCCAACTCCCAATTCCTCTCTCTATGCCACATCTGCAGCCTGGATGAGGTATTCCAAACCAGGGCATCTGAGATGTCCTCATTCTTTAGCGAATTAGGGTTCCCCTCTTCTACTAGAAGAGGCTCTCACAAAGGTCTCTTCTATACCCCGTAACTCTGCTCTCACTCCTCATCCCCCCCATTCGTAACAAGGGCAGAGTCCCCCTTGTCCTCACCTTCCACCCTACCAGCCGTCACATACAACAAATAATCATCTGACATTTTCACCACCTCCAACGGGATCCCTCCACTGGCCACATCTTCCCATCTCCTCCCCTTTCGGCTTTCGGTTGAAACCGCTCCCTCCGTAACTCCCTGGTCAATTCATTAATTCCCACCCTCACCACCCACTCTCCTGGCACTTTCCCTTGCAACCACAGGAAATGCTACAGTTGTCCCCCCTTGACTCCATCCAAGGTCCCAAGCAGTCTTTCCAGATGCTGCAGAGGTTCACCTGCATCTCCTCCAACCTCATCTATTGCGCCCGCTGCTCTAGGTGTCAGCTGCTCTACATCCGTGAGACCAAGCGCAGGCTTGGCGATCGCTTCGCCCAACATCTCAGCTCAGTTCGCAATAACAAACCTGATCTCCCGGTGGCTCAGCACTTCAACTCCCCCTCCCATTCCAAATCTGACCTATCTGTCCTGGGCCTCCTCCATGGCCCACTGTAAATTGGAGGAGCAGCACCTTATATTTTGCTTAGGCGACTGAGCAATCTGAACCCAAGCACCAAGTTGTAAGCGGCCGAAGGTGCGCATCCCTCGGGACAACCCACGGCCACCCTCTGCCTCATCTCCCCCGTGCGGCTGCAATGTGACGGGCTGTGGGTTGGGTGGAGAGGAGGTGTGGGACAATGTTCATCCCTCCACAGTGATGTGATGGACGCGGGGGTCTGGACCAATCATTGACAAGTCCCACCCCCCAGCAACATAATTTCCGTTATTTGACTTTTCTGTTGAGCAGCATTCGGTTAGTTGGCTTGTAGGCGACACCGCCTTTTGGGTAGGTGGCGTTTCGGCAGAGCGGACATTCTGCGAGTTTGCTTTTAGGCAACGCAGACTTTCAGTTAGTTAGCATTTAGGCGTCCCACCCTTTCGGTTAGTTGGCGTTTCTTCTTCATACGCTTTTGATTATTTGGCGTTTGGGCTTCCTTTCCATTCGGTTATTTGGCTTCCAATTCTTTGCTTCAGCTTCTCATACTTCGGCACCACGGCCGGGTACCAGCAGCTATTTCCATTTACCCACCACCCTCCTAGTGAAAAACGTACCCCTCGGGTTCTTATTAAATCTTTTCCCTCTCACAAACCTATATCCTCTGGTTCTTGATTCCCCTACTCTGGGCCAAAGGCAGTTCACCCTTTCTACTCCCCTCTAAGATCACCCCTCAGCTTCTTGCACTCCAAGGAATAAAGTCGACACGGCCCAACCTCTCCTTATAGGTCAGGCCTTTTATTCCTGGCAACATCCTATCAAATCTTTTCTGCACTCTTTCCATCTTAATCTCCTTCCAATAGAAGGATGACAGAAAATAAACACAATATTGCAAATGCAGAAAAGGACACAAAGTACTGGAGTAATTCAGCAGTTCAGGCAGCATCTCTGGATAGCATTGATAGCTGATGTTTCGGGTTTGAGATCCTTCTTCAGACCCTGAATGTCATCAACCTATGTTCTCCAGAGATGCAGTCTGACCTACTGACTTACTCCGGCACTATTTGTCCTTTTGTGTATTAACCAGCATCTGTAGTTCTTTGTACTCCAAATGTAACCTCACCAACATATTTTACAATTGTAACATAACATCCCAACTTCTATACTCAATACCATGACTGATGAATGCCAATGTACCTAAAGCCTTCTTGACCACCCTATGTACTTGTGCGCCACTTTCAAGGAACAATATGAATAGGACAGAAATAAGAAAGGGGTGATTACTTTTATGGAATGATAGGTTTCCCCCACACTATTCAGTGAGAATTAGAGGAGCAAATGTGAAGAGAAATCACACTTGAGTGTAGTTTTAATAGTTTGTAATAGCAAGTGATTTTTACTCACTAATATTGACTCGGACATCATGGTCAAGCATGCTCAACTTTATCGGCTGAGGCACTGAGAAGCATTGGGACATCATTGTAGAAAATGTTACTAACGGCTGTATTTGGGAGTACTGTGTGCAGTTTTAGTTGTCACATGATAGGAAGGACATGATTAAGTAAGTGAAGGTGCAGAAAAGATTCACAAGGATGTTACGGGGATTGGAGAGTTTGAATTATCAGGAAAAACTCTCTTTTCTCTGCAGCAAAGGAGATTGAAAGGTGACAAGATCGAGGTATAAGAGCCATAGAGTAGATAGCCAGTGCCCATTTTCACAGATAAGGGCATAGTAAGCTAGAGTGTGTAGATTCAAGGAGAGAATGAAATGGTTTTAAGGAAATCATAGGTGTAATTATTTCATACAAAGTAATTGGTATTTGGAATTAGCTGTCAAGGAGGTGTTGCAGGCAGGAACAATAACATTTAAGATGTTGAACTGAAAGACACATTATAGAAACAGGCCCTTTGGCCCACTGAGTCCATGCTGACCATTGATCATCCAATCACAGTAATTCTATGTTAAAGAAGAAACTGCAGATGCTGGAAAATCAAAGGTAGACAAAAACGCTGGAGAAACTCAGCGGGTGAGGCAGCATCTATGGAGCGAAGGAAATAGGTGACATTTCGGGTCAAGCCTTCTTCAGACTGATGTGGGGGGAGAATAAAGGAAGAGGTGGAGACAGTGGCCTGTGGGAGAGCTGGGAAGGGGAGGAGAAAGCAGGCACTACCTGAAATTGGAGAAGCCAATGTTCATACTGCTGGGGTGTAAACTGGGCTTGTGTGGGAAAATGAACCCCACGCTCCCGTCTCCACCGGCGTTTTGGCAGAGTGGACATTTAATGAGTTTGCTTTTAGGCGACGCAGCCTTTCAGTTAGTTGGCTTTTAGGCGTCCCACCCTTTCGGTTAGTTGCTGTTTCGGCTTCGTACGCTTTAGGTTATTTGGCGTTTCGGCTTTGTTTCCATTCGGTTACTTGGCTTCCACTTCTTTGCTTCGGCTTCTCGTCCTTCGGCGCCACATCCGCACACGGAGCTGCCAGAGGCGGTAGCTAAGGCAAGTGTAGATAGGGCATCTTGGGTGGGATGAAGGGCTTGTTTCTGTGCTGTATGCCTCTATAACTGCTAGAGGAACTTGGCAGGCCACGTTGAGTCTGTGGGAGGAAATGGACAGACAACATTTCAGGTCAGGATCTTCTTTAGACTGATCAAGCAGACCAAAAGATGACCAGAAGAACGGTCATGACTGGAAATGTTGTGTCTTCATTTTCCTCTACAAATGCTGCCTGGCTTCTCTTTGCTTGAGATTCCAGTGTTTTCAGACTCTGGTGTCTGCAGTATCAACCATGATATCTGGCTGCATTCCCTTCCTTTTCAGGATGAGTTGAGTGAGCAGCAACCTTCTACAGTCTTATGCATTAAAAAAATGTAACAGTTTTTATTTAAAATAGTTCAAAAGAACTTAAAATGGAAAGTGCTCTAGTTTCACTGGAATGTGTGAAGGTAAGTATAACCAACGGCCCATCGTCTTGCGCATATTTAATGATAGTTATCATAGTTGAAACCATTCCCATTATTCCAATGTGTGACAGTGCTCATCGTGACAAAGTTGTGACGTCCATAACCTTGGTGGTGAAGAGTGCATAGAAAATAGTTTTTGAATGCTGCTTCAAGTCTCACTGCTCAAGTGACCCAAAGTGCTGGAGTAACTTAACAGGTCAGGCAGCATCGCTGGAGAATGTGGATAGGTGACGCTTATGGTGTCCCGGAATATCACCTATCCACGTTCTCCAGAGATGCTGCCTGACCCACTAAGTTACTCCAGCACCTTGTGTCCTTTTCTGAAAAATCCAAATGTGCAGTTCCTTGCTTCCACATGGGAATTCTCAGGATTTGATCCTAAATTGTTCAAGTGCTATATAATTGCCAATTATTGTAGTAGCTGGAGCATACAGCCCAATGCAGTTTAGGTCAGTAAAATGCAAAACTTCCCTGCTGTGATGTCGTTTAAACCAAATACAAAAGTCCAGTCCAATGCATGTCAAAATTAAGAGTGCTTGGAGCTGCCCTCAGCAGAAGTTCTCAGAGCAAGCTCAAGTGTTTTGTCAAAGAAGGAACTGCAGATGCTGGAGAATCGAGGGTACACAAAAGGCTGGAGAAACTCAGCGGGTGCAGCAGCATCTAAGGAGATAGGCAACGTTTCGGGTCGAGACCCTTCTTCAGACTGGTTAGGGATCAGGGAAACGAGTGATATAGACAGTGATGTGGAGAGATAAAGGTGTGCAGGAGGTGATACCAAAGCAGTTGTCGATGTGGTGTCACCTTTGGTGTCACCTCCTGCACCCACACACAACTGACTGACTTCATCCATTTCACCACTAACTTCCATCCGGCACTCAAATACACTTGGACCATTTCTGACATTTCCCTACCATTCCTTGACCTCACCATCTCTATTGCAGGTGATACACTCCTGACCGACATCCACTACAAACCAACTGACTCCCACAGCTACCTGGACTACTCTTCCTCCCACCCTGTTTCCTGTAAGGACTCCATCCCCTATTCCCAATTCCTCCGTCTACGCCGCATCTGCTCCCACGATGAGGTGTTCCACACCAGGTCATCACAAATGTCCTATTTCTTAAGAGAACGGGGACTCCCCTCCCCCACTATAGATGAGGCTCGCACCAGGGTCTCCTCCATACCCCGAAACACTGCCCTCTCTCCCCATTTCCCCACTCGCAACAAGGGCAGAGTCCCCCTGGACCTCACCTTTCACCCCACCAGCCGGCACATACAACACATAGTCCTCCGCCAGTTTCGCCACCTCCAACGTGACCCCTCCACTCACCACATCTTCCCATCTCCCCCCGTCTGCCTTCTGCAAAGACCACTCCCTCCGCAACTCCCTTGTCAATTCTTCCCTTCCCTCCCACTCCACCCCTTCCCCGGGCACTTTCCCTTGCAACCGCAAGAGATGCTACACTTGTCCTTTCACCTCCCCCCTCCACTCCTTTCAGGGACCCGAGCAGTCCTTCCAGGTCCGACAGAGGTTCACCTGCACCTCCTCCAACCTCATCTACTGTATCCGTTGCTCCAGATGCCAGCTGATCTATATCGGTGAGACCAAGTGAATGTCGCTTCGCTGAACACCTCCGCTCGGTCCTCAATAACCAACCCGACCTCCCGGTGGCTCAGCACTTCAACTCCCCCTCCCATTCCGTATCCGACCTCTCGGTCCTGGGCCTCCTCCATGGCCAGAGTGAGCAACACCGCAAGTTGGAGGAACAGCACCTCATATTCCGCTTGGGGAGTCTGCATCCTCTGGGCTTAAACATTGAATTTTCTCAATTCTGTTAACCCTTGCTGTCTCCTCCCTTTCCCACCTCTCCCTCAGCACTCGGGCCCTGGAATTCCCACTCTCTCTATCTCTACCCCACCCAAGTCGCACTAGCTTCTCATTTTCACACTACAAACAGCTTACAATGGCCTGTTTCCTTTACCATCAATACTTTTTTGCATATCTTTCATTCATTGATCTTTATCTCTCCACATCACCGTCTATATCTCTCGTTTCCCTGATCCCTAACCAGTCTGAAGAAGAGTCTCGATCCGAAACGTCACCTATCTCCTTCGCTCCTTCGATGCTGCTGCACCCGCTGAGTTTCTCCAGCCTTTTGTGTACCCTCAAGTGTTTTGTCCCTGGTCTTGCACCTGTCCGGAATCTACATATTTGTTTCTGTATAAGAGGGATTGTACCACCTTCCTCATCTGTATTTGTCCCATGACCTTCTGAATTGGAATTAGCTGCAACTTAACTCATAGAGGACTATTCTGACATTATCACAGCTTGGAGATGTGGAAAGATACAGCATGAAAATTGGCCTAATGAGCCTGTGCTGACTATAAACCATTTTTAGGCCCACGCAAGCCCTACCTTACCTATTATATTCTTCCCCACATTCCCATCAATTGCTGCCCCACTCCCCTTATAATCTACCACTAATCGGCACGCTAGTGGTCAATTAATTTCTCATCCAGCTTCATTTTGTTATGTGGGAGGAATTCAGAGCATCCGGAAACGGATCTATGAGAATGAATTTATATACTTTAGTTGTGCATTTTTCTCCCCTCCTATGTTAAAGCAATGATGAAAATTAGTAAAGGGAATCAGAAAACAAAAAAACACAATTGTTGGAAATCTGAAGTGAAGACAGGAAATGCTGGAGATGCTCAGCAGGTCAGGCAGCAGCTGTGAGAAAAGAATCAAAGTTTACTTGGGATTGGAGGGGTGGGTGCATGGAGAAAGAAAAAATAATGAAAACCAGAATAACCAAATAATATGTATGCAGAATTTGCAGGCAATGTACTATTTCAGGTTACAGAACAGCTGCAAAGTTGTTTTGGGTTCTCGTTCGTGACTGAGGCCTGTGCCAGATCTGCACATGTACATTTTTTTGCACTGATTATTGGTACTAAAACAGCAGGAAATTTGTTTTTCTGAGTGTTCATTTGAATTTGAAACATACTTTACAAAATGGCTTGAGCTGTTACATAGTTAAGAATAATATATTGTACTTCATATTACAAAACACTACTTTAACATTTGGAAGTATGTGTAAATATTTAGCCTTCTCGTTGTTGAAATTTCCACCCTGGGGGAAAAAAGGTTCTGTTGTCCACCCTATCTATGCATCTCATTATTTTATATAATTCTACCAGATCTCCCCTCAACCTCCAATGTTTTCGAGAAATCAATCCGAGTTTGTCCAACCTCTCCTTGCTGCCCTCTAATCCCGATAGCATTCTGCACAAAGAACAATTGATTCTCATCTGGCTCATCTGAGATCTCCATTCTACAGCATTTTCTGCCTTCAGCCACATTTCATTGAGAGAAGCTGTTTATTTTTCAAATTTGAGCATTTCATGTGTGCTTGTTAGAGAAATCCCAAAGCTTTCAGAATGCACTTTTCTATTACTGTTCCTAAACATTTGGGATTACTCTGTATTGATTGCCTTCTCCTGAGATGTCTCCTGTACGTGTTGGATCAAGAAAATCTATTCTTAATATTGTCTTCAAGCCAGAGGTGAGATAGTGATATCCACATGAGTGTTCCGCTGATTTGAATCTGATTAAGTACCAATATAAGTTGCAGCCAAAAATCCTAGTAATAGTTAAACGGGCCAAAAATATGATTTGATAAGAATGAATGTAAAGGGGAGAGATGGGAACAGGATATTGAGGTGATGATTTATTGGTGAATCATTGTTAAATGTTATAATGATTTTCCTTTTTGGTTTAAACAATTGTGATTTGTTTTCTATCCATTAGCTCATGAAACAAAATGGATTTTTCAAGGATTTCTAGAGAGCAGGGAAGAGGTAAAAAAGCCATGTTGATGTCTGAATTTTTGACAGAATTCTTGGAGCAGTGTTAAACAATAACAAATGGTGCATGAGGATCACAATGCCTATATGAACTGGTATGGGAAAAACACAATTTTTAATCTAACAATGTTAGATTGCTTGGCATCCAGAGAAAGCCAGCTGCTTGGACATGTAATTGCCTTCATGAGAAGAAACAGAGTGGTGGTGGAAGGTTGTTTCTTGGGCGAGGCCTGTGACTCATGATGTGCCTCGGGAATTGGTGCTGGGCCAATTGCTGTGTGTGGTTTACATTAATGATTTAGATAAGGATGTGCAAGGCATAAATTTGCACATGGCATCAAAAGAGGTGGTAGCATAGACAGCAAAGAGGGTTTTCAAGAATTACAGCAAGATTTTGATCATCAAGACAAGAGGGCTGAAGAATGGCTAATGTAGTTCAATGCAGATAAATGTGAGGTGTGGTATTTCTGGGGAGTCAAGGGCAGAACAGATTTTGATAGGGTGGTGAAGAAGTCCTTCTGATACATGGGCTTCATCAGTCAGGGTATTGTATAGAAGTTGAGACTAAAAGATAATACAAAGTACTGGAGTAACACTAGGTCGGGCAGTATTTCTGGAGAACATGGATAGGTGATGTGTTAAAGAAGGAACTGCAGATGCTGGAGAATCAAGGGTTACACAAAAAGCTGGAGAAACTCAGCGGGTGCAGCAGCACCTAAGGAGCGAAGGAGATAGGCGACGTTTCGGGTCGAGACCCTTCTTCAGACTGAAGGGTCTCGACCCGAAACGTCGCCTATCTCCTTCGGTCCTTAGATGCTGCTGCACCCGCTGAGTTTCTCCAGCTTTTTGTGTAACCCATGGATAGGTGATGGAAGGATTCTGACCTGAAATGTCACCTATCCGTGTTCTCCAGAGATGTTGCTTGACCTGCTTAGTTTCTCAAGCATTTTGTCTTTTTTTTGGTTAACCAGCATCTGTGGTTCCTTGTTTCTGTAGAAGTTGGGACATTCTGTTATAGTTGTACAAGATGTTGGTGAAGTGTGGAGTGTTGTGTTGAGCTTTGGTCACCCTGCCACTGGAAGAATGTCATTAAGCTGGAAAGAGTGTGGAGAGGATTTGCAAGGACGTGGCCCGGAATCGAGGGCCTGAGCTGCAGGAAGAAGTTAGTCAAGTTAGGAGTGTATTCCTTGGAATGCAGGAGGCTAAGGGATGACCTTTCAGAGATTTATAAAATCATGAGGTGAATTCATAGCGTGAATGCACAGTCTTTTACCCAGGGTAGAGGAATCAAGAACCAAAGGACACAGGATGAATTTGAGGGGAGGAAGATTTAATAAGAACCCGTGGGGCAACTCACACGGGGTGGTGAGTAAATTGAATGAGCTGCTGGGGAGATAGTTGAGGCAGGTTTAATAACATTTTAAAAAACATTTGGACAGGGGCATGGATAGGAAAGGTTTAGAGGGATATGAACCAAATGTGTGCAAACAAGACGGTAAACCCATGTCAGAGAGTCGCAGTCAGACAACACAGAAACAAGCCCTTTGGCCCAACTCTCCCATTCCAACCAAGATGCCCCATTTAAATGGTCTAATTTGCTGTCTATTGCCTCATCATTTATCCAAATGAACCGGTTTGAGCATCTAGCACCATACAAAACTATATGCTCACTGCTCATGGAGGAAGTTAATCCATCGGTTTGATAAGATTAGAGTAGGGCAGGTTTTCCAGTTGTGTGAGGAGGCACAAGCAGACACACTGGGAGCAAAACTCCTGAAGGCACGGAGGCAGTGCCAGATGTAGGTTAATGACCATCTTTCTGTAGCCAAGGGCAAGATCCTAAAACTGCACTATGATGTTCAGATTGTTCATTGGAAAAAGATGGATTTGAGACAAAAATCTCATGAGTGGTTTGGGGTGAAACAGGAATTTGATGTTGTGATTGAGCTCAGCCATGAACATAACATATAATGAAGCTGCCTCTAAAGTACAAATGTCTTACGCTTGCTCCTGCTATCTTCTATTTCCACAAATCTGTAAGTTGTTGAGGATGCTTTTAAATAGTGTAAGTGAATTGCCAGAAAGATTCTCTTTTCAGCTTAAACATATACAAATTCTTAAAGGATTGGACAGACAAGATGCAGGAAAAATGTTCCCGATGTTGGGGGAGTCCAGAACCAGGGGTTACAGTTTAAGAATAAGGAGTAGGCCATTTAGGACTGAGATGAGGAAAAATAATTTCACCCAGAGAGTTGTGAATCTGTGGAATTCTCTATCACAGAAGGCAGTGGAGGCCAATTCACTGGATGTTTTTAAGAGAGAGTTAGATTTAGCTCCTTGGGGCTAAATGAATCAAGGGATATGGGGAGAAAGTAGGAACGGTGTACTGATTTTGGATGGTCAGCTATGATCATATCGAATGGTGGCACTGACTTGAAGGGCCGAATGGCCTATTTCTGTGCCTATTTTCTATGATTCTATGTCCCAAGCATGGTTATCGATGGTAGTAGTTGGATTATTGTGGATTAGTTTGATAGACCTGGCATCAAATCAGGAATCACATGCATTAACATATCTAACTGGCATGTTTGCAAAAGTTACAACTTATGAGGTACTTTGTGAATTACCATCACTCATGTACTTTGCTGTTCAGACTCAAAGCAAATCAGTGTCCATGGCATCAAGAATTCAGCGGAGTTTTATTTCACATCAGCAATTGTTTTTTTCACTTGCCCGAGTAAGAATATGGAGGACCGCCAAATCACCTAGAGGCAAAGTTAATAGACTTCCTTTCTTCTTGTATACTGTTTGCACATTGAGTGCACATGAACTTAAAATTGACTGCTTTTCAAGGATCATGTTAAATAGATATCTGTTGGAAGCCTATACACTGTTTTTAATTGCAGGAGGAAAATTTAATGGCCTTCTATAAATTTGTCCTGTGGCATTCTCCCCCCCCCCCTCATTCATCCCATGCATATCAGCTATTAATAGAGACCCCCCCCCCCCCCCCCCTCATTCATCCCATGCATATCAGCTATTAATAGAGAAATCTTCTTCAGCAATGATTACCTGATAAATTACCTGTAATTGTTTGTGTTTATTTCTCTGTGACATCTTTTTATTGTGTCACATCGGGTTGGGACTCAAAATGTCACTTATCCGTGTTTCCCGGTGATGCTGCCTGGCATGCTGAGTTACTCCGGCAGTTTGTGTCTTTTTATTTTATGAGCGCCTTTGGTTCAGTTGTGAAATAGTGATATCTATATGAGTATTCCGACCGCCTTGCTATGATTTAATATCCCACACAGTGCCAGTCTGGAATATAGACAAATAGTCAAAATGCTCAAGCTTTACTTGGCCACTCAAGAACAGGATGGCGCTGGGAACTGAGGAATGCCAGTTTACTCAGTGCAAAAGTGAAACTATGGACCATAAAGCTTGAAGGCTGAAAATGAAGACTAAATGTGAGTGACAAGTAGGGACTGTTCAGTTGAATTGAAGCCTAGAGGTCAGAGTATGGAATGAACCCTGGCCTGATAGTGAGAATCAAGCTACCATTGCAGGTATTATTGGGCTTACCACTGACACATTTGGGCAGTCGCTCCATTGCAAGTAGAATTTGAGACCTATCGGCATGTGAACAGCATGGTGTAGAAGAGAGGTGTAAGGGCTGACAGAACAGTAAACAGATGACCAAGCAGGACCAGCCTTGATTAGCAATCCCCAGCTACTGGAGCTCGGATATCTGCTGAAGCATGAAGTTCACCTAAACCATCCTTTCCCCTCCTCCAAATGTCCACACTTCCACCATCCTGATAGCCACTCTTTGCAGTCTTGTGAACCTAACCCTCCACTTTATTAAAAATGTGAATACCAACACCAAGTTCTAAACAATGACTCTGTCCATATTTGCATATGTTATTATTTTTATGTTATTTGTGACTCATCTGTTCATTTTTCATTCTTTATGCTCCGACAGGATTGACTAACATTCTCAAATCGTAAGACTTTTGCTGCGAAGCATGAGCCATCTAGGAAATCAAACCTTTTTTCTGCATTTCCTCTTTTTTGTGTAAACAGTATGAAATCTTGCAATCATTGATTTTTGCCAAGTTCAACATGACAGACTACACTGCACATAGGATCCACGTAATTTTGATTATGACATATCATAGTTGTGCTTCAGAATGCTAATTCCTGAAAGTGAATGGTTATAAAATTTAATCAATCTGAAACAAAGCGTTGGACTGATACACGTATTTTATAGTACTTCAAGAGCAAAAGCTATCCTGTTGTTCCTTTTGGAGCACCACATTTATACCTGCGACTCTTCAGTTCATAAGTTGCAAAATTGGAGCATTCAACCACCAGTTCCATGATCTGTCAGAGCTGACATAAATGGTATTGTGAAATATTCCTGTGCTACAATATGAAAATTATTAAGATAAAGTGATTGGAGAAGGACAAATTTATGTAAACTTAATCATCGCTGAAAAAAGGTATTAAAATAATGATGGTAGAACTTTGATAATATCAGTCAAGTAAGGTGAATTCAATAATTGGTGCCAAGTATCAATTGTAGAAAGTGAAATTGATGAGTTCAAACAGAAATCTACATCAATGTTCGGGCTTGTTTTATGAAAAAAAAACTGCACTGAATTCTACTTGTAGCACCATTACAACATAAAAATTCAGCACATTATTTGAAATTTAGAGATTTGTATGGACAGATTCGCAGGAATGAAAATGTTATAAGTCTAATTAAGAGATTCTGCCAGTCTGCAGTTGGAGATTAAACGTCTCAGCAGTGGAGAGGTTGTATTGATTTGTGATCGACTTCTAATGGTCCTCTGAACAATAGGGGAACTAATGGTTGGATCCTGAATAGCCATCAGGAAAGCATGTAATTGCCTTCAATCTTTTTGGTAAGTGAAATAGACATCTGGGAGCTGATGTGTCCTCATCCACACAGGAATTCTCAAAAAGTGACGGAAATCATTTTTTTGTAAATGAAAGCTCAGCAAAATGTGTAAGTCCATGCGACTTCTAACAATTAAGTGTTACTGCTTTCATTTAAGTGAATCTGAAAATGGTATTTCAGTTTGTCAATGCTTAGGAATGGACTGAGAATAATCTGTAAATCTTTGATTAATGAAGAAGAACCAGCATCAGAAGCACAGAAGGCAGAGATGGGACCTGTTAGTGCAATACAAAATTATAAGGGGCATTGATAGGACAGGTAGTGAAAACCTTCCCCTTGCAGATGTTAAACCAGGAGATTTAGAGGTGACTTGAAAAATATTATTTAGCAGATTCAGTTGAAATATGGAACATCCGTCTTGAGGATGTGTTTAGGATTGGTTTATTTTTGTGTACTGAGATAGTGTAAATCAGTTTGTGTGCTATTCAGTCAAATCATTCCATATACAAGTAGAATCAAGCCAGAGAGAAGTACAACAGGTAGAACAAAGAGGTAAAAAACCCAATGTGGAGAATATAAGGTTACAGTATGATAGCAATACAGTTGAAGAGAGAGAGATTTAAAACAAGACTGCCAGTTCACAATGAGGTAGGTTAGAATCAGGACTACACCCTAGCTGATGGAAGATAGACACAAAATGCTAGAGTAACTCAGCGGGTCAGGCAGCATCTCTGGAGAAAAGGAATAGGTGACGTTTTGGGTCGAGATCCTTCAGACTGAGAGTCAGGGGAAAGGGAAACGAGAGATATAAAATGGCAATATAGCGAGATATAGAACAAATGATTGAAACATATGCACAAAAGTAACGATGACCACGGATAAGGTCCATTGACCTTACTCTTAGTATTTTTTAAATCGCTCACAGCTCCAAACTGTAAAAAAAGAAACTTACCCTTTTTGCTTTTATTCTTATTCAAGTTTACAAACTCTGAGAATGGTCAGTGCAAGAATGAGGAACTATCAGGTTGGGGGCAATTGATGGGAGATTACCAGAAATAATAGGGCTATGATGATTTGAAGTTAGGAAGTCATGATACAACTGTATAACCATTGGTTGGGCTGCATTTGGAGTCTTGTGTGCAACTCTGGTGGCCAAAGAAAGGATGTGGAGGCATAAATAGTGCAGACAGTCAAAATCTTTTTCCCAGGGTGGAAATGCCAAATACTAGAGGCCATGGCTTTAAAGTAAAAGGGGGAAAAGTTCAAGGAGAAGAGTTTGGCAAATTATTTTTACAATGAGTGGTTGGTGCTTGCAATGCACTATCAGGACTGGTGGCCACAGGAGGTATGCTGCGATGTCTGAGGCTTTTAGATAGCCATATGAATATGCAAGTATAGAGGGATATGGTTCAGGTGCAAAAAGGATTAATTTAATTTGAACATGTTTGACATAGACATAGTGGTCTGTCAAGTCTGTCTCTGTGCCTTGTTGTTCTGTTGTATGTGTACATTAACCGGTGATACAGGCACTGCAGTTGATTATATACAGAAAAAGAACAAAGTACTGTAGTAACTCAACAGGTCAGGCAGCATCGTTGGAGAACATGAACAGGCGATGTTTTGGTTATGAACCTTGAGAAGAAATGAAACCTATCCATATTCTCCAGAGATGCTGAGTGACCTGCTGATGTTAGGTTTGATGTTAGATTTTGATCATTATGCAATCAATGGCATCAAAATGTTAAAGTAGAGAATGCAGAATTTCCCCAATTGCAAAAAACAAATATGTATAACTGAGAAAGGAGCATGATTTTGAGGAGGACTTTGGTGGGTATAATTTCCATGTGCCTGATTATCTTTTTCTTTGCAATGGTAGATGTTCTAGGTTTGGAAGATGCTGTTGAATTAATCATAGCAGAATTTTCCTATGTATCTTGCAAATGACAGCTAATGTGCTGTGATGGTGGAGAGGAAGAATACTTAACTGCCAATCCAGTTGGTTGCCTCACCCTAATTGTTATAGCTTGTAGAAGAAGGAGGTGCATAATCATGCCAAACATCTCGTTGTTCTCTGCTATAGATGCCACTTATCACTCGTTCCTTTCAGAAACTTTTTTCATTGCTAATTCGCAAAAGTGTATATCACTCTGACATGTATAGTTTCCTGGCTCATGTCTCTAAAGTTGGAAGTCTGGTCTTGTTTATTCTATTCAGATGTTAGTACAATATGCATCTGAGGTAATATTTTAAATGTGATCAATTAAAAGGTTATGATCATACTGAGAATGTATGAATTGTGCTTCATACTCTGGAATATTATTATAGCCTACCCGCTAATTCTGTTTCATTGGAAATTCTCTGCTGTGTAAAACAAATATTTCCACACACAACTTATCAAATATGCTTAGCATTTGCCAGGATACATAATTTTTCAATCCTTGAGCTTTATATGCAAGATTTTTTTTGCGTGCTTACAACCTATTTATTAATGATACTAATACGCAAGGAACTGCAGATGCTAGTTTACAAAAAAAAGACATACAGTGTTGGAGTAAGTCAATGGGTCAGGCAGCATCTCTGGAGAATATTGATAGAGCTCGGGACTCTTCTTCAGACTGATTGTGGCGGGGAGGAAGAAAGCAAGAAGGGGCAGGGCAAAGCCTGTCCATGTTCTCTACAAATGCTCCCCGACCTGTTGAGTTTCTCCAGCACTTTGTCATCTTTTAGATAAAGGAATTGGACTGCAACTTTTTGGGAGATCATGCAATTCATACGGGGTGTTACAAATGTACAAATTAAATGCCTAGCGTTTGGAAGAAAATAGGAAAATAGAAATTGGCATACACACACATATACATAGATAGCCACAAATAAGACAAAGAGTTTTAGAAATAGTATAGACATGATAGATAGATAGATAGATAGATAGATAGATAGATAGATAGATAGATAGATAGATAGATAGATAGATAGATAGATACATAAGACGGTGCAAAGGAAAAAGATTTGTGCAAAACACATTTAGAAAATAAGTCCATGGTACTGCAAGCCCTGAAATGGAGTGAGAGAAGTTGTTCAAGAGAAAATAATTTCAGACAACTGTTCTATGTTCTCACTTTCAGCTTCATTTGCAGATATTTAACCAATTACTTTGTTTAAATTTGCTTCATGGGCACAATTATTAAAGGCTTTATATTTTGGTGATATTCAATATTCAGTGGTATCAGTGCATACTTACCTTGCAAATTCACTGTGTAGACTTGTCTTTATTTCTGACAAAGTGACAGTATATGAAAATTTAATTTTGCAATCATTACACTGCTCCTGTTATGACTGAATACCAGAAAATTAAGACAGGTTAGTACAACACACCAAGACATATTCAAAACCAATGAAAATCAACATTGCTCCAGAAATCAGATGTTTAAGTTGTTATTAGGGTACATAAAATTAAATATCTCCCAGTTAGATTTTGAGTCATTGCATTGTCATATAATGTATTTATTATTTGCCATGCACATGGCTCATTTTTTTTCATTGCAACTGGTGGTGCTTTTCATAGAAAATAAGGTTCCCCAATATTCAGTTATTCCTGGTGGCATTTGGCTCTGAGTGAATGTTTCCAAGTGTCAGTGGTCTCTGGTACTTTGCAGAAAGTATTCTTTCCTAATGCGCTTCTTTTGGATATATTTCATTTTTAGTGCATGAGAAATTAAAGATATAAATTTGGTAATGAAATTTTGGTCATCTAGGATAGTTGACAAATTGGAAGGATTTAGAGTTTATGGAGTAATGGAAAGGGGGTAGGCAGAATAATATAATTGTTGCCAAGTCAATTATCCACATTAGATATTTTCTTGAAATAAATGTATTAAATTATTTTTTTTTTAATCTTGCTAATTATATGAAAGAGATTGGAATTTTGATGATCTTTGAAAACAAATGGTGCTGTTAGTAATTTTTTGATCTGGCAGTGGCTGGACAACCATCAAAACAAGTTCTAAATGTATCATGTGGCTCGCAGGATAATGTTGCAGTATTATTATCCATGATATTTGAGGCCAAGTGAACTAATTCAATGAATTCAAGAACCCATATTTATGACAGTGGGACAGGCAGCATCTCTGGTGAGAAGGAACGGGTGATGTTTCGGGTCAAGGCCCTTCTTCAGACCTGAAACGTCATTCATTCCTTCTCTCCAGAGATGCTGCCTGTCCCGTTGAGTTACTGCAGCATTTTGTGTCTACCTTTGATTTAAACCAGCATCTGCAGTTCTTTCTTACCCATATTTATGAAGCAGCCATTTGTAGAAGTACGGACATGGCATGAATTATACATATATACATAAGTTATACAAAACAGTGCAATGGAAAAATACTGTTTCAAAAAAAATATTGGAGCAAAACACAATTAGAAAACAAGTCCACGGTAGTGCAAGAGGTCAAGTCAAGTCATATTTATTTATATAGCACATTTAAAAAACAACTCTCGTTGACCAAAGTACTTTACATTTGTTATAAGAGTAGTATACACAAGAAGGCTACATACATATATACAAATAGCCCTCGCTCAGAGGACGTCAGGAAAGGCTTTGGAGAACAGATACGTTTTTAGACTGGACTTAAAGGAGTCGATGGAGGGGGCAGTTCTAATGGGGAGGGGGATGCTGTTCCACAGTCTAGGAGCTGCGACCACAAAGGCGCGGTCGCCCCTGAGCTTATGCCTAGACTGCGGGACATTCAGCAACCCCAAGTGCAAAAGATGGTTCATAGTGTTCCACTGTTAGGATTGAGTAGGTTGATTTAAAAACCTGATGGTTGCAGGAAAGTAGCTGTACCTGAACCTGGTAGTGTGGGACATCAACCTTCTACCTCTCCTTCCTGACCTCCATACTGAAATAACTCTGCTTGGGGGAGAGGTTTCTCACTATTCACTTTACCCAAATAGAGCCTGGTATGAATGTGAATGTAAGTAATTACTGCACAGGATACGCAGAAGCAAGTCAGGGTGTGAATTGTTACATGGGATTGGGATGATATTGTCATGACAGAAACATGGCTGGGATATGGAGAAATCTGGCAGTTCATGTTCCAGTGTACAGATGCTGTAGCCATGGCAGAGTTGCAGGTGAGGAGCGGTGTGCATTTTCAATTTAGGAGTGAATCACAGCAGTACTCAAATAGGATATTGTTGGGGTCATTCAGTGAGGCTCCCTGTGTAGAACTTGGAAATAGGAAGGGGATGACCGCTTTGGGATTGTATTTTAGAATCCCAATGGTTGGCAGGAAATAGAGGAACAAATATGACAAGACCACAGATAGCTATAAAGTGCCTGTCCCACTGCGGCGACCTAATCTGCGAGTTCAGAAGAGTTTGTGCTCAACTCAAACTCACAGCAAGGTTGACACGTGGTCCTAGGAGGTCACTGGAACTCTCCTTCACGCTCGAGGGAAGTTCTGCATACTCGCGGCCTCAGTTTGGTCGAGGAAACTTTTTGCTGAAATTTTTTATGTGAGTAAAAATTGGTCGGCATGGTTCTTTTGAACTCGTAGTGCAGTGGAGTGGGATCGCTAGGCAGTCGTGATAGCCGTAGGCAATCTCCTTTGCTGAACGGGCATTTTAATTGGCTTTTTGGAGTTTTCAGAACCAAGGAAAACCGACCGGTAATGTTAAATGCCCGCTAAACTTTATTATATGTTGTCTGGCTTCTTAAAAGTGTCTCCACTCCTTCTCCCCCCTTCTCTTCCCTTCTCCCCCCTCTCCCTCCCCCCACATTATAAAGGACTTACCGTACACTGTGCAGCCGTCTTTTACCTTCCTGTTCATCGCGGGTGTGAATTTCAGTCAGCTGGCCCCCGCCTTTGCGATGTGTTTCTGTGTGTGTGTGCGTGTTGATGGTTGATCCATCTCACGGTTTCATCGCTGACGGTCGATCCAGCTCGAGGTTTTTCAAGCGAGTGCCCTTGAGCTTGAAGGTTGAAGGCAGTCGCTGAAAAATCACGTTAGATGATTGTCATAGTAGGTGATTTTAACTTCATATTAATTGGATATCCCAAAGTACCAAAGGCTTGGATGACGCTGAATGTCTTGTGTGTGTACAAGAAAGCTTTCTTGAAAAAATAGAGGCCTCGACGAGAGGGGATACAGCACTCGACTTCCTGTCAGGAACGAGGCAGGGTAGGTGACTAAAGTAGGGGTATATTTTGGGAAGTGTGACCACAATTACAGGTATTTTCGTTTTTAAATTGTTTCTGTAAAAATATAGAATCGATCCACAAGTTAAAGTCCTAAATTGGGCCAAGAATATGCAGAGGTTGATAGAGATATGCTGTGTAAAGCAAGTGGGAGACTTTTAAAGGTGAGATTAGGAGGGTGAGGGACAGCATGCTCCTATAGGGAGAAGGGCAAGGTTGACAGATTCAGAGAATTCTGGATGATACGGAGGTTCTCCAGGTAAAAGGTGACTTGTGTTCGGCATAGGCTTCTCAGATCAAGCATGACCATTAAATAAAATAAATGTAGGAGTGCATTTAGAAGGAGAATGGCAAAATGAGGATATGAGAAGAATTGTGGCAGACGAGATAAAGAACAAATCTAAGAGATTCTATAAGTATACTAAGAGCAAAATAATAGATCTCCTTAACAATCATTATATGAAACCACTGTGAGAGGTGTTTAAAAAGAAATACAATCTGTATTTTACTGTGGAGAAGGTTAAGGAGGCTAAGGGATTAAGGGGAATGAATAGTGATGTCTCAGAACACATCTGCATTACAAAATAGGTGGTACTGGCTGTCTTAAACAACATTAAGGTGGATAAAAACTTTGGCCTGTTCAATTGTATGCTGGAACACTGTGGGAAGCCAGGGAATAATTTCTGGAACCCTGGCAGAGATATTTGTGCCATCTTTAGCGACGGGAAGTTAGTGGACCACTCAAGGGTGGCTAATGTGGGTTGAAGAAGGGCTGCAAAGGCAAACCATGAACTGTAGGCTTGTGAGCCTGAGTGTCAGTGATGGGAAAGTTGGAGGGGATTCTGAGGGGCAGCATCTACCTGTATTTGGATAGGCCTGGACTGGTTAAGCATAGTCAGCATGGCTTTGTACGTGGGAAATTGTGTCTCACCAATTTAAACTGTTTTAAAGAAGTCACCAAGAAGGCAAGATGATGAATGGTGTCTATATGGGGTATAGCAAGGCCTTTCACAAAGTCACACAGGTTAGGCTGGTCCAGAAGATTAGATCACTGGGGATCCAGAGTGATCAAACCAACTGGATTCAAAATTGTCTTGGTGCAAGGCGTCCGATGTGGCAATAGGGGGTTGTTTTTTTTTTCTGATTGGTGACTAGTGGTGTGCTGTAGGTACTGTGCTGGGTCCACTGTTACTTGTCACCTGTATTAACAATTTGGATGACAGTGCAATTAATGTGGTTGGTAAATTTTCAGATAACATTGGTGGTATAGTGAACTATGAGGAAGGCTATTTATGTTTACAAAAAGATTGGATCAACGAGGGAAGTGGGCCAAGGAATAGCAAATGGAATTTAATTCTGACAAGTGTGAGGTGATGCAAGTCAAGCCAGGGTAGGATTTACACAGTGAATGGTAGGACCCTGGAGAGTGTTGCAGAGCCGAGAGAATGAGGGGTGCAGCTGCACAGTTCCATGACAATGGCGATACAGGTAGATAGAATCATAGAAAATAGGTGCAGGAGGAGGCCATTCGGCCCTTCGAGCCAGCACCAATAGTTTTGTGAAGGTAGCGTCTGGCACACTTACCTTCATTAATAAGGAGTGAGTACAGGAGTTGATGTATTTTATTACAACTATACAAAACATTGGTGATATCACATTTGTAGTATTGTGTGCAATTCTCATCGCCTTGCTTCACAAAATATGTTATTAAGCTGTAAAGAATGCAGAAAAGCTTCACCAGGATATTAGTAGAACTCAAGGGCTTCAGTTCTAAAGTTCAATTTTTCTTGGAGAGCAAGAGACTGAGTAATTAATTTATGAGAGGCATTCAAAATTATGTGAAGCATAGATAAGGAAAAGGGTAGAGCAGTTCAGAACTTGAGTGCATAGGTTTAAACTTTGGGGGGGGGGGAGGAATGAAGAGTCCTGTGAGGCAATTTCTTCTTGCAGAGGGTGATGCAGCTGTGGAACAAGCAGCCAGAGGCAACTGTAGAGATGGATACAATTGACGTTTAAAAGACTTTTAGATGGCTTCATTGGTATGAGTGATTTGGAGGGATATAGGCCAAATGCAGGAACATGGAACTGCTCGGTTATACAATCTCATTGGCAAGGACAAGTTGGGCAGAGGGGCCTGTTTCCCTGCTGTGTATAAATCTGCAGCCCTCTCCTTGAAGCATTTCTTGCTGACTTAGATCGTAACAGTAGTTGGCACGCGGGTCTAATCACTGATGTTGGCATGTGATCAAACAAAGTCTAATGCAAAGCTTCCCATTTTTAAGAAATAGGCATGACATGTTATGACCTTGAGTTAATCCATCTCACATGAGCTGCTACCAGTATCTAATGATGCAGGACATTTGGGAATGTTTCTAACACAATTAGATTGAAAATTAAAAAGAAATAGGAATAATTTTGTCGTTGGCTCTCCCCCACATCACGCTTCTAATTTTTGTTTTTTTTTTAAAAAAGAGGATGATGTGGATTTTTTCCAAGACTGAACATTAAGCATTAAATCTGTGCCCAACCTCCTTGCGTGTTTCAGAAGAGGATTCTAAGAATCAATTCAGAACTAGTTAAGCACACTTCTTAATTCAAATATGAATCTTGGAAGCAACCCTATTAGTGATCCAGCTAAGATTAACTTAACTCAGGTGAGCCTGAACTTGCTTGCTGAAAATATCTTTAATTATGAATTAAACCGTTAGCAAGTGAATTAATATGATCTTTTTTTTCAGTTTTGCAGTGTAATATCCAGCTCTATACCTTAGGGGATTTTTATATTTGTGCAATAATTGACATGTTATTTGCCATTGAGAAGGTGTACCTTCCAGTGAAGTGACACCCACATTGCTATTAGGTTGGTAGTTCTGGATTTAGACCCACTGATGGACCAATAAGGATGAAGCATTTCTTAGAAGGGAATTTACATTTGATAATGTACACCTGCGATTCTTCTCCTCATTGGTGGTAGACGTTACATTTTTGAGAGATGTGAGCAGGCATGGGCTGCTTCATCTACTTGTGTAATGGTCACAAATCTTAAGAAGAAGCTACTCCAGCTGATTGGGCTTGTGTCATTAAAATGGGGATCTTTTGTAATGTTGTATTGGGCTGGAAATATTGATCTCCAATGACCATAATCATTTGTTTTGTGCATGGAATAACTCTAACGATTGGAATGTTTCCATTTTGATATCCAATGACTTTCTGCTTTGATGTATCTCCTTGATGACACACTTGGCTCAGTGTTTCCTTGATGTCCAAAGCATTGACCTGCAACTAACCTTTGTTTAGTTTAGTTGAGAGATACAGCACAGAAACAGGCTCTTCGGACCACTGAGTCCGCGCCGATCAGCGACCCATGCACCCTGACGCAATCCTACACACACAAGGGACAATTTACCATTTTACCATGCCAATAAATCTACAAACCTGTATGTCTGGAGCGTAGGAGGAAACTGGAGAAAACCCACGCAAGTCATGGGGAGAATGTACAAACTCAGTATGGACAGCACCCAGAGTCAGGATCAAACCCGGGTGTCTGGCGCTGTAAGGCAGCAACTCTATTACTGTACCACCATGCCACCCTCAACTGTTACGGCCTTTTTGAACAAAGGCTATGAGAGAATCTGAGTGGTCATGGAAAAATCTAAACTGGGCATTACTAAGCAGGTTATTAGTGAGTAAATGATGCTTAATAGCTCAGTTCATGATGTCTTCCATCATGTTGACATGTTGCTCTTGGGCATTAATTAGCTGAACTGGATGTATCCAGCTTTTTATAAACAGGACCTAATTTTGCAAATTTGCCATATTGTTCATAGATATTCATGTTGTAACTGTACTGGAACAGCTGTAATGAAGGTGCAGCCAATTCTGGAGGACAGATTCTCAATGCTGCAGCTGGGATGTTCAATGCTACTTTCTAATCATGTGTATTTAGAATCAGTGATATTCTTATAATCCATAAGCATAATCATAGCCAACTGTGCTGGGATGCTTCCCACAGCTAATCTTGGAACCTATGGAGAGAGGGAGGCAAGCCTCCAGCTCACTCATCAGCACCGGTCCTCTCCTCAATCTGCTGTTGTCTTGAACGTTGTTTGGTTATCTGGTAGCCTTTTAGTTGTGGGAATGAAGATGTCTGTGTAGCAGAAGGTAAGACCTTTTTTTCACCCAGTTTTATTCCACCAGGGAGGTCTTACCTTCCACTACCTGCAACCTCCGGCAACCACCTTCAACTAGCATCGCAACCGGCTTCGAATAAAAAATTACCGATTTTTAAAACGGCAATCTATTTTTAGTCGCGGCCGGTTTTGAATTTTTTTAAATAATCGCCGGAACATAGAAGAAGCGGAAACCACTCTCGACCATTAGGGAAACTGACAAAAACCTCCGGCAACCGCACGGACACCTTGGGTGGGGCGCAAAGTCTCCAGAGGTTTCCGTTCAGGTTTCCTAAGTGGGACAGGGACATAAGCATTTGAATATTTTTGGAGTTACTTCCATCAATTAGTTGTTAAATTATCCTCCACCATTCATGAAGGGTTGCAGTAGGAATGCAGAGGTTCAATCTGAATCTACCCAATTTACACTGATCATCTACATACACCCTTCTTTTCAATCCCATACCCCTATCATCAAGTTCCTTTCCCCTTCCCCAGCCATTGTATCCATCACCTACACTCTCCTTCCTTTGGGTCCCCGTCCCCCACTGCACCCTCTGCCCACCACACCTCCCATAAATGTGTCCATGCTTCACCTTCCTTTCCTATCAGATTCCTTCATCTGCAGCCCTTTGTTGCTCTCACCTATCATTTCCCAGCCTCTGCGATTTCTATCCTTCCCTTCCCAATCTGAATCCATCAGACAGATGCTTTTTCCGCAGGGTAGATTCATGAGGCCAAGGTCAAGCAGGATTATCGCTCACATTGGTCCACTCACTCCCTGCCACTGACCCAATTTGGCGGCTTGGATCACATATTCATTTTTCTCAAGACACAGAAGAAGACCATCAAACAATGTGGTTTATGTTGCTTTTACCAGCATTTCCATTCACCCACATTTCCAGGTAACCTATTCTCTCTCACATAGCCTTCAGGTTCGGCCATCCTGGTCCCATCTTCACACCAAGGACACCGTACAACTGAGCAATCCAGTAGGCCTTGCAGAGCTAAGCAAAAGTGTTCAGCAAAATGGTCGCCAAGCTTAAGCTTGGTCTCACCAATGTACAGAAGGCCACATTGAGAACACTGAATGCATTAGATGAGGTTTGAGGATTGTATGTGAACTTCTGACTCAAATAGAAGGACTGCTTGGGTCCCTGGATGGAAGCGGGTGAGTAGGTATAGATACAGGTGTTGTATCTCCTGCGGTTGCAGGAGAAAATACCTGGGGAAGGGATGAATTGGGTGGGCAGGGAGAAGTGAACAAAGAAGTTGTGGAGGAAGTTGGCTCTGCAGAAGACAAAGGGGTGGAGATGGGATGATGTGACTAGTGGTGGGATCACGTTGGAGGTGACGAAAATGTTGGAGTACAATGTGTTGGATGCGGAGACTGGTGGTAGGTATGTTATAATACCTACCTTTAGCAGCGCTGCTGTTCTGCCGCCCCCTGTGTGCATGACTTTGGCGCCTTTCAGAGAGGGGCGGGTTTAAAATGCCGTTTTTTCCTAGGCAGTCCAAATCGATCCATGTCGGGCGATTTCGTCGCTAAAGAGAAATTACTCCGACATTTCATTCATGAAGGTATTTTTAAACTACGCTAGATTATTTATTAACTAGAGTAGTTTAAAAATCATCTTCTAAAGCTCTGAACGCTGACAGCAGAACGGACCTAACGTAGGGGAGAAAATAAAGTGCACAGTATATTTTTACATTAAAACTTGGTTTTTAGGAAGGCTTTAATCACATTTTCATGTTGTGAAAAGGGGACCAAAAAAATGTATGAACCGGCTGTATTTTTCATGCCGACTTCACCCCAAACCGCAATGTTCCAATCCACTAAAACCCAGTCGCTAGTTGATTTAAATGGCCATTAATTTACAGGCAGTAAACACTAAATTCCTTCCATTTAGCCTATAAATTCATGAAAATGAGAAATAAAAAATCATGCTATATTGTGGATTTTATTGTGTGAATGTTATTTGGACAGTTAGGCAATTTAAAAAAGTTTATCTTTTCTTAAATGGATAGATGTTTAGATCTAGTAATTGAATTTTGTAATTAGCTACAATTAGATAACTAACTAATTGTATGCTTTAATTTCAGGTCATTCAAGTAAGATTGTTTCATATTTGTTTCAGAATGCTTCAATCTATAATAACTGAAAATTTCATTCAAGTTCTCTTAATTTTTAAGAAAGTTATGGGCTTTTGACTGTTCTAGATCACAGCTTTTGAGTTAAGTCAATGGAAAGGCAATGGGGAACAAGATGCTAATTTCCGCGTATGAAAATTGCCATAACTTTTTTAATACTGAAGATATGAAAGTGAATTAGGTGTCAAATTAAACTTATTTTTATGCTTTATCTGATGGGATAAATTGCAGACTTGATTTTTAAAATCTCAAAATTTTATAACATTACTACTGGTGGGATGAAAGGTGAGGACCAGGAGAACTCTATTCATGTTCCATCTGGGTGGAGGGGTGGAAAGAGCAGAACTACTGGATGCAGTGGGGATGTAGGTAAGGGATCCATCTGTGGCAGGAGGGGGGCAACCACGTTAAAGAAAGAGGCCCTCATCCTGGAATGGAAAGTTTCATCTTGTGTAGTTGAGGGATGGTGGTGTGGAGGGACTGGACATCCATGGTGAAGATAAGGCGAAGAGGGCCTAGAAATTGAATGTTATTAGAGCTGAAAAATGTGTGAGGTGACTTAGACATAGGTAGGAAGGGACTGGACAAAGGGGGATTGGGTAGAATCGAGGTATGTAGCAATGGGTTCAATGGGGTAGGGGCAAGGGCAAGGGCAGGCTGAGGCGATGGGTCTGCTGGGGCAGTCCTAATTGTGCGTTTTGCAGAGGAGATGACGGTGGGCAGTGCAGGGCTGGGCTCTTCCAGCATAGACCCAATCAATTCCCCTCTACTAGCACACTGCCAGGCGGAACTTGTCCTTACTCTCAATGACTTCTTGTTTGACTCCTCTCACTTCCTCCAAGTTAAATGTGTAGCCAAGGACATTTGCATAGGCCACATCTATCCCTGCCTTTTTGTCAGTTACGTCGAACTGTCTTTGTTTAGGGCATACATTGGCCCTAACCCCCAACTCTTTCTCAGCTACATCAATGATTGCATCGGGGTGGCCTCATGCACCTGTGCAGAACTCATGGATTTCATTAACTTCACCACTAACTTCTGCCCTGCCCTCAAATGCACCTGGACTATCTCTGAACCTCTCTCCCCTATCTTGCAACTACTGGTTTGGCCATTGGAAGCTGCAGGAAGCAGACCAAGATAATTTGCTTCCTCAGAGTGAAGTACTTCAAGTGCAATTTGGCTTAATGGTCCTTTGAAAGTGATGGGTTCACTGCAGGAATTTTCATGATGAAGGTCCATGTTGTTCCATTTCAGTCTGTTTAGGTACCATAATTAACTGCAGTGACTCTATGCTACATTTTATAATTTCCATTCACTGTTTAGTTCAGTTTAGAGATACATCGCGGAAACAGGCCCTTCGGCCCACTGTGTCCGCGCCGACCAGCAATTCTGCATATTAGCACTACCCTACACACACTAGGGACATTTTTACATTTACCAAGCCAATTTACGTACATCTTTGGAGTGTGGAGGAAACCGAGGATCTTAGAGAAAACCCACGCAGGTCAATGGGGAGAATGTACAAACTCCATATAGACAGCATCCGTAGTCGGGATCGGGCCCAGGTTTCCGGCGCTGCAAGCACTGTAAGGTAGCAACTCTACCATTGCGTACACCATGCTGCCTATTAAATAAACAATGTCCATTAGGGTTTACATTTTGCTCTGTCCAAATTATTCCAGCAGCTTGTCTGTTGGATCATTGAAACAACCGCACTATTAAGAGTATTCAGGTCCGAGAGAGGGTACAGACGAGCTTTATTTAAATATTCTCAAAGATCAGCTTGAGCTACAAAGCTACATTCAGTTACAAAGTTAGACTGGAGGATTTGGAGTTGTCAATGGAGCAAGGAAGGTTGAGAAGCGATATGATAGAGGTGTGTTATAGAGGTGTATATGATAGGTGGCTGGTGTAGATGGAGGAGTGGAATTGTTCCCGTTTAAGGTACAAGGGACACCCATTTAAAAAAGTTTGTCCCACATTGTCCGTGCCAACCAGCGATCAAACTAATTTTATCCGACACACAAAGGGCAACTTACAGAAGCAAATCAACCTATAAGCCTGCACATCTTTCGAATGTGGGAGGAAACCAGGAAACAGAGAAAACCTACTTGGTCACAGGGAGAATGTGCAAATTCTGTACAGACGGCTCCACTAGTTGGGATCAAACCCAGGTCTCTGAACTGTAAGGCAGTGGCCCTACCACTGTACTGCCCTTTGTTTGCGCATAAGATATGAGGTAAATGTATTTTCTTGAGTGTAGTCAGGATCCAGAGTTCATTGTCCTTTCAGGAAAGGGAAGTAGTGAGGGACTTGATAGACAATAACTTGTAAGACTAAAAGGAAAGAACAAATGAATGGGAATGATGGTGATGCTCTATTCAGAATCAACCTAAATTAATTGGGGGGAAAAGTCCTTAGTTTGTGCATTCATGCTTCTATTTCAGAATAGTCAGAAAGGACTTTCAAAAGGAATCAAAGTAGAAAGTACTATATTTTGTATAGTGAAAAAGTTTGATCTGAATGGTATCCAATCAAATCAGTGAATACGGTACATAAATACAATCAAACCAAATTCAAATACAACAGGTAGGGCAAAGGGAAATATGCAGAGTGCAGAATATAGGTCTCAGCATTGTAGCGCACTTGTTCCATAGACAAAGTTTAATGTCCGCAATGGGGTAGAGATGAATCAGACATTGCCCTAGTTTCGGAAAGGACCATTAAGAATCCTGATAAGAAAGGGGAAAAACTGTTCCTGAGTCTGCTGCGTGCTTTCCAGCTTCTAAATCATCTGTCTGAAGGGAGTGTGGGGAAAAGGAATTAATGATCTTTGATTATGTTGGCTGCTTATCTGAGACAGCATAAAGTGTAGATGGACTCAATGGGAATCAATGAATCAATGGTTGGGAATCTGGCTAGTGTGCTGGACATGGCTATATCTATACCAATCTGAAATTGCTTGTGGTCTCGAGCTGAGCTGTTCCCAAACCAAGTTGGGAGGCAACCCAACCGTAGGCTCTCTATGGTGCATCTGCAGATGTTTGTAAGAATCACTGGAGACATGCCGAATTTTGTCATTTTCTTGGGGATGTAAAGGTGTCAGTGTGTCGCCTTGGCTGTTGCTTCAATTGGAGTAGGGGCTAGAGTCTTTACAGGAAGCAGGGTGGGAAGAAGTGTCGTCTAGATAGCTGTGGGAGTCAGTGGGTTTATAAAGGATGTTGGTTGATAGTCTGTCTCCTGTGATGGAGATAATGAGATCTAGAAACAATAGGGAGATGTTGGAGATGGTCCAAGTGAATTTAAGTGCAGGATGGAAATGGCTTCCAAGTTCTCTGTCTATGCCGCATCTGTGCCCAAGATAAGATTTTCCATACCAGGTCATCGGAAATGTCCTCACTCTTTAGGGAACTTAAATAATTCTTAGGGAGATGTCCTCATTCTTTAGGGAAGGTGTTTCCTCCTTCCATTATAGATGAGGCTCTCACTGTCTCCTCGATATCCCGCAGTTCCGGAACATAGCAGGCATGAATACTGAACAGATCAGTGTGTCCATATACCATTCCATAAATATATACACACATGAATAATTAAACTGATAAAGTGTAAATAAACAGATTATTGACTATTAATGTTCAGAGTTTTGTCCGAGCCAAGTTTAATAGCCTGATGGCTGTGGGGAAGAAGCTGTTCCTGAACCTGGTCATTGCAGCCTTCAGGCTCTTGTACCTTCTACCTGAAGGTAGTGGGGAGATGGGTTTATGGCCCGGATGGTGTGGGTCCTTGATGATGCTGCCAGCCTTTTTGAGGCAGCGACTGTGATAGATCCCCTCGATGGACGGGAGGTCAGAGCCGATGATGGACTGGGCAGTGTTTACCACTTTTTCTAGTCTTTTCTGCTCCAGGGCGCTCAAGTTTCCGAACCAAGCCACGATGCAACCAGTCAGCATGCTCTCCACTGTGCACCTGTAGAACTTAGAGAGAGTCCTCCTTGACATACCGACTCTCCGTAATCTTCTCATCTCCATCCCTTTCAGTTTTCTGCAGAGACCGTTCCCTCCGCAACTCCATGGTCAACTCGTCCCTTCCCACCCAAACCAGGTACTTTCCCCTGAAACCACAGGAGATGCAACACCTGTGCCTGTACCTCCCCCCTCGACTCCATCCAAAGACCCCAACAGTCTTCAGGTGAGGCAGAGGTTCACTTGCATCTCCTCCAACCTCATCTACTGTATCCGCTGTCCATGTGTGGGCTCCTGTATATCAGCGAGATCAAGTGCAGGCTCCCTCAGTCCGCCTTAACCTACCTAATCTCACGGTTGCTCAACACTTTAACTCCCCCTCCCATTCCCTCAATGACCTTTCTATCCTGGGCCTCCATTGTCAGAGTGAGGCCCAGCGCAAATTGGAGGAACAACACCTCATATTTCACTTTGATAGCTTACACCTCAGCAGTATGAACATTGACCTCTAACTTCAAGTAGCTTTCCCTCGCTCTCCCCCTCCCGCTTCCCAATTCTCTGACCAGTCTTACTGTCTCTGATTAAATGTAATCTCTGTACCGCCCACTCCCCTGACATCAATCTGAAGAAGGGTCTTGACCCGAAACATCCCCTTCTCTCCTGAGATGCTGCCTGGCCTGCTGAGTTACTCCAGCATTTCAAGATTCAAGATTCAATTTAATTGTCACATCTTTGGATGAAGGTCCTGTTCACGGGCTGTATTGTTTTATGTTCTGTATTGTATGCTCCACACTGTATGACCATTATTGAATCTAGCATGACCTAACATTTTTCAAGAAGTTGATAACTGTCAAAAAGAAAATCTCTTAGCATCCAATTTTATTCTATGCATGCAACTAATCAGTTACCTCTTGAAATTCGCATGGACGCAGAAAGTAAAATGGTTTTAATGAGAAGTGCTGTATAAATGCAAGATGTTACCTCATTCTAAGTCTTATTTACTGAGGGTATGTCACCAGCAACCCTCTGCAACTTCTAAAGATGTTAAGTAGAAAGCATTTTGTCGGGATGCATCAAAGCACAGTTTGGGTAAATCTCTATCCTGGAACACGAGAAATTGCAGAGTTGTGGACGTAGCCCAAACCATCACACAAACCAACCTCCTTTCCATGGATTCCATTTACACTTCACACTGCCTCGGCAAGGCTGCCAGCATAATCAATGACCAGTCTCATCTCAGTCACTTCCTCTTCTCCTCTCTCGCATCAGTCAAGAGGCACAGAAGTTTGAAAATGTATACCTCCAGATTCAGGTTCAGTTTCCTCCCAGCTGTTATAAGCCAATTGAAATGTCCTCTCACCAACTAGAGAGCAAACCTGATGTCCCATCGACCTCATTGTAAATCTTTGATCTATCCTTAATCAGACTGGACTTTCATCTTGCACTAAATGTTATACCCTTTATCCTGTTTCTGTACTCTGCAGACAACTTATTTTTAATCAAATATAGTATTTTTGCTAACTGGATAGTAAGCAAACAAAAGCTTTTCACTGTATTTGTACATGTAACAATAATAAACTAAACTTAACTTTAATCTGGCAGCATGGTTGCACAGCGGTAGTGTTGCTGCCTTACAGCGCCAGAGGCCCGGGTTCGATCCTGGCTATGGGTACTGTTTGTACGGAGCTTGTATGTTTTCCCCGTGACCGTGTGGGTTTTCTCTGAGATCTTCGGTTTCCTCCCACACTCCAAAGATGTGCAGGTTTGTAGGTTAATTGGCTTGGTATAAGTGTAAATTGGCCCTGATGTGTGTAGGATAGTGTTAATGTGCGGAGATGACTGGTCGGTGTGGAGTCGGTAGGTCGAAGGGCCTGTTTCTGCGCTGTATCGCTAAACTAAACTGATTAAAAATCGCAATAATATTTCCCCAAATCTACATTTTTCTGCAATTACACCCTTTTAAACTAGGTGTCATGCTAACAGAAATTGTAGTTTTACTGAAGTTTAGTTTAGAGATAGAGAGTAGAAACAGGCACTTCAGCGCACTAAATCTGCGCCGACCAGCAATCACCTGTACACTAGTCTTATCCTGCACACTAAGGACAATTTAAGGAACCCAAATACCAACAAACCTGCACGTCTTTGAAATGTGAGAAGAATCCGAAGGACTCTAAGGAAACCGCACAGTCACAGGTAAAATGTAAACTCCATACAGACAGCACCCATGGTTAGGATCGAACCCGGGTCTCTGGCTCCGTAAAGTAGCAAATTTTCCTGCTGTGCCATTGTGCCGCACCGAGCTCAACAGTCTCTCTACAACACATTGGTATTCTACATGCAACCTAACCAACTAATTGTCATTATTCTCCTTTTTTTCATATTGTATTCGCCAAACAATACATCCATTATTTTAAAGCCTACTTAACATCATAATTACGAACCTCACAGTGACTTATAGATCGTGAGATTTAGATGATTCAATAGTGTTTGATACAATCATTGTATGTCATACTTATACTTCGCAAGATGCACCCTCAAACCTTTTGTTAATATTATGAGCTGGTTGCCCTTTAAATTATTTTTAAAATATCTCAGTTTCATTCAAATCTTTGTCATCTTCGGCCCAACTTGCCCATGCTGACCAACATGTATCTACACTAGTCCCACCTGCCTGAGTTTGGCCCCTATCCCTCTAAACCTATCCTATTCATTTACCTGTCCAAATGCTTCATATGTTGCAATAGTGCCTGCCTCCACTATCTTCTCTGGCTGTTTGTTCCATACATGCACCACCCATTGTGTTTAAAACATTTTTTGTTTTTTTTATTTGCCCCTCAAGTTCCTATTAAATCAATCCCGCCTCACTTTCAACCTATGTCCTCTGGTTCTTGATTCTCCTTCTCTGGGCATTTACCCGATCTATTCCTCCCATGATTTGTACATTTCTATAAGATCACCCCTCATCCTTCTACGCTCCAAAGGATAAAGTCCCAGCCTGCTCAACTTCTCCCTGTAGCTCGTAAATCTTCCCTGCACCCTTTCCAGCTTGACAACATTTTTCTTATAACGTTGACCAAAACTGAACACAATACTCTAAATGTGGCCTCACCAACATCTTATATAGCAGCAACATGATCTCTCAACTCCTATAATCAATACACTGACTGATGAAAGACAATGTGCTGAATAACTTTTAGACCACCCTATGTAACTGTGACGCTTCTTTCAAAATTCCTCTGCTCTACAACACCCCCCAGAGCCCCACTATTCACTGTGTAGATTTTGCCCATGTTAGACTTCCCAATGTGCGACAACTCACATTTCTGTACTAAATTCCATCACCCAATCTTCAGTCCACCTGCCCAACTGATCAAGATTCTGCTGCAATTTTTGACGACAATCTTCACTACCAACCATACCACCCACTTTTGTGTCATCTGCAAATTTGCTAATCATGCTGTGTACGTTCTCATTCAAATCATTGATATAGATGACAAACAGCAATGGGGCCAGCACTGATCCGTGAGGCACACCACAGGTCACACGACTCCAGTCCAACACACAACCTTCCACTATCATCCTCTGCTTCCTTCCATGAAGATAATCTCTATCCAGTCAGCTGTCTCTCCTTGGATCCCATGTGATCTAACCTTCCAGTGCAGCCTACCATGTGGAACCTTGTTGAATGCTTTGTTGAAATCCTTACACACAACAGCTAAATCTATGACCTCATCAACCTTTTTGGTCACATCCTTAAAAAAACTCGATCAGATTAGTGAGGCACGACCTCCCACATACAAAACAATGCTGACTATCCCAAATCAGCCCTTGTTCATCTAAATGCATGTTTATCTTATTCCTCAGAATACTCTCTAGTAACTTTCTGACCACAGATGTTAGGCTCACTGGCCTGTAGTTCTGAGGTTTGTTTCCCTGCATCCCTTCTTGAATGGAGGCACAGCATTTGCCACCCTCCAGTCTTCTGTCACCTTGCTTGTATTTAATGGCAACGTAAATCTGAGCCAGAATCTCTGTCATCTTCAAAGTTACTGGCAATTCTGTAAATACCTTTGTTCCTATCATTAGTAACAATGACCCCTTCAGGATGTATTAGTAATGTCTTACAAATTGCTCATATAAGCTTTAGAAATTTAAGTACACCATGTCAACTGTGGTATGGTCTTCCTTAAAATAATTCAACTCATTGGTGATGCATCTTCTTTTAATGTCTCCAATTTTTATTTGAAAAGATCTCAATTTAAACATTGTACAGAGCACCTTCATAATTAAAGAGTTAATATCCAGCACGAAGCTGGTGAGTATAAATTGCATCTCTCACTTCTTGTGAATATTGTTGGACCAGTTTCCCTTGAATCGATCAAAACATTTCTGCTTAAAGATTATGAAGCGATGTGGAAGATATTAGAAATACGCATAATACTAGAAAGGGATTCAGATATTTACACAATTATGATCTCTTCGGGGGCAGAGGTGACCTGCGCAAGAGGAATAGGTTGCAACTGTATTGGAGGAAGACCAATTTCCTGCAGGGAGTTTACCTAATTAAAATTGATGAATCAATAACTTAAGGGCCTGTCCCAATGGGGCAACCTAATCTGAGAGTTCTGGCGAGTTTGCCCTTGACTCATACTCGCAGCATGGTCGACACGAGGTCGTAGGAGGTCTTCGTAACTCTCCTTCATGCTCGATAGTGGTATCCGCGTACTCGAGGCCTCAGCTAGGTTGCGGTGTTTTTTTCAATAAGTTAAAAAATGCCCACAAGTAAAAAAAGGTCGCCATGGAAAAAAATCGATACTTTTTTTACTCGTAGGTTTAGTCGTAGTAGGTCGGCATGTTAGTCATAGGTAATCGAGGGTACTCAAACGTCGTCGAAGGTAGTCGTAGATAGTCTTCATCATAGTCGAAGGAGGTAGAAAGAGGTCATCTTCACTCTCCACTATTCGGTGTCCAATTTTCGAGATTGAGGGAGGTCTTCTACATAGTCAAAGACTTTTTTTTAACTCTTCTAAACTCACCATTTAGGTCGTCCAAGTGGGACAGCCACTTCAAGCTCACTAGTACTATTTGGGAGAGCATAAATTAGAGGTGTGGGAACCCGATTAGTTGGTCAGAAATTGGAACGAGTCATAGGAAGGTGCATGTAAATGCTGTACGGAGTTTACGTTCTTCCTGTGACCGTGTGGGTTTCGTCCGAGTTTCCTCCCACATTCCAAAGGACCAGTAAGTCTCAAAGGAAGGTTAACCAGGGAGAAGTGAAGGAATATGGAGACGTTGATGGTTTGAAGTGTGTTTATTTCAATGCAAGTAGTATTGTGGAGGAATAACAATAAGTGTGGATTGGTACTTGGGACTGTGATGTTATGACCATTGAGGAATTGTGGTTGTGACATGACCGGCAGCTCAATGTTCTGCGATTTCAATATTTCAGAGGTGATTGCGAGGCAGGCAATAGAGTGGAAGAATTGCACTACCAATCAGGGAGGCTGACATGGCGGCACACAGAGAATATACTGGAGGGTTCATACTCTGAGTCGTTATGGGTAGAGCTTACAAATAAGAAATGTGCAAGGACTCAGATGGGATGGCACTACAGACTCCCCAATAGCAAGTTGAACTGTATGTAATCTATCTACATTGATATGTAGATAGATTACTGAAAAATGCCAAAGCAACAGGTATGCTTCAGTGGATGAATATCTTCCCCAATGTTGACTGGGACTGTACCAAGCAATATTTGCGAAGCGTATTCAAGAGAATTATTTCTTGAAATAATATGTAAATAATCCTATAGGAGAAGCAAATGTACTGGACCTTGAGTTGAGAAATGAGCAGGACTAGGTGACTGGTGTTTCAGTGGAAGATAGTTTTGGGGATAATGATCAGAACTTCAAGTTTTAAGATTGTTTTGAATATGGAGAATTGTGGAGTTTGCGGGAAAGTACTAAATTGGATGAAGGTAAACTATAATGTTTATTGCCAGGAGCTCTGGAGGATACACTGGAGGAAATTGTTAATGGGCAAGTTCACATCTGACGTGGGAGTTGTTTAAAGGCCATTTCAAACCATCATATTTTTTATATATATATATATATATATATATATATATATATATATTGCAAGGAATAGCCTGGGAACTGGGAACCTCCAGTTTAAATTTCATTTGGAATATTTTGGAGGACCAAGAACTTAGAACTTGCGGCCAGTGAGTCTTCAATCTGTGGTCAGAACGTTACTAGAGAGTATTCTGAGGGATAAACTATACATACGTTAGATAGACAAGAGCTGATTCAGGATAGTCAACTGATTTGTACGTGGAAGATTGTGTCTTATGAATCTGTGTCTTGTGTCTTATGAATCTGAGTCTTTTTGAGGATGTGACCAAAAGATGTGATGAGGGCAGACAATGCAAATCTGGACTTACCTTGTCTGAACATCTGGACGCCGACTGCAGAGGGTTGAGGTCCGGACCACGGGGGAAAATGGAGGAGGACTGGCCAAATTTTGTGCCTTACACCACAGTGATGAATGCTGTAGTGGATGTTTGTGTTAAATGTTTATTGTGTATTGTGTGTTCTTTTTTTTATTGTACCGCTGCTGGCAAATTCATTTCACTGGCACTTTATGTGCAAGTGGCCAATTTGACTTGACTGTATATATGTTTTCAGCAAAGCATTTGACTGGATGGCAGCTAATGTTGTTATTTTAATGAAGAGGGAAGTATAGTATTTTATAATGTTAATTTTGGAAAATGACAGCCAGGAGATTTTCTTTGCTGGATGTAAATATTTTATAGGCGGAGCTTACGAAGTGGCTTGCTCTGTCCCGAATAACCATCCCTCAATCCAGATTCCATGACAATGTACTACGTATGTTATGCAAGGCCCTGCCAGTGCACATCACCATGGGGATAGAGCGAAAGTTCATGTGCACGGTGACAACAATGAGTTAAGAGAAGGTGAATGTGTGGAAACAAATAATGAGAGTGAAACACTCGGTGATAGGTTGTAAGATTGTTAATAGTGGAGGGAGCTGATGTTGAGGCTGCTTGTCTCAAAAAATTAGCTAAAAGCCAACAAAATACCTGTGGTCTGTGGGGAATTGTCACTGTTGAAACGGCTGAATAGAATTTATTTGCATCCTAATTTGTAGACATTTATCAACTCATAGCAAGTGGCCAAATGCAAATGTTGGTGCTTTTCCAAACACTACTCTCTGGTCTTGAAAGCCAAACTCCACATTCTAGTTTATCACTGGGCAGTTCACTACCAAACAAGTTTATTTTTTGTAAACTGGGGAGGGGAATTCAAAATGTAATGCAGCTTCAACGAACCTGTTCTGGATTTGTACTAGAGCGCAATGAGGTTGTTCACCAATGGTGGCTTTGATGCTTTGCCACCGGCAAGCCCAGTGCAAAGTTCTTATTTTGCTTGAGCCATTGCTGTCCCATGAACTAGAGCAGAGCATGGAGAGCAGTTAAGCCTCAGGCGACATCTCCTGAGCCCACTCCCAGAATATCCTTGAACATTGAAACATAAGCAATTGGAGCCACAGCATACTATTGGAGCCATGGAGAAATAGAACAGGGGGTACGTAGACCCACTGAATCCACAACATTCAAATACCCCTTTAACTACGACATAATTCTCAGTTTATATTGTCCCCATATTCTCTCAATGTCCCTGCAATTTAATCACTCACTTGCATATGAGGAACAATTTACAATGGTGAATTATAATATTAACCCTCATGCCTTTGGGATGCAGGAAGAAACCAAGAAGACATTTGTAGGGATGCAGAGACTAAGCACTTGGCCCACTCTCATTCTTCTAATGCTAGTCCATAGAAGTCAAGTCTGGCCTGCGGAGTACCATATTAGCCATAGCCTGTTGTCTTAAGAGGAACAGTTTATTCCTTCTCTTTAGCAGAATTGATATAAATGGCAAAAGAATCAATACTAACCCAAAAACAAATATTTAATGTATAGCTATTGATTAGCATCAGGAATACACAACCAGGGGTAATAGAGGAGGCAGAATTAATTGCTGGATAAGTGAAAAGAAAAATGCAGGATATTGGGAGAGGGTGGAAGAGTGCGATAAATTGGATTGGCCATTGAGCCAGTGCAGACTTGTTGGGCCAACTGTCTGTCTCCAGTGCAGGGACAATTATTTGACTTCCACATTACACTGGAGGGGATCCAGAAATCATGGATAAGCTGACCTGCGAGAAGCTAATCACCAATAACTCAATGTGACCACTTTTAAATTTACAATTTTAAAATGGCAAATGCCATTATTAATTAATCTATTGCATATTCTGAAGAGTTGACCAATTTCTTAGCTTATATTTTACGCTCTGTTTTGTTGCAATGTGCAATGAATAATAGACCCTTCTCAAGCCAATATAAGATAGAATATGATTTATTTCCCTTTGTTTTTCAATATTGTACAGCTGCAATAGTTTGAATTTAAAAAGTGTGAAGAACCAAATGTAATGGACAAAGTTAGCATAGTTTTTGTTATTAGGTAAAGCATCGTAACAATCAAAATGTATTCACCAGGTGAGGGGTGGTTTGATAAACAGAATTAAAAGGCAGGAGGTGTGAAACAAAAGGATTGACTTGTGATGTGTGCAGGTAGAGAAAGGACTGTAGGTGGATAGGGAGGGGAAAGATAAGTGCGTTCAGGTTGGGCATACTGGGGGGAGGGGGAGATTGGTTAGTTGCCTAAAATTGTTGAATTCAATGTCCATACCGTGAGGTTGCAAGCTGCCCAAGCGGAATACAAAGTACTGCTTCTCCACTTTGCGTGTAGCTTCATCCTAGCAATAGAGGCAGCCCAGGGCAGAGAAGTCGGGATGGGAATGGGAGGATGAATAAAAATGTTTAGCAATTGGGAGATTGGCTGACCAAATACAAGTATTTGGCAAAATGGTCGCCAAGTCTATGCTTGGTCTTGCCGATGTACAGGAGGCCAAATACGGGAACACTGGATGTAGTATATGAGGTGAGAAAAGCTGCACATGTCTTATACATGACTGTGAAAAATGAACCAACATAAGCGGCATTGAAATAACACAACAAGAAAACAAGTCTATGGTAGTGTAAGAAGTGTTGCTTGGACAGGATTACGGTGAGCAATTGGGAAGAACCTGATGATTGTAGGAACGTAGCTGTTCCTGAATTTAGTTGCTTGAGATTTAGACTTCTGTTCATCCCGCCCAAAGGTAACAGTGAGAAGAGGGCATGGGCTGGATTGTGGGAATCCTGGATGGTAGATACTTTGATGAGGAGGGTAGTGACTGTGATGGAGTAGGGGGAGTCCACCAGTTTCTGCAGCCTCTTGCATTCCCGAGCATTGAAATTGCCACACAGATCATGATGCAGCCATTCTTTATGCCAGAACAATCTCCTCACTATCCCTCCTCCTCAAAACCCTCTGGACATACAACAGATTGGAGCGGCCTGCCTCCAGATCTGCTCTTTGTCAAATTTGCCAAGTTATTTTCAATGCCTCCGAAGTGCATTAACATTTAGATAAACATCAACATTATTAAAAATGAGAGAATAAATTAAAAGCTGATATAAAGTTAATTTTTAAGGATATCACAAACACAACCAAACTGGATTTTTTTTGCAGCGAGTCATTTAGATTCAATTGAATAGGCTTAAGGATCCTGCACTAAATCAAACCCAACACAAAATCTCAGATAGACACAAAAATCTGGAATAACTCAGCGGGACAGGCAGCATCTCTGGAGAGAAGGAATGGGTGATGTTTTGGGTCGAGACCATTCTTCAGATTGAAAGTCACAGGAAAGGGAAACGAGTAATAGACAATGATGTACAGAGATATAGAACAATGGATGAAAGATATGCAAAAAAGTAACAATGATGAAGGAAACAGGCTATTGATAGCTCAAAGCAGGTTCGCAGTACAAATGCGAAGGAATTGCAGCAAACTTCAGTTCTACCAATGGTCTCACTCTGAAGTTGAGTGGGTAATTGTATTTCGTTTTGTTCCGTGGTGGTGCCGCAGAAAGCAATGAATTTTAATTTCCTACTTTATCTTCTCCCTCTTTATAAATTGTTTTCAGTCATCTTTGGGAATGAGTGTAGAAATAATTGTACATGCGACTTGGGGAATTATTTCCAAGGCCTCCAGTTGCACATCTGTCTTAAAACCTCAAACACATTCTTATTAAGATTCCTTGCAATGATTTATTGAGATTATCTTCATGTACGGCGACAAGAGTCTTAAGAAACTAAAGATATTTTAAACTGAACTATTTAAATATAAAAAATGCCATTTAAAGTGATAATTTTCCCTCCAGTATATTTCATGATGCATTAATATCTGTACTCCTTCGCTCTCTCCCTCTCCCCTCTCCCCTCTCCCCTCTCTCCCTCCCCCCTCTCCCCCTCTCCCCCTCTCCCCCTCTCCCCCTCTCCCCCTCTCCCCCTCTCCCCCTCTCCCCCTCTCCCCCTCTCCCCCTCTCCCCCTCTCCCCCTCTCCCCCTCTCCCCCTCTCCCCCTCTCCCCCTCTCCCCCTCTCCCCCTCTCCCCCTCTCCCCCTCTCCCCCTCTCCCCCTCTCCCCCTCTCCCCCTCTCCCCCTCTCCCCCTCTCCCCCTCTCCCCCTCTCCCCCTCTCCCCCTCTCCCCCTCTCCCCCTCTCCCCCTCTCCCCCTCTCCCCCTCTCCCCCTCTCCCCCTCTCCCCCTCTCCCCCTCTCCCCCTCTCCCCCTCTCCCCCTCTCCCCCTCTCCCCCTCTCCCCCTCTCCCCCTCTCCCCCTCTCCCCCTCTCCCCCTCTCCCCCTCTCCCCCTCTCCCCCTCTCCCCCTCTCCCCCTCTCCCCCTCTCCCCCTCTCCCCCTCTCCCCCTCTCCCCCTCTCCCCCTCTCCCCCTCTCCCCCTCTCCCCCTCTCCCCCTCTCCCCCTCTCCCCCTCTCCCCCTGCATGTAAACAGAACTTCCATAGTTCTGTTTGCAGTAGCCACAATGTATTGAACTAAGATTCAATAAAACTCTAGGTTAAACAAATGTATTATCCCTTCATTTCATTGTTGGAGATTGAAGCAAGATTTAATTACATTTTAAAACTGTAATTAAACAGATTATCATCAGTGACAAGAAATGTTTTTTTGTGTTAATTTCTTTCAAATATTTGGTTTATTTATTGTTGAACCATCCATTCATTAGACATCATTAAGGGCCTGTCCCACCAGCATGCAATTCCATGCGGTGAGCGCGACCAAACCGGCAGCGGGGGCCGCGCGGAGGTCAGGTGATCCCCGTACAGGGCCCGTCCCACCAGCATGCACCTGCATGCGGCAAGCACGACCAAACCGGCAGCAAGGGCCGCGCGGAGGTCGGGTGAGTGGCGCAACGCGGCTCAAAGTGAGGTGAACTTGGAGCGAAGTCTTAAAGGTAAGTTCGCCAGGACAGAGAGGGGCACAGAGGCACACACAGAGAGGGCCACGGAGCCACACACACAGACGGTCACGGAGGCACCTACAGATAGGTTCACGGAGGCACGACGTCGAGGCGGTGCGTAATGCGTCGAAGCGACAGCGAGCCAACAAGCCGTTGCCGTGCGGAATTTTTGAACATGGTCAGTTTTTTGGAGCCCCGCGCGATGTCGGGAAGAACTCCGCACAATTCCGCACGGCTCCGGCAATCAAAGTGGGACCGGCCCCGCGACGCCGGGCTGCTCAAGCGACCACGTTAGGTCGCGCTCATTGCATGGAGTTGCATGCTGGTGGGACAGGCCCTTTAGACAATTATAAACTTCGGAAGCCATTACTGTTATAATGTTTCTACATAGGCGGCACAGTGGCGCAGCTGCCTCGCAATGCCAGAGACCCCGGTTCCTGACCTCAGGTGCTGTCTGTGTTGAATTTGCACGTTAACCATGTGACCATGTAGGTTTTGTCTGGATGCTCCGGTTTCTTCCCACATCCCAAATATATGGGTTTGTAAGTTAATTGGCCTCTGTGGGATAACATAGAACCAGTGTGAATGGATGATCGATGGTCAGTGTGGACTCGGTGGGCAGAAGGGCCTGTCGCGTGCTGTATCTCTAAACTAAAGCTGAGCATAATCAGCATCTTAAATCAAAGGAAATTCATTGAATGCTACGATGTGCCTGAGAGATTCCAGTAAGGCCAATCATTTCGAGGAGTGCAAGTATATTGTATTGTTTTGAAGTCTTTTGTGAAATGTTACTCCTTGCAGAAAATAAAAAGATGAGTTTTCACACATTAGGGGAGGGAGTTATTTCTTTTAACTTGAAAGATAAACATCAAAATAATTGTGACTTCAGGGACCGATGCAAGCTGCTCCCATTAATCATGTCATTTGGATAAATGCCATCTGTTTTGTTAAAACTTTGCCAATCCGAAACAATGTTAAATTCACTTGTATTTCAGACACATCTACAAGGTGTAGATTGAACCCACTTCTGTGTTCGTGAGCAGATCCTATCATTGTACAAGACATGCTCTATCTCGAGGCATGGATTGTACCTGCAATGAGGTATGCAGGAAACAGCATTAGCAGGCAGTATTTATGCACGAGTATTTATCTGAGAAAATAAAATAGCATACGTTAACTCTTTGGCGATATTAAATGTGAACCTTGCACGTTATCTGCTTGTAATGTGTTTTATGCCCATTTTGAGCTAAATAAATTATTTGGATAGCACCACTAATTTTCTGCCATAAGGTTAATGGACAATGAATGTACAGATAGAAAATAAAATAGTATAGCAGACACATGCCTTTCGACTCACAAAGTCTGGACTGAACTTGATGCCAAGTTAAACTCCTCGGCCTGCGTGTGACCCATGTTCCTCTATTCCCACATGCCTATACAGTAACCTCTTAAATGCTTCTATCATATGTGCTTCCACCAACTCCCCAGGCAGTGCATTCCAGTCGCTCACCGTTCTCTCTGTCTATGGGGAATAAAACCTGCCCTGCACTTCTCCTGTAAACTTGTACACTCTCGTCTTAAAGCCGTCCAATCTCTGACATTTCCACTCTGGGGGAAAACGTTCTATCATCTTAAAAATACCAGGGAATATTTTGTGAAATAAAGAGCAGGATGGCATAACTGGACCAACAAATCTTGGACACATAAATGTTCAGTTTAGTTTATTATTGGCACATGTACCCAAGTACAATAAAAACGTTTTTTTGTTTTGTGCTATCCAATCAATGAGAAAACCATACATGATTAAAATCGAGCCGTCCACAGTGTACAGATAAAGGGAATATCCACTCGCATGTTGAGTACCGGCTCCCCACAGGGTGTGCTAAGCCCCCTCCTATACTGTCTCTCCACCCACGTCTGTAGTCTGGCCAACAACAGCAACCGAATCGTCAAGTTTGCTGACGACACTACAGTAGTCAGACTCACCTGAAGGGGAGGCGAGGCAGCCTACAGAGAGGAAGTCCTGAAGTTGACAGCCTGGTGCTCAGAAAAAAACCTGGCTCTAAATACCAAGAAAACCAAAGAGCTCATTGTCAAAAGAGCTCATTGTCAACTTCAGGAGGCACAGCACCGACTTAGCCCCCTTATACATCAACGGCTAGTGTGTGGAGAGGGTCCACACCTTCCGGTTTCTCGGCGTCCTCATCTCCGCTGACATCTCCTGGACAGACAACATCACAGCGGTCATCAAGAAGGCTCAGCAGTGGCTGCACTTCCTGAGGGTCCTCAGGAAGCACAACCTGGACTCCAACCTGCTGCTGACCTTCTACCGCTCGTCCATTGAGAGCCTGTTGACATACTGCATTACAGCATGGTACAGCAGCTGCACCATGGCAGACAGGGAGAGGCTTCAGAGGGTAGTTAGGGCAGCACAGAAGATCATCGTCTGCCCTCTCCCCTCTCTGATGGACATTTACACCTCCCGCTGCCTCAGCAGGGCGAAGAACATTATCAAGGACAGCTCCCATCCTGCATTTGGCCTGTTCAACCTGCTGCCCTCAGGGAGGCGCTATAGGTGCATCAGCACAAGGGCAAATAGACTCAAGAACCATTATCTCCCTGAACTCACACATGCACTGACTTCACAGCCTAACCCCCGACTTTATCTATCCACCTACTGTAAGTGGTACTGTAACTGTAATTTCCAATATGCGCAATAACCCATACTGGATATAGGAATCCTAATTATTCATTCTATTTATCCATTGTCTTTTTATAGATATGTATATAGCGCCGCAGAAACTGTGCACCTTATCCCCCCCCCCCCCCCCTTTTGTTTTGCACTGAGTAGGAGCAGCTTTTAATCTCATTGTACATGTGTATAGTGACAATAAAAGGCATTCCGATTCTGATTTACTTTAGTGGTCTATGATTGAGCTGCTCCCAAACCATGATGTTATGTTCTACAGATGCACGTGTTATACAGTGCATCTGTAGAAGTTAGTGACAGTTGTTGGGGATATGCCAAACTTCCAAATTGGCTGTCATGAGTGTATAATGAGTATGAGTATAGAATGGGCTGATAACCCATCCTCGAGGGGCACTTGTGTTGTGATTATCGTAGAGGATGATTTATCGCCTATCCTCACTGATTGGAGTTTGTTAGTCAGGAAGTTGAGGATGCAGTTGTTGAGATGAGTGCTGACTCCAAAGTTCCATGAATTTGGAGATGATCTTGAATGGGATAATGGTATTGAAAGCAAAGCTTTCATTTGAGAAAACAAAGGAGATTATCGTCGACTCAGGAAAACCCAGCACAGTCCCACACCACTTCACATCAATGACAGCGATGTGGAGGTGGTCAGTAGCACAAAGTTCCTGGGGGTGCAGATCACTAACAGTCTGACCTGGTCGACTAACATCTCATCAACTGTTAAGAGAGCGCAGCAGCGGTTGCACTTTCTGCGCCGGATGAGAAGAGCTCATCTCCACCATCCCATCCTCACTACTTTCTACAGGGGCACCATAGAGAGTATTCTGACCAGCTGTATCTCTGTCTGGTTTGGGGACTGTAGAGCCTCCGACTGGAAGTCCTGTGCAGAGAGTGGTGAGGACAGCGGAAAAAAATCATCGGGACCTATCTCCCCTCAATCGGGATATTGCGACCAAACGTTGCGTGTCTAAGGCCAGCAGTATCATAAAGGACCCCACACATCTCCATCACGGACTGTTCACTCTGCTGCCCTCGGGAAAAAGATACCGCAGCATGAGGAGCAGAACATCAAGGTTCCGCAACAGCTTCTTCCCACGAGCCATCAGACTCCTGAATGCCATGTAAATGGGCTGCCACTATTGTCTATTTATCCTTTTCATACATACCTATCCTTCGGTTAATTTATTGTGTTGCACAGGGAGCCAAATGCAACGTAATTTCGTTTGGAACTGCATATATCATGTATTTCTAAATGACAATAAAGTTTGTTTGACTTTTGACTTTTGACTTTGAGCTGTAGTTTATGAATAGGAGTTTGACGTAGGTGTCTTTCTTATCCAGATGTTCCAAGGATGAGTGTAGGGTCAAAGAGATGGCATCAGCTATGGGGCCTGTTGTGGCAGTAGGTGAATTGCATTGGATCAAGTTTGGTTGGGAGACTGGATTTAATGTGTGACACGAAGTCATTAAGGTAGTCATGAAGGAATGAGATCTTCCTTCTCTTTGGCACTGGATAATAGTGGTCTTGAAGGTGGTGGGTACCTTAAAATGGATTATGGAGAGATTATACATGTCAGAGAAACAGCCCAACGATTGGAGTGGACATTTGTGGAAGGCCTTGTTACAAATCCTCTCCTGGCCTTGGATATACATCAATCTCTGCCACAAAATGGGAAATAATATTACTATGCTGCATCATCCTTTGTTTCTACAACTTTACATGGTGGAATTAAGATCTATTTTTGATGGAAATTTTCTTCTCTCATTACCATTATTTTTTCAACACTGGAACTGAGAAACTAAAGAATGTTTCGAGGAGATATTTGATAGTTAAATCAAAAATGAGACAATCAATTAGCATTTATTGGGGAAAAAATGGCCCTGTGAAGAACACATGCGCTTGGTCAAAATATTGCATCATAGTTAACAATTGTTATTTTCCTGAAGCTGCACATTTGTAAATTAATTGCCCATGAAGCTCTGCATACAAGGTAATAAGAAGAGAGCTGCATGATCACCTTTTTAATCTTTTAATTAGTAAAATGATCAACAAACTCTTTGCTCAGAAAATAGACAGTTATAAGTATAAATGTAAGAAGGAACTGCAGATACTGGTTTACACCAAAGATCGACACAAACTGCTGGAGTAACTCTATGGGTCAGGCAGCATCTCTGGAGAAAAGGAATAGGTGAAGTTTCGGGTCGAGACCCTTCATTAGACTGTTTTAAAAGATCTAAAGAGGGTAGAAGGCCGTCCGGATGAGTCCTAGAGGAGGGTGGGAGAGGGGAAAAGGGGTCATCAACTGGGTGATGGGGACTCTTTCCATAGAAAAAGGCACAGAGGCGGAGCAACAGAAGAAAAGCTCTATGCCATGGCAGAACCGGTTGAGGTGGGGGGGAGGAGGGGAACTAAGGTGTTGAGCACAGACCATTCTGTATCATAAAGGGGAATGTCAGGGGGGATGGTGAAGACATGATAATGGTTGGGGTCAGAAGGGGGGCAGGGGAGTGGACTCTGAGGTTTAGGTGAGGTGTGGTGGGGTTCGGAGAGGAGGGTACATAGATTTGAAGGGAAAAGGGAAAGATTTAATAGGAATCTGAGGGGTAACTTTTTCATACAAAGGGTGGTGGGTGTATGCAATGGCCTGCCCAATGAGGTATTTGAGGCAGGGACTATTGCAACGTTTAAGAAACAATTAGACAGGTATGTGGATAGACCAGGTTTGGATGGGCCAAATGCAGGGAAATTGGACTACTGTAGATGAGACATGTTGGTCGGTGTGACAAAGTTGGACTGAAGGGCCTGTCACCACACTGTTTGACTTTATGAGTCGCTGGTGGAGGCCCGCGAAGGATTGGAGTTAAGTAAGGGTTGGCGGAATCTGCATTGGTGGCCCTGGTCAGCGGATGACCAAGGAGGCGGTGAGGTGGCAGCATTGTCGCTAGTCCAGCGGAGGCAGGTCTGATGAAAAGTGACCTGCAAAGTTACTACAGGATTTTGTGTTTTTCTTCAGTTATAAATATAATTGGCCAAAATTAGCAAATTGTTGCTAGATATAAAAATGATATGTTTACCATTTTTCTTTTTTTCTTTCTTGCTTTCTCTTTGCCTTATCCTAATCACATTTTTATTTTGCTCTGACACAATTCCTCATATGTCCATTTTTCAGATACAGTCGATGGACTTTTAATTTTATAGTTATCAATTTGTTGTTTCATCAAATCATTAAAAACTTAACATGTACAATCAAGCCCAACGAGTATGGCAATTTACTTGAGCAAATTCTTAAGAATTGATCCAGAAATTGTTTTAGCAAAAACCAGAATGGGAATCACGTAGGAGTATTTAATGCACAGCTCGTGTACTTCCGGACTTTTGTGCTAGATTATCCACAGACATGAACTGAATGTGTATCAGGGCTGTTTGGCATGCACAGAAGCATCAAACACCATGCAAATCCAACTTAAATATCAGATGAGACATAACAAAGAGAAGCTGGCCTTGCTTGAATCATTGAGGACTGCATCAAACTAACTCACCTCAGTAACCTTGTTAATCTTCTTGCAGGAAGCTGGTTCTTCAAGCGTTTTGATTTGTGAGAACTCCCACCAAATACCACTGCCTGTGTTTTTGGTTAGTGCATCACAACTCATTCCCAATCTTCTACCAACATAATTTATTTTCTCCCTTAATGCCCCTGTATCATTTTCTCACTCCTCAACCCCGTGGTAGCATTCTATTGGAGGCTATTTGTAAAACTGACACAGACCTTCTACAAGGCATCACTTTATCAGATGCCTGCAATTTCTCGGTAAATACTTTAATTGTGGTGCCTTACCGTAATTCAGTTGAGAAGATTTAGACATGATCTTGCTTCAAAATTTAATTTTAATTGAAGGTTTCATCTTTCAGCTGCAAGCTCCCATTTTCCACCACAATGTTTGCATTATGTGCAGGAAGGAACTGCAGATGCTGGTTTACACCCCCGTCTGAAGAAGGGTCTCGACCCAAAACATTACCTATTCCTTTTTTCCAGAGATGCTGCCTGACCCGCTGAGTTACTGAGTATCTGCAATGTTTGCATTGTGTGCCTGGGGGAGCTTTTTAAACCAGACCTAATTAAGTTGTGCCTGCCCAATTCTGTAAACCACCAAGTTGGAGCTTGAATAAACTTCACACTGCTCGACATTGTCAGTATCTCCAGCAAAAGCACAGTCTGCAAAATAATGCAATGGCAGGGTGACATGATTTACTTCAGTGCATATCTTCTGCTCAGTGTACATTGACTCTGATAAACTTTAGCCAAGTTGCATTGACTATAACATTAAAAAAAAAACAATTTACTTCAGCAGCACGGTGGCATCTGTAACATTGTGTGGAGAACGTGTGCAAACACCTCAGGTCTAGGACACTGCTGATTATCAGTAAGTTGGTACATTTACTGCTCTGCCTTTCTGGAGTTTATTTCCACCATCCAAGGACTGGAACAATCTTTAAATGTTAAAGTAAGCAGGTCCCCAACTTGCCGAGTGTTTGAGACCCATCAGCTACCCTCATCTGATGTTGACAGTTTGTTAAAGCCATTGCCTGTTTAAGGCTGTTGTCACGTGCAGACAGCTTCTTGGAGCTGTGGGTGAGAGCTTGCCGTAGTGGGGAGTAATAGTAGACAAGCACCCTAATAGGAGCGCTCAAGCCTCTCCCACAAACAAGACAACACACTCAGACACACTCAGGCTCTCCAACCAACCTTGTTGAATTTGATGGTCAACCATGGTTTCAGGATTGGTGGCTCAATGGCTAAATGAAGCTAAGTGATGAGTATTTTTGTTTTATACAATGAGTGGGGAGGATCTTGAATACACAGCCAACTATAGTAATGGAGGCAGACTCAGGTATAACCCTACCTGGACACTCCATACACCCCAATGGGGACAACATATCTCCATCTATTTTGTCTCTATCCTTCAGCATTGTGCAATCATGATTATATCTCTTTGCAACCTTCTCTGTTCCAAGGGAAATGACTACAGATTTACTAAATTAGCTAATAATTTAATTTCCTCATTGCTGGTTTCATTTTGGTAACTCTCTTTCCTAATGTGAGGTACACGGAACCAGACAATATTCTAGTTGTGGACGGCCTAGTATTTCCTTGCACCTACCTATAAGCCATGCCTTTATAAAACCCAGGATCCTGTTGTTTTTATGGTAAGAAATTCTCAAACTATGCTGCCAGATTGAATATCCTAGAGATCTCTGTTTTCATGCCCCCTTTTAAAATTGTATCTGCTGCATCTCATTAATAATAAGGAACACAGAGCAGCCTAGGAATATGCCCTTCAGCCCACAAAGACCACGCCAAACATGCTGCAGTCTCTGCCTGCTTGTGAAGCATCTGCAATGCGTCCCTGTTATATTTGTTTTCAAAGTGTATTAATTTGCATTTCTCAGCATTAAACTTCATCTATGATATACCTACTCATCCTTCCAGTATGAATATAGGATGAGCAGATATATATTGTGGATGAAGTTTAATGCTGAGAAATTAAACTTTCAAGCCTATTGCTATCCTTTGCAAATGTCGCTGCACTTCAAATTTTATGTTTCTACATATTGGGAAATTGTGCCTTGCACACTCAAACTGAAATTATTTCACCTGTGTTAAGAAAAGCTGCAGTCGCTCAATTCCCTGGGGAACTCCATTGACAGTTTTGTTGCAGTCTGGTAAAGCAGCTTTAACCATAAGACCATAATTCCTGTTATTTCCCATGTTCTAACCATGCTTCTATAGGCACTTTTTATTTCCTTTATATTTTTTTTATTTGCTCAATCCAGATAATGTTTATCATGTGGTACCGTATCAGATTCCTCTTGGAAGCCATGTGTAGAGAACATTAACCACTGTGTCTTCATTGTCCCTTTGTAACTTAAGAACATGGAACATTGCAGCATGAAATTGGCCCTTTAATTCATGATGTTTATGCCCACCATAATGTCAATACAAAATGTACATCTGCCTGCACATGGTATGTATCAATCCATGCAATTCTTATTGGGTAAGTCCATACATGACATGTGGAAGTAATTTAAAGGCCACTTGATCAAAGGTCAGAACCAGCATGTTACAGTAAGGAGGAGGGATAAGGATGGCAAAGTAAGAAAACCTTGGATGACCAGAGGTTATACATTTGGTCAAAAAGTAAAACGGAAGTGCATACACTGTTTTAAGATGATAGAATCAGACAGGGCCTTTGAAGAATATAAAGAAAGGAGGAAAGAATGCAATTGGATGATATGACGGTAAGAAGGGGTCCAGGAATTGGCTTTATTGAGTTGGATTAAAGAAAACCCACAGTTTTTTATAATTACATTAAAAACAAGAGGATAACCAGGGAAAAGGTATGACTGTTCAAGGTTAAAGGAGGGAATTTGTGCTTGTAGCCTGGGAATTAAGGCGAGGTGCAAAATGAGTATAATGTTTTCACCAAGGAGAAGAACATGGAGGACAGTGTGATCAGTATGGAGAATATTTGTATGCAAGAGCAGTTTGAGATTAAGAATGAGGTGTTGTTTGAGCTCTTGAAGAGCATTAGAATAGACAAATCGCCAGGACCAGTTGGGATCTATCCCAGGTTATTGAGAAAGGCAAAAGAGGAGATTGCAGATAAGGTGATGAAGAAGGCAAATGGGTTATCTGTCTTCATTAGCTAGGGCATCTGATTGCCATACTATGGGAAGGATGCGACTGCATTGGAGAGGGTGCAGAAAATACCCTGGATGCTACCTGGTATGGAGTGCTTCCATTATGAGGAGAGTCTGGATAGGTAGGTTTGTTTCCTTTAAACAGAGTGGCATGATCTTTTTCGCCAAGTATAGTTGGATTCTGGAACTCACTGCCTGAAAGGTTGTGGTGGTAGAGGTAGATACTTTACAGTCTTTTTTATGAATATCTAACCAGGGCCCCTTAATTTCCAATGCAGAGGAGGCTATGGGAGAGGTGCTGGATATGACTCTGAGTTGCCACTCGCATTTCCCTTGTATATTCATATTCTCGTATAATCTGTACCATTATATCTTTGGTACAGATGTGGATTAATGAGATCTGGAGCAGAGATTCTCTTTCAGAACACGGCATGAAAGCAAGTGGCATTTGATATTGCTGCTTGGAAGACAAGCCATCTTTGATTGAGAAATGACTGATGCAATAGTAAATAGCAGGATGAATCTGTCCTGCTCTTTGTGGATGGCAAACACCTTGACAGTTTAAGCACATTGTTGGATAAATATACTAGAATAGCTTGACTAAAGCTGTAGCTAATTCTGAAATGCAGATCTTCAATTCAAAACGTTGTAAGGCTCAGTTGCCATTTACATTCAAATCCTGGAGTCTGTGTTTTCTTGATAACACAGTACTGCATCAAATGGACTAAAGATTAGCTTCTGTAATAATGAAGATTTAAAAGTCTATGGTCGGAATGCTAAGAGCTCTCAGCAGACCTTGCTTTACTTTGAGACTGTAGCTGCCACTGGAACAAGTGTCAGTGGTAACGTATTTGGTGAACCATTGACGACTGATCAGAAAACCGCTTGCTGATATGGCTTCTGACTGGGAGCCCTTATGCCTATCCTGATGTTTCTTGCTTTGGCTGCTCACCCTGCTTTTCGTGCATCGGTCTATTCTCTACCCATGCTCGATTCTTCAGGAAAATGTTTTTAAATCAGCAAAAAGCGGCATTCTCGGGTGAATGCAAGTTTAACTGCAGCCATGAAGCACAAAGAAGTGTTAAAGAAGGAACTGCAGATGCTGGAGAATCGAGGGTTACACAAAAAGCTGGAGAAACTCAGCGGGTGCAGCAGCATCTAAGGAGCGAAGGAGATAGGCGACGTTTCGGGTCGAGAGTCAAGGGTCTCGACCCGAAACGTCGCCTATCTCCTTCGCTCCTTAGATGCTGCTGCACCCGCTGAGTTTCTCCAGCTTTTTGTGTAAAGCACAAAGAAGTGATTGAATTGCAGCAACTGTCAAAATAAATAAATCGGCAATTAACCTGCAGATAACTGAAGAATATTTTAAATAATGCTGCTTGTTTGTGGTCTTGTGTTCATTTTCCTTATATGAGGACGAGCTCCAAGATGCATGCTGTTGGGTGGAATAGCTTAAATGGCTTAATCCATTTACTCTGTATGCATCCATTTGTTATTAAATTGACCAAGCAATGACCACCCTCCCTCCCCCCATAAATAACTCCTACCCACCCTAATTTGGCTCTATTTACACAATGTAGAGGCTTCCGAAGCAGGCAAAATTTGTGGGAAACAACTGCAGATGCTGGTTCTCGACCCGAATCACCACTCTTTCCTTCTCTCCAGAGATGCACCCTGTCCCACTGAGTTATGGGCTTGTCACACTTAGGTGATTTTTCAGGCGACTGCCGGCAACTGTCAAGTTTGCACAAGCACATCATTTCCTTCACCAGCCCGTTATGCAGGCGGGGGACAGTGCAAGCGGGGGAGCGCTGTCTGAGTGAAATTCCTACGGTGCAAAGTCAAGGTGATACAGACACACACCACGATTAACACAGTGTACGGTAAGTCCTTTAAAAGAGGGGGGAGAAGGAGTGGAGACAACTTTTAAGAAGCGAAAGATACAATGCTGTGAAGCTCGGCGGATATTTCACATTACCGGTCGGTTATCCTTGGTTCTGAAAATTACTTACGTTTTTTTTTCTCAATGAGCCAATGAAATTCATCGGTCAGCACCAGCTGCAACCTACGAGAACCATCGACCTCCTGGCGACCCGCCTACAGCACGAGAATTCTCCGTACTCTCCATGACGGCTTCATTCTCGTCGCCGTTAATTTTTAAACATGTTCCCAGAATGCGGGAACTCCTCACGACCATGAAGGCGACTCCCCGGCAACCACCCGCGAACATGTGGTGACCATGTGGTGACCGCATAGTCTCCTGCAGTCGCCTAAAAAGTCGCCTAAGTGGGACAGGCCTATTACTCTAGCAGAATTTCTGAAGCGGTTAGTTTATGAAAAGAGAAATCTGAAAGGTTTCATTGAGACATTCAATATCTTTACAGATAGTGACATTTTGATCCTGGAAAATTTAGCATTGCATCATCAATATCAATGAAAGAGGAATGAATGATGAAAGGAATATTTAATACCTATTGCACAGATGGGCAATCAAGGCTATGTGGTTGGATGGTTATTTGTGGCAAAGAAGCTGAAACATCAAGTTAAGTCATTATTTATTCTGCTTTAGAGCTCAGAGGTTAGTCTTAGAGTCACAGGGCTCGGAAACAGGCCCTTCAACCCAACTCATCCAATTCCAACCAGGTTTTATAGCTGAACTTGTTCCATTTGCCTGCTTTTGCCCCATGTCTCTCTAAATCTTTCTTGTCCATATATGCCTATTTAAATAACACCTATGTTCCCACCTCAATACCTTCCTCTAGCTGTTCATTCTACACACATACCATCCTCTGTGTGAAGAAGGTGTCCCTCGAGAGTTTCTCTTAAATCTTTCTCCTCTCAACTTCAACCTATGCACTCTAGTTCTGGTCTCCTCTGTATTGGGGCAAAAAGACTGTGACCGTTTAACGTATCGATGACTCATGATTTTGTATACCTCTGTCTGGTCACCCTCAGCCTCCGATGCTCCAGAGAAAAAGGACCCAACTTATCAAGCCTCGCCTGACCACACGAGTCTTGGCAACAGACTGGTGAACCTTTCCTGCTCCATTTCCAGTTTAATAACATCCTACATATAGCAGAATTACCAGAACTGTACACATATTCCAAATGTGGACTTGCAAACATATTATACGGCTCTAACAGGACATCCTAATTACTATTCTAAATGCCCTGACTCATTAGGTCAACCCTCTTCGCCACCCTGTCTACCTGTGTCAACACTTACTGTGTATCGAAACACACCTGGTCTCGCTGCTCTACAACACTCTCCAAGATAGATGGATTGATGTTATTTTAACTCATCTATTTTGTATTGTGTTCTGTGTTGGATAGTACCCATGCGGTTGTACTGAGTAGGACAGAATAAAGAGTGCATATGGCTAATGCTTTGTTGTTAACTTAGGAAAAAGCAGATTTAATGCAAAAAGTTCAGAAAAGTCAAAAGTGAAAAGAAAGAAAAGAGAAAGCTTGAGAAAAGACTGTCAGAAAATGTAAACAGGAAGTGGAGAAATGGGAATGGTCAGAGAACAAAAGGAAAATCTAGTCATGGAGGCAGAGGATATAGTTGAGGAAATAAATGACTGCTTTGCATCAGTTTTTGAACATGACATTGGAGTCAAAGCAAAGGATCATTTAGCTGAAATGGAATCGGGGTTGGCAAAAAATAATAGAGGAGATGCCCGCAAAACCAACTGCACTTAAAGTAAAGAGATCTTGGGGTTTGGATGGAATAAGTCATCTGCTGCCACGGAAAGCAAGAAACTGCACTGGCCCTGTCAATGATTTCCAAAAGCACCAAAGCCTGAGGCTTGCGGATGTTGCATATATTCCAATGATGTCCACATCACAGTTAACAAAGAAAACCTAATCATGTTCTCTTTGTTCAGTGGCATTCCTCTACACAAGGTGTAATTCAGCCACCACTGCCAACCAAAGGATGTCTTGGATCTGCTAAACTGCCTCCTGTGCTGCTCTCTCCCATGCCATGGATGTCACCTGATCTTACTCTAAATTTTAAACTGTCAGTATCTGAGTTGGTGACGACTGTGCAGTTGAATTGTATAATGCCTTCACTTTCTTCGGACTCTTACAGTTAGTAGTTCTTGAGTTAATTAAAGAAATGAAGGACACGTGTAAAATGTTAGTTAACAGAAAGCAATGAGTTTACAGCTTCCTGATCAGTACCTTGCCAATGAGGTAGAAGTGGAAGGAGAGTTTTTTGTATACCTTCATCTTCAATGGCTTCAGCTGACTGGTTATCCTGGTTTCAACAATGGCTATTTGGAGCATTCATATTTCTTTCATTGGAGTTGGAGTACAAATTTGCTTCTCTCATCGTCAAACTGGTCATTGCTACAGATAGATACAAAATGCTGGAGTAACTCAGCAGGACAGGCAGCCTCTCTGGAGAGAAGGGATGGGTAACGTTTCGGGACGAAACCCTTCTTCAGTCATTGCTGCATTTTGTTGTCTTGTATCACCTCCGGCCAAGAGAACAAACTGCATGTGGTGTAAAATATTTTCAATTTAGTTTATTGTCACATGCACCGAGGTACAGTGAAAAGGTTTTTTGTTGTCTCCTATCCAGTCAGTGGATAGACTATACATGATTACAGTCAAGCCAGATGTGGCTGATGGCATTGCAAAGCTGCCTTTATGCACAGGCAGTGTGTTATTTCAGATTTGAAACCGTGCCTAAAATGTTGAAGCATTCTAAATGTTAGGTCATGAATCTAACTGATTGTGGGTAGCTGTGTGATAGATGTTCAGCAATTTGAATGTTGGCTGAGGTTTGTAATGCAGTTTGTAGGGCATGCGGTTCAATAGCCTTGACCACAAATTAGTAATTGTTCAACTTTATACACAAGATGTAGGTCCTCGGGGGTTGACTTCTGCCATTAACCTTGTGATAATCTGCTTTCAACATCTTCTGATTACTCTCAGTGAAAGCTTTAGCCAGGACCTCCAAGATACAAATGTTTTCTAACTGGCAGAGGCTAGTGTAGAATCATAATGTTCTTGTGTTGCAGGAGAAGGTTTATCAGTCTACTGAGTATGTCAAATCAGTCATCCCATTTCTTTGAAATTTCCCCACAATTACACTCTCTCTTGTCTCTATCCAATTTCACTTTGGAGGCAATTATGATGTTCAGTGCCTATCTTGGCAATGTATTTCATATTCTAACTATTGTGGATTAAAAACAAATCCTTGCATACTCCTTTTACCGTTTGCTCAAAATTGTAAACCTGTTTCCATTTCTTGAATTGCCTCCATTTACAGTTCCCTCTATTTACTCAATTTAAAAGTCTGTCTAAACTTTGCACTTCAATTAGAATCATCCCTCAACCTTCCCTTTAAAGGGGAATATTCCCAGTTACTCCAATTGAATATTTAGAGCCAAAACCCTTCCTGTCTAGAAGCCAGTGAGTAAGGTCCTGTCAAGAGTGTTTATGTGTCATATGTACTGGCAACGGAACAATAACATTCTTTCTTGCTACAGTTTTACAATCCCATTAATGCAATAAAACACAAATAAATATACAATATTTAGGAATACAAGGTAAGCAGACCATAATTGTGGAAAGCCAAAACACGTTTCTCACCACACTCTCACAATGGCCTGCCACTCCTGAGGTTTATGACATGTACACCCATATCATTCAGAGATTCCATTCAATCTAATTTTTACTGATTTTTTAAATCTGCCATTCTGTTGGACTCTGTGCTCTTGCAATCTATTGCTTTACTTTCCATTGTTTATCACACTTCTGAAATTTGTCTCATCCTGCTGCCTTCAACAAATGTCCAAATGATTTTTACTTTTGCAGGACGTAATATAACATGCTCTGCAAGACTCAATACCAATGTTTCCTAGTCATTGAGGAAAGACCAATTAAAGTATGAACCAAAAATTTAAATGGTTATTTGTTAAGTTGTTTTCTTCTAAAAGTATCAGCTTTGTAACTGTTCTACCACCGAGTAAAACTTTGGTAGCTTTGAATTCTATTCCAAAATGCCAGTGAATTATTTAGGCTGATAGTTCAGTGCAGTACAGATGGATTGCTCGATTACAGGATTTAGTTTTTAATTATTCCAATGGAATGAACAGTTTTCTTCTCCCACTTGCACCCTACCATTTACACCATTGTCCAACAGAATATATCTGCACTATTTGACTGGCCATGAATTGCCATAGTGGTTGCTGATTCCTGCTCTCCAGCTTCTTCCAGTTGCAGGAGCTGGATGTATTCCATAGTTTTCTTTAGCATTTGCATTCATTGGTCTTCCTAGCTGAAGAAGGGTCCCGACCCGAAACGTTGCCTATTCACATCTGCCAGCTGAGTTACTCTGGTAGTTTTATGTTTTACTCACGATTCCAGCATCTGCAGTTCCTTCCATATCAATCGGCCTAGTTGCCTGCATATATGTGGATTCTGCTAATTCTCTCCCCGTCCCCAACCAAACCTTGGGCCGTGAATGAGCAATTTAGTTTCTCGTCAAGGACCAAATGGGAGTCCCCTAGAGTGGCTGACCGCTTTTCCCGAAACATGCTCAAGTTAGATTTTAACACATATCCTAGCATTGAGTTACTTTCCAAAGGTGCCACCCCCACCTGAAATGGTAATTATGACTTCAGTCCTACAATTTCTTGGCCAAACATTTCTGATTTCTTCCTATGCCCACTCCCAAGCAGTACCCTTGTTTCATTTATTCTCCTTTTCAAAGTATGTTGATACACGAACATTACTATTTAAGAAATGAGCCCTATAATCACTTATTTGAAAGTTGTTTGTTTCCAAATCATGGTAATAGCCATGAACCAATTTTGTGCAAATGTTTCGAACAGTGAACTACCATCCTTACTATCTGCCATTTACTTTGACAATCATCATAGCAGTTTACATCCCACCCAGTGCAGATGTGAAGCTTTCACGTGATGCACCGTTACCAATAGCCCTGAAATGAAAGACCCCCAAAGTCTTGTTCATGGTAGCTGGCACTTCAACCAGGCCAACCTCACGTGTGCTACCAAACTACATTCAACATTTCATGGCACATACCACCAGACTCAAGAACTGCTTCTTCCCCACTGTATCAAACTTTTCAACACACCTCTTTTATATTAGGCTGTTTTCCCGATCGCCTAATCTGCACCCATGGTGGCCCTTGCCCTTTCTTTATCTACACTTTCTCAGAAGTTGCAATGCTGCATTCTGCAATCAGTTTTCTTTCTCTTTTTGCATTTCCTGTTGTACTCATGTCTGATTTGATATATTCCTGAAATATCAAAGGGACAACTGAGTACAGTTAGCAAAAAAACATTATCAGCATAAAACTTATTCAACTGCTGTGAAAATAGAGCAAAACTGCACACATAAAAATACAGAACCTTCTCTTTAAAGATGTCAATTAAGAACTTTGAGTTTGCAAAAATAATCCTATAGCTAAATAAGGAAAAATCATTTCATGGTACGGTTAATATATGAAGCTTTCAAATTATTTACCCTGCAGAGGCACCAAACATCGTGCATAAACAGTTTCTTTATTCAGGCATTATAGGTTAGATATACATGCACGTTTAGTCCTCTAACACAAAAGTCATTGTTGCTGCTGCGAGGCTGTTGCTTCGTGGGCTCGGGCTGAGCTCCTGCTGAGGTGGCAGGACACTCAGGCGAAGAGAGAAGAAGAGGAAGAGAGAGCGGCAAGGTTATATACTAAGGCACACCCCTATACCCCGTGACAACTTCTTCCCGCCATTGCCCAGTCACGTGACACTACCCCCTACCCCCGATCGCAAAGGGACTGGCAGGCCAAGGAAGACCTTCACAGCTGATGACAAAAGAATTCTCTCTATAATAAAGAAAAATCCCCAAACACCTGTCCGACAGATCAGAAACACTCCTCAGGAGTCAGGTGTGGATTTGTCAATGACCACTGTCCGCAGAAGACTTCATGAACAGAAATAAAGAGGCTACACTGCAAGATGTAAACCACCGATTAGCTGCAAAAATAGGATGGCCAGGTTACAATTTGCCAAGTACTTTAAAGAGGTTCTTGAGTGGCCGTCAATCACCTGATCTGAACCCAATTGAGCATGCCTTTTATATGCTGAAGAGAAAACTGAAGGGGACTAGCCCCCAAAACAAGCATAAGCTAAAGATGGCTGCAATACAGGCCTGGCAGAGCATCACCAGAGAAGACACCCAGCAACTGGTGATGTCCATGAATCGCAGACTTCAAGCAGTCATAGCATGCAAAGGATTTGCAACAAAATAATAAACATGACTACTTTCATTTACATGACATTATTGTGTCCCAAACATTATGGTGCCCAGAAATGGGGGACTATGCATAAACACTGCATAAACATAATTTCTACATGGTGAAACCAAAATGGTTAAAAATAGCCTTTATTAAAATCTGACAATGTGCACTTTAACCACATGTGATTTTATTTCTATTACAAATCTCAAATTGTGGAGTACAGAGGCAAATAAATAAATGATGGGTCTTTGTCCCAAATATTATGGAGAGCACTGTACGAACATGGATAGGAGAGATTCCGAGGAATATTGGCCAAACGCAGGCAAATGAGACTGGCTTAGATAGGGCAACTCGTATGGACAAATTGGGCAGAAGGGTCTGTTTCTGTGCTGTATGACTCTCTGCAGACTGTTGATCAGCTTGCATGTTGACTTTCAAAGTGTCTTGTTGAGCATAACATCTGGGAGAACCTCTGTCAAATTATCTGGCAGCTCAATCACTTGCGCCGTTGTGTTTATCTGTGGTATTTGACCTGTCGTCAGAGGTGGAGCTTTGTCATGTTGAAATTAACTGGAAGAGCAACATATTTTGAGCGCCATTATTTATGCAGTTGTGTGCAAACCTGTTGCACACAGCAGTAATCATGCAACCCATCGGAAAAACCCAGAACGTGCTGGAGAAAAGGATATGTACTGCTACCAGGGGAACTTGAATAATCTCTATTGGGAGAGTTAGGGAAGGGAATGGTTCTCAATGGTTTCTTTATTCTCACATGTACCATGAACAGTGAAATACATTTTTTGCATAGATCTCAGCAAGACTATCCCAGTACATAAGCACAATTGCCATAGTTAGTGCCGAATGCACAGAACAACCCACCACCGGGTCAATATGCGAGAGGTGCCATTTTGGCTCCATTTTACAGTCCCAGCTGCAGCCGACTACAAAGGCTTATTGCAGCCGTCGCCTCCATTAGGGTCGTCCAACGATCCGCAGTCCCTCTCTACGCCTTGCCCTCTTCAGCCCTTGTTCCCTGGGGGGATGTCTCCCGCAGCCGACCTCAAGGGCGCGGATGGTAAGACCCCCGAGTTCCAAGATAGAAGGTAGGGAGATAGGAGTTTATAGTGGACATATCTAATGCATAGTCAGAAAGTAGAGGGTGACCTCTGGGCAATGGTAAAGGGAATAGTTAGAGGTAGGAATATATTGGAACCATTAACCTCAAAAATGACGAGTTGTAGAAACAGGCCCTTCAGCCCAAATTGCCCACATTGTACCACCCACAAGCATTTGGCCTATATCGATCTAAACCTGTCCTTTCCATGTACCTGTCTAAATGTTTCTTAAACATTGCGATAGTACCTGCCTCAACTACCTCCCCTGGCAGCTCATCCCATACACCCACCACCCTTTGTTTGAAATTACCTCTTAGGTTCCTATTAAATCTTTCCCCTCTCACCTTAAACATATGTCCAAAGGTGTTTAATTCCCCCACACTGTGCAAGAGACGCTGTGCGTCCACCCAATCTATTCTTCTGATGATTTTGTACATCTCGATAAGATCCTATCTTCGAGGCTCTCAGTCACCTGAATGATCCAGAGGTCATCTAGCTGCTGCTCCAATTTCCTCATGCGGCCGTTAGGAGCTGCAAGTAGCAGGTGTAGTCCCACATCCTGTTGGAGGAGCGCATCACTACCCTAAATGCCATCCCCCACTGCACCTTGATTATGTGATGTGAAATGTTATCTCACACCACATATTTTGCCTGATTTGCACAACTCTGACAACAATGTATAACCATTGAGGAAGAAACTGGAGAAATCTAGCAGATCTGACCTGCTATGCAGTTTTCAGCATTTTCCTTATTTAATTTAGATTACCACTGCACTGTATGCCATGTTTGTATATTTTAACATTAAGCTTCCCACTGATAAGCAATTCATCTGAATCCTCTGTTACTTGTGTTTGCTGTTTGGGCTCTTCCTCTGTAGCTGCTCGAAGGAGAGGAAGGGAACTAAATGAAAGGGAACTAAAGGAAAGACATCCTTGCCATAGAGGGGGTACAGAGAAGATTCACCAGACTGATTCCTGGGATGTCAGGACTTTCATATGAGGAAAGATTGGATAGACTCGGTTTGTACTCGATGGAATTTAGAAGATTGAGGGGGGATCTTATAGAAACCTACAAAATTCTTAAGGGGTTGGACAAGCTAGATGCTGGAAGATTGTTCCCGATGTTGGGGGAGTCCAGAACAAGGGGTCACAGTCTAAGGATAAGGGGGAATTCCTTTAGGACCGAAATGAGGAAAACATTCTTTACACAGAGAGTGGTGAGTCTCTGGAATTCTCTGCCACAGAAGGTAGTTGAGGCCAGTTCATTGGCTATATTTAAGAGGGCGTTAGATGTGGCACTTGTGGCTAAAGGGATCAGGGGGTATGGAGAGAAGGCAGGTACGGGATACTGAGTTGGATGATCAGCCATGATCACATTGAATGGCGGTGCAGGCTCGAAGGGCCGAATGGCCTACTCCTGCACCTATTTTCTATGTTTCTATGTTTCTATGTTAAATAAACCAATACAAATAAAAGAGACTTAAGAACATGACAAAAAAGAAAAGTAGATTCAAACAAGAATAGCAAAGGTAAAATATAGGATTGATTGATTGATTAAGGTTTATTTAATAGGGACAGATACAAAAGCATAGATACACTTGAAACAGTCATCTGATGTATGCATCATAGTGTTTTTAGCCAAGGCTAATTCGCAACACTTGCCCCTAGTAGGGCTTTTGTCAGCAGCATACAATAATAAAGAACACACAAATACACAATAAAAATGTAACATAAGCATCCACCACAGCATTCGTCACTGTGGTGGAAGGCACAACATTTTCCCACTTTCCCCCGTGGTCGGGACCTCAACCCTCCGCAGCTGTCGCTGCAGGCGTCCAGACAAGGTAAAGTCCAGGGTCGGTTCTCCCCACCGGAGACCGCGGCTTCAGGCTGGTATAGGCCGGCAGTTGAAGATTTAAAGTTCCCGCCCTGCCAGATATTGAACCTTGTAAATGAAAGAGTAGAGTGAAGACAGACATAAAATGCTGAAGTAACTCAGCGGGACAGGCAGCATGTCTGGAGAGAAGGACTGGGTGACATTTCGGGTCGAGACCCATCTTCAGTCTGAAGAAGGGTTTTGACCCAAAACGTCACCCATTCTACAGGTTTTATTCCTAAACGTTATTCTACTTATAACTTAAGACGTCTGTTTAATATTATCTACTCGAAAAGAATGACTGATGTTGAACTAGCAGTTATATCCCTGGATGCGGAGAAGGCGTTTGACCAGGTTGAATGGCCTTATTTATTTAGGATAATGCAGAAATTTCAACTGGGAGAAGGATTTTGCAAATGGGTTAGAATTTTATATTCAGGCCCAACAGCAAGAACCCTAACAAACCAAATGTTATCAGCAAAATTCAATTCAATTTCTACGGGTTGTAGACAAGGTTGCCCATTATCACCGTTACTATTTGCACTCGCTATAGAATTATTAGCCAAAAGGATTAGAGTAGAACCAGAAATTTATGGATATAATACTAAAACTATAATTAATAAAATATCTTTATATGCAGATGATGTTTTATTGTATATAACAAAACCAGAGGTTAGCATCCCTAAAGTACTTGAAGTGATAAATGAATTTAGTGAGTTCTCAGGATATAGAATTAACTGGAACAAAAGTGAAATTATGCCTATAACAGGAATTAAATTGAATAAATTACAAAAATTTCCATTTAAAATAGCTAATAATCAAATTAAATATCTTGGAATTAATGTATCAAAATCTTATAATTCTTTATTTAAATCTAATTTTCCTCAATTATTAAATAAATTAAAAACAAATATTTTATATTGGAAAACATTACCGATATCAATGATCGGTAGAATAAATGCTATTAAAATGATTTTTCTGCCTCAATTACTATATTTATTTCAAGCCATTCCGTTATATCTTCCTAAATTTTTTTTTTTTTTAATTGATTCTATAGTTAATAGCTTCATTTGGGATTACAAAAATCATAGAATAAGTAAAATACACTTATGTAAATCTAAGATAAATGGTGGATTAGCTTTACCTAATTTTTTATATTATTTTTGGGCGGTTCAGATTAATAACTTTAATTATTGGTTGATACAGATGGAACAAGACCCAGCTTGGTTAAGAATAGAAAAGGAAGATTGTTTCCCTTTCGACATAAGCACAATACTCCTTGCCCCTGGGGTGGTACAAAAAAAAATTATATAAGGCAAACCCTATAATTTTAAATAATATACATACCTGGAAACAAATCATTAAGACTTTACATTTAGAAACTATACCACTTTGTTTACCAATTATGAATAATCCTATGTTCAAACCTTCGACATTGGATGTGGGGTTTAGACATTGGAAAAACTTAGGAATAATAAGGATAGAACATCTTTACAGGAATGGGAAATTCCTCTCATTACAGGACTTGAAAGAGATTTATGGACTGCAAGCAAATAATCTATTTAGATATTTACAAATTAGAGATTATGTCAAATTAAATACGCTAAATTACAGAAATAGAGAGCCAGGTATACTGGATGAAGTACTTAACAAGCATCCAACAACATAAAAATTAATAGCATATATATATAATATTTTTTTGGACAGGGAATTGCCAAAAACGGAACTATTCCGACAAAAATGGGAAAATGAAATTGGTTTACCTATAACAGAAGATTTATGGGAAGAAAGCTTACAACGAATTCATTGCTGTTCGTTAAATGCCAGACATACCTTGATACAATTCAAAGTAATACATAGATTACACTACTCAAAAAAGAAATTAAATAGAATTTTTCCTACTATTTCACCATTATGTGATAAATGTCAGCACATAGAAGCCGATTTAAATCATAGTTTTGTAATATGTACAAAACTTAAAAGTTATTGGACTGAGATTTTTAAAATTATTTCCACAGTTTTAAAGATCACATTAAGCCCGGACTCAAAATTAATTATATTTGGGGTTTTAGATTCAACTCAAATTTTAACAGTAAATCAAAGAAATTTTCTGGATTACTGTTTAATAATTGGAAAAAAATTAATATTACAATTTTGGAAGGGACCATTATCCCCGACAATTAAAATGTGGACAGTAGAAATGTTGGAGACATTACAATTGGAGAGAATTAGATTTATCCTAATGGATAAACCTGAGATTTTTGAACAAATATGGTCTCCATTCACTGATTATATGAAGGAGTAGCTGGGCTCAGCATTGAAACTCAATGAGTACCCGGTGGAAAGATCAAACAAAAATGTTTAAGATCAGATTTATATACTTGTCTCCATATATTATAATTAGAAATTGTTCCACTCATTGACAAGATGTATACCGTTTTCTTTTCCACAAATATTTTTATTTTTATTTTTTATTTTTTTGTTTTTTGTTTTTGTTTATTTTATTTTATTTTATTTTTTATTATTATTTTTTTGTTCTTCTCTCTCTTCTTTATATTAATCAACTATAATCATACTCTTATAATTATTCACTATTCTTTCTTTATACTTTTTTCACTCTATAAAAAAAAGTGAGGCCAATATATATATTTTGTTAACATTTATATAATTTTGGAAAGATGTATCAACTATATTTGGAAAAAAAAGCTATATTATTTGTTATATGTATGGCCTCTAATAAAAATATATTAAAAAAAAATAATAAGTCACCCATTCTTTCTCTACAGAGATGCTGCCTGTCCCGCTGAGTTACTCCAGCATTTTGTGTCTACCTTCGATTTAAACTAGTATCTGCTGTTCTTTCCCATACGAAGAGTAGATGGGGTTGATTTTGTAGAATTGCCTTGATTGTATTTTCAATTTGAAATGCCCAAATTGATCAAATTGAAAACAATGAAATGAAAGCTTTTTATTTACCTGTTTGTTCAAACGTGTTCATTTATTCTCAGAAACAATCAAAGCTTACTCAAGTAAATTATCAATCATGTGAATTTCTGGAGGTTATATGTGTAAACAGGACATGCTTGAGTGCAACAAATTATGAACACAGCATGCCTGCAGGCAGATTACAATATTGGGGATACCTGCTAGTTTTCTACTATGTCTTCTTCAATGGTTATACATGTAATGTGTCATAGACGGTCAGAGAGTTGAATGGAACAGAAACTGATCTGCTGGCCCACCATGTCTATGCTGACCTTTTTGCTCAACTACACTATTCCATTTATCTGCATTAGGACCATATCCTACAGTACATTGCTTGCTTAAGTGTTTGTCTAAATGCCTTTTTAATTTACTAATTGTGTGTGATTCCACCATTTTCTCTGGCAACATGTTCCAGATATCAGCACTCCGATCCTCTTTAAATCGTCCTCGCGTCTTAAACCTAGGCCTCCTTGTTTTTGATACAAAGGGAAAAAGATTTTGACTACCTACTTAAGCATGACCCTCAATTTTATTTCCATCCACCAGGTCACCCCTTCTGCTACAGGTAAACAATCCAACCTCTCCCCAGAGCGAAAGTCCTTTCATCCATGCAACATCCTGGTGAATATCTCTGCAATCTCTCCAGTTTTCTAAAAAAAACAATAACAAATGTAAAAAGGAGGGCAGGCAGAATATCAATGTTATAAAAGACTAAATTAAATATGTTTTTTTTTCAAATGGTCAAATCTATATTACAGATATTCTGAATAGATAGTGTTAAAATAGATAGAGAAAATAATGGAAGAGTAAATGGAAAAGAATCTTAAAACTGTGCAATTGAAATAGGATGAGTTAAAAGTGCAAGGAGAAACAGCATAGGATGGAAGGATAGATTAGTTTTAATGCCCAGTGAAGACATTTTCTATAAATGCTAATTTTCTATAAATTCTATAATTAATATAACAAATCAAAAATAGGGATTAAAACTACACGTGTAAATAAAAGGGTCTCTGCGTTGACCATCACTGAAACCTAACTCTATATTGTGCATTATTAGAAATATATATTTCAAGTTATATTGACTGAAAAGATGAAGCAATTAGAAAAGGAAGGGGTAGGAATGTTAATAGAGAGTCTGAATAAGGGTTCCAACCCAAAATGCCACCCATCCTTTTTCTCCAGAGACATTGCCATAATCGCTGAGTTGCTCCAGCACTTTGTCCTCTATCTATATTTATCCATCTGTACTATTACTAAAATGCTAATCTTGACCACTTCCGGTCTGCGTTGTATTTAAATTTGCGCAACAACGATCCACCATAGCGCTACGATTTTTTGCCACCTTACTCGCCATTCTCCTTTGCTGCAAGCCAAATAAGTTTTGGTCCGATAGGTGAAATAGTACAAACGTTATGAAGGTTTAAAAATCGTAAATACCGCCCTTTCTGGAACCCACTGTCAATAACGCGGCGAGGAGAAAAAAAGCTGAGTTGTTGAGCAGCTCGCGGAGAGTGAGCAGCTCACGGAGAGTGAGCAGCGTGTGGACTGCTTCTGCGGCGACTAACCCGAATTACTGAGTTGAACCGGAAGCCTTTGAGTGAAGCCGGAGTGGGACTGGGAGCTTCAGCTCCTACTGCGTGAGGCCGAAAGCTGAAGCTTAGTTTCAGTCCCCACCCACCTTTCCCACACCTCCTTCACCACACCCCCCCTTTCCCTACATCCCCCTTTCCCCACACCCCCTTCCCCCAACCCCCCCTGCCCACACACCACCCCTCCCCACAACCCCCCTCCCCCACACCTCCCCTCCCCCACAACCCCTCCTCCCCCACGGGTCTCTTGTGTGACTGGGACCAAATGGGTCCAACTTAGTCTAGTTTTAGACAAAGGGGGTTGGGATGATATAATTTCATGTAACCAGACAATAAAAACACTATAGATAAATTATGTCTTCTGTGGAAATCATTTGTGAATGACCTGGGTAGCAGTGGGAAAGAAAATGAATGCATAAACTCAAGTATTTGAGTGTGGGAGGCAACCGAAGATCTCGGAGAATACCCATGTGGGCACGGGGAGAACGTACATACACCATACAGACAGCAACTCTACTGCTGCCAAATGGCCACCATGTTTTGTGGACAGTCATTTGAAAAAATTAGATATCATTCCCACTATAGTGGAACACTATACAAACTTGAAAAAGGATTTAGAACAGAATTTATCTGCACAGTTGTGGAGGTATTGGGAGTAAGGTAAGGAGCTGAGAACGCAGCCTTGCGGGACACTGAAGTTGAGAATTATTGTGGACTAACGATAATTTTTCAGCCTGCTTAAGAGCACAGGTGCTAATCCAAAATAACAATTTGTAAATGTGCACCCAGGCAAAAGGAAGGTGCTTTCAGTTTTACTTGATAGTAAATCCATAAGCCAGCAGTTAAATAAACTAATTGGCAGCCATTGATTGGGTGACTGAAGAACTGTGACAGAGCTATTTAATCTTTACGGAATGATATTATTTTTCCAGTTTCAATTCAATTTTGCAACACTGAAGGACAACTGCCTCTGGGGTTTAATGTTAAAATCTTGATAGTACCTGTGCCTAATTAGATAGAGTATTCTACTTAAAGCTTTGGATTCCAATAATATATATTGTTAATAGGCAAATAGCAAACAATTTATCTTCCTGATTGCATTGGAGAAAGCCTAATGAAGCACAAGCATAAATTATTCAGATTTAAAGTAATTTTTTTTAATAGGAGTTATTCGACACAGGTCTGTTCAAGATCCTTGACACACACATTCAATCAAGTTGAAAAAAATGACAGGTAAAATTATGAAAGTTTGCAACCATTTTCCAGAATTTTTTACCATCCTTCCAACTGGATTATAGGGGTGAAAAAAACGTACACCTTGCATAGAACTTTGGATGTTAATGGAATCTGTGTGATTATAATATTATTCAGATAGAAATTTGCAATTTTGCTTCAATTTCATGCTGCTATGCCAGTAACCTAGTACCTGCTGGCACCTCCACGCCAATGGCTTGTCCCAGTTCTATGTGCACAGGCTGTCTGTGTGGACCTGAGATGGGCGGGTTGTGGGCCTCAGCACTGGGTGGTGGAGCTCACACAGTAGGTGCAGGTCACAGCTCACCACCATGCCATATGTTGACAGGACACCTTTCTCCTGCAGTGTCCCTCACTGTCACTCCTGATGGAGATTGCTGGCTTCCCCTCTTTGTTTGTTTGGAAATGTCTCCTCAGCTCAGGTTCTTCCGTACTGCCCTGTTTGCGATGTCAATTGGTAACAACAATTTCCATTGACCGAACTAATACCTCAGTGCTGAGCAGCTGCAATCCCCCCCCACAATCAGTCAGTCCAACACCAGCCTCACAGGTGACCTCTCCACATCAATTCATTGCTGCAGGAGTGCCAGCTGTGGTCAGTGAATCCTGCCAGCTTTCTGACACAGCAGCTGGCACCAATGGGGAGAGTTGGGGTTGATGCCAGATTCCTAGCATGCAACACAGCAAGGTACGGCCTGAATAGTCTCTTTAATGCTTGTGGGAGTTCAGACTGAAGGGCCAAGACTGCTGTGACGAATCAGTATTTTATGGGATGAAAGCTCAGCAGTACATTAATGTATAATGGACAAATATAACACATTTATTACCAGAGAAGGTTCTGTTAAAAGAATAGGCAATTGCAATAGGTGGAATGTATTCAATTCAAGGCGGTTCCTGGTACTCTGTGTTCAAATGAAAGGACCTATAAAAACATGGGGATATGGAAGGCACTCTTAGTGTATAGGCAATGGCATTTTACTACATCAACAATAAGTAACACCCCAACACAAAAACATGATCCACTCGACTTCCTCATTGACAGACCACAATTAGTACAAATTGACAGCGACACTTCTTCCTTAATTACCATTCACACAGGAACATCTCAAGGTTGTGTGCTCAGCCCCCTGATCTATTCTCTTTATATCATCTTTAACTTCGCTGATGACACAGTCATGTTTGGACAAGTAATGGGTTACGGTAAGTCAGAGTACAGTTGGAAGATTGCAAATCCAATTGAATGTTGCCAGAATAACAACCTTGCTCTGAACACTTGCAAGATCAAGAAGCAGGGAAGAGATAAGACTTTTTGCCTTCCATCACAGTGAGTAGGTGCCCGGAGATTCACAATGATGGATGTTTGTGTTAAATTGTGTTAATTGTGTGTTTTTGGTGCGTTTTACTGTCATTACTACCTGGTACAACATTTTATTCAAACTTGTTTGAATGACAACAAAGGAAATTCAAATTCAATTTATCAAGAGGGTAATCGGTCTCATCCCCTATTGACTTCAGGAGGATCCACCAACCTGTCTTCATTGATTTGACAGGAGTGTACACCATCAACAGCTTCAAGTTCCCTGCCACATATCTTTGAAGATCTGTCCTGGGCCCAACGCATTGATGCAATTACAAAGAAAGCTCATTGATGCTTCTACTTCCTCAGAAGATTGAGGAGATTCAATATTCTCCAAATACTCTCCTGACCTTCTCTAGATGTACAGTTGGGTGCATATTGACTATTACCAACAACATTCTTGCTACACACTCATTTCACCATCGGGTAGAAGAGAAAACTCTGATCAGGTTCAAGAGCAACTTCTCCCCAGCAATCATCATGGACTTGAACACTACACAACACAAACCTCAACAGCAATGAAACAGAGTTAGTGAAACTGTCTTTGATTTCAATATTGACATTAATTTTTACACTATTATGGTTCTTTAGTGTTATGGTTTTTAATTTATTGTATTTTTTCATTATTACGTATTATCTCTGCGTTATTGCCCTCAAGGCAATATTCCACAACTGACCCATAGCCCCCAACTGCACAGGTGCAGCTGATGGGTTCCCGTTGTGATGCCAGAGATCCTCGTTGCAACGCAAGTCACAGCAACCATCCCCCAACTGCCCGTTGCCATCCCTCTTCCTACCCCTATCCTTCTCCATTCCCCCTAATCCCCCAGCACTCTCTCCCACTCCTCCTTGCCCTCCCTCTTCTTTCCCCACTTCTCCTCCTCTCCCCCACTCCCTCCCTCACCTCTCCCTCCCTCTCCTTTCCCCTACACTCAGTCACTCCCTCCCTCCACAACCCCTCCCCTCCTTACCCCCCTCTATCTGCCTGCTCCCCCACTCCTCACCTCCCCCCTATCCTACTTCCCCATTCTCCCTCCTCACCTTCCCCACTGCCCTCCTCTCCCTCTATCCCCCACTTGCTACCTCCCCCCTCCTCTCCCTCTATCACCCCCCTCCTCCACCACTCTCCCTCCCACCCCCCCACAATGAAAATTGCGATGTTATTTTAAAATGAAACCTCCCCCCTATCCCACCCCCCACAATGAAAATCACAATGTTTTTCTTTAAATATAATTCTCAATGCAAATCACATTTTGTTCTTTAAAATAACCTATACACAATGTCAGCTGTTAATGAAAACGGAAGAATTTGATTAAAACTGTTTTTTTGAAAATCACGATTTTTTTTAATGTAAATGACATTTGGGATCCCATTGTGATATCGAACGTGGCTGACGGGCAGGGCAAGTGGAAAAGTGGATTGAAAAGTGATTTTTGTAAAATTTAATATGTCAATATCTTGTAAAATATAACATAAATCCAAACAAAACTTATTTCATTTACATCCCAGAACAATGGTGAATAAGGTGGACCAAAATTTGTAGCGCTATCATGTGCCACTTTGGCAGGGATTCGGGATCTCATGCACATGTATGCATACAAACAAACACAGAGTTTGGGTAATATACTAGACTAAGTGGGACCCGTTGGGTCCCAGTCACACGAGAGTCCTGGTTCCCCAGCACAACCCATTCCCCACTCACCTGTTCCCCCGAAGCAACGGTGGGAGCGTTCTGTAGCTGGGGGACGGGGACAGCTTCAGGCGGGAAGCGTCCTGCAGCAGTGGAGGGGGACGGCTTCAGGCGGGGCCTTTCGAGGGCTGGTGGGTGTGTGTGTGGGGGAGGGGGAGTGTGTTTGTGGGGGGAGGGGGGTGTAGGGAAGGGGGGAGGTGTAGGGGAGGGAGGAGGTGTAGGGGAGGGGGAGTTGTAGCGGATGGGGAGGTTTAAGGGAGGGGGGTGTATGGGCTCACCAGTTCCTGGCTCTGACCACACTGACAGGTGAGAAGACCAATCTCACGATTTTTTAAACTTTCAAAAATGTTGTAATTTTCCCCCGATCGGAACAAAACTTGGTGCGCTTGGAGCAGAGGAGAACGGTGAGTAAGGTGGCAAAAACATCCTAGTGATATAGGGTACCGTTTTGGCACAATTTAAAAACAACGCAGAAAAGTGGTGAAGATGAGAGTGTTAGTAATAGTATAGATAGATAGTTATAGATAGATTTAGATATTAATAGATATAGATAGATATCGTTAGATACTCACTGAAAAAAGTCTCCCTACTTAAAGCCATTTTCATATTATTGGCTCTGATTTGCGCTTCACAAGCATTTGATCCGTTTTTGTTTGAACATCTAATGTGTCCAATATAAACTAAACTAACCTCCCGGTTACACTCGGGCTTCTTGAATCTATAATTTATTAACAATTAGCCATCCATTCCCTTCTGAGAGTTCTCATCAGAATGCAGACGGATGTTCACTGACAGCCTATTCTTTGGTTTGTAAATTTGAAATAACTGTCCAAATTTCTGATGTGCATGACTAAGCCAGAAAATTGCCTCTAAAGTCGATAACTCCATTTTCCTTAACATTTTTTTTCTATCATCACTTGATTAGATTTTGACAAAGAGGTGCTGTAAGATCTAATGTAACATTCTAGACAGGTATTTCAGCCTCAGCATTAATGCTGACAGGCTCCCTACTCCTTTGATCACGTGTGATTTAGTTTCGTTTAGAAATACAGTGCAGAAACAGGCCTGTTGGCCCACCGAGTCCACACCTACCAGTGATCCCCGCACATTAACACTATCCTACATACACTAGGGACACTTGACATTTATACCAAACCAATTAACTTACAATCCTGTATGTTGTTGAAGTGTGGGAGAAAGCTGAAGATCTCAGGGAAAACCCATGCGGTCACGGGAAGAAGTTACATACTCCGTACAGCAAGCACCCGCTGTCGGGATCGAACCCGGGTCTCCGGGGCTGCAAGCGCTATAAAGCAGTAATAGCCCTGTCCCACGGTACAAGTTCATTCCAAGAGCTCTTCCGAGTTTGCCCTGATTCAAACTCGGAGATTTACGGTAATGGCCACTCGTCGGTACTCAGGGCTCTCGTGGACATATTTCAACATGTTGAAAAATCTTCACGAGTCTTCCTGTGCTTACCTGCTGTTAGCGAGTCTTCCCTAGTACCTGCCATTAGCGTTACGAGCCGTTAAGTGATAACCCCGAGCTCCGACGTACCCGCCACGTTCATTCTCCATTCTTACCACGAGTTTGATTTTTTTTTAACTCGGGAGATCTCTTGGAATGAACTCGTACCGTGGGACAGGGCTTTAACTCTACCACTGTGCCACTGTGTGTTGTTTATTGTTTATATTGCATATTGCTTCATTTCTCAGCTGTTACCTAAATAGCACAGTTCACTTAGTAATCATACTGCAAATACAAATTGATGATCCAATATCAAAATCATGTTTGTTCAAACCTGGAAATTTAATTCATTTATGACATGCTCCTTTGGGCATGATTAGTAAGTTTGCAGGTATAGGTTTAAGTACACACACTTTGACAATGAAAATGTATTTTTTAAGTTTGATAATTTCAGGGAATTGAGTTTTTCCCTTCAGGATATTTTTACTGGTCAGCTTCACAGCTGTCAGTTTGAGTTTCAAAAAATATGGTTCTGAGATGTAATAAGTATATAATAGGAAGATGGCTTCCTTTGAATTATTGACAATATCTTCTTATTTCTTATAGCTTTCATTTGCGGCAACCACACCGGTCCTAGCCGATAAGAAGAAGTACCCCTATTTCTTCCGAACTGTTCCATCTGATAATGCAGTCAATCCCGCAGTCGTCAAGTTCCTCAAGCGTTTTCATTGGCGTCGAGTAGGGACCTTGACCCAGGATGTACAACGATTCTCTGAGGTATGACTTCTTTACTTGTGTATTTAAATATTGAAAGATAAATATATATTGCAAAACTCACCATGGGAATCAAAAGTGTTGAGAGATTTCTTATTATCACTGAAAGATTTTTTACTCGTAAACATGAGGCAGTCTCAAAGCCTTGCATGAACAAAACCTTGTATGTTTACTTTGTTACTTCCTGCAGTGGTCTCTTCCATTCGCTGTTTGCCATTTTGCACCACTGTTGTTACAGCATAACTAGGTTCTAAGGAAAAATATACATAAAGATTGATGAAATTAATAGATCATAGCTAACTATTAGGTACCACTAGCCAATCAAGACATACCACAGATTCTTGAACAGATGTTAATCCCCTCAAGGGATACATTTTGATGGTGATGACCATCTGCCTGGTGTTTTATTCATGTGTGACATTTCACAGTGTGTGCCAACAGACCACTGGAACATGAAAGACATTGTATAATTAATAAGGAGACTATTGTTCAATAACACTCACAAACCAAGAAGATAGCCTAGTTCTGGTGGTTCTGATAATGTCTTATAGAAAGTAGATCTAGAAAGCAACCAGCTTGAAGGTATTTAATTAGAATTTACTGATATCCATCTCTAATTAATATTGATAAACCACATGGACATGTGAATCTTAATCTGCTCGGATCATTTTCCTTTAATGATTGTAGACAGCTGTGACACAACCAATCTCTGCTCCAGATCTTTAACAGCTATTTCAGTTCAATTTACCTTGAATGACGCAAGATAGGATCACCACTGAGAAATCAGAAGGATCCATACAGGGCACACCACAGGAAATATGTGATTTGATTACATCAGCTTGGCACTAGCAGTGAAACTTATTAGATGCATTATTCTGTGTCCTACAAGTAGCTGAATTTTATTTGAATAAATCTTGAACACATCACTGACAGTGCAGAATGACCTCCATGTATCTGGTAAACGCTTATGTCTGTTAGTGAACTACATTAACATGAATCAACATTACAAACCATCTTTGTAAAGAGTAGGAAGAATTTGACAGAGAAAAAAAAACGTGCTTAATAATTGAGTAAAATTAAAACAACTTTGATGCGTATTGGGTGGGAAATGTTTACAGTGCAAAGTTGTGTTGTTAGGACAGGCAGTCTTTGATCTGATGCTGCATCTGCACACCCTCCATACCAGCCCTGCATTCAAAGAAAGTCAATTTTAGTCGTCACATGCACCCGAAGGTGCAGTGAAATGAATTTGCCAGCTGCGATACACTTAAAAAGAACACACAACACACAATAGAATTTAACACAAACATCCACCACATCATTACTCACTCTGGTGGAAGGCAACAAAGTTCTGTCAGTCCTCCTCCTTTGTTCATCCGTGGTCGGGGCCATGAACCCTCCGTAGTCGCCACTATGGACAGCCAGATTTACAGGCCCTCTTGTCGGTATGATCTAAACTCCGACGTCGGGATGGTCAAACACACTCCATGGCTTGGTGCCAGAATCGGCATTTTCCTACCGGAGACCGCGGCTTCAGGATGTTCTAGGCCGCAGGCCGGCAGTCGGGGCTCTTCTACAGCGAACCCTGGCAACGGATCCCAGGCTCAGGATGGTAAGTCCATGCCACGCCCGCGGCTAGAAGCTCCGCAGACCTCAGCCCCATGATGCCAAAGTCACCAGGCCAGCGATCAGAGCACTCCTTTCTGGCGACCCCCGGCAAAGGTTCGCCCACTCCACGATGACAAAGTCCATGCCGCTCCCACTTCTGAAGCTGTTGGGCCCGACTCCAGTAAAGGCCGCTCCAATCCATGCTGTTAGGCTGCGAGGGAGGCGACATGGAAAAAGTCGCCTCTCCGTCGAGGAGGCGACCAAAAGCGGTTTCCCCCTTCCCCCCACCACCATCCCCTTTCCCCCCCCCCCCCCAACACACACACACACACACACACAAGATACGCAAAGAAACATCTAAATTAACATTTAACAACACAAGTTGAAATAACAGACATGCTGCTGGCAGGGCAGCTGACTTGCAGCACCCTCACCAGCCAATTTGCACTTGCACTTGCAGATAGGAGCTTCCAATAACTTTGTGGGCTTTGTTCCAAGACTATCCTGCAAACAGAAGAGATTGCAAGGTCAGTTTTCACCCTCTGAAGCTCTGTCCCCAGCAGTTCTCATTCCCCCAATTCAACCCGTTCCCCCAATGCAATATTCCACCACTCACCCATAGCCCCCAACTGCGCAGGCACGGCTCATTTCCCTTCATCACCCAGCACTCCCCTTCTCTTCACCCACCCTCTTCTTTCCCCTCTCCTCCTCCTCTCCCCAATTCCTCCTCCACCTCTCCCTCCCACTCCTTTTCCCTACCCTCAGTCACTCACTCCCTCCCTCCATAACTCCCTTACCCTCTCTATACCCCACCTATCCATCTATCCCGCACCCCCCCCACTCCTCACCTCCCCTTATCTCCCCCACTATCCCTCCTCACCTCCCCCACTCACCCCTCCTCTTGCTCTATTCCCCCCTTCTCCCACACTCTCCCTCTTCACCTCCCCAACTTCCCCCCCCCCTCCATATCCCCTCCTATCCCTCAATCCCCCCACTCTCCCTCCTTACCTCCACCGGATCTCGAGGGTGCCCTACGCGCATGCCCAGAGCAGCAGCGCCGGATCCTCGGCGCGGCCTCTCCCCGCCCCCTGAGCCTGCTGTGCGTGACCGGAGCAGCAGCCATCAGCCTCAGAGCCAGCCTCAGCGCCCAGGCCCCAGATCGTTGGTGGAGCCTCTCCCTGCCCCCGGAGCGCACCGCTTGCAGATGCAGACGCTGCCCCAACTTCAGCGGCGGGTCACCGCGGGCCCGGAGTGTCAGTAAAATGGAAGTAACCTTACCCGTGTCGCCGTGGTGAAAAAAAATTGTGATCTGAACTCTGCAAAGGCCCCAACTGTGCAGGCGTGGTTGAGGACCCGTTGGGTGCCCTTTGTGATGTTAATAAAGATGCGCACGGGAACCCTTCCCCAACTGCGCATGCGTGGGTGGGGGTGCTGTTTTGTTCATTTAAATTTTAAACGTTAATAACTTTAAAATATACCATCAATCTGAACAAAACTTACTTTATTTGCACCTCAGGACAATGGTGAATAAGGTTGGCCTAAATTTGTGTACTGTTTTTGCGCAAATAGAAGTACAACGCTAAACCTGCAAACAAACAAACAAGATGAGAGTTTTTAGTTATATTTTATATATATATATATAATATAACTAAATATAGATATAATATAAGATGCAGATGCAGACGCAGTCCCAACCCCAACTTAGTGCATATTTAAATGGATGTATATCTGGATGTATGTCGGGGGTAAGTTTTTTTTTCCCACAAAGGTGGCAGCCTAGAATGGTGGTGGAGGTAGATATGATAGTGCATTTTTAGATAGGCAAATTAAGTGAATGTAGGGATATGGATCGTATGCAGGCAGAGGAGATTGGTTTAATCTGTCACGATCATAGGTATTGTGGGCCAAAGGACTTGTTCCTTTGTTGTACTTTTTTGGGGTCTATGTTCAATGACAGCAGCAACTCAGACAAAAACATTTTGTCTTCAAACAAGCTTATATTAAAATTGTTAAACAAATTAATTTGTTAAAAAATACACCGGTGACCCCAGGTCACATCACTGAGGATGCATCCCTGGAAGATGTATCTTTCACACGAAAGTGAACTACTAAAATGTAAAAAAAAAAGCACAACTTGTTTTAATGGATGAGCAATCTCATTCATGAGTTGTGTCAGATACATCGGGAAAAGCTTCCAGAATGCTGAAGGGTCCCTTACAAATTGTACCTGGCCTGGGTATGGTACAGAATCAACCCCGGAATGTAATTGGCACCAAGTTTCAGGAAGTGCTGATGTGTGCACTGCAGATAGGCAACAGTTTTCTTTGGACCCACTGGCAGGCGATAATGCAACCTGGCCCATGATCTTCCGGTATTTATTAAATGTGATGGAACCAAAGTAAGTTATTGCCTGCAGTTTTAAAGCATCTACTTCCAAAAAATCAAAGGAATTTGGTCATGACTCACTTTCAAAGCATTCAAATTTCAAATCCAGTAATCATGCATGCAACAGATTAGGGCTTGATGATGTAGTGCATAATTTGTTTCCTGTCAAGATCTTGATACAAGTGCGCATATCATCGACTAGCAATCCAGATACCATATGGTGAAGCTTGTTATTCATGCAAATACGATCGAGTTTTGTTAATTGGATTGAGATATAATTACAAAAGTCAAAATTGTGAAAATAGCTACGAGGATCAAGAGGTCATTTTGGCTATATGCTAGAACTGGAACGCAAAGGCATGATGATAAATTAACACCATATTTAGTCTCCCAACATATTGCAAGAACCTAAATGAATGGCTTGCTGGGTTATTTCCATAGTCTGCAATTTATTAATCACATTGTGGTCTGGAGTGGCATGCGGGTGAGATCAGACAACTTTCCCTGAATGACAAATATGAACGAGATGTTTTTTTCATGATAGTGCACTGGTTTTATTTCATTATTGATGCTTGCTTTCTTCCCCAAATGCTGGATATATCTTATTATTGGAATTTAAATTGACCTGATCAATCTCTAGATCAATAGTTCAGACATCTGGTACTCATCCAGTAACAAACATGTTAGAAAGGGGGTTACACAAGAAGCTGGAGAAACTCAGCGGGTGCAGCAGCATCTAAGGAGCGAAGGAGATAGGCGACGTTTCGGGTCGAGACCCTTCTTCAGACTCAAGACGAAGACAGTTTCACAACCTCCTCTCTAACTGCACCTACGAAGACAACATGTTAGAAACGTGTGTGTGTGTGTGTGTGTGTGTGTGCCTCTGCCTGTCTGTCTCTCTGTCTCTGTCTGTCTATCTCTGTCTGTCTGTCTCTCTCTGGCTGTCGCTGTCTCTGTCTCTGTCTGTCTATCTCTGTCTGTCTGTCTCTGTCTGTCTGTCTCTGTCAGTCTGTGTCTGGAGTCATAGATAGTAAAGAAGGTTGCCCCAATACAGCAGGACATGGATGAGCTGGAGAGTTGGGTGGTTGGGAGCAGATGGAATTTAATCCAGAAGTATGAGATGATGCACTTTGGCAAGTTAAATACGTGTGGGAAATATAGAGTAAATGGCTGGAACCATTGATACATTGATATACGGTGAGGCCTAAGGATGCAAGTCCACAGCTCGCTGAATGTGGCAACACTGGTGGGTAGAGCAGTGGAGATAGCATTTGGTATGTTTGCCTCAATAGTCCAAGGTGTGGCGAACAATGTGCAGAAGAAATTCCCCAGGCTATTGCCTGGATTGGAGGGCAGTAATTCTAAAGAGAGATTGGATAGGTTGAGTTTATTCACATTGGAACATAGGAAGCTGATGGGTAAAATGATATAGGTATATGAAATGATGAGGGGCAGAGATTGGAAAGATGCTTTTCCCCAGGGCAGGGGAGTTCAGAATTTGGGGGCACCGATTTAAAATTAGTGAGAAGATATTTTATGGAGATCTGAGGGGCAGGTATTTCACACAGGGTCATGGTTATATGTAAAGTATTGGTTCATGGTTAAGTTACCCAAATTGCATCAGTTATTTTTAAGTTTGCTCTCCATTTTAGTTTACTTCTCCATGCCATTGTGAGGTTTCTTAATTTGATGGTGCACCCATTTGATATTCATGACTGTAATAATCTAAATTCAATGTGAACTTTAAACAGAAGTCCCATTATCTTATCTTAATTAATCAGAAGTAGACAGTTTTATAATGTATTAAGGCGAGAGGGAGGGAGGGAGGGAGAGAGAGAGAGAGAGAGAGAGAGAGAGAGGTCGTGTTTTCTTCTCAGCTCTGCAGTTGAGAAGGATTGAAGCAGCCTTTCAAGGATTTTGCCGTTGGAGAGGGCACAGACCCAGGGGGGCTTCATAGTTCAACTTATTGTTGGGCTGTTGAAGCTTTTCTCTGGTCTGGGAAGCCTCCATCTGTGTGAAGATTCCTGAGTTTCTCCACATTGTCGAGGGTGCGGTTGTCGCTGGCGGATTGCCAATAGTGCCTGTGATCGTGGGTTTGGAATATTGGCGGTGTCTTTGTTGTTTTTAGCGCCGTTTCTCTGCCCTAAAGTCATTTTGCTCAGTGCGGCTGCCTGGCTTAATGTGAAGAAGGTACTTGTGCTTCCGGCGTGACTGCGATAGAGCTTTCCAAAAGCTGCTCTTGGCTGTGGACGATCCTGGGGACTTTCCTGCTTCTGCTGGAGGTTTCTGTTTTCTGCTGCCTGTCTTTGACTGTGACTGTCTTTGGGACTTAACTTGGAGCTGTGCTGCTGAGGTGCCTGGAGCTGGTTTGTGCCTCTGTGAGGATGGCGATGGAGGGGGCGCGGCCGAAGGTCCGGACCTACGCAGCGATGGCATCAGTGGCGGGTGCGAGGCCATCTGAGCTTGAGCCTCATGTTGACTTGGATGGGGACAGTTTTGGTATTTCTGTTCAAACTGGGCCTATTATGTCGAGGGGGGAAATTACGAGGGCCATGAATGAACTTCTTGGGAGGGGGGCTATTGTCTCTTCTGAGCTCGAAAGAGGAAAGGTGGAGATGATACTTAAGACCCGGGAGTGTGTGGCCCGAGCGTTGGAGGAGGGGATCTCAGTGGGGGGGGTCCACATACAGGTGGATCCGTGGGTATCAAGGGTGAGACCGGTTCTCCTGCGGAGCTGCCCCACTTATTTTTCAGATGCAGTACTTTTTCCACACCTGTCCAAGTTCGGGGAGGTGCGGTCTAAATGTTTTCGTCTCTTGCATCCTGGGGGGGACCCGGATGAAAAAGGGGTCTTCAGTTTCAAGAGGAGGGTGTTCATGAAGGTGGGTGAGGGGGATGGTGCCGAGGGGAGTTTTGAGGTGGTGCATAAGGGTGTCCCCAGAACCGTGCATTGGAGTTGGGGAAAGGCACGGTGTCATGCGTGCGGCGAATTTGGACATCTCCGTAGGGAGTGTCTTTTTCGCGGGGGAACTGCTAGAGGTTCTAGTGCAGTGACCAGGAAAGCGCTGCTGGCCCATCTGGGGTGGCTTGTCAAACCTCAGCGGCGCGGGGTGGTACTGCTGACCCGGCTAAGGTTGCCAGTTCTGCCTTGGTGACCCGGAGCGGCAGTGCGAAGCCTTCTGGGTCCGTAGGTTCCGCTTTGGGGACCCTGGGCGGTGAGAGCCCACGCCCCCCACGTCCCCCACGTCTTGCGCCTGTGGCGGCGGATGGAGGTGGGGCGCAGGAGGAGGGGAGTGTTGAGGGGGGGTTTTGGGAGAAGCAGGGGAAGCACAATAAGAAGAAGGAGAGGGATAGGGCCGCCCGAGCGAAGAAAGTGCAATCGGGTGAGTTTAGCTCCAGTGTGGTGCAGACTGCGCCTGCTGGGGCCCAGGGGGGAGTTGCGGTGGTTCGGAAGGGGGTAAAGAAGCCTAAACGTGTGGGTGGCAAAGTGGATGGGGGTAATGTGGAGGCGGATGACCCTTCCCTTATGGAGGTTACCGCACCTCCGCATGCGAGTGGGACGAAAAGGAGGCATCTGCCTGGTGAAGAGGAGGAAGGGCGTGGGTCCAGAGCGAAGGGGATGTCTTTCTCCGGGCTTTCCACCACTGAGGTGGCTGAAAGTGGTCTTGACCCGGTGTCTTCTGGGTCGGTGGTTGGGCCTTCTCTTCATGGATCTACAGCAGGTGTCACAGGACTGGGTGCTGAAGTTGATTCCGGTGGAGTTGTGTCCAATGGGCGGGAGTCTGTCCCTTCATCTCAGGGGCCCTCTGAGGGAGTTATCTCGGCGGGTGTTGGGGTTAGCTCTTTTGGGTGTGTACCCTCTGGGTCGGACGAGGTCCCCTCGTTTCAGAGGCCTACTGAGGGTGCTGGCACGCTAGGTGACGTGGTTGGCTCCCCTGGTAGTGTGCCCTCTGTGACGGGGGATGTGCAGAGTCAGGCCGAGGGGGGAGTTTCGGGGGTGTTGTCGTTCAAGTCTGTGCTCCACATCAGTGCCAGTGGAGGTGCTGGGGGGCGGGATGCCTCACCGGATGAGTTGTCTGGGGTGAGGTTAATAGCAGGTGGTGATTCTCTGGGTGATGCCTGTGGAGAGGGCACTCTGGATGATGTGGAGGTCAGGGCTGTTATGGGTCGTGATCCTCTTTCAGACTCCGAGGGTGTCAGTGTTCCACAGGCCCTGGGGATGCCTCTTGTTGTTGCTTCCCCAGGCCCAGAAGAGGAGGGTGATGGTAGCGTGCAGGAGCCCAGCCTTTCAGAGGGCTGCGAGTGTCAGGCAGGGGTGTCGGGACCCACCCCCAGCATTGATCCGGGGGGTCGTGTCATGGCTGAGGAGGGGGACAGCGATGCGGCCAGTGGGTGTGGCACAGAGAGTGATTTGTCAGAGAGTTCTGGTCTTTCTGGGGTTGTTGATTCAGGTGCGAGCGGGTTGGCTGTGAGCCCAGACTCCAAGGCCGTGTCTGAGGCGAAGCTTATTGTTGAGGTGCGAGAGTTCCTAAAAATGAGCCGCACTTCCAAAACATTATGGTTTGCTGCTGAAAGGCGGTGGGGGGACTGTCTAGATTTGCAGGCGAGTCTCGAGGTTATCCTTAGTAACAAGGATAGTGGTCTTTCTGACTCGGATTTGGGGCAGTTTCGGGGTTTGTTGAAGGTCCTCAGAAAAGGAGCTCCTGTGACTACAGGGAGTGTGAGGGTCTCAATCTAATGTGCCTACACATTCACAGTAGCTACATTAAATTTAAATGGGAGTAGAGCGAGTTTTCGAAGATTTCAGCTCTTATCAGCCCTAAGGGAGGGGAGATTTGCAGTTTGTTATCTGCAAGAGACACATACTGTTGCTAGTGATGAACCTACCTGGCAACTGGAGTGGGAAGGGAGGGTTTATATGAGCCATCTCAGCTCAAATTCGAGTGGGGTGGCTTTTCTGTTGGCCCCAAATTTTCTGCCAAGCATTTTAAAAGTGCAGGAAGTGGTGCCAGGACGTTTGCTCCATCTGGCCGTGAGCCTGGATGGCATGCCGTTGCATTTCATTAACGTGTATGCCCCTAGCTCCGGCACGATGCAGGCTGGCCTACTTCGGGAGGTGAATGCTCTGTTGGGCACTATTGATAGGGGAGAGTGTGTCTTCCTTGGTGGGGACTTTAATTGCACACTTGAGGTGCGGGACCGTTCTGGTACTCAGTGTGCGCCTGCTGTAGCGAAGAAGCTGAGAGGCTTGATTGACTCCTTTGAGTTGGTTGATGTTTGGAGGGACCTTCACCCTGATTCCACTGCTTTTTCGCGGAGGTCTGAGGGCGGTGGTTCCCGCATTGATCGGTTTTATATTTCCCGAGCGTTTGTTTCCCGTGTCTCAGCGGCCTCAATGCGGCTGGTGCCGTGCTCGGACCATTGTCTGGTGCGTGTGGATTTTAATCCAGCGTGCGCTCGGGCTGGGTCCGCGTACTGGCACTTTAACAACAGGCTGCTGGAGGATCGGTGTTTCCGGGAGTCATTCACTCGGTTTTGGGTGAAGTGGAGAGAGAGGCAGACGTGCTTCTCTTCCATTAGGCAGTGGTGGGATGTGGGTAAAGCTCACATCCGTCTCTTTTGTAAGGAATATACATGGGGGTCGACTGGGAGGCGGGACTCAGCGGTCGGGAAGCTGGAGAGGGAGATACAGGACGCTGAGTCTCGCCTTGGTCAGTTTGGTGAAGACTCCAGCGAATGGGGAGAGTTTCAGAGGAAGAAGGAGGTTTTGAGGAGTCTGCTGCTTGAGCGGTCTCGAGGCACTTATGTGAGGTCTCGGGTCCAGATGCTGCACGAGCTGGACCGAGCGTCGCCTTTCTTTTTCTCTTTGGAGAAGGGGCGGGGAGCTCGAAAACAGCTCGTGGAGTTGCTTGCAGATGACGGCTCCTCTGTCACTGATCCAGAGAGGATTAATGCCTTGGTTAGGTCCTTTTATGGGTCCCTGTTCTCTGCGGAAGGATTCAGTGTGGAGGCTCAGCAAGATCTGTGGGAGGGTCTACCGACCGTAGATAGGGGGGAGGCTGATCTTCTTGATGGCCCCTTATCTTTGGAGGAGTTGACTCGCGCCTTGCATCAGCTCAGGAGGGGTAAGTCCCCCGGGCTGGATGGGTTGACGGTGGAGTTTGTTAGAGCATTCTGGGACGTCCTAGGGGGTGACTATATGTTGGTTCTGGGGGAGAGCCTGGCGACTGGAGTGATGCCTCTCTCGTGGCGTAGGACGGTTGTTGTCTTGCTGCCTAAGAAGGGCGAACTCCGTTTGTTGAAGAACTGGCGTCCAGTCTCTCTCCTTTGCACAGAATATAAAATTTTTGCACGGGCAATGGCAAATCGCCTGGGCTCCGTGCTGCATCAATTGATTCATCCTGATCAATCTTATACAGTCCCTGGCCGGTCCATCCAGGATAACATCCACCTGGTTAGGGACCTGATTCATTTAGTCCAGGGTACTGGTGAGTCAGCTGCTTTTCTGTCTCTTGATCAGGAGAAGGCTTTTGATAGGGTGGAGCATGAATACCTATTTGGGTCGTTGCAAGCGTTTGGGTTTGGACCACACATCGTGGCCCGGGTCCGGCTTTTGTACGCTGCTGCGGAGTGCCTTGTAAAGGTTAATGGCGCGGTGCTAGCTCCTTTTCATTTTGGGAGGGGGGTCCGCCAGGGGTGCCCTATGTCGGGCCAGTTGTATTCGGTCTGTGTGGAGCCGTTCCTGTGTCTTCTTCGGAGGAGGTTGACAGGCCTGGCCCTACCTGGCCCGCGGGTTGAGGTGATTCTATCGGCGTATGCCGATGACGTACTTCTTATGTTCACTGATCCTGGTGACCTGCGGAGGATGCGTGACTGCCAGGAGATTTTCTCGGCTGCATCTTCTGCTAGGATTAACTGGAGTAAGTGCTCTGGACTTTTGGTGGGTCAGTGGCGGGTAGACTCCCTGCCGGAGGAGATGGCATTGTATGCGTGGTGTACCACGCACCTCCTCTATCTGGGGGTGTACCTGAGTCCCACTGAGGATGTTTGGCCGGCAAACTGGCAAGAGTTGGAGACGAAGGTGGTTGCTCGGCTGGGGCGCTGGTCAGGCCTGCTTGGAGTTCTCTCCTTTCGGGGGAGGGTGCTGGTCATAAACCAGCTGGTGGCCTCTATGTTATGGTACCGGCTGGCTACTCTTGTCCCGCCCTCTATATTTGTAACTGCTATACAGAAGAAGCTGGTGGATTTCTTTTGGGGAAATAGGAAGCATTGGATTTCCGCGGCGGTCCTGAGTCTTCCGTTAGAGGAGGGCGGCCAGTCCTTGGTGTGCGTGCGCACCCAGGTGGCGGCTCTCCGTCTCAGGACTCTGCGGAGATACATGTATGTAGAGAACCCTCCCAGATGGCACGCTCTGGCCACGTATTTTTTTCGTCAGGGTCGTTGCCTAAGGGGGGTCTTGCGGCTCCCGGTGGCGGGTGTCAGTCGACCCGCTCTAAGGGGCTTGCCTGTTTTCTATAGGGATGTGTTAAGAGTGAGGAATTTGGTGGTGTTCAGCCAGAGTGTTGTTCCACGAGGAGAGGGGGATGTTGTGGCTGCGGGTGTGGCTGGTCCTCATCCTGTCATGGTGGTTGTCGAGGAGAGGCGCGAGCCTAGAGTGGTTCAGATAGAGCTTACCCCCGCTCCGTCAGATCTGCTCATCGGGCCTAGGCTTCGGGATATTTCTCGGCCTCCGGCTCCGCATAATCTGAGCTGCCTTTCTGAGATGACCAGCATGCCATTTTGTGATGCAAGGAGACGCGCACTGTACAGGATGCTCCTGCACATTCTGAACCACCGTGCCTTCGTCTCCCGTCCTGACTCACCATGGAGGACGGTGTTACCATCCGAAGGCGGCGGGGGGCCCCAGTGGGGGTCCTTCTATAAGGGAGTTGTACCCCTTTATATTGGGGACCTGGGGTGGAGAGTGCTGCATGGAGCGGTGGTTTGTAATAAACTTTTGAGTCGGTTCACGGGCTCGTCTGCCGCATGTAGTTTCTGCGGAGAGGAGGAGACCGTATTCCATGTGTATATGGAGTGTGAGAGGTTACTGCCCCTGTACCAATATCTGAAGGGGTTGTTCCTCAAGTTCTGGCTGCATTTTAGCCCCACAATCCTGGTATTTGGACACAAGGCAGGGAGTGGGGAGAGCCGAGTGTGGGGGGGGGGACTTACCTGTCGGTTTGCTCCTCGGCCTGGCCAAGATGGCCATTCGTGGGTCCAGGCAGCGGGCGGTCGACGGTCAGGCGAGAGTCGGCTGCCTGCCCCTCTTTCGGGCCTACGTCCGTGCACGTGTGTCCCTGGAGAGGGAACACGCGGTGTTCACGGGGACTCTGGGGGCCTTCCGTCAGCGCTGGTCGCCGCGTGGGGTTGAGGCGATTATAAATGAATGTACTGTTGTACTACAATGATCTGTTCATTATAGTGTGATTTTTGATTGTGTTTTGATGTGTTGTATTTTATGATTTGTGTTGAATAAAGTTTTTGAAATGAAAAAAAAAAAAAAAAAGAGGGAGAGGGAGAGAGGGAGAGAGCTCAATGAATATTTCTTCTTTGTGTTTACCATTGAAAAAGACATGAAGACTATGGACTTTGGGAAAGTTAATGGTGATGTCTTGTGGATAATTGTATTACAGTTGAGGAAGTGCTGGACATCAGAAGATGTATGAAGGTCCATAAATCTGTTGATCAGATATATCCAAAGACGTTTAGGGAAACCAGAGAATAAATTGCAGGAGTCCTGGTTTATATCAATGAAGGCAAAAATTAGGTTCCGAAAGACTGGAGGCTGACTGATGCGCCTCCATTTAAGAAAGCTGAATAAAATAATGAAGAAAAAAGATATGTGAATGCAGAGTCTTTTACAAAACTAATTTGACCCTGAATGATTTGAGCCATCAGTTAACATCCCGACATGAGGATCACCAAATGGTAAAAGCCTCAACCAAAGGAGGAAAACTGTTTTCTTAACCCTCTGCATTTTTCTTATTCAATTTGTTGAATTAGTCAGGGGAGACCACACTTTTTTCTTCCTCATCACGATCCAGCTTGATGGGATCGATACTATTCTTATCCATCCAATCACCTTCAATGGTTTCCCTCCCTGTGCCCAGGCTACTCATCTGAAGTCAGCTAAGGTTGTATTTGTAGTTCTATTTTGCACTTGATACACATACTGCTGCTTGGCAACATCACCAGAAAAAATCAGAGATGTTTTGTGACCTGCTGAGTTACTTCAGCACATTGTGTCCTTTTGTGTATTCACCAGCATCTGCAGTTCTTTGTTACTACGGGGTAATGATATTGTGAACTTGAAAAAAACAAATTTCAAGCCTAGATTTAGGAGAGTAGAAGAACCGAAACGATGTTATTCAATATGCATTGATGATACACTACAGAACAATTTCAATTAAATCTGAGATCAAAAGTGTTCCTTTTAATTATGACTTGGGAGTCTGTACGCCATCCTACCGAGTATTTACAATTCCACTTTTGGCATCTATCTGCATCAGTTTGCAGAAAAGTGTTCAAGTTAAAGGAAGAGTGATAAATCAAACCGTCAAAAATAAACAAGACAGTTCAGCAATTGATTTAGTTGCTATCCGTCTATTCAAACTCTGGTAAAGCAACACATCTACGCATACAAAATAACCATCTATGTTTTGAGCTGCAATTGGTATTGTGACATCCCGTCAGTATCTTAAAGGTAAATTATTTTATTTTGCATTGTGATTTGCAGCTACCAATCACTGAAACAGCTGGAGGACAGCAATAATTGCTGTCAGAATTGGGCAGATTGACTATTTATCCTAAATGAGTTGGCACCTCTTTTCAAAGACTGTCATGCCAATGTGTTACACTTTTACTGTTATCCTAAACAGTTAACATGAGCCTCATTTTCCCAACTCTTGAACACACAAAAATACTAGATGCAACTCCAAATCCAGAAGCAGATCTAAGGCTTTATTTCATATGTATTAATCACTATTACACCTTTGATCTACTTAAAAATGAAAGCTGTTGAAAATGATTAAATCATCATCTACTCTGTCCAGGTAACTCTTTCCCTGGTCTCACCAGTTTAGAACAGCATCAGATTAAATAGTGCAACCGTTTTGTCATTGGTATATATTTTAAGCTCATGTCAATAAGTTGATTTGCTAATGAAAATGTCATCACTGAAAGAGTGTATTAAAGTCCATACAGCTTATTTTGATATTTCCACGTGTGATAACACAGAGGCACAGCTGGAAGACATGCTGCCTTATAGTGCCAGAGACACAGGTTCAATTCTGACCTTGGGTGCCATCTGATAGGTGTTTGCACATTCTCTCTGTTTCCTCCGGGTGCTCCAGTTTAATCCCACATCCCAAAGATGTGCAGGTTTGTAGGTTAATTGGCCTCTGTAAATTACCTCGAGTGTGAAAGGAGTGGAAGAGAAAGTGGGATATCATGGAACAAGCGTGAATGGGTGATCGATGGTCGGCATGGACCTGGTGAGCGAGGGTCTCCTCGATATCTCACAGGTCCGCTCTAGCTCCCCCTACCCTCCCATAACAGGGACAGAATCCCCTAGTCCTCACCTTCCAGCCCATCAGCTGTCGCATACAACACAAAATTCTCTGACATTTTTGCCACTTCCAACGGGATCCCACCACTAGCCACATATTCCCATCTCCACCCCTTACCACTTTCCACTGAGACCATTCCCTCTGCAACTCCCTGGTCAACTCATCCCTTCCCACCCAAACCACATCCTCCGCAGGTACTTTCCCCAGCAACTGCAGGAAATGCAACACCTGTCCCTATCTCTCCCCCCTCGACTCTGTCCAAGGACCATGACAGTCTTTTCAGGTGAGGCAGGTGTTCATTTACATCTCCTCCAACCTCATTTACTGTATCTGCTGTTCCAAGTATGGACACCTGTATATCGGTGAGACCAAGCGTAGGTTCGGCGATCGTTTAGGTGAACATCTCCGGTCAGTCTACCTGAACCTATCTGAGCTCCCAGTTGCTGGACACTTTAACTCCCCCTCCCATTCCCACACTGACCTTTCTGTCCTGGATCTCCTCCATTGTCAAAATGAGGCCCAGTGCAAATTGGAGGAACAACACCTCATATTTTGCTTGGGCACCTTACACCCCAGTGGTATGAACATTAACTTCTCTAACTTCAAGTAACTCTTGCTTTCCCTCTCTCTCCATCCCTCCCCATTCCCCGTTCTCCGACCAGTCTTACTATCTCCGATTATATTTTATCTCTGTTTGCTTTGTTGTTACCTTTTCCCAGCTAAAAATGATTTATTCTACACCTTCCTTGATCACCATTCCCTTTGCCCTGTTTTCACACCTTCACACTATCTCTCTCCCCCCTGAAGTCAGTCTGAAGAAGTGTCCCGACCTGAAACATCACCTATTCCTTCTCTCCAGAAATAGTCATAGTCATACAGCATGGCAATGGGTGCTTCAGTCACCTTGCCCATGCTGACCAAGATACCTGATCTACACTAGTCCTACCTGCCCCATAATCTCTCTAAACCTTTGCTATCCATGTACCTGGCAAAATGTCTCTTAAATGTTGTTATAGTGCCTGCCTCAATTACTTCCTGTGGTTCGATATGCCCACCACTCTCTGTGGAAATATTTGCCATTGTGTCATATAGCATGGAAACAGGCCCTTCGGCCCAACTTGCCCATACTGACCAAGATGCCATATCTGCACTGGTCCCAGCTGTGTTTGCTCCATATTTCTCTAAACCTATCCTGTCCATGTAACTGCAATGTTTCTTAAACATTGCCCCTCAGGTACCTAATAAATATTTTCCTTCTCATCTTAACCTATGTCCCCTGGTTCTTAATTCCCCTACTCTGGGTAAAATACTTTGTGCATCTACCCTATCTATTCCCCTCATGAACATACACTAATTTAATACAATCATCCGCTCCAAGCTGTTTATGAAGCTCTCAGATTTGGGTGTCTGCGCATGCCTCTGCAATTGAATCCTCGACTTCCTCATCCACAGACCACAGTCTGTCCGTATTGGTGGAAATGTGTCATCCTTGATAACAATCAGCACGGGAGCACCTCAAGGCTGCGTGCTCAGCCTCCTGCTTTACTCACTTCATACTCATGACTGCGTAGCCAGATATTGTGCGAGCTCCATCATCAAGTTCGCCGACGACACCACTGTTGTGGGACGAATCACTGATGGTGACGAGTCAGAGTATAGAAGTGAGATCGACCGATTGACCAAATGGTGCCAGCACAATAACCTGACTCTCAACACCAGCAAAACCAAGAAACTGATTGTGGACTTCGGAAGGGGTTATATAGGGACCCACAATCCCGTTTATATCAACGGAATGATGGTGGAAAGGGTCAAGAACTTCAAATTCCTGGGCGTGCATATTTCCAAAGATCTTTCCTGGTCCCAGCACACTGATGCAATTATAAAGAAAGCACATCAGCGCCTCTACTTCCTGAGAAGATTACGGAGAGTCGGTATGTCAAAGAGGACTCTCTCAAACCTCTACAGGTGCACAGCAGAGAGCATGTTGACAGGTTGCATCATGGCTTGGTTCGGCAACTTGAGCGTCCAGGAGCGGAAAATAATGCAGAAAGTTGTGACCACTGCCCAGCCCATCATCAGCTCTGACCTCCCCACCATTGAAGGGATCTATCGCAGTCGCTGCCTCAAAAAGGCTGCCAACATCATCAAGGACACACACCATCCTGGCCACACACTCACCTCTCCGCTACCATTGGGTAGAAGGTACAGGAGCGTGAAATATGGTACATCCAGGTTCGGGAACAGCTACTTCCCCACAGCCATCAGGCTATTAAACTCGCCAACAAACAGAACTGAACTATACCAGCCTATTGCACTTTATCTGTTTATTTATGGGTATATATATGGTCTATGCTATATAAACACATTGAACTGTTCTGTATTTATGCTTACAATATTCTGTTGTGCTGCAGCAAGCAAGAATGTAATTGGCCTATCTGGGACACATGACAATAAACTCTCTTGTCCTGACTTGACACTATAGCATCATCCCTCATCCTCCTGTTCTCCAAGGAATAAAGTCCTCGCCTGCCCAATATCTCCCTGTCACTCAGGCCCTCAAGTCCTGGCAGCATCCTTGTACATTTTCTCTGCATCTTAACGACATCTTTCCTATAGTCTGGTGACCAAAACTAAGCACAATACTCCAAACATAGCCTAACCAACGCCTTGTAGAACTGTATCATAACACCCCAACTTCTTTGTGCAGGAAAGAACTATAAATGCTGGTTTGCACCGAAGATAGACACAAAGAGCTGGAGTAACTCAACGGGTCAATAGACAATAGACAAATAGGTGCAGGAGTAGGCCATTCTGCCCTTCGAGCCAGCATCGCCATTCAATGTGATCATGGCTGATCATCGCCAATCAGTACCCCGTTCCTGTCTTCTCCCCATATCCCCTGACTCCGCTATCTTTAAGAGCGCTATCTAGCTCTCTCTTTAAAGTATCCAGAGAACCGGCCTCCACTGCCCTCTGAGGCAGAGAATTCCACAGACTCACAACTCTGTGTGAAAAAATGTTTCCTCTTCTCCGTTCTAAATTGCTTACCCCTTATTCTTATGGGTCAGATGGGTCAGGCAGCATCTCTGGAGAAAAAGAATAGGTGTGGCTTTGGCTCAAGACCCTTCTTCAGACTTCAATTCCTTGTTTGAAACGACACCTATTCCTTTTCTTCATTGGTTTCTGAGGTGCCCTCTTCTCTTGACCATCTTTCCCTTAATATATTTAACATCTCTTTGGATTTACCTTAATATTGTTTGTTAGAATTATCTGCTGCCCCCTTTTTGCTCTCCAGATTTCCTTCTTAAGTATGCTCCACAGTCCCCTAATCTCCATTGTACGATTGATGCCACCTGCCTATACCTGGCCCTATGTCCTGATCAGAGCCTCAATTTCTCTTGTTATCCAAGCTTTCTTATGCTCACCTGTCTAGCCCATCACTGTAACAGGAACATGCATGTCCTGAACTCTTTTGAAAGTATCCCACTCTTCTAGGATGTCCCTTTGCCAGCAAACAACCTTCTCCAATCACCTTGAGCAAGATCCTGTCAAAGTTGGCTGCTCAGTTCCCAAAACTCCTTCAGGGATGCACTTGTACTGGGAGTGTACTCGGACAGTTTTGCTGTGCTGTGTGCAAAGAAAATGTATTTCACTGTACCTGGTAGATGTGACAATAAAGGAAACATTGATCCCAGCTGCCTGTACCTGTTCCATACCTCCTTTTTCCTGACCAGAGCCTCAAATTCTCATCATTCAAATGTAAAGATATTGTGCACCATACATTACATTTGCTTGTCTGTGTTCCAGAATCAATTCCCTATTCCTACTTTCTCCCCATATCCCTTGATTCCGTTAGTCCTAAGAGCTATATCAAATTCTCTCATGAATGTAACCGGTGAATTGGCCTCCACTGCCTTATGTGGCAGGGAATCCCACAGATTCACAACTCTCTCGATCAAAAAGTTGATCCTCATCTCAGCCCTAAATGGCCTACCCCTTATTCTTAAACTGTGACCCCCAGTTCTGGACTCTCCCAACAAGGGGAACACTTTTCCTGCATCTAGCCTGTCCAATCCCTTAAGAATTTTATATGTTTCTATAAGATTCCCTCTCACCCTTCTAATTCCAGTGAATATAAACACAGTCGATCCATTCTTTTATCATATGTCAGTCTCGCCATCCTGGGAATTCGCTACAGAGCTCATCCCTCTTCTCTGGATACTGCCCTGCACTCCACAAATAATAACATCAACATCTTATCTCGTTCTGACTAATGTGCTGCTTCACATTTGATTCCTGGGAAAGTTCCTGCCATGATAGTCGCACAGTAAATTGTAAAAAGGGGCTGTACCACTGCGGCGACCTAATTGGCGAGTTTAGGAGAGTTAAAAAAAAATTCATGTTGAAGACCTCCTCCGACTATGTAGAAGACCTCCTTTGACTCTGTTGAAGACTATCTACGACTACCTTTGACTACCTTCGATTACCTTTGAGTGCCCTCGATTAGCTATGAATAACATGCTGACCTACTACTACCTACTTTGACTAAAGCTACAAGTAAAAAAAGTATCAATTTTTTCCATGGAGACCTGTTTTTACTCCGCAACCTAGCTGAGGCCTTGAGTACACGGGGACTACTCTCGAGCATGAAGGAGAGTTACAAAGACCTCCTTGAAACTCGTGTTGACCATGCTGCGAGTATGAGTCGAGGGCAAACTCTCCAGAACTCACGGATTAGGTGGGGCAGTGGGACAGCCCCTTAAGGCTGCACTCATTACATCCACAATCCACAACTTTTAAATTTTAATTAAGGCAGGAGCAATGGGCTTGAGCAGCTGAAAAGTCAGCAGAGATAGATTCACAACTGACAGAAGCAGAGCGACTTTGAGCCAGCACATCAATGCCCAATTTTAACCCCATCAACAGCATGTCAATGTGCTTTAAGTAAGCACAAGACCGATGATAGAAGAAATATGTTTTATTCATATGTCGCATTGGTAATCAATCTAACTGTGCCTAGAGTCACTTTTCCGGTTCTCTTCCATTTAAGACCTCCAAATAACAGTTGAAAAACAGGCTCTATTATACACCTTGATGACAGACTATACTGATGATGCAATTGACCAAAAGGAAATCATTTTATTCAGTAATCAAATAATTGGTATGAACTAACCTAAGTTTACAACATAATCAAGACAATTTTTACTCTGTTTTACCCAACCAAACAGCTGGCTGGCATGCTAATTTTTTTCATCTTTTTTTTTTAACTAACCGGACTGTTAAGCCAAAAATAATATGTTCTCAGTTCTATCACATTGATTATACTTTGCCAATCTCTCTGTTTTTTACATTTTCTTTTTGACTATAGATATGTGGAGGTTACAGATGGCACCCATCCTGTTAATATTATTGGAACAATCTCAAAGGTGCTTGCCTTCTCTACAGCTTAATTAACCTAACAAAAATCTTAAGTCCAATGCATCTTTGCTAAACTAGGTGTTCATTTCTAGACAAGCTTGCTGTTATTCATGAAGACTTTGCTTTCCAATTGTAAGAATAAGATCCAAATAACCCATAACCATGATTTCTTGAGAATGTCTAAACAATTTCTTTATATGTCTTTTAATGTTTTTTTTTTAATCTGTATATAACATTCCAGTTTGGGCTTAAACTGATTTATTTTTAATTGTTTACCATTTGGTTTTGTGTGAGCTATTTTTATTTTTTCACCTTGTCATGTAAGACAAGGGAAGAAATGTGTTCCGAAGAATCATTGATCTGGTTATTAAAATGTTTCCCAAGGTTTTGTGTTATCTAAAGATTTCTTGTTAAGAAGTTTAAAAGCAAATCTAAGGTAAAAGTAATTACTCTTAGGGTTCAGGCAAATGTCTTAGCAAGTTTGTACTCAATGGGAATTGAGGCCGAGGCTCTGTTCACCAACAGTTCCAGAGCTAAGGTGATAAAGATTGCTTTTGATGCCAAAGCAGAATTTGAAGTAGTATGACATCAAGGCCGTTGAATAAAACAGAAATCAAACAGAAAACAGATATCAAAGGAGAACACTCCAGTGGTTGAAACTATACCTTGCACAAGAGACAATAATTATGGTTGTCAGGTTCAATCATGCTAGCCTGAGGACACCGCTACAGAAGTCCAAGACCCAATCATTATTATCTGCCTCAGCAATGACCGTCTTACCATCAAAACATCCAGAAGGGTGAGAGTGGAGGGTTGTTTTTCAAACTGGAGGCCTGCCGCCAGTGATGTCCCCTCTTACTTATATATTTTAATGAGAATGTACTTAGGTGGCATGATCAGTAAATTTAGTGGATGAAACCAACATTGGTGGTGTAGTGGAAAGTGAAGATGATTTGGTATGGTTACAAAACAATCTTGATCAACTGGGAAAGCGAGCAAAGGAATAACAGATGGAACTTAACTCAAGTGCGAAGTGATGGAACCAGAGCAGTACTTACAAACTAGGTGACAAGGCCCTGAGAAGTATTGTATAGATTGGGCTACAAACACATAGTTCTCTGAAAGTGATGATAAAGGTAGATAAAGTGGTGAAGAAGGCTTATATTGGATGGGACATTGCGTACAAGAGTTGGGATGTCATGTAACGTTGTATAGGACATTGGTGAGTGCCTCAGACTTTTGTATGCAGTTCTGGTCACCACATTATAGGAAGGATATAATCAAACTGAAAAATATATTGAAGTGATTCACAAGGATGCTGCTATGTCTGGATGGCTTTAGTTGAAGAGAAACAAGATAAGCAAGAGCTGATTTTCCTGGAGCGATGGAGGCTAAGAGGTGACTTTATAAAGGTTTATACAACCATGAATCGCATGGATAAAATGGATCGTCACAGTTTTTTTTCCCCAGGGTAGGTGATTCTAAAACTAGAGGGCATAGGTTAAAGTGAGAGGGTAATGATTTAAAAGAGACCCAAGGGGCATGATTTTTCACACAAAGAGTTGTGGGTATAGGGAATGCAATATAACGGGTATATTCACAATGTTCAAAAGACATTTGAACAGATCAAGCCGCGCAAATTGGAGGACCAACACCACATATTTTGCTTTGGTTGCTTACAACCCAATGGTATGAATGTTGAATTCTCTAAATTTAAGTAACTTCTACCTACACTTTCCTCCCCTTCCCCTTCCCCCCTTGCCCCTTTTCTCCCACATAGTTGTTTAACTAGTGCCTCAGCTCTCCACATTGTATCTGTCTTGTGATCACACCTTACTTGGCCAACAATGGGCCCACCATGGACACCACACTACCTGAGATTATTTGTAGCTGGCCCTGATTGGTCCTGGTCTATTCTTGCCTCCAGCTCTTCACCCCCTACCTTAAGTCTGAGGAATGGTTTCGACCCAAAATGTCCCCCATCCTTTTTCTCAAGAGATGCTGCCTGATCTGCTGAGTTACTCCAGCACTTTGTGTTTATATTTGAACAGGGGAAGCTTGTGAAGAATGCGGGCAAAATGCAGGTGTTGCGACTCATTTAGGAAATCACCTTGGATGGCATGGACAGGATGGGCTGAAGGGCCTGGTTCAATGCAGTTTCACTCTATGACTCCAATAAAAGCAGAATGTGTAGTAGTGCTCAGTACAAAAGCCTGGCAGTAGGACAAGTGAAGAAATCAAAGCTCAGTATAGTGATAATGTACCATGAAATGAGCAGAAACAAATGAAATTGTTTAACTATTTGGTGATACGTTTAAAACATTTCTGGTTAAAAGCATAAGACTAATGTGATCACAAGAGAATGATAGACTTTGAATCTGGTTTGGCTACTGTAAGTACAGTAAGATATCTAAGGAAATGACCTGTGTTTTGGACCTTAGTGAACAATATTTGTGGGAGGCATAGATATTAAATCTATTAAATAAAGAAAGACAGGAAACCATGGAAACAATAAAAGTTATGCAGATTAAGTTAATTTCTCTCAGAAAGCATCAATTGGTTGTTTTTGTGTGCTCAGAAAGTACAGTGGCAGTATTTCAGCTTGAGGTAGAAAACTATTTGAAAGGTTGTAGAATTGAGGCCAGTGGTATAGGATTCAGAAGAGGAATAAAGGTCACTTTGATCAGCCATGATCACTATGAATGTTTCAGGCGGTACTCTCCTGCTCTTATTTTTCTTGTACAGTAGACTTCCCCAATAACACAACTCAGTTATAAGATAATGTAATTTGCACAAATCGAGAACAATAATTTAAATTTAGATTTTAAATGGCTTGTGATTCGACACAGATGTGATTATTTGTGTTTATGCTGGAAGGTCTGTATAACAAGCTCGACGCATGTAACAGAACTTGATCAATGTTTACGACCTTTATACAAGTAGAGAGAATAAGATAAACAACAGAGGTAGCAAAAATGTCAAGATTAATCATTTTTTCCTTTCAACTATTTGATTTTTGAAAGATGCGCTGACACATCTCCCAGGTGTCATTTTGCGGCTTTCCATGTGATTTTCCATGTAAACTTCCATGTAATTTTTCCTCTATAAAGCTCCTTTCATTTTGTTTTCACTCTGAGGGAATACACAGATCTTGAGTAATAACAACACAAGATTCATCTGGGCTTCATCGCCTGAATCTGATTCATTCATTAATATAAAAAATGATCTCCCTGAAACTGTGTACTGACCTTTTCATTTGGCTAAAAATATTTTGACCTCCTAAAGCATTTTGTGGCATTGATGGTGATCAATCCTCTGAGGCCAGATTTATTCTAGCCATTGGGATAAGGACGTACAGTGCATTATTTTGGCAAACTATTTTGCTCCATGTAGAATTACCAGTTTGAAATGCCTTAAAAAGCAATTACAACAATACAGTGCATTCAGTAAGTATTCAGACCCCTTCATTTTTTCTACATTTTGTTACATTACAGCCCTATTTTAAAATGGATTAAATTCATTTTATTTATAATCAATCTACACACAATACCCCAGAATGCGGAAGGGAAAACAGATGTTTAGAATTTTTTGCAAAGTAATTTAAAAGAAATAACTGTAATATCACATTTACATAAGTATTCAGACCCTTAGCTATGACACTCGAAATTGAGGTAAATTGTTCGTAGACCTCCGAGACAGGATTTTGTCGAGACACAGATCTGGGGAAGGGTATAGAACAATTTCTGCAGTATTGCAGGTCCCGAAGAGCACAGTAGCCTCCGTCATTCTTAAATGGAAGAACTTTGGAACCACCAGGACTCTTTATAGAGCTGGCCACCCGGCCAAATTGAGCAATCGGGGGAGAAGGGCCTTGGTCAGGGAGGTGACCAAGAACCCGATGGTCACTCTGAGAGAGCTCCAGAGTTCCTCTGTGGAGATGTGAGAACTTTCCAGAAAGACAACTACAAATGCAGCATTCCACCAATCAGGCCTTTATGGTAGAGTGGCCAGATGGAAGCCACTCCTCAGTAAAAGGCATATGACAGCCTGCTTGGAATTTGCCAAAAGGCACCTAAAGGACTCAGACCATGAGAAACAAGATTCTCTGGTCTGATGAAACCAAGATTGAACACTTTGGCCTGAATGCCAAGCGTCAAGTCTGGAGGAAACCAGGTACCGCTCATCACCTGGCCAATACCATACCTACGGTGAGGCATGGTGGTGACAGCATCATGCTGTGGGGATGCTTTTCAATGGCAGGAACTGGGAGACTAGTCAGGATTGAGGGAAAGATGAACGGAGCAAAGTACAGAGAGATCCTTGATGAAAACAAGCTCCAGAGTGTTCTGGACCTCAGACTGGGGCGGAGCTTCACCTTCCAACAGGACAATGACCCTAAGCACACACCAAGACAACGCAGGAGTGGCTTCGTGACAAGTCTGTGAATGTCCTTGAGTGGCCCAACCAGAGCCCGGACTTGAACCCGATTGAACATCTCTGGAGGGATCTGAAAATAGCTGGGCATCGACGCTCCCCATCCAACCTGACAGAGCTTGAGAGGATCTGCAGAGAAGAATGGGAGAAATTACCCAAATACAGGTGCGCCAAGCCTGTGGTGTCATACCCAAGAAGACTTGAGGCTGTAATCACTGCAAAAGGTGCCTCAACAAAGTACTAAGTAAAGGGTCTGAATACTCATGTAAATGTGATATTTCAATTAATTCTTTTTAATTACTTTGTTAAATTTCCTAAACACCTGTTTTCGCTTCTTGTGGAGTATTGTGTGTAGATTGATGATAAAAAAAATGAATTTAATCCATTTTAAAATAAGGCTGCAACGTAACAAAATATGGAAAAAGTGAAGGAGTCTGAATACTTTCTGAATGCACTGTAATTGTATGACTACAACTGTGTATGAGTGTGAGCAATGACAGGTTATTTGAATTAACTAGTGATTGATAGTGAGGTGCATAAGGGATATTGAGCAATGGATAAGACTATGGGTGAGAAAGAATTGCAGATGCTGGTTTAAACCAAAAATAGACACAAAAAGCTGGAGTAACTCAGCGGGACAGGCAACATCTCTGGAGAGAAGGAAAGGGTAACGTTTCGGGTCAACCGAAATGTAATTCTTTCCTTCTCTCCAGAGATGCTGCCTGTCCCGCTTAGTTATTCCAGCTTTTTGTGTCTATCTTCAATAAGACTATGAGTATCATTATCAGAATATGCAGTATGGGGATTGAAGTCTTATCTCAACAGGTTATGCCAGCACATTAAAGTTCTTTATGCATTGCATTGCTATTTTTGAAACAATACACGAGGAATTGATCTTTGTTGCACTTCAGCTTGCTTTCCCATAATCTACTTCCAATCCCCCAATTATTTCAGGATTCCCTTCTCTGCCACTGTGCAAATCTGAGGAAAGACATCCTTGCCATTCAAATCTGAGGAAAGACATCCTTGCCATAGAGGGGGTACAGAGAAGATTCACCAGACTGATTCCTGGGATGTCAGGACTTTCATATGAGGAAAGATTGGATAGACTCGGCTTGTACTCGCTGGAATTTAGAAGATTGAGGGGGGATCTTACAGAAACTTACAAAATTCTTAAGGGGTTGGACAAGCTAGATGCTGGAAGATTGTTCCCGATGTTGGGGGAGTCCAGAACAAGGGGTCACAGTCTAAGGATAAGGGGGAATTCCTTTAGGACCGAGATGAGGAAAACATTCTTTACACAGAGAGTGGTGAGTCTCTGGAATTCTCTGCCACAGAAGGTAGTTGAGGCCAGTTCATTGGCTATATTTAAGAGGGCGTTAGATGTGGCACTTGTGGCTAAAGGGATCAGGGGGTATGGAGAGAAGGCAGGTACGGGATACTGAGTTGGATGATCAGCCATGATCACATTGAATGGCGGTGCAGGCTCGAAGGGCCGAATGGCCTACTCCTGCACCTATTTTTCGATGTTTCTATGTGCGTATATCTAACAGGTTTTTCTCCCACTTCTCTAGAGTGCTGAAAATCACGTGCAGTTTTGAAATAACATCCACCTTCTTTTGTCGCCACATTGCATTTAATCTGTACAATGCATTTGTTTTTAAGACTGCAAACACCCTATGACAGGATCTCTCTTGAAGGGTGCCGGTGATGTTGCTTTGGATCTTGGAAGCTGCTTTCATCAATCTCATTAACAAGCAGGCAAATCCAGTTCAAATGTACTGCTTACAATGCACAACCACAAACAATCCCCACACCTGGTTTTCAAGTATCGCCTAGTTTGACGTCATTTCAAGAATCCTTTTTACTTGATGTTTGATGAAAATAACTTGAACATTTCAACAGAGGCCCTTTGATTTATCACAACATAGATCTAGCCAAACAAATGGCATTGAAGAATAGTGAATGTGGCACCAATTAAATTATTACAAGCTGGTTTGACACCTGTGGTCAAAACTGTCCGGTCCCCAAGGCAGACTTTCATGTTAATTAATTTTGCCATTCATTGGCTCAATGAAATGCAAACAGCAGACGTTTGGCTGTTCCTTTCATTAACAGTAAGATTTCAGCAGTCCAATTCTTCAAATATTTTTTTTTCCTACCGCTTGAGTGGCTTGTGGCTGTAATTGCTATTTGCCTCATAAGGAACTTGAAGAAGGTCCACCCCTTGATTGTCAGCCAAAAAAACTCTCAGGAACGGCACTGGGAAATACAACTGCTGCTCCATTGTTTAATTGGGGGCTCTGCCAGTTTTTTATCAGTCACAATAAGAGATCTAAATTGTTGCCAAGTAGGAGCATCCAACTGCAGGAGCTGTTTGAGTGTAATGCTAATTGAATGTACTTTTGAAGTTTGCAAGATTTTGTTCATATGTAAAAATAATGTTCTTTTGGCATTTCCCCTATTTGCAATGGTGATTGTTTTAAAATATCTAATTGAAATGAAATACTTCAAGATAAATGAGGATCTTAAAATTGAGAAAAATCATAATTGGTATGTTAAAATATATTTTTTTCTTTATGTCCACGATAGTTTTATTACTACTTCCTGTTTTTGATCTTTGCATGTGTGCCATTCAGCTTTACCGTAGGGAGTCAATTTTCCACATGAACAGTCACGTATCACAGTTGCACCATGGAAGATGCACGGCAGCATATTCAATGCCTTAATTCAATGTCTATGCTTAGGTACCAACATAAGTTAGGTTATTCATCTAGGTAAGAAGGATAAATGTAAATATGATTTAAATGGTGTGAAAAACATTGCTGCACCTTGGGATCTTGGTGCCAGTATCCTCGGGTCATCCCCTTCACTTCACAGTGAACTCCTTGAATTCTTCCCCCTAATTCACCCCTTTAACTAGCACCCAGCATTGTGACCTTTCCCTATTCCCCTTCCAAACTATTATTTTACCCTATGACCTAATTCTCCTCCCCACATATTTAAACACTTTCCTGCATTCCCACGCAAGTGTTGGTGCTCTCTCTGACAACAAACCCCACAACTCAAGCACCTTGACCCAATGCTGCTTCTGTTGGCCGAATTCTTACGTTGGTGGAAGTTCATGAAGAGATTCTGCTGCACAGATTGATTTGACCTATGCGATTGTTGTAATGTCATAATTTTTGTACCTCTGCTCTCAATATAAAACATATATGAGCACCTGTATAAATCATTATGAAGCGCCAGAGAAGAAAAATGACACTTGTTTAGAACTATCAAAATCATGATGGTTTTGTGCAAAATATAATTTTACAAAAATGTAGTCCAGTGGCTAAAGTAGATATTCAACAGCCTTTAAGAATATAAGGTACAGGAAGCCTTGGAACCTGGTGGAAGGCATGTGAAAATGTAAGGGGCACATATTCAACATGGGACTATTTTGAGATCAAAGCTTTTGCGAATCGCTCATTTGCTTATCATCAGTAGAACACTTTGTCGCTTTTATATATTCCTACTCTTCATTGCTCTACAGCATCTGGCACCTTGATATTTTCCACAATGATTTCTCCTGAGTCATGAAGTAGCACACAGCACAAACCTTAAAATTAAAGCCAGCTGTATTCGGAAAGCTATTAGATTTATACAGAATGTTTTAAAGGAGTAAAGTGTTTTCAATGAAATTCCTTCTCATTCATGCAGATATCAACAGAGCAATGAATCACCAGAATGCAAGTTATGATCCCTCCAAACATTGGGAATCCTGCTATTCAGCAAAATAATTGGCCGCATTGTGTTGCGGATTTCATTTTGACTCAAGACAACAAATCTATCTCTTGCATTATACCCCTTTTGATTGCTGGGTGATAATTGAGGTTAATTTTTCCACTGATTAACGTGAAGACCCCGCCAGCACGCATGTGCGACATTCTTTGGATGATCAGTTGGATGATCAGCCATGATCACATTGAATGGCGGTGTAGGCTCGAAGGGCCGAATGGCCTACTCCTGCACCTATTTTCTATGTTTCTATGTTTCTTCAAAGCAGCGGTGTGAAATCACAGATAGTAGCACTGACTGGAGATAGTAAGATTAGGAGAAGTAATATACCAGTTGTCCTTATGATAGAGGGTTGGGAGCGGAGGGCACAAAATCCCTCATCGTAACTCCGCATAAAATAAGGATCAAACTTCAAATTGGTAAGTTCTCGTTTAATCTTACTATTTTACTTCGGAGTCATGTGAGTGACTTCGTGAAGATTTCAAAGCTCTATGATTTTATGCCCTGGACCACGCCCATGCTCATGCTCACACACTGCCATAATAACTGATGGAGGAAGTATGTTAACGTATTTCAGACTTGAACCAAAGCTGAAAAGCAATAATGTATTTATTAATACAAAACAAAAACCCCTGACTTCGGGGAATATTTAGGGAACAGAACTTAAAACAGTATCTGCAAATGTTGCGGGAGCGGCCACAGGTTTATTAAAAATCCGTTGAAATGTGCCTTCATTGGACCAGCCCCCTGGTAGAATGAGATTTGAAAATATCAGTGTCTACCCCTGCTGCACCCAACATCTCCCTGAGCCACCTGGAAATTGTCTGCACAGTTACCCTGTGATGTGGGTTTTTAAAACTGATGAATAAACCTGTTTCCATTCTCCTTATACTTTGGGTAACATTAATATAATGTCGGAAATGGGTGGCTATACAGAGGGGTACATCAATAGGATATGCATGGAATTCCAATTTAAGACTGGTTGTTCCAGGTCTATGGTGTTTAAGTAATTCATTAATGAAAAAGGTTACTTTGGTGGGGGTCGAGAACATCCTTTCTAGTTTTAGTTTGTGCAGGGTCTGGACTGCTGAGCTGTAATAAGTCAAGTCAAAGTCAAACGAGTTTATTGTCATATGTCCCTGATAGGACAATGAAATTCTTTCTTTGCATAGCACAACAGAACATAGTAGGCATTGACTACAATTATATATGTAAATACACACATGAATGAATAAATTGATAAAGTGCAAATAACAGATGGAGGGGTATTAATGTTCAGAGTTTTGTCCGATCCAAGTTTAATAGCCTGATGGCTGTGGGGAAGTAGCTATTCCTGAACCGGGTAGTTGCAGTCCTTGGGCTTCTGTAGTGTCTACCCGAAGGTAGCAGGGAGATGAGTGTGTGGCCAGGGTGGTGTGGGTCCTTGATGATGCTGCCAGCCTTTTTGAGGCAGCGACTGTGGTAGATCCCCTCGATGGAAGGAAGGTCAGAGCCGATGATGGACTGGGCAGTGTTTACTACTTTTTGTAGTCTTTTCCTCTCCAAGGCGCTCAAGTTACCGAACCAAGCCACGATGCAACCAGTCAGCAAGCTCTCTACTGTACACCTGTAGAAGTTAGAGAGAGTCCTCCTTGACAGACCGAATCTCCTCGGGAAGTAGAGGTGTTGATGAGCTTTCTTAATAATTGCATCTGTGTTCTCGGACCAGGAAAGATCTTCACAGATGTGCGCGCTCAGGAATTTGAAGCTCTTGACCCTTTCAACCATTGACCCGTTGATATAAACGGGACTGTGGGTCCCCATCCTACTCCTGCCAAAGTCCACAATCAGTTCCTTGGTTTTGCTGGTGTTGAGGGCCAGATTGTTGTGCTGGCACCATATGGACAGTCGCTCGATCTTTCTTCTATACTCTGACTCATCCCCATCAGTGATACGTCCCACAACAGTGGTGTCGTCAGTGAACTTGATGATGGAATTCGCACTATGACCGGCTACGCAGTCATGAGTATAGAGTGGGGGGCTGAGCACGCAGTCTTGAGGTGCTCCCGTTCTGATTGTTATCGAGCCTGACACAATTCACCAATACGAACAGGCTGGACTGCAGAGGAATGCGCAGAGACCCAGTTCTGCGAGTTTGGCAACCAGCTTGGAGGGGATGATTGTGTTAATGCCGAGCTGTAGTCAATGAATAACAGCCTGACATATGAATTTTTGTTGTCCAAGTGGTCCAGAGCGGAATGGAGGGCCAGCGAGATCGCATCCACCACTGATCTGTTGTGGCGGTAAGCGAACTGCAGTGGGTCCAGGTTTTTGTCGAGGTAGGAGTTGATTTTCGCTATGATCAACCTCTCAAAGCACTTCATCACCACAGGCGTTAGTGCCACTGGTCTATAGTCATTGAGGCACGTCACCTTGCTCTTCTTGGGTACCGGTGTTATTGATGCCCTTTTGAAACAGGATGAACCTCAGACCTCAGAAGTGACAGGTTGAAAATGTCCGTAAAACCTCCAGCCAGTTGGTCCGCACAGGTTTTTAGAACATGACCAGGTATGCCATCAGGTCCAGACACTTTTTGAGGATTCACCCCTCTGAAGGATTTCCTGACATCGGCCTCCGTGACTGAGACTGAAATACCATCACAGCGAATGGGGGCTCGGGAAGGCACATCGGTGTTCTCCCTATCAAAGCGTGCGTAAAACGCATTGAGCTCATCAGAGAGTGATGTATCGCCGACATCCGAGCTGCCTCCTGGTTTCGCCTTGTAGGAGGTAATTGCATTCAGTCCCCGCCACATCTGCTGAACATCTGTCTCATCCTCCAGCTTGGAGCAGAACTCCCTTTTGGCCTTTTTGATGGCCTTACCAAGGTCGTATCTGGACTTCGTGTAGACCTCTGTATCATCAGACATGAATGCCCGGTGTCTGGTCTTCAGAAGAGTGCGGATCTCACTTCATATAAGGTTTTTGATTGGGAAACACTCGGAAGTTTTTGGTGGGGATGCAGTCCTCCACACATTTCTTTATGAAGTCTGTAACGACTGTGGCATATTCATTCAAGTCCGTTGCGGAGTCCTTGAACATTGCCCAGTCTACAGACTCCAAGCAGTCCTGTAGTTGTTCCTCGATGCCATGATGATATCCATGGTCCTGTTCAACAGCCCGAATTCCAGCAAAGGTCTCTTCAGAACCTGCAAGCCAACAGGTTCAGATGACCATGGCACAGTTGATTCTCCCCTGATAGGGGATGTGTGAGTAGGTTCGGGCATTTAGGATCCTGCACCCATGGTTCCTTCACCATATCGAGGACCACCAGGAACCATGGCTGTGTGGGCCAGTCGGGTATTATCAGAATCCCTGATGCAGAATCTAGCTGGATTTTCCGCAATACCCGACTGATGATGCAGAAAGGGGGAAATGCATAGAACGACAATTTCCCCCAATGTAGCGAGAACACATCCATCGCTACTACCCCAGGATCTGGTTCCCAAGAGACATTTGTTGGTATCTGATGGTTCAACCTGGATGCAAAGAGGTTGATATCTGGTGTTCCATACTTAGCTATAATATTAGCAAATATTTGGGGGTTCAACATCCACTCGGTGTTGTCCTTGAATACTCGTAACCTGGTGTCCGCCACTGTATTAAGCTTACCCGGAAGGTATGTAGCTGAGATCCAAATATTTCTTTCAATGCACCAGTGCCAAATTATGTTTGCCAATTCATCGCAAGATATCGACTTGATACCACCCATATGGTTTAAATATGCCACCACTATGGTATTGTCTATTTGTAGACGGACATGCGTATGATTCATGTTTGTACAGCAGGCTAGTAGTCCGTGAAATGCTCCCAGCATTTCCAAATAGTTTATACCTCGTGATTGAAGCAATGTAGATTAATGCAAATCCTATCAACCGCCACGACTGGAGGTGGTGTCGGTAGCTCCCCAGCCGTGGGCGCTGGTGTCAGTTTGCAACACGACTGAGGGTTTGTAACTACGATGGGATTAAAACAATCTTGAATGCTGCTAATCCACCATCGTAGCTCATCTTTTGCTTTGTTTGGTAGCTGCATAGGTCTGTCAAAATGCCCAGCATTGGTTTTTAGTGCTGAGATTTTTGCTCTTTGCAAATTTTGATAATGCAATGGTCCAAATTGTGCAGCTGGAAATGTAGCTACAAGTTTCCCAATCACCTTGGCAGCATGTTGAATAGTCGGTTTTCTGGCGCAAGCAAGGCTATTACATGTCTTTATTATATCTGTTGCTTTGTTCTCTGGGAAAGTGACAATCATATGATTAGTATTAACCGTGAATCCCAGATAGTCCATAATGACAGAAGGGTTGAACTTTAACTTTTGTGTGGATGGATGACGAACCCCAGCTTTTGGAATAGTGACTTGGTGGATGTCACAGCTCATTTAGCTAATTCCAAAGTTTTCCCCACAATCAGAATGTCATCAAGATAGGCCATGACTATGTGGTTTTGTCTTCGTAGAGACGCCAACACTGGTTTTAATATTTTAATAAATAACCTCGGGGCTGTTGTAAGTCCATTAGGCAATGCTTTATACTGCCATAGCTGCCCCATCCAGACAAATTTTAAATATTTGCGGTGATCTTTACGTATAGGTACAGAATAGTATGCATCTTTGAGGTCAATGCAGGCCATGAAGTACCCTCTGGAAATCAGTTGCTTGGCAGTTTCAAATGTTTCCATCTTGAAATGGGTATATTGCGCAAAAGTATTCAATTGAGTTAAATCAATTATGATACGACATCCACCATCTTTTTTTGGTTTTGGTAAAGGTGTTAGATACAAATTCAAGAGGTTCATGTACTGTTTTCCCTATAACCCCCTTGGCATATAACCTAAATAGTTCTGCATGTCCTTCCACTTTCTCTTTGTGAGAAAGTACAAATTTCCGGGACATGTTGAGCTGGGGGAGGTTGTCTGTTTATAAATTCAATTTTGGAACCTCGAATACTGTGCAATATAAAAGTGTCAGAAATTATAGAACTCCATGCATCCCCAAACAGAAGCAATCTACCTCCCACTTGTGAGGTTATGCATGCAGCATTCCCAAGGGAACCAGACCCCCTTACCTCCATGGTTACCGCTGGGGCTTGGACTTCTGTCCTTTGTTCTTGGGGTGCTGTGGTGCTGGGGTGTGGGGTTGATGCATTTTCCAGGCTCGTCGCTGTGGGCCTTGGCCTAAAAAAAGGCCTCTGATGATAAGGCGCGACCTTCGGGTTTGTTCCCGTCACTCTATCGGGTTGAACCCGGGGCCCGTTAGATGTTGCGTATGGATGCTGCTGACGATACACTGGAGGTCTGCCAGAGGAAGGCGGTTTTATCAAACCTACCGCTTTAGCTTCCTCATCTAGGTCTTTCACCTGTTTGGGCAGATCATCACCAAATAACTGTCTTGGTGGTGGCATAGCGGTGGCCTTACACAAAACAGCAAATTTGGGATTGAGTGTAGGACGGATAGAGCTTTTCCGAAAGCAATGGATCTCGTATTGCGTATTGCAGAGCAGGGCTAATGCATCCTGCTGCTCTTCCGTCATGTCCATACCGTCGACTGACCTGGCAAACGCAGTGATGCCTGAGGTCAGTAGTTTCAGGATTTTTTGAATTTTTCCCTGTGCCATTATCGCAGGGCTGATGTTTCCCCATGTGGGTGTGTTTACGGTAGGGACGTTCAGCGACACGCAATTTTCCGGGGCCATGTATTTGCTTGTGGTCTCCGAAATTACCTGTTCCTGTAATTGGTGTGTTGTCAGGTAGTTTATGCTTGCTGCTAGCCTCGGCTGAAGAGGTTGCCCTTTCTGGGATGGTTGAGCCAACTTAGACACCATCCCCAGAAGTTCCTCTTCTTGCATCCCTTGCAACTGTGGGTCTTCAGCCAACCCCTCTTCGAAGTCAGCTAATCCCTGAATTCTTGCGCTCCCTACTGTCGAGGGAGAGATGTTGGACAGTCCTGGTAATGGGCCTGTCGTGGACCTGTGTGATCCTTGAGACGCATGCTCCTGCTGGAGTAGGTCCCTCTGGAACTGCTGCTCCATCATTCGCTCCATATGAGCAATGCGACCGCCGTCGCTATCTGCGAACGGCAAGTCGTCTACCCCAGATTCTGATGAATCTATGGGGCTCTTACCACCAGTCCGCACCTCGTCGAGGTGATGTATATGGGACTGATACGGTAGATAGTCAGTGCCAGCCGCTCCTGCGGGGCTACACGACTCCCGCGCGGATCTGCCGCTTTTCCACGGTCTTTCGGACTGAAGCGGTGGAGAGTCGATGCCTGCCGCTCCTGCGGGCTACACGGCTTCGTGGTAGATCTGCCACCTGTCTGTCTCGACTGCGGTGGTGTGGGGTCGGTGCCAGCCACTCCAGTGGGGCTACACGACATCCGCGCGGGCTTGCCGCCAGTCCGAGGTGTTCGGGACTGATACGGCACAAATTCGTGCCTGCCGCTCCTACGGGGCTACTCGACTTGTGTTTGGTTTTGCCACCGGTCCACAATCTAGCGAACTGAAGCGGTGGAGAGTCGATGCCAGCCGCTCCAACGGAGCTACACGACTTTTGTGCGGTTTTGCCACTCTTGCGATCTGATGCGGTGGTGAGTCGGGGTGTGCTGTTAAACTGGGCCCTGTCTTCCGCACTAAAAGACTTCCCCCTTATCCTTAAATTGTGACCCCTTGTTCTGGACTTCCCCAACATTGGGAACAATCTTCCTGCATCTAGCCTGTCCAACCCCTTAAGAATTTTGTAGGTTTCTATGAGATCCCCCCTCAATCTTCTAAATTCTAGCGAGTACAAGCCGAGTCTATCCAGTCTTTTTTCATGTGGAAGTCCTGACATCCCAGGAATCAGACTGGTGAACCTTCTCTGTACTCCCTCTATGGCAAGAATGTCTTTCCTCAGATTAGGAGACCAAAACTATATGCAATACTCCAGGTGTGGTCTCACCAAGACCCTGTACAACTGCAGTAGAACCTCCCTGCTCCTATACTCAAATCCTTTTGCTATGAATGTTAACATACCATTCGCTTTCTTCACAGCCTGCTGCACCTGCATGCCTACTTACAATGACTGGTGTACCATGACAGCCAGGTCTCGTTGCATCTCCCCTTTTCCTAATCGGACACCATTCAGATAATAGTTTACTTTACTATTTTTGCCATCAAAGTGGATAACCTCACATTTATCCACATTATACTGCATCTGCCATGCATTTGCCCACTCACCCAACCTATCCAAGTCACCTTGCAGCCTCCTCACAGCTAACACTGCCCCCCAGCTTCATGTCATCTGCAAACTTGGAGATGTTGCATTCAATTCCCTCATCTAGATCATTAATATATATTGTAAATAGCTGGGGTCCCAGCAACAAGTCTTGCGGTACCCCACTAGTCACTGCCTGCCATTCTGAAAAGGACCCGTTTACACCTACTCTTTGATTCCTGTCTGCCAGCCAGTTCTCCATCCACATCAATACAGAACCCCCAACACCGTGTGCTTTAAGTTTGCATATTAATCTCTTATGTGAGACCTTGTTGAAAGCCTGAAAGTCCAGATATAACACATCCACTGGTTCTCCCTTATCCACTCTACTAGTTACATCCTCGAAAAATTCTATTAGATTCGTCAGACATGATTTACCTTTTCGTAAATCCATGCTGACTTTGTCCAATGATTTCACCACTTTCCAAATATGCTGCTATCCCATCTTTAATAACTGACTCTAGCAGTTTCCCCACTACTGATGTTAGACTAACTGGTCTGTAATAGTAAGATTAAACGAGAACTTACCTGTTCGAAGTTTGATCTTTATTTTATGAGGAGTTACGATGAGGGATTATGTGAAGAAGCCCCGCCTGGCGCTTGATCGGCATACTTCAAAGCAGCGGCATGAAAAACACAGAACCAATAGCTGGAGTAAGATAGTAAGGCCCAACATAGACTAGAACTACCAGATTATCATTTATATTATGAGGGTTGGGAGTGGAGGGCACGTAATCCCTCATCGTAACTCCTCATAAAATAAAGATCAAACTTCGAACATGTTAGTTCTCGTTTAATCTTATTATTTTACTTCGGAGTCACGGAGTCTGTGTTTTTCATGTCGTAGATTCATTCCATACGACACTCTGTTTAGTCAATACAGTAGTGAGTAAATAGTATTTTAAAACATTGCTACAATTTATGTAATAAGTCTTTTAATCATAAAAAGAATTTTGTTTTAAATAATAACCCCTCTATCGTAGGGGAAAATTTTACAAAAGAAAAAATGATAATGATATCAATGATAACATAAATCGATAATATAAATCGATAATATAAAACAAAGCAAGCATTTAAAGAGAAACCAGTACAGCGTGTCCAAATCCTGGCACCAGGTTTATCGTAAAACTTTGAAAAAGTTTCTTCTCTACACCACCCTGCGGCCTCTAAAATTTGATCGAGTGGTACGTCCTGTACCTTCGCCGCGGACGTAGCTGCCACCCTAGTGGAGTGAGATTTAAACACATCAGTGTCTATTCCTGCTAGATCCAAAACCTGTTTTAACCATCTAGAAATGGTTTGAACTGAAACTTTTGTATGTGGTTTTTTGTGTGTTATCAATAACGCTTTCTCAGAACCTCTGAGATTTTTGGTTACTTCAAGGTATTGAATTAAATGCTTAACTACACACAATGTTTCATCAATAGGATATGCTTTAACCATTACCTTAACTCCAGTTCTCCCCGGTCTGCTTTGTTTGATCAGGTCATAAACATAAAACACAATGTTATCTGCAGCCACATGCATGCAATCTAACTGTAACAATTGCAAAGTTTGTACTCTTTGAACTGATACTAATGCCATATACATTACTTCCTTGAATGTTAACTTCTGCAAAGGCATTGCAGTAATTGGAGTCCATTGCTTAAGCAAAGTGAGAACAATGCTAACATCCCAAATTTCTGTATATCTGGGCTTGGGAGGATTTTATTAAAATTCCTTTCATGAATTGGGATATTAATGGGTGAGACCCAACTGAGTCTCGATCAGATATTTGTCCTAAGTAGGACGACAAAGCACGACGAGCACAATTAATGGCACTATAACTCAAATGCTCATCAAAAATGTAACCCAGCAAGGAACTCCAATACATTTGAAATGTTTGCAGTGCGATAAGATATCTTTGACTGTCTACAAAAGGCTTCCCATTTCCTTATATGCGACATATATTGTTTTTTAGTCCTATTCCTCCAAGCTGCACCTAGAACATCCATGGTCCTGTCCGACAGTTCAAACTCTTGCAATGGTCTGGTCAGAACCTGCAGATTAACAAATTCATATGATCATGCAATGGATGAACTTCTTTTGTTACTGGTTGTGTCAACAAATTGTCGCAACTAGGAATCGTCACACATGGTTCAATAATCATTTTTAGCATCAATGGGAACCATGACTGCGTAGGCCAATTTAGCACCACCAAAATGCCTTTGGCAACGTGTTGCGCTATTTTCTTGAGACATTGCCCAATCAGACAGAATGGGGAAAAAGCATAAAAGAACGTATTCCCCCAGTGTAGCGAGAAAGCATCCACCGCTACTGCCCCTGGATCGTGTTCCCAAGACACGTATTTGGGCAATTGGTGATTCAATCTAGATGCAAACAGATCAATGTCCGGCACTCCATACCGTCTGACTATATTTTTGAAATTTTGTGGATTTAACATCCATTCTCTACTGTCTTTAAATATTCGTGATCTTTTGTCTGCCACAACATTGTCTCTCCCTGGGAGATAAATAGCTGAAAGCCAAATATTTTTACCAATACACCAATGCCACATCTGGTTTACCAGATGATCACATGATTTTGATCTTACACCACCCATGTGATTGATATATGCCACAGCTGTGGTATTGTCTATTTGTATTTGGATATGCAAGTCCTTCATAGTAGAACAATAAGCTTTTAATCCATAAAATGCTCCCAGTAACTCCAAATAATTTATACCATATGTTTGGAGCAATAAATCCTCTTGGACAGTCCATCTGCCCCCACAGCTGGTCTCATTATCCGTAGCCCCCCCATCTGAGAGAACTTGCATCAGTTTGCAAAAAACACTACTGGCAGCTGAACTAAAATGTTCTTAACAGCTTGTAGAACATTCTCAATCCACCAATGCAATTCTGATAAGGCTTCCTTTGGCAATTACATAGGCCTATTAAAATGGCCTGCTCACTGTATAAGCGCTTGAGTTTTTGCCCTTTGAAGATTTTGATAATGCAGTGGACCAAATTCTACTGCTGGGAATGCTGCTACTATTTTCCCAATAACCTTAGCAACTTCTCGGATGGGGGGATAAGGTTTGTTAATCAGGCTCTGACATACATTTGTCAAATCAATAACCTTATCTATTGGTAAAGTTACTAACATGGTAACTGAATTAATCACAAACCCCAGATATTCAATGGTTTGGGATGGCTGTAACTTAGATTTTGTTGGATGAATCAGAAACCCCAGCCTTTCATACAGACTTGCAGTTGCTGAGACTGATTTTTCAGCTGACTCCTAATTAGCATTGACAATTAAAATGTCATCTAGATAAGCCATAATTATGTGTTTTTGTGCCCTTAGCAATGCAAGTGCTGGCTTCAACAATTTAGTGAACAGTCTAGGTGCTGAGCTTAATCCATTAGGTAATGCTTTGTATTGCCACAGCTGTCCCAACCACTTAAACTTTAAATACCTGCGAAAGTGATGATGAATTGGAACTGAGTAATATGCATCCTTCAAATCTATTGTAGCCATATAACAACCTGTTGATACCAGCTGCATTGCAGTTTTGAATGTGTCCATTTTAAAATGTTTATACTGGACAAATGTATTCAATTGTGTGAGATCTAAAATGATTCTACAACCCCCATCTTTCTTTGGTCTGGGGAAAATATTTGACACAAATTGTCGTGGATCCTCTCCTGTTTTCTCGGTAACTCCTTTCTACACAAATTCTTAACCTCTTTATCAATTTGAATTTTTTCAAGAACAGAACCATCAAATTATGATTAGGCTTATTCTGTCCCAGTGGATCCATACCTTCTACAAAATCAATGGTAGATCCTAAAACAGTATCTAATATAACACGATCAGATGTTATACTGTCCCATTCATTATAAAACATTCGGAGTCTACCACCAATCTGAGGTTCATCCAAAAATTCTTTTTTTAAATATGATAAAGTTTTTGTACCTCTCCAACCGGACGTAGTGATCTCCTTCTCCCAACAAATGGGTGTACATTCAGCTGTGCTGATTGGTAATTCTTCCTTACCATACTCCTGCCTCGGCTTGTTCCAGCTCCAAAATCAAATCCCCTTCTCATTTGACCAGCCCTTCTCTGGCCAGAATTGAAGGGTTTGATGAGGCCAATAGTTTTTACCTCTTCATCAATTTCTTTAATTTGTTTAGGCAGATTTTCTCCGAACAAATAACCAGGAGCTTGAACATTGCTTGATCTGCACAACCCTGCAAATCTTGGATGTAAAAGAGGCCAAATGGCAATCTTCCTCATACAATTTATCTCAAAAATGAGTTGCAGAATAATGCCAAGATATGCTTCTGAACTTTGGTCATTCCACAACCTTCCACTTGTTTTCCAAAAGCAGTGATGCCAGCCGAAATTAGCTTGAGGATTCTTTGAATCATATTTCCTTCCCCCCATCATTTCCAACTAGCCGGATTCACCGTAGGTACCTTCAGTGAGGTACAATTAATAGGTGTTTTATACAAATCTGCTGTCTCAACCATAACAGCTTCTTGAAGCAGGTGAGAGACCATATAATTAATATTGGCCGCCTGGTTTTCTTCCATTGCCTCACCGCCTCCTCCAGGTATAGCAAAACTTTGTGCCACATCAGGCACACCTGGATCAACATATTTGTATTGTGGTGGGTACACCTGACCGCAATAACCACTTTCAGGGTCAGTCTCATACAGCCCTGGTACTCCTGAAACTTGTTCAAAAGAGACTTCCTCCAGCCCAATCCCAGGCACTGGAGTTTCAAATTCCCAATTCAAACTGGCACCATATTCATGTATATGGAACCCCCTCAGGGGCTGCCTGGGAATATTCTGGGTTCTTAGACCCTTGGTTGATTATTGATTGGAGTATTTTCTCCATTTGATCCATTCTGAGCCATAAGGCTTTCCTTTCTGGACCTTCCAAATCGGATTCATCAGAAACCTCAGGCCTTTCAGCTTTTCTTTTACATTTTTTAGGCACTGGGTTTTCAAAGTGTTTGTTTGTGGAGCAACCAAAGGCTCACTAACGGGTATTTCAATGGCCACCGGTATCGGAACTGGCTCCGCAATAATCTGCTGTCCCGACTTCTCCACCCCGGGACGCACATTTTACCCGCATTTTTTTTAACTTTCTCTATTTTAGTTTAACTCCTCCTGGTTTATCCACCAGCCTACGGAGTTTTGAAAACGCCCTGGAAGTAAAATAATTTTACTTACCTGCGGGCCGTTTCCTTACCGCTGTGTTGGAGCTGCGTTCTGCAGCTCTTTCCTCTACCGACAGCGTCGATGTAATGCCAATCAAGCGGCAGGCGGGCTTCTTCACGTAGTCACTCACGTGACTCCAAAGTAAAATTACCCACTACCCTCCAATCCTCAGGAACTACTCTGGAATCTAAAGAGTTTTGAAAAATTATCACTAATGCATCCATTATTTCTGGGGCTACTTCCTTAAGTACTTTGGGATGCACCCTTTCTGGCCCTGGGGATTTATCGGCCTTTAATCCATTCAATTTACCTAACATCACTTCCCGGCTAACCTGGATTTCACTCAGTTCCTCCATCTCATTTGACTTCCGGTCCCCTGCTGTTTCCAGCAGATTATTTATGTCTTCCTTAGTGAAGACAGAACCAAAGTAGTTATTCAATTGGTCTGCCATGTCTTTGTTCCCCATGATCAATTCACCTGTTTCTGACTGCAATTAACGATGTCACTCTCCATCCTAATGAAGAACTCAACCATATTATGGCCACTCTTGCCCAAGGGGCCACGCACAACAAGACTGCTAACTAACTCTTCCTCATTACTCAATACCCAGTCTAGAATAGCCTGCTCTCTCATTGGTTCCTCTGCATGTTGGTTTAGAAAACTATCCCGCATACATTACAAGAAATCCTCTTCCTCAGCACTCCTGCCAATTTGATTCACCCAATCTATATGTAGATAGAAGTCACCCATTGTAACTGTTTTACTTTTGTTGCACGCATTTCTAATTTCCTGTTTGAAGCCATCACCAACTCCACTACTACTGTTAGGTGGCCTGTACACAACTCCCACTAGCATTTTCTGCCCCTTAGTGTTTCACAGCTCTACCCACATCGATTCCACATCCTCCAATCTAATGTCCTTCCTTTCTATTGCGTTAATCTCCTCTCTGACCAGCAATGCTACCCCACCTCCTTTTCCATTCTGTCTATCCCTCCTGAATATTGAATATCCCTGGATGTTCAGGTCCCAGCCTTGGTCACGCTGAAGCCATGTCTCTGTGATCCAAACTATATCATATTTGTTAATAACTATCTGCACATTCAACTCATCCACTTATTACGAATGCTCCTTGCATTGAGACATAAAGTCTTCAGGCTTGTTTTTACAACACTCTTGCCTCTTATACAATTATGTTGAAAAGTGGCCCTTTTTGATTTTTGCCCTGGATTTATCTGCCTGCCACTTTTACTTTTCACCTTGCTACCTATTGCTTCTACCGTCATTTTGCACCCCTCTGTCTCTCTGCTCACACATTTAGAAACCCACCACCTCTTATTCTCTGTTTATTATCTTTTTCTCCGTTCTCCCTTACATGTTGGGTCTGAGTGCTTCCCTTCTCTGCCTCCTGCCTCAGACACTGTCTACTTGCTTTCTCTATTTGAGTCCCTCCCCCTAACCGTTCTAGTTTAAAGTCTCCCCAGTAGCCTTTGCAAATCTCCCCGCCAGGATATTGGTCCCCCTCAGGTTCAAGTGCAACCTGTCCTTTTTGTGCAGGTCACACCTTCCCCAAAAGAGGTCCCAATGATCCAGAAACTTGCATCCCTGCCTTCAGCACCAGTCCCCCACCACGCTCCATTCCTACTCTCACTGTTGCATGGCACAGGCAGTAATCCTGAGATTGTTACCTTTGCAGTCCTTCTCCTTAACTCTCCTCCTAACTCCCTAAATTCTCCTTTCAGGACCTCTTCTCTTTTTCTACCTATGTCATTGGTACCAATATGTACCAGAACCTCAGGCTCCTCTCCTTCCCATTTCAGGATATCTTGGACAAGTTCAGAAACATCCCGGACCCTGGCACCAGGGAGGCAAACTATCTTCCGGGTCTCCTTACTGCATCCACAGAATCGCCTATCTGATCCCCTAACTATAGAGTCCCCTATTACTATTGCCCTCCTCTTCTTCGTTTCCCTACCCTTCTGAGCAACAGGGCCGGTCTCTGTACCGGAGGCCTGGCCGATGTTGCTACCCCCAGGTAGGCTATCTCCCCCAACAGTACTCAAACAGGAGTACTTATTGCCAAGGTGTACAGCCATCGGGGTACTCTCTAGTCCCTGCCTCTGCCCCTTGCCCCTCCTAACTGTGACCCACTTGTCTGCCTCCTGTGGTCTTAGAGTGACCACCTCTCTGTAACTCCTCTCTATGCCCTTTTCACTCTCCCTGACCAGACACAGGTCATTGAGCTGCTGCTCCAGGTTCCTAATACGGTCCCTTAGGAGTCCCATCTTGACGCACCTGGCGCAGATGTGGACGTCTGGAAGGCTATCAGTCTCCATGACCTTCTACATCTGACATCCAGAACAGTAAACTGCCCTGGCCCTCATACTCCCGCCTTACCCAGGATACAATACAAAGTGCTGGAAGAAATCAGCAGGGATCTGACTCCCAATCAGCTGCTTCCTCTAGTCCGCTTCCACCAATCAGCGGCTTCCTCAAGCCCACTTGTTTTGAAATGTGAAATATGAATGGAACGTTACAGAGTTGGGTGGTACTCCTCCCGCACCAACGGCTCCTGGGCCTCAGTGAATCAAAGCCCCACGATCTGGTTTTAAACTCACCGCCCAGACGTTGCTCCTCCCGCTCCAACTGCCCCTGGGCCTACAATGATTATTAATCAGATTAAATAATATTCCATAGACACTAATGATAATACAGAGTACGTTAGTTTCTTTCAAGTGGCTTCATCAAGAAGGTTAGTTGAGGCATCAGGAAAATTAGAAGCTTCCTTTCATGCACTGCTGTGTGTTTTTTATGAAGCGCACACAGGTAAACACAAAGTTATTTGAGATTTCATCCATGAAGCAATATAAAATGCCACTTTGGTGTATCATCCTGGGTCAGGAATTTAACGCTCCAAAATTAGTTCTCAAATCTCAGTTTACCGTGTTATGGTTTAACTGCAGTGGTGACTTTTGCATATGTAAAAGAGCAACTGACACCCACACAAAGATCTCTTTGCAAAATGTGGCCTCCCATGCACACTTGCCGGCATGGGCGGAAATCCCGGGAGGGACAAGGACACGCCCCCTTCATGTTTTGAGAGTTGGAGGACGATTGCCCCCATGTTTTGTAATCCAGATTGTAAAACTCGGTGAAAAAAAATCTATAAAAAATGTCCACTTTCCGTGAGACAGCGGGGGTGGGAGCAGGCAGTGGGGGGCGGGGGGGGGGGGGGGGGGGGAGTGAGGCCATGATGATTCAGTGCCATGATTGAAGGAGGGTGGTGTCGGTCGGAGGCGGAAGTAGGGGTGTGGGACTGAGGACGGGTCCACATTTCAGCTCGACCACTATCCCTATTAAGGGCACCCAAAGCCAGCATCAGGAAGGTGGCTGTATCTTATTTAAAACCAAAGTCAAATGGAGAGCAGTGCAGCCTGTAATACCAGTCTGTTGTCAGCATGCAATGGATCATATCCTCCACACTGATTTCTTCCTTGTGATTTCTCCATCCTCTCTCAATCTCATGCTTTTCCCCATTGGTCTGTTTTCACCTGTTCAGCCATACCTTGCCTATTCTGAGGATAATTTGAGGATTGTGGTAAATAATTTATTACTTGTTTGTAAACGCCGATGCCGTGGGGAATCCAACATGTTTCCACACCTCAGAGACTTATGAAAATGTAACTCGGGGTCCAATATCAGGCATTCCTCACCGTAAAGTATTGGCACAGGAATCATTTCCAGCTGTTTCTAGATCACATCTTCAGCTCACAAGCTTATAACCAGAGGTAACTGAACTACTAACTAAGCCAAATTAGGGCACCAATGAAGATTTGTTTTGCCATCCTTTCCCTGTTAGGAGGTCCACATAGAGATATAAGAAGTACTCTTGACAGACATATCTAATGAGAGTTTTTGGATTTCACGATTCTTGTACAAAATTTCATTGATCATTCTTTCAAGAGGTTCTGCAGGAAGTATCTTGCGTGGTATGGTAAACACAGCCCAGTCCTTCACAGGCCTGTTATTTCCTTCCATCCAGTCTATCTTCATGATGCGATGCAACAGGAAGGCTGGAAGTATCATCAAGGATGCCTGTCATCTTAGCCATTTCCTTTTCTCTGTTTCATCTGCTGGGAGAGGCAGGCACTTGAGAGCCCAGAAATCAGGCTTAAGAATAGCTTCTTTCCCACAGCTTTCAAACTCCTGAATCAATCACTTCTTTCACACTTTATTCACAGATGTGTTGCCACGTCTTGCTCTTAAATTTATCTCCTTTAGTTGTTCCGTTATTGGACTTAAGTGCGTTTTTTTTTTGCACCAATTTTGATCACACTATAATCTTTGCACAGTTCTGCTGTTGTGCACTCATCATAGTGTTTATTGTTGTGAACACTATCATTATCATGTGTGTTGTTTACTCAATGAGCTTCATGCACACCAGGATAAACTAATCCTTGTGTATAACTAATTTGAATTAAGACTTGGCATATGCATATAGAAGATGTAAATCAGGAGCAGGAATTGACCCTCAGACTCTCAAGCATTTTCCACCGTTTAATACAATTGTGGATGTCATTATAAAATCAATTCCCCAACCCTCCTGGTAAATTTTAATTCATGTGCTTATCAAATATCTCCTTTAAAAATATTCAAATACTTTCGCTTCCACTGCCCTGTGAAGAAGAGTTCTAGAAACTTGCGATGTTCTGAAAGAAAGGGGCAATCCCTTTTGTAAATGAATGAAAGAAAAGGCATGTCATCTTTAATTTGTCTCAGTGGTGCAAGGAGGAAGACAAAGGAACTGGCAGGCTGGAGACAATGTCAGGGTAAAGTTGAATTGCCATACTCTATAATTTGAAGCAACATAATAAATCCATGGATTTGTCTTTCAGGAAACTTATCCTGCTGTGATGTACATTGTATTCTGAATGAAACTGTGCCTGCTGTTTCAAAGAAGCTCTATTAAAAAAAATAAAAAATTTCCAATAAATCCTGTCACAATGCTCGTGTAACCTATAGGTGTTCTTCCATAAATGCCAGGAATTTCAAAGCATTATTAAAATGAAAAGATCCTTTTCATCACGGTATAAAAATATCTGCTGGATATCAGTGCCTCTGCAGAGAAGGTCATTTCTTATGTAGACCTTACAATAGCGTTGCAGCTACTTTCAGTCATTCCGATGCACAATCTGCACAATAATACTGGTTTTCAATTAATTCCTAACGGCAGTTAATCTGAGCAAATGGGGCACAGATGGGTTGGGAGTAAGGCAGAGATCAATACTGATTTGATATCTGCCTAATTTTGGCCTATGGACTGTTTTTCAACATCTCTTTTGTGAAAAGAGATACAGAAAGAGATACAGAAAAGAGAAAAGAAAAGAGAAAAGAGGCTTGCGAAAAACAAGCCTGAAGGCCTTGTGTCTCAATGCAAGGAGTATTCGTAATAAGGTGGATGAGTTGAACGTGCAGATAGCTATTAATGAGTATGATATAGTTGGGATCACGGAGACATGGCTCCAGGGTGACCAAGGCTGGGAGCTGAACATCCAGGGGTATTCAATATTCAGGAGGGATAGAGAGAAAGGAAAAGGAGGTGGGGTAGCGTTGCTGGTTAGAGAGGAGATTAACGCAATGGAAAGGAAGGACATTAGCTTGGAGCATGTGGAATCAGTATGGGTAGAGCTGCGAAACACTAAGGGGCAGAAAACGCTAGTGGGAGTTGTGTACAGGCCACCTAACAGTAGTAGTGAAGTTGGGGATGGTATAAAACAGGAAATTAGAAATGCGTGCGACAAAGGCAAAACAGTTATAATGGGTGACTTCAATCTACATATAGATTGGGTGAATCAAATTGGCAGGGGCGCTGAGGAAGAGGATTTTTTGGAAAGTATGAGGGATAGTTATCTAAATCAACATGTAGAGGAACCAACGAGAGAGCAGGCTATTTTAGACTGGGTATTGAGCAATGAGGAAGGGTTAGTTAGCAGTCTTATTGTACGTGCCCCTTTGGGCAAGAGTGACCATAATATGGTTGAGTTCTTCATTAGGATGGAGAGTGACATTGTTAATTCAGAAACAATGGTTCTGAACTTAAGGAAAGGTAACTTTGAGGGTATGAGACGTGAATTGGCCAAGATTGACTGGCAATCAATTCTAAAAGGGTTGACGGTGGATATGCAATGGAAGACATTTAAAGACTGCATGGATGAACTACAAAAATTGTTCATCCCAATTTGGCAAAAGAATAGATCAGGGAAGGTAGTGAATCCGTGGATAACAAGGGAAATCAGGGATAGCATCAAAGCAAAGGATGATGCGTACAAAGTAGCCAGAAAAAGCAGCATACCAGAGGACTGGGAAAAATTCAGAGACCAGCAGAGAAGGACAAAGGGCTTGATTAGGAAAGGAAAAATGGATTATGAAAGAAAACTGGCAGGGAACATAAAAACTGACTGCAAAAGTTTTTATAGATATGTGAAGAGAAAGAGATTAGTTAAAACAAATGTAGGTCCCTTGCAGTCAGAAACAGGTGAGTTGATCATGGGGAACAAGGATATGGCGGACCAATTGAATAACTACTTTGGTTCCGTCTTCACTAAGGAAGACATAAATAATCTGCCGGAAATAGCAGGGGACCGCAGGTCAAAGGAGTACTTGAGTGAAATCCAGGTTAGTCGGGAAGTGGTGTTGCGTAAATTGAATGGATTAAAGGCCGATAAATCCCCAGGGCCAGATAGGCTGCATCCCAGAGTACTTAAGGAAGTAGCTCCGGAAATAGTGGATGCATTAGTGATAATCTTTCAAAACTCTTTAGATTCTGGAGTAGTTCCTGAGGATTGGCGGGTAGCAAACGTAACCCCTCTTTTTAAGAAGGAGGGGAGAGAGAAAACGGGGAATTACAGACCAGTTAGTCTAACATCGGTAGTGGGGAAACTGCTAGAGTCAGTTATTAAAGATGGGATAGCAGCACATTTGGAAAGTGGTGAAATCATTGGACAAAGTCAGCATGGATTTACGAAAGGTAAATCATGTCTGACGAATCTTGTGGAATTTTTCGAGGATGTAACTAGTAGCGTGGATGGGGGAGAACCAGTGGATGTGGTGTATCTGGACTTCCAGAAGGCTTTCGACAAGGTCCCACATAAGCGATTAGTATATAAACTTAAAGCATATGGCATTGGGGGTTCAGTATTGATGTGGATAGAGAACTGGCTGGCAAACAGGAAGCAAAGAGTAGGAGTTAACGGGTCGTTTTCACAATGGCAGGCAGTGACTAGTGGGGTACCGCAAGGCTCAGTGCTGGGACCCCAGCTATTTACAATATACATAAATGATCTGGATGAGGGAATTGAAGGCAATATCTCCAAGTTTGCGGATGACACTAAGCTGGGGGGCAGTGTTAGCTGTGAGGAGGATGCTAGGAGAATGCAAGGTGACTTGGATAGGCTGGGTGAGTGGGCAAATGTTTGGCAGATGCAGTATAATGTGGATAAATGTGAGGTATCCACTTTGGTGGCAAAAATAGGAAAACCGACTACTATCTAAATGGTGGCCGATTACGAAAAGGGGAGATGCAGCGCGACCTGGGTGTCATGGTACACCAGTCATTGAAAGTAGGCATGCAGGTACAACAGGCAGTGAAGAAAGCCAATGGTATGTTAGCTTTCATAGCAAAAGGATTTGAGTATAGGAGCAGGGAGGTTCTACTTCAGTTGTATAGGGTCTTGGTGAGGCCACACCTGGAGTATTGCGTACAGTTCTGGTCTCCAAATCTGAGGAAGGACATTATTGCCATAGAGGGAGTGCAGCGAAGGTTCACCAGACTGATTCCTGGGATGTCAGGACTGTCTTATGAGCAAAGACTGCATAGACTCGGTTTATACTCTCTAGAATTTAGGAGATTGAGAGGGGATCTTATAGAAACTTACAAGATTCTTAAGGGGTTGGACAGGCTAGATGCAGGAAGATTGTTCCCGATGTTGGGGCCGTCCAGGACAAGGGGTCACAGCTTAAGGATAAGGGGGAAACCCTTTAGGACCGAGATGAGAAGGAATTTTTTCACACAGAGAGTGGTGGGTCTCTGGAATTCTCTGCCACAGAGGGTAGTTGAGGCCAGTTCATTGGCTATATTTAAGAGGGAGTTAGATGTGGCCCTTGTGGCTAAGGGAATCAGAGGGTATGGAGAGAAGGCAGGTACGGGATACTGAGTTGGATGATCAGCCATGATCATATTGAATGGCGGTGCAGGCTCGAAGGGCCGAATGGCCTACTCCTGCACCTAATTTCTATGTTTCTATGTTTCTATGAAAAGTAATGGAGTTGTATTTTTATCATAAGAACATTTTTTTTTTAAATTAGAGGTAAATACATCAATGTACACATATATACTGTTACAATCATTGTACCCCATAATGTTATGGCGTTTAAAGAAAAAGAATAGAGAGAAAGAAAGTGAAATGTAAAAAGAGTTGTGATAGTGAAAGAGCGTGCCAAAGGGGAGAAGAAACTCTTGGTCAAAGAATTAGAAAAGGGGGTTAAAAGATAGACCCTAAAAAAAGAAAAGGAAAAAGAAAAAAAAAAGAAAAAAAGCCAGTTATTATGTTATGCTTTTGCATAAGAACATTTAAATGGGTCCTCGACTGCTGGAGAAATTCCAAATAATTTGCACAAGGAGTGGATTCTCAATGACTCCCTTTAATATGTGATAGACTTTCTGGTGGCAAGTTAGATATCACCAGGATTTGTTATAAAATTAAGAGCTTTTTACTTTGAAAAACACAAATGTTGTAAGGATGTTTCTTTTTGATTAAGTTTTATGTCAGTCCAATGTTTCACTGTTTCTGTTGAGGTTTGTGGCATTCTAATTTTCTACTGTTTTTTTTTGTTTCTTAAGTCTCTTTGAGAGGTGCCTGAGGATCAGTTTACCCTTTATTTTGAAGAATGAGTAAAAGCTCTGTGACTGTTTCTTTTCGCCATTGGAACAATGTGATTCAGTGCAATATTTTTGATTGTGTTCTTGTGAATTGCCTTGCAATATTTTATCATAACAATGAAAATAACTTCAATTTCTCTGCCAGTTCCAACACAATAAAAGTGTGCTAAAGCATTTTACAGGAGATTATTGAACAAAAAAAATGCTACTGTATCACTGAAGGAGACACTGATAGAACAATAATGACATAGAGGGTTAAGGGCCTGTCCCACCAGCACGCAACTCTAGGCGATGAACGCGATCAAACCGGCAGCGGGGGCCGCGCGGAGGTCGGGTGATCCCCTGTACAGGGCCGGTCCCACCAGCATGCGCCTGCATGCGGCAAGCGCAACTAAACCGGCAGTAGGGGCCGCGCGGAGGTTGGGTGAGTGGCGCAACGCGGCGCAAAGCGAGGCGAACTTGAAGCAAGTCCAAGGTAAGTTTGCCAGGACTTAGAGGGGCACACAGAGAGGGGCACCGAGACACACACACATACAGGGCCACGGAGCCATACACATAGAGGGTCACGGAGGCACTTACAAATAGTTTCACGGAGGCACGATGTCCGGGCGGTGTGTAAATGTTGCGGCGACTGCGAGCCGACAAACTGTTGCCGTGCGGGATTTTTGGACATTGTCGGTTTTTCGGAGCCCCGCGCGGCGTCAGGACGAACTCGGGACGAACTCCGCAGAATTCCGCACGGCTCTGGCGATCGAAGTGGGACCGGCCCCGCGACGCCGGACGGCTCAAGCGACCACGTTAGGTCGCGCTAATCACATCGAGTTGCATGCTGGTGGGACAGGCCCTTTACACAAAAAGCTGGAGAAACTCAGCGGGTGCAGCAGCTTCTAAGGAGCGAAGGAGATAGGCGACGTTTCGGGTTGAGACCCTTCTTCAGACTGCTGCTGCACCCGCTGAGTTTCTCCAGCTTTTTGTGTAACCCTCGATTCTCCAGCATCTGCAGTTCCTTCTTTAACAATAATGACATAGAAGTGGGTCATTTATCTAATCATTACAGCCAGTTGAAAAAGAGCTATCGGACCAAATCATGCCTTTCAGCACAAGGTCAATGACCTGCAAGTTAGGGAAGTCATTAACTGTGATGGGAGGTTTTGCCTCTGTTATTTAAATAGTGAGTTCCAAACCCCATCATTGAAAAAATACTCCCCTCATCTAATCCTTCTGCTGCTTAATTTAAATGATCTGTGTATTCTATTCAGTCTCTTTTCTCTTTGTATTATCTCCATTATGTCTTCCCTTGGCCTTCACCATTCAAAATAAAGCTACACAAAGTTATTCAATCTTTCCTTACAGCTACAACTTTCCAGTCCTAACAATATATTTGTAATTCTCCTCAGCAACCCCACCAATTAAATTTAATGTGCTAAGTTGAACCGAGGCCTAAGAATGCTACCTCCTATCAAGTTCTACGTCTTGTCATTAGAGGAAAACACCAGCATAAATGTTTAACTATTGATTTTCCAGCTACTCTAAAGTAATGGTATCATGCTTCTGAATGATCCATTCATACGCGAGGGTACTGTCAGATTCATCTCTACCCTATTGGGTTCTTTCATTCGTCTACATCTCTCTGTATCCTTCCAGTTATTGTGTATTGTTGCATCTAGCCATGTTGCAACTCACCAAAATAATTATCTCCTACTAGACGGAATAAACTTCCATTTGTTATTTTTCTGGCAAAGGTTTCAGACTGTCTATACTCCTGTCACCCAAAAGCTTTCCTCCTCACCCTGAAGTAGAACGTCTTGATTGTGCCATGAACATTTCGGTCCAAACTATATTGAAATTGCAGAACCAAGTACCGAGGCTTGTGAAACCCCACTGATGCCAGCCTTCCAGTCACAAATGCCTGGCAAATATCACCATTTATCTCTTCCTTCCGGTGAGCTAATTTTTGATCATTTTTCCACTCTCTGCTGGATCTCATTGCTTTTTACATTTTTGTTCAGCTGACAAGTGAAACCTTGTCAAAGCCTTGTTAAAATTTAGTGCAACAAGTACCTCATCATTCCTTCGATATCTTATTAAAAATTTCACTTGAGTTCATCAGATACAATTAGGCCTCAATGAATGCATGCTGACCATCCCTGATTAATCCGTGCCTTTCCAAATGAAGTACATATGAGCAGTAGTTAAGACAGGTGAATCTGACCTTTGAATCAGAGAAACATCATGTTAAGACAAAAAATCCTCAATCAATCCCTGGCACAATGCATGGGCCCCACATGCCTAAAAACATCGGAAATAGTGCCAGTCCCGAAACAGACAGCCATAACCTGCCTCAACGACCACAGGCCGGTTGCACTAACACCAACAATTATGAAGTGCCTGGAGAGATTGGTCCTTAAGCACATTAAGCTCTCCCATCAACCCTGGATCCACACCAATTTGCGTACAGAGCAAGCAGATCAACGGATGACGCCATTGCCTCTGCCCTCCATACTGTGCTGCTCCACCTAGAACAACAGGGAGCATATGCACGACTGCTATTTGTGGATTACAGCTCTGCATTCAACGCAATCGTACCCAGCAGACTGGTCTCCAAGCTGTCCGACCTAGACTTCGAACACAACATCTGCCTCTAGATTAAGGACTTCCTTACAGACCGGCCACAGTCAGTCAGGATGAGACCCCACCACTCCCCCACTCTGACACTCAGCATAGGAGCTACACAAGGCTGTGTGCTGAGCCCCTTCCTCTACTCCCTCTATACCTATGACTGCATACTGACGCACAGCACAAACACCATGATAAAATTAGTGGATGACACGACAGTGGCGGGGATAATAATTGAGGGCAATGAGTCAGCTCACAGGGAGGAGGTACAGAGGTTAATAGGCTGGTACTCGGAGAATAACTAAGCACTCAATACAAAGAAAAGGGTCACAGTCTAAGGATAAGGGGGAATTCCTTTAGGACCGAAATGAGGAAAACATTCTTTACACAGAGAGTGGTGAGTCTCTGGAATTCTCTGCCACAGAAGGTAGTTGAGGCCAGTTCATTGGCTATATTTAAGAGGGCGTTAGATGTGGCACTTGTGGCTAAAGGGATCAGGGGGTATAGAGAGAAGGCAGGTACGGGATACTGAGTTGGATGATCAGCCATGATCACATTGAATGGCGGTGCAGGCTCGAAGGGCCGAATGGCCTACTCCTGCACCTATTTTCTATGTTTCTATGTTAAAAAAAAAGAGCTCATCATTGACTTCAGGAAGAAGCAGGGTGACCATCGCCCACTGCACATAAACGGAGAAAGAGTGGACAGAGTCTCCAGTTTCATGTTCCTGGGCACCCACATCTCAGCAGAGTTCAGGTGGTCAACTAACGTGCACTCCCTGGTAAAGAAGGCACAACAATGGCTTCACTTGTTAAGATCACTCAGGAAAGTCAACTTGCCACAACAGCTGCTAGTGTCATTCTACCGTTGCTCCATAGAGAGTGTCCTGACACATGACATCCTGGTATGGTGTGGCAACAGTTCTGCGGCTGACAAGAAGGCTCTGCAGAGAGTCATCACGAAGGGTCTCGACCCAAAACATCACCCATTCCTTCACTCCATAGATGCTCCCTCAGTTTCTCCAGCATTTTTGTCTACCTTCGATTTTTCCAGCATCTGCAGTTCTTTCTTAAACAATACAGCCCAGAAGATCACCAACACACACCTGCTTGCCCTGGAAGAGATCTATAACTCTCATTGCCTGCAGAAGGCATCACACATACTAAAGGACTCATCTCATCCCGCACATCACTTGTTTACCCTTCTGCCCTCAAAAAAGCGTTACAGGTCCATCAAATCACACACTACAAGATTAACAAACAGTTTCTACCCCAAGGCTATCACCACTCTGAACTCTGCACTGATCACACAGCTCCAATAGCTAATATTTTGTACTGCCACAACACTATACTGTGAAATTTTGTACATTCTGACTTGCCGTTTTTGTTATTTCCATTCTCGTTATTGTTTATCTGTTACGTTGGAGCTCCGCTCGGGCAGTGTGCCTGAAATGTTGTTGTATGTATTTATAATGACAATAAAATGTAGTATTATTATTATTATTAGTTAGGTTGGGACACAAAGGTTTGCTGAGATGAACTGGGTAACAAAACCAAAAATTCTATTCTCGAAACATACATCAATCCCTGGTGCAGTAGAACCAAAATTGGTGGCAAACATTGACAGGCTTTTCAGAATGAAAATAAGTGAACTTGTTGAATAGGTTTAGGCTTATTATTGTCACGTGTACTGAGCGACAATGAAAAGGGAAAGATACTGAGTGCAAAATATAGTTCTTTGCATCGTAGTGCACCAGTTCCAGAGCGAAAGTGCAATGTTCGCAGTGGGGTAGTGGTGAATCAAACAATACCCTAGCTTGTGGTGGGACCATTCAGAAGCCTGATACCAAAGAGGTATAAGCTATTTCTGAGTCTGGTGGTGTGCACTTTCAAGCTTCTATATCTTCTGTCCCACCGGAGCAGGAAGAAAAAGGAGTGACCAGGGTTCAACAACTCTTTGATTATATTGGCTTCCTTTCCAAGACAGCATGCGATGTAGATGGAGTTAATGGTTAGAGGTCTAGTCTGTGTGATGGACTGGGCTGCATGTAAACTCTGCAATTAATTGCAGTCTGGGCAGAGTTGTTTCCAAACCAAGCTGTGAATCAACCCATTCTATGGTTTCTATAGCGAATCTGTAAGCTCGGCTTGGGCAACACCCATTGTACTATTGTTAAAGCCTAATAGATTTATTAGGATATGTGGATGCTTTTTAATAGTCTAATTTCTGGAATACTATCCCATTCCTGGATTTCAAGACTTATCTGTACTTTTGTCTATAGGGCAGGAGTTTACCTGGTTGGGTTTGAGTTGCGTTTATCAACAGAAGGTATTTGAAGAGCAGTCATAAGTTTCTGACTGACATTTCAACAGCTTTGGTAAATCCCCCTGTACATGCTGATTTCCAGAGAAGTGTTGAGGGATGCTGCAGGCCACTCCCAATGACTCTGCAAACTTGGATGATATCCTGAGTCTATGAATCTCGAGGGATGGACATCTGAAGAATCTGAAAAAAATGTCATGAACTCTAGTTCCTTATCTGGAGGCAAAATGCTTGCTTGTGTTCAGTTTTAGCCCGAATTGAGTTCTCAGTGTGGTTGAGGAGAGTACAGAACCATTGTCAAATCTGGTCATTCTAAAAAATGGACACGTCATCTGCTGTCATATGAATCCATATGTTTCACAGGATTACCATAGGTCTCAGCATGGCCAAGTCTTTGAAGTGTTTATGGTGTGCTACTGGGCATTTGCTCTGAGGGATGGCTGGTGGCAAGAGAACAGAGATACAACTACTCTTCTGTCTCAAGTGGCAGTCAGATGCTCTACTAGATAGGGGAAATCTTATGCGTAGCATTTTATTAGGTGATGCGGGATCTTCACTTATCTAAAAAAACAACTGTGTGTTGATGTTGAATTGGCTTGCAGTGTATGGTGCCAGGGTGGGCAGGTGGTATGTGGAGAGAAGAATGTCTTAATGTCTAATTGACAGTTCTCTAGCAAGCCATCGGAGGTTCTGTTTCATTATATTGTGTACTGCCTGATCTTTGACAGATTACAGATTATAATGCTAAGCCTCCTTGTGGCAAGGTAAACTGAGGTGGCGTAGCAAGGTTCTCTAGGAATGGAAGTTCAATGCTTGAAAGCTGGCAGCGTAGCCAGCAGGAGGGAGCACTAAAATTCAAGGATGGTTAAAGAGGTGAGACCAGGAGTAGATCTCTCAGAGGGTTATCAGGATTGAAAGGAATACAGAAGTAGGGAGAAATAATCCCCCAAGTAGGGAGAAATAAAACAGTTCTTGTGGATTGGAGGGTAGCTAATGTTATCCCACTTTTTAAGAAAGGAGGGAGAGAGAAATCAGGGCATTACAGACCAATTAGCCTGACATCGGTGGTGGGGAAGATGCAGGGGTCAATTATAAAAGATGAAATAGCAGCACATTTGGATAGCAGTAACAGGATCAATCTGAGTCAGCATGGATTTATGAAGGGGAAATCATGCTTGACTAATCTTCTGGAATTTGTTATGAATGTAACTCGGAAAAAGGACAAGGGAGGGCCAGTGGATGTAGTGTACCTGGACTTTCAAAAAGCCTTTGATAAGGCCCCACATAGGAGTGGGCAAAATTAGAGCACATGATATTGGGGGTAGGGTACTGACATGTGTGGAAAATTGGTTGGCAGACAGGAAACAAAGAGTACAGATTAAAGGGTCCCTTTCAGAATGGCAGGCAGTGACTAGTGGGGTACCGCAAGGCTCGATGCTGGGACCGCAGCTATTTACAATATACATTAATGATTTAGATGAAAGGTTTCAAAGTAACATTAGCAAATTTGCAGATGACACAAAGCTGGGTGGCAGTGTGAACTATGTGGACGTTGCTATGAGGATGCAGGGTGACTTAGACAGGTTGGTCAATGCATGGTAGATGCAATTTAATGTAGATAAATGTGAGGTTATCCATTTGCTGGCAAGAACAATAAGGCAAATTATTATCTAGATGGTGTCAAGTTAGGAAAAGGAGAAGTACAACGACATCTGGGTGTCCTTCTTCATTAATTACTGAAAGTAAGCATGCAGGTACAGCAGGCAATAAAGAAAGCTAATGGCATGTTGGCCTTCATAACAAGAGGAGTTGAGAAGAGGAGCAAAGCGGTCCTTCTGCAATTATTCAGGGCCCCAGTGAGACAACACCTGGAGTATTGTGTGCAGTTTTGGTCTCCAAATTTCAGGAAGGACATTCTTGATATTGAGGGAGTGCAGTGTAGGTTCACGAGGTTAATACCTGGGATGGCTGGAATGCCATATGTTGACTGGGCTTGTATACACTGGAATTTAGAAGGATGAGAGGGGATCTTATTGAAACATATAAGATTATTAAGGGATTTGTCACGCTAGAGGCAGGAAACATGTTCCCGATGTTGGGGGAGGTCAGAACCAGGGGAAACAGTTTAAGAATAAGGGGTAGACCACTTAGAACAGAGATGAGGAGAAACCTTTTTACCCATAGAGTTGTGAATCTGTCGAATTCTCTGCATCAGAAGGCAGTGGAGGTCAAGAGACAGTTAGATACAGCTCGCGGAGTCAAGGGATATGGGGAGAAGGCAGGTACGGGGTACTGATTGTGGATGATCAGCCATGATCACATTGAATGGCGGTGCTGGCTCGAAGGGCCGAATGGCCTACTCCTGCACATATTGTCTTTGTATCTATGTATAAAGCAATAGAGGGATTGCAAGAATCGCTGTGTCTCGGTACATAATAATCAACCCAAACCATTAGCCTTTATTTCTCACCTTACTGTAGAGTTGACACCTTATTAATGGATTAAATGTTCATTATTATGAACAGCACCACATATTCCGCTTGGGGAGTCTGCATCCTGGTGGCATGAACATCGATTTCTCACAATTCTGTTAACCCTTGCTGTCTCCTCCCCTTCCTACCTCTCCCTCAGCCCTCGGGCTCCTCCTCCTTTTTCCTTGCTTCTCCCTGCCTCCCCCCACCCCCTATCAGTCAGGGGAAGGGTTTCGACCCAAAACGTTGCCTATTTCCTTCGCTCCATAGATGCTGCTGCACCCGCTGAGTTTCTCCAGCATTTTTGTGTACCTTAGTAATTGAGTCTGGGAATCCAAAGCAGAGTACACCCACTAGTTCCCTTTCATCACTTGTATACCGTATGTTGCTTCTTCAAAGGGCTCTAATGAATTGGTTAACTATTTTTTTTAAAAGGACACAAAGTGCTGGAGTAACTCAGCCGGTCAGGCAGCATCTCTGGAGAACATGGATAGGTGACATTTCAGGTCGAGACACTTCTTCAGACCAATCAAATATCGCATTTCACTTTCACGTAACACGTTGGCTTAGCCTAATTGCTTTATATTTTTTTCAAAGTTCACTGCTTTGGCATCTTTAATTTTAGCTTCTAACCTGCTCCCTGTGACAGGTGAACTAATTGGTCTGTTATTCTTGCCTTCTGTCTCCTTCCCATTTGGAAGAAAGGAGCTACATTTGTTGCAGAAAAAAGAACTCTGGAGTAAGTCAGGGGGTCAGTAGCACCTGTGAAGACTGAGGGATGGTCATCATTTTGGGTACGAATGCAGGATCTTGACACAAAATATTAATTCACTGCCTCCACAGATGACCACTGAATTCCACCAGTCGTTTGTTTTTGCTCCAGATTGCCGCGTCTGTAATCTCTTATATTTCTGGTTTACACTTACTAAAGGAATCTTCCCCAAATCAAGAGAATTTTGGTACTTTAAAATGAACTCAGCACTCATCCCATGAGCTGCTTCCTTTAAGACTTTAAAATTAAGCCATCAAAACCCAAAAATTAATTAACGTGCAGTTCCAGTTATATGTTCATTAATCTTTTCTGGATTTCCACAACTCTACCAATTCCTGATTTTTAGCTACTTTTTGGAAATTTCCCAAAAAGGAATAATGCAACATTCCTGTTGAATTCATCCACCATCTACTTATTTTTTATTATGAATTCCCCAGAGTCTTTCCATAAGATCAATACTCAGATGTTCTATTTTTAAAGTATTACTAGAAATGTTCACTATGTTTTTCTCTTTATGTCTAGCTCTACATTGACCTTTTTTTTGTATTTTTTGTCCTTTTTTCCCTCCTTTTATCCTCTGTCCTGTGGCTGGTTTTGTACAATTCTATGCGTTTTCTTGACGTGTTGATTGGCAGATAGTAGGACAAAGGCTAGGGATGAAAAGACAAAAGGTGTGAGGGCAAATGGTAGAAGAGGTGCCAATTGTTAAGGCAGAGGAAGGAATATTGCTGGAAAGGAACGGAGGGAAAAAGGGAGAGGAGAATGAACTGGAGCAGGTTGTTTGGGGGTTAGTTACCTAAAATTGGGCAATGTTCATACCCCCCCCACCCCCCTCCCTCTCTTCCCTATGTCAGAGAGAGAGAGGGAGAGAGAGGGAGAGAGAACTATCAGAAATATTGACCGGTTATTGCACTTTCAGATACATTATTCCACAGTAAATTACGAGCTTGATATTAATTGTATAATTTACATTCATGTGGGCATGTGCTTCTGACACATCTGTCAGCCTTGGTGCCGTACCAGCAACCCAGTCTCTGGGTCAAGACCTTGCATGTTCAAGCCCTGTTCTGCAAAATTCATAACTGAAGTGGACATTTCATTACATTGGTGACAAATAGTCATATCTTTGGATGAGATTTTAAACACAGGTACCATCCATGTTCACAAGGTTTGAATAGATCAAGGACTTACATTTCTTTGGCAAGGCCAAGTTTTATCTTTAAAAGTTTCAGAGATTTGGAGAGATTTTTCAACGGTCGGGTACAAATGTCAAAATGATAACCTTTGCTTTGGCCTGTATGTCATAGTTGATAGCAAGGCAGTTGAAATAGATGTTAATGCTGCTTCATCACAAATCATTTCCTCAGAATTTATGGGACACTTTTTCTTTATTAAGCTGTTAGTTGCCACACTTTCATATAGACAATAGACAATAGGTGCAGGAGTAGGCCATTTGACCCTTCAAGCCAGCACCTCCATTCAATGTGATCATGGCTGATCATCCCCAATCAGTACCCCGTTCCTGCCTTCTCCCTATATCCGCTGACTCCACTACGTTTAAGAGCGCTATCTAGCATTCTCTTGAAAACATCCAGAGAACCTGCCTCCACCACCCTCTGGGGCAGAGATATCCACAGACTCACCACTCTCTGTGAGAAAAAATGTTTCCTATAAAACCAAGACTTTAAAAAAAAAAACCTCATCGTACTGTTCAAGATATCAAGACTTCCTAAGATACTTTACAGCTCACAAAGTACTTATTAAAGTGTTGATATTTTTTTCAATGTAAGAAATATACTGGCAATTTGTGCTGGGATGTTTCCACAAACTGATATGTGATTGTGGTAAAACAGGATGTCCGTAAAGCAATCAAAGTAGAAACATTGGCCAGGACACCAAGAATAACACTCGTCTGCAAAATCGTGTCATCAGCCCAACCTTTGTATTCAGCAAAGATAGACACAAAATGCTGGAGTAACTCGGCGGGTCAGGCAGCATCTCTCGAGAAAAGGAATGGGTGACGTTTCAGGTCAAGACCTTTCTTCAAACTGAGAGTCAGGGGAAAGGGAAATGAGAGATGTAGAACTAATGAATGAAAGATCTGCAGTTAAGTTTCTCAACCTAAAACGTCACCTATTTCTTTTCTCCAGAGATGCAGCCTGACCTGCTGAGTTACTCCAGCTTTTTGTGTGTATCTTTGGTTTAAACCAGCATCTCCATTTTGTTCCCACACACTTTATATTTACCAATCATGTAAGTAAACACTTCCAGCATAACTAACGCAACCTAACATTCTCTGACCCTATCAGCCAGACAACAAGCATTGATGTCAAAGAATAAATGTTCCTGGAATGTGATCGCAAGATTTAGTTTCCACCTGTTGAATTTTTGTTATGGCTTGACTGTAAAAATATTAATTAGAAGGGAGGCACAGCAGTGCAGCCTTAGAGCTGCTGCCTTACAGTGCCAGAGACATGGGTTCGATCCTGACTATGAGTGCTGTCTGCACTGAGCTTGTACATTCTCCATGTGACCACATATGGTTTTCTCCAGGCGATCTGGGTTCCTCCCACCCTCCAAAGACGTACAGGTTTGTAGGTTAATTGATTTTGGTAAAAAGTTTATAATTTGTCCTTGGCGTGAAGGAAGTGTTATTGTAGGGGGTGATCACTGGTTGCCATTGTTGTTGGGCCGAAAGACCTGTTTCCGCGCTATACCTCTAAGTCTTGTAAGATTAATGTTTGTCGTTGTTACAGGAATTGTGGGGTTTGAAAATCTATGAATGTGGGTATTTGCACGCGTTGAGATTTATCTGCAAAGCTTACCAAATTAGGAAAAGTTATGAATTGGACTTAATGCTGTGCATTATTGATAATTACATCATCAATCCTTTAATATGCTGCAGTATATTGATCGATAGTGACAAACATTCTTCAAGAACTGGTTTAGTTTTGACAGAAAATAATAGCAGGATGAAATCTTTTAGTACAATGTCATAATAAAAATGTATTGAAGTTTATCATTAAGCCATTCCTGGATGTTTTTTTCAACAAAATATGTGAAATACATTGAAAATGTTAAAAATCTCTTTTAATAGCCATTATTTTTTTGGAGAATGTTGTTCCCTGCTTCTCTGGTGTACAACTGATTACCTTGACTTTTCAGCCCAATTATATCAGCGACAGTCCTTGTGTCCTTCAGACGCTAATGCTTACAAATTTGCAGTCAACATTTAGTTTACAAGTGTAGCACAAGGTCTGCAGGTTCAAAATAAGCAAAATAGATGTTTAGAGCTGCTGTCAGGAAATATTTCAAATGAATGAAGATGTGACAAGAACAATTTGCTGGTTTGCACACTCAGTCCTTATGTGCATTATACCTGATAGGACAAAACACTGAATGACAACATGTTGGGGAATTGGAGAAATGCAATTGGAGAATTGCTATTTGAGAAATGTGTCTGTACTAGAGAGCAATTGATATGTATGACTTGATCTGATATAGTCAGAAAGCTGGAGAAGCAAGGTGGTGTTCATCATGCTGAACTGTGTGCTTCAAGCAGAGGATTGTGAGAGGAACTGGAGGTTTTAATACAAGTGGTATTGAACATATTCGTTCATAGCTAATGGTAGAAACAAACTCCCAGAAGCGATGGCTTTCCGGCTACACTGTATTCGACTTTGAGGGAATGGGTGGGCCTGAAGCCACTGGAAGTGTACAATGCTATGCTTCTGGTACAAAGGGCATCATCACCCTCATCTACAAGCAGAAGGGGACGAAGAATTACGTCAACAATCGGAGACCCGTCTCATACGTGAGCACTCAAATTTTGTCCAAGGCCATCAGCAACCAGATCAATACCCTTGGACAGATGATCCACCTGGACAACACCTGTTCTGTACCTGGCAGGAAAATCATGAGCAGCATCAGCGATACCATCACCAACGTTCAGAACTGAGGGGTGAACACCTGCTTAGACCAGGAGAAAGCTGTCGACAGGTTATCACACACATGATGGATGAGCTCTCCAAAATGGGTTTTGGGAGGGAATCATGAAATGAATCCAACTGCTCGATACAGAGACCCATTGTGCAATCCAAAACACTGGGTAGGAAACGGATAGCTTCCTCACTGGATATGGAGTCAGGCAGGGCTGCCCAGTCTCTCCTGTCTTGTTTGATGCAGTATGGAACCATCATGAGAGGTGAAAGCAGATGAGGGCTGACATTGCCATACAATGGGAGCATTTCAGATTGAAGCATCCTTGTGCATGGACATTGTCGCTGTCTTCTCTTTTCCTCCCTGGTCGGTCTGCAGGTTGATCAACATCTGCAACCTGTTTCAGTTGGCATTGAGAGCCAGAGTAAACTTCAGCAAGAACAAGGCCAAGCTCTTCTGCAACTAACCCAACCGATCTTCTGTCCCCTTCACCAGCAGATATGACTAACTGTAGGTGCTGGGGATCTGCTTTGGATGGGCTGATATGTGCAACAACAATTTGCTGGAGTGCACAGCCAAGGTTAAATACAGATTGGGACTTTTGGAAGGAGAGCTCCCTCTTGATAATTTGGTCAACAGGTGTGACAATAGGCAATAGGTCCAGGAGTAGGCCATTCGGCCCTTCGAGCCAGCACCGCCATTCAATGTGAGGTGCTGTCGGGGCTGCTATACCCAGTGCAGTTGTTGGCCTTCCCCTGCACCCTTGCTTTGGTGATGATCCGAGGCCATCATCCAGTTTATCTGGGGATCAAAGATGGATAAGGGTCTAATGGGTCATGATGCCCAAGTCCACAAAGAAGGGTAAAAGCATGCCCAATGTCACCCTCATCCTGATGGCTACCTTTGTGTGCAGCTGCATGAGGCCATGCCAAGAACTTGTGGGCACCGTGACATTCCCTGCTGAGGTTCTACCGGTCCCCAGTGTTGCGAAGGATGGGCCTGGCACTAATGCTGCCAGTCAACTGGACTTTGCCACACTACTTGTCCTTTGTGGAAAGGTTATTCCAGGCCAACACCTTTAACCACAAGTCCATCAGGCAATGGTCAGCACAGAACATCCTGCAGGCATTGCAAGACAAGGAGTAGCATCTACCGTTCTTTGTATTTAATTGTCACATGCGCCAGGAAAGGAACAATTACCTTCTTGCTTGCTGCAGCAACACAACAAATAAATATACAACAATCAATAAATTATCATTAATACTAGGTAACTAAACCTTAATTGTGCAAGTTGAAGAACATGGAGCAAGCTGTAGAAAGTATGTAGTTGCTGATTGCTGAGATAGTTTGTGATAAATGTTACACAGCAAAGTTCAACAGCCTTTTAGTTGATTGGAACAAGTAGGTATGTTACAAAACTTACCTTAAGCAGCGCTGCAGTTCTGCCGCTCCCCGTTTGTGCAACTTTGGCGCCTTTCAGAGGGGGGCGGGCTTAAAGTGCCGATTTTCTTCAGACTGGGCAAGTCGATCCATGTTGGGCGATTTCGTTGCGAAAGAAAAATCGCTCCGACATTTCATGAATGAAGGTATTTTTAAATTATGCTAGATTATTTATTATCTAGAGTAATTTAAAAATCACCTTCAAAAGCCGTGAGAGCCGACAATGGGAAGGATTTTGCGTAGGGGAGAAAAAAAGGTAAATAGTTAATTTTTTAATTAAAAGTTGGTTTTTATGGAGGCTTTAATAATATTGTCATGTTGCGAAATGGGGTCCAAAAAAAATGTATGAACCGGCTGTATTTTTTATACCGACTTCACAGCAAACCGCAACGTTCCAATCCACCGCATTCCACTAAAACCCACTTGCTAGTTGATTTAAATGGCCATTAATTTACAGGAATTAAACACTAAATTCCTTCCATTTGGCCCAGAAATTCATGAAAATGAGATTTAAAAATTATGTTATATTGTGGATTATTGTGTGAATGTTATTTGGACACTTAGGCAATTTAAAAAAAGTTTATCTTTTCTTAAGAAATGGATAGATGTTTAGATCTACTCATTGAATTTTGTAATTAGCTACAATTAGATAACTAACTAATTATATGCTTTAATTTCAGGTCATCCAAGTAAGATTGTTTCATATTTGTTTCAGAATGCTTCAATCTATAATAACTGGAAATTTCATTGAGTTCTCTTAATTTTATCAAAGTTATTGGCTTTTAACGATTCTAGATCACAGCTTTTGAATTAAGTCAATTGAAAGGCAATGGGGAACAAGATGCTAATTTCTGAGTATGAAAATGGTCATAACTTTCTTAATACTGAAGATATGAAAGTGAATTAGGTGTCAAATTAAACTTCTTTTGATGCTTTATCTGATGGGATAAATTGCAGACTTGATTTTTAAAATCTCAAAATTTTGTAACATTGCTAGAACAAGCTGTTTTTTAATGTGAACGTCATGGTTCCCAGGCTCCTGTACCCTCTTCCCGAAGGTAGCAGTGAGATGTGAGCATTGTGTGGGTGCTTGATATTAGCTGCTCTCCTGTGGAGCCCTTTGATGAGGGCAATGCTGTGATGTACCGGGCAATGTCTGACACTTTCTGCAGCCACCTCCAATCTTGGGCATTTGTGTTAATGAACCATGCCATGGCGCAACCTGTCACTATTGTTAAAGTTTAGAAAAAGAGGCAGATAAGTTATGGGTCAGCATCATTACTTTTGTATTTTAATAATTACTACAATGAGCAACCATTTTTGTCTCCCCCTCACCCCACTTTGCCAGCCTTTGCTTTTGCTGCCTTCCTAACTGTCCCAAATTCTAATGAAAAGCCAATTACTTTTCAAGTGCCAACTGAACTGATAATATTTCTTTTTTTTCCTCTGCATTTCCAGTACCTGGAGTATTTTCACATAAAATGGTGCATAATGGTTTATAAGTAAGAGTCACATTGCACTGAATGAGAAAGATCTGGGTATTGAGAAAGTATGAATGAATTGAGATATAAGGTTATGATAGGATTTTGTCATTAGATTTGTAAATTAGTAACCTGGACTAACAAGTGCAGGGATACCAATTCATCAACTAAATTAAGGTATAAATGATAAGTGGATTTCTTACTATGTTTAATCCCAAGCACACGCTATCATTGGTCTTAAATTTAATCTGTTTCAGACTATTTCTTGGGTTAAGTGTTAGATTAATTCCAAATTTTGCTTCAGTTCCCAAACATTAGTGATGGGGCTTCAAGGGCTGATCGGATTGAGTGTGCTCTTGTTCAGTTCCTATTTACTCCTTCAGCTGCAAACAAGTCCCTGTTTATTTCCTTTGTAGTGGTTGAGATGCTACTAGTATTCTTTGTCATGGATTGAATTGCTAAATCCATTAATAGCTCAGTTAGAAATGGTGTCACACACTCCAGCCAGAATAGTCTGAAGAAGGGTCCTGACCTGAGATGCCACCCATCCATTACCTCCACAGGTACTCTGCTCAGTTACTCTCTCACTTTGTGTTTTACTCAAAATTTCAGCATCTGCAGTTCCTTGTGTCCCCCACCGTACACCACCAGGGGCACCATACGATTGGCAGCCTCGCCAACTGTCTCTGTTTTTTTGTCTTTTTTTTGGTATTTATAGTGTGTTTAAAAGTTTGTGTAAATGTTCTCTGGTTTGTTTTATGTGGGGGATGGGGAAGAGGGTCAAGGGAACCTTTATTTTCAGTCTTATACCTTGTCGGAAATACGATTGTTTTTCGGGTAGCACCTCCGGTCGCTCTGCGGCCTAACATCGTGGAGCTGGAGGCCTCGCTCAGGACTGACTTTGAGCCCCACTGCGGGGCGTGGATTTACCATCGGGGCCGATGCCTTGCCCGGGATTGCTCCAACCGCAGCCTGTGGAATTTACCATCAAGGGCTCACGGTCTGGAGCTCCGGAAGCCGCACAATGTTCGAGCAGCCCTGACCCGGGGTCAGATTGCTCAGCGAGGGGGAGCTGAGTTTACCCCCCAATGCAGGAGCTGATCGCCCCAACGAGGAGGCCCGCCGCAGGCTACGGGATTAAGATCGACCCGTCAACGAGAGGCTCAAGGCCCCCGACCGCTAGAGGACAAAGAATGGAAGAGATTTAACTTTTTTTTTGCCTTCCATCACACTGAGGAATGTGGAGGAGTCACTGTGGTGGATGTTTATGTTAATATATATTTTGTGTGTTCTGTTGCTTTTTTATTTGTATGACTGACTTGGCAAATGAAATTCCTTGTATGTTGCAAAACATACTTGGCTAATAAAGTATTATTGTACTATTATTATTGTATTATAAGACTGGATGTGTAGTAAAATGGAAAAAAAAAGCATCCAGATGCTGGAATTTTGAAATAAACAGTTTGGAAACAGCAAGCCTGACATCGTCTGTGCAAAGAGAAGCAATGTTATCAATATTAGCAATCGAATTGTAGCTCAATGGTGACTTTGATTCACAGCACTGGATCGTGGAATTTTTCCCGAGTGAATGATGAGTGATTCCGGCAAAGATGGATTCAATGGGAAGTAGCTGCTCAATGATGCCTTTTGAGCCACTGTCTCATTTCAAGGGTTTTCAGATATGTATTTAATAATAGTGGTGCGAAACCCATACGTACCACAAACCTGTGGGAAATAAGACCATCAGACGTAGGAGCAGAATCAGGCCATTTGGCCTGTGCCCTGTCTGCCCTTCTATCATGACCAATTTATTTTCCACCTCAACTCCATTCTCCTACCTTCTCCCCATAATCTTTGACACCCTTACTAATCAAGAAGCTATCAATCTCTGATTTAAAAATACCTAATGACTTGAATGTACACAATTGCTTGAACAACCTACTACACAAATTTGGATCCAAACAATGTCTCGGTCTAAACATTATGAATCACAACCAAGGAAATACTGAAAATCCTAAGCAGATGAAGTCACAGCTATGAAGAGAGAAATAGAATTGATGTTTCAGGACGATGGTTTCAACAGAACTGGGAAAACATTGAAAACAAATTCATAATGTATGTTTACCTGACATTCAGAAACATTACCAACCAGTTAAAAAAATCTGAATTATTCAGAAGAATATACATATTAAAATTCAAAGCAGTTAAATATAGGTTGATCATTTTAATTTTAAAATAAACTAATTTGTTTTATAAAAGTAAATGACTAAATGAAGTAAACAGAAGTCTACTTTAATTCTTTGTGCCTAATTTGGTGGGGGAGTTCCTCAGTCTTGAGACACAACATCATACTCTTATGAATTAATAAATGAATGAATAAAGTATCATTCATTCATTCTTGTGTCACATCATACTCTTCCATTGGACATCATGGGGAGTCCAACATCAGAGTTAGAAAAAGGAAGGCAGTCAAACGCCAGTGTGATGAGAACCCTCATGTCTGTCTACACTGTGCAGGAAACTTGAAATTTATAAGAAATCAGGAATGAATGTGCAACACCGTCCTGTCCATGCCCACGGCCAATGTTTTTAAGTTTGTTGAGAAGGAGTGGCAAATCTATCAAGCTATCTTCACATCTACAGAATGCACCATGATAGCTGACAGCAACAGCACTGATATAGAAAGCAGAAGGATCCTTTGAACTCTGATACTTATCTGTCACGAGATAGGCTTGCCCACAATACTCAGCATAGATGAATATTCTGCTGCTGCTAGCAAGACTGGCACAATAAATATGACTATTGACAGCCGTGGAAGCTGATCACAGCAAGGGAAATAGTGAATACTTGCAAAGAAAATAAATTGCCTTTATGGTTTTGAAGGGGCTCCATAGTCTGAACATCTCCCTTCAGATGTAATACTTCTGCCATTTCAGATTACATTAGCTGAAGAGAGAGGGAGACGGCAGCATTTCTCATAGATTATTGTTTCAAAGCATTGCTGAGAAAGAAAATCGTTTCTCTGGCACTTTGACCTGGGAGAGGATAAAGCAAGATTAATCAAAGAATGTGCACTCTGTTCTTCATAAGATTATTAACAATAATCTCTTTCATTTTTATCTTGACAGGTGAGGAATGATTTAACCAGTGAACTGGAGAAAGCTGACATTCAAATCGCCGACACTGAGAGCTTCTCTAATGATCCGTGTTTGAGCGTCAGAAAGCTCAGGGTAAGTAAAGGAAATATTGACATTTTATTTTTATATCCTCTATTAATCTGAGTTAATGGGTAAAAAGCAAAACTATTTTTTACCCTTGAAGTGAGATTAAAGTTCCATCCTGATTGTCTTCAGGATTCAATTGACATGAATTTTGAAATTATCATCTGATCAGCTTTCTTTCAAATATCATTGATTCCAGCTGGAACTTTTGTGGATATTGATATTGGTGAAAGGAATGGTTTCCAGATACTGTCAAAACATTGTCCATTATCACAAGAAGCAAATCACCAAGGCTACTCCTTATTCATTTCTCAGCTATTGCTGTCTTTTGGAAATAATACCTTGGAATATCAGGTAAACTGGTATTCTAAAATTCAGTACATGGGGTTCACTCAATTAGGGATCTTAATATTAGCATTTCCGAGTGATGATAGAACAGGGTTCAATGTTGTGGGCGCATGGCCATTATCCACTGTGCTTATAACAACTTGACACCTGGAATTTAGAGAAACAAATGATCTAATAATTTAAAAAAACAAAAAACTTTTTAAGCTTCACAATGTAAGAACACATAAAAATAAGCAAATTGGATGACAATATGCAATTCAGGAGCTTTAGACAACAAAATGGTCCTTGCACATGTTTAATACTGTAGTAAATCTGTTAGCTGTGCACATTTAAAACATTGGTGCTTTTCTATACCATTGGAATTATTTTATTGATGCAGTATTTGTGATTTGTAATATGAAGGCATGTATGGCATATTGAAAAAACAATTCAAACCTTTGGACAATCACTTTTCAAAAAAACTTTATGTTAACTTCAGACTATTTTGACAAGTGTTATATTAATGATGTTGATCTGCAATCTAAACAATAATTTGTTCAGGAGCACTTCATCTCACTGTGGTAGTGAGGCTTTTACTGATATGTAACAAGGATCATGCATTCATTTATGCACTCTTATAATGTGGCGTTGGAGCTGCTGCAGTTGAAAGTTCACTTCAAAGGACAAGATATAGGAACACAGCAGGGAAAGCAGAAGTCATTGATTGTACCAGACCCAGAGGTCCGGAATGCAACTTGGTACATTGAAATGTCATTCAACCCATCCAGACTAATCCAGATCACAACTGAACAATCCCTTCAATCTCACTTCCTCAATGTCTTATCCTCAGCATAATAGCTCAGCAATTTACGAATGCTATTATCATGTTTCTTCCAGAGCAGGGTCATCACCTTGTATATTGCCACTGGAAGGAAATGGCTACTTCCTATGTATTTGGAGTATTGTGAGCAGTTTTGGGCTCCATATCTGAAGAGGGATGTGTTGGCATTGGAAATTGTCCAGAGGAAGTTTACGAGAATGATTGGAACAACCATTGGTGATTGGAACACATATAATGAGCATTTGAAGGCACTGTACCAGTACTTGCTGGATGTGAGGGGGCACCTTATTGAAACTTACTGTATAATGAAAGGTCTGGAGGTGAAGAGGAAGCTATCACAAATGGGAGAGTCTAGGCTATTGGCGCGACTGACATATGATGAGAGAATGAGTTGACTGTGCTTGTTTTCACTGGAATTTAGAAGGATGAAAGGGGATCTTATAGAAACATATAAAATTCTTAGGGGATTGGACAGGCTAGATGCAGGAAAAATGTTCCCCATGTTGGGGGACTCCAGAACCTGGGGCCACAGTTTAAGAATAAGGGGTAGGCCACTTAGGGCCATGATGAGGAAAAACATTTTCACCCAGAGAGTTGTGTATCTGTGGAATTCTCTGTCAGTGGAGGCCAATTCACTGGGTGTTTTCAAGAGAGAGTTTGATATAGGTCTTAGGGTTAATGGAATCAAGGCATATAGTGAACAAGCAGGAACAGGGTACTAATTTTAGATGATCATCCATGATCATATTGAATGGTGGTGCTGGCTCAAAAAGGGCCGAATGGCCTACTCCTGCACCTATTTTCTATGTTCTATGGTCCCGTGTCTAAAAACCCAGACTAATGAAAGCCAATGTGCCAAAAGCCTCTTGACCATCTTATCTACTTATAATGCCACTTTCAAGGAACTATGTACCTGCGCTCTTAGATCCCTTTGCTCAACAACACTCCCCTGAGCCCTATCATTTAGTGTGAAGGTCCTGCCCAGACTCATAAATTTCAGCTAGAGCACCTACAATTTCTTCTCTAACTTCTCACAATGTTATCTGATCTATCTGTTCAATACAATACAATAATTATTGCAGTTGCTGACATAGTGCACTCAAAAGTGATTGCTGTGATAAAGTTCTGAAATGTGGCTTCTTCAAGGAAAACTCCTCATCCAATAAGTCTAGCATTATCCAAGTTTGATTCACAAAGTAAAGCCAACCACAATTGGAATAAGCTTTGAAGAGCAGTGGGGACATTCAGAGAAGGTTGACAGTATGCATAAAATATCTCCCCATGTTAAACAATGAGAATGCCTCATCAGGGAATTAACTGGAAAGTTTGAATACATTTTTTGTGTAATATACATGTAAACCCAGGACGACACACTGGTGCAGAGGAACAATAAAATATTTAAATGTTTGTATCTTCTCTTTACTTCACTAGAGCAAAGTAAGTGCTATTTTAACAATTGTCAACACGGATACCAACCGTTAAGATGGTGGCACAGTGGTGCAGCAGTAGAGTTGTTGCCTCACAGCATCAGAGATCCGGGTTCAATTCTGACTACGGTGATGTCTGTACAGAGTTTGTGTGTTCTCCCCATGACTGCGTGAGATTTTTCCGGGCCCCCGTGTTTCCTTCACCATTCCAAAGATGTACAGGTTTGAATGTTAATTGGACCTTGGTAAGAATTGTAAATTGCCTCTGGTGTGCGGGGTAGTGCTATAGTATTGCTGGTTGGCACTGACTTGGTGGTCCAAAGGGCCTGTTACTGCACTGTAACTCTAAACTAGACTTAGAATTAGTCAGTTTGTAAAATTGTATTCACTTCTGAATGCTGAGATACAAATGAACCTTTTAGGCCCTGAAAATGTTCGTGTAACAACATGAAATGTATTTCTCGCAACAGAATCGAAACATTAAAGAACTAGGAGCTGCCTTGAAAGAGGTTGACTACAAAGTAGCCTTAAAGTTTCGTAAATGCTATTAGGTAATATGGAAAATGTGAATTCAAAACATTGCTCAAAATGGACTCTTGATAATGGTTTTAGGGATCCAGCTTCAAAACACTGAGAGTTACTCGAATATTTTTAGTTAAGTGATACAGGGTGGAAACGGGCTCTTTGGCCCACCGTGTTTGCGCCAACTAATGATCATCTGTACACCAGTTCTATTTTATCCCAGTTTTGCATCCACCACACTCGGGTCAATTTTACAGAAGCCAATTAACCTGCATGTCTTTGGAATGTGCGAAGAATGCTGAGCACTCTGTGAAACTCAAGTGGTCAATAGACAATAGGTGCAGGAATATGCCTTTCGAACCTTCGAGCCAGCACTACCATTCAATGTGATCATGGCTGATCATCCCCAATCACTACCCCATTCCTGCCTTCTTCCCATATCTGCTGACTCCGCTGTCTTTAAGAGCCCTATCTAGCTCTCCCTTGAAAGTATCCAGAGAATCGGCCTGTGTGGAAAAAGTGTTTCCTCATCTCTGTTCTAAATGCTTATTCTTAAACAGTGGTCCCTGGTTCTGGACTCCCCCAACATCGGGAACATGTTTCCTGCCTCTAGCGTGTCCAAACCCTTAATAATCTTATATGTTTCAATAAGATCCCCTCTCATCCTTCTAAAAGCCCAGCCGCTCCATTCTCTCAGCATATGGCAGTCTCGCCATCCCGGGAATTAACCTTGTTAACCTACACTGCACTCCCTCAATAGCAATAATGTCTTTCCTCAAATTAGGGGAACAAAACTGCACACAATACTCCAGTTGTCTCACTAGGCCTCACCCTATACAACTGCAGAAGGACCTCTTTGCTCACAGCGTCACAGGGCGAATGTACAAACTCCATACAGACAGCACTCGTGGTCAGGATCGAACCCAGATCTCTGGCGCTGTAAGGCAGCAGCTCTACTGCTGCACAGCGCAGCCACATAACTTTGAAAATTTGCAGTTATAAATTTGTCTCTGAAGATGATACAAAATGATTATGGAATCTGATTAGCCCCATGTTATAAATCGGTTCTCATTTAATTTTAGTGGCTACAATGAAATTAAGTTGAATATCAGGAGAAGCATACAATGGGCCACTGATTCATTTCCATCTGCTGAGCACCACTACCTGAGGTGGTTTCTATTTTATATCCGTGCAATTAGTAACCATTAAAAATGCGTACTTGTCAAAATATCCTGTGAGAGTGTCATGGTATGTAGTGTGCAATCCTGTTTTGTTCCTGCTTGATCAAAAGCCTCTGACATCAAAAGAAATTAAAACTCAAAGGCAAATATGATGTGTGGCTGACATGATATGACTCAGAGTCACTCCCTAGATATGCAACACATTTCAATTCATTCTTGTCTGGGATGTGAGTGTTGCTGGTGAGGCCACCATTTGTTGCCCAATTTTAATTGCCCTTGGACCACTGAAGTTCTTTTGGTGAAAGTACTCCCAGAATATAGTAGGGGAAGAAATATCAGAGCTTAGTTATGTTAAACAGTTTATTTTCACTGATTCGATTTTACGTCCATCACACTTGACCAATCCTTATAACCAAATGCATTAATTTGCACATTTGTGTTCTGAATGCGATTTCCTCTTATTGCAGGATAATGATGTCCGAATTATTCTCGGCCAGTTTGATGAGAGGATGGCAGCGAAGGTATTTTGCTGTGTGAGTATGAAATGGTGACATTAGCATTCTTATTTCCATTCAGCACATTGTAGTGCTGTGTGAAAAACTGTCAAAATATAGAGCCTGAGTGGTTCTCTAGAAATAAAGCAGAAAAAGGGTATACAAGTATGTATATGGAATATACATACAAAAAACGCTGGAGCAATCAGCAGGTCAAATAGAATCTCTGGAGAAAATGAGTAGGTGATGTTTCGGATCGAGAACCTTCTTCAGACTGAGAGTTGGGGAATGGGAAATGAGAGATAGAGGTTGATATAGAGAGATATAGAACAAATGAATGAAAGATAATCACAAAAAAGATGATAAAGGAAACAGGCCATTGTTAGCTGTGAGCTAGGTGAAAACAAGTTGCAGACAATGAGACTCAACAAGACGACTTTGAAGCTAGTATGACTCGGGTGGGGGACGGATGGAGAGGGGGGGGATGCAAGGGTTACTTAAAGTTAGAGAAATCTATATTCATACCACTGGGCTGTAAGCTGCCCAAGTACATGGAACATCCTGGTGAATCTTGTCTGCACTCTCCACCACAGATTGCTTCTTGTTGAACCTTATTTTGTTTGAACTGTTATTAGGTAGGATTCCATTATTTAGAATAGCAGTTTCCAAGTCTGAATGGTGTGTGAATTTGATAGTCAAAGAGAAATAGGTCAGGTCGGTGGGAGTTCCCCCAGCCACGGGTACCATGTAATACCGTGCTACCTGCTCCATGGTCGGAAAGTCAGCGATTAAACCGTTGTGATCACTGTCGTACATAGCATTGTGAGGAATGATGATAAAGCACAGACACCAAAATCCTATGCTTCCAGCGGCGGAAGTCCACAGGAACTGGAGGACAGAGATATGTGGTGCGTCCGTCAATGTTTCCGTTGGAAACCAGCATCACTGCATCGCTAATGTTTTCAACAATGATGAATGCATGAATAAGCAAGCTCTTCAGCTCAACTTATCATGCCAACCAAGAAGGAAACCTATGGGTGGTAATGTTCCCATGGACATTTTTTCCTCGTTGTTCTTGGTTGTTGTGGGTGTCAGGTACCCGGGTGAGTAACTCCAGTGTATTCTATAGTTGGTACACCCTGCAGCCTCAGTGCACCAGTGACGGGGCGAGAGAATGTTTAGTCTGGTGGGGGGAGTGCCACTGAAGCATGCTGACAGTTCTTTATAGTGTTGAGCTTTGTTGGATTGTTGGAGCAGCACTCACACAAGCAAACCAAAAGTAGTGCAACACACTCCTGAATTGGAGGTAGGCACAGTCACAGAGCAGAGATGAATAAATACTTGTATTAAGGCTCATCCAAGAGTTTAAATTCTTGCCAATTTTCAAATTTTATCGAAACCATTGACAACAGTGCAAAATGATCATGTCATTTTTGCTGCATCTTATAGCATAAGAAATTTCTCTTAATATATTTATCAGCAGAGGAAATTTCATTCTGATACATTTCGATTGCATTTTAGACATGAGATGTATTCAAGAGAGAGTTAGATTTAGCTCTTCGGGCTAATTGAATCAAGGGACATGGGGAGAAAACAGGAACGGGGTACTGATTTTGGATGATCAGCCATGATCATATTGAATGGCGGTTGCTGGCTCGAAGGGCCGAATGGCCTACTCCTGCACCTATTTTCTGTTTCCATGTTTCTAGAATGAGGAGTAAGTTGTGTGATCATGTTTTCATAATGAGAACACTACAATGGTAAAGTGTGCTCAATCTGTTCCCTATATTCGTATTGTAGCAGGGCAGTGCCCATCAGCTGTGTGTTGTCTGAAATCCTTTGACACCTAGTGCTTTTCATCATCAAATGGAAAGTTATAGTTAAAAATCTGGGCTGCGTCCACAATCGTCCATTGATATGTACAGCGTCCCAGTAAATATCAGTGGAAAAGGACTCCAACTGAGTTTGAGAACTAAAAATATATTGGCCTACTCTAGTGCAAGGAAATGTTGGAATATTATTTACCTCATTAATAATTATGAACATTTTAGAATGAAAATGATAAAAATCAAGTGCATTCTCAGCGGCACTAAACTGATATATAACTTCAGAGACAGTAACCGGGTTATCTATCCAATGCTTTGAGTAACGCGAGTCATGTGACAGCAGAAATATTGTTTGGATTGTACTAGTGCTGTATATTTCACCAGAATCTTAAAGTTATGTACATCCCGGCAGTTGTCGTCTTCTCCTCCCACCTTCCCCCCCTCTCCCCAGGATTGAGTATGACTTGTTTGGGCTCCAATTTGGTGGTAGGTGAGGCCAATGCAGGACCAGCAGACACTACCACAAGGGCAGGTTTTTCCATTTCAGGATGGCAGATCTGCCCGAAAGAACAAAATCAAAAGGAATAGGGAATTGAATGTTGGCTAATGTTGTCTAAAGTTAGCCTGGTGAAGGATAGTGTCATTGTTTTATTTTTCTGCTGGTGGATGTAAGAGATTGTTTAAGCCAGCATTTTAAATCATTACTAAACCAAGTAGTACCCGTTGGGCCCCGTTCCCCAATGCAATATTCACCACTCACCCGTTCCCCCAACACAATATTCCACCACTCACACATAGCCCCCAACTGTGCAGGTTTGGCTCATTTCCCCTCAAGCCCCAGCACTCCTTCCCCCTCATCTTCACCCTCCCATTTTTTTCCCCTCTACTCCTCCCCTCCCCCACTCCCTCCCTCACCTCTTCCTCCCTCTCCCCTATTGCACTCCCCCACTAAACACAATGTTTAACATTTCTCCTCCTCCCCTCCCCCACTCCCTCCCTCTCATTACAACAATGTAACAAATCTCTCATTGAACTGGGTGGAACACTGTTGATGGGCAGTTTATGTAAATGAGATCCCATTGTGATGTCATTGTCAGGTGGAGCACTGCTCACGGGCAGTTTATGTAAATGAGATCCCATTGTGATGTCATAGCTGCTAATGCCACAGCAACTGCCTCTGCAAGTTCAAGTTATTCTTTCTCAAACTGGATTTTGTGAAGTTAAAAATGTGAATACTTGTAAAATATAACATCAATCTGAACAAAACAGCAAGACAATTGTGAATAAGTTGTTCCAAAAATTGCACCATTGGGTTCCCCAACGCAATAACCATATAACCATATAACAATTACAGCATGGAAACAGGCCTTCTCGGCCCTTCCAGTCCGTGCCGACCATTTATTTTCCCTTAGTCCCATCTACCTGCACTCAGACCATACCCCTCCATTCCCTTCCCGTCCATATACCTAACCACTTTACTTTTAAATGTTAAAATCGATCCTGCCTCCACCACTTCTGCAGGAAGATCATTCCACACAGCCACCACTCTCTGAGTAAAGAAGTTCCCCCTCATGTTACCCCTAAACTTCTGTCCCTTAATTCTCCTGTCATGCCCTCTTGTTTGAATCTTTCCTACCCTCAATGGGAAACTTATCCATGTTAACTCTGTCTATCCCTTTCATCATTTTAAAGACCTCAATCAAGTCCCCCCTTAACCTTCTGCGCTCCAAAGAATAAAGACCTAACTTGTTCAACCTTTCTCTGTAACTTAGTCGCTGGAACCTAGGCGACATTCTAATAAATCTCCTCTGTACTCTCTCTATTTTGTTGACATACTTCCTATAATTAGGTGACCAAAATTGTACACCATACTCCAGAATTGGTCTTACCAATGCCTTGTATAATTATAACATTACTTCCCTACTCCTATATTCAATGCTCTGATTTATAAAGGCCAGCACACCAAAATCTTTCTTTACCACCCTATCTACATGCGATTCCACCTTCAGGGAACTATGCACAGTTATTCCTAGATCCCTCTGTTCCACAGCATTCCTCAATTCCCTACCATTTACCATGTCCGTCCTATTTTGATTTGTCCTGCCAAGATGTAGCACCTCACACTTATCAGCATTAAACTCCATCTGCCATCTTTCAGCCCACTCTTCCAAATGGCCCAAATCTCTCTGTAGACTTTGAAAATCTACTTCATTATCCACAGCACCCCCTATCTTAGTATCATCTGCATACTTACTTATCCAATTTTCCACCCCATCATCTAGATCATTGATGTACATGACAAACAACAGGGGACCCGACACAGATCCCCGAGGCACCCCACTGGTCACCGGCTTCCAACCTGACAAACAGCCATCCACCATTACTCTCTGGCATCTCCCATTCAGCCACTGTTGAATCCATCTTGCTACTCCGCCATTAACGCCCAAAGATTGAACCTTCTTAACCAACCTTCCATGGGGAACCTTGTCAAAGGCCTTACTGAAATCCATATAGACAACATCCACTGCTTTATCCTCATCAATTTCCCTGGTAACCTCTTCAAAAAATTCAAGAAGGTTTGTCAAACATGACCTTCCAGGCATAAATCCATGTTGACTGTTCTAGATCAGGCCCTGTTTATCCAGATGCTTATATATATTATCTCTAAGTATCCTTTCCATTAATTTGCCCACCACTGACATCAAACTAACAGGTCTATAATTGCTAGGTTTATTCTTTGAAACCTTTTTAAACAATGGAACAACATGCGCAGTACGCCAATCCTACGGTACTATTCCTGTTTCTAATGACATTTGAAATATTTCTGTCATAGCCCCTGCTATTTCTACACTAACTTCACTTCAATGACACCTCAATGTCTTAGGGAATATCCTGTCTGGACCTGGAGACTTATCCAGTTTTATATTTTTCAAAAGTGTCAGTACTTCCTCCTCTTTGAATCTCATAGTTTCCATAGCTACTCTACTTTTTTTCCTTACCTCACAGAGTTCAATATCCTTCTCCTTGGTGAATACTGAAGAAACAAAATTGTTCAATATCTCCCCCATCTCTTTTGGCTCTGCAGATAGCTGTCCATTCTGGCTCCCTAATGGTCCAATTTTATCCCTCGTTATCCTTTTGCTATTAATATAGCTGTCGAAACCCTTTGGATTTGGCAATATTCCACCTCTCCAATAATTCCAATATTGGTGGCCAGTGGGGTGCTTTCTGGAGCACTCTTATGGGTGTTGTGGGCTGAAGGGACTGGTTGTGCTGGCAGTTGACTCACGGCTATTCCTTGAAATTCCATTTCAAGCAGGGTGCAAGGCCACCAATTCAAGTGCAGTTTCTTATCACTTCAAGCAGGGTTCAAGGCCACTAAAGACAGCGAGTCTTGACCTCTCCCTCCTCCATCTTGCAGAGACTGAGCCATGTCCACATTTCTGGGTTTTATAGTCCCTCCCACCAGAAGGGACGTGGCCTTCATGGCATGATTGACAGGAGAGAGAATCTTAACATTTTTAAAACACTAATAACTCTTTTATTTTTAATCGATGGGAAAAATCCTTGGCACCTGATGAGCAGAGGAGGACTCTGAGTAAGATGGCCAAAACTCACGGCCGTACGTGGTAGCATTTTTTCTAAAATCAATATAAAGCACAAACAGGAAGTGGTCAAGTTTCTTCTTTCGTGTGGTGTGCACAGCCTAAAGTTGTTGGACAACTTGTTCTATTTGATCTTCTGTTTGTGCACGTCGAGTTGATTGCATTAGTCGAAACAGGGCAGACCACGTGACGGTTGCAATCTTCCACCCCAGATTTTTATCGTATTGAAGGCAAGGCAACTCTAATTGGGCAAGGCAACTCTATCTAGGCAAGGCAACTCTATCTAGGCAAGGCAACTTTAATTAGGCATTGCAACTTTAATTAGGCAAGGCAAGTTTAATTAGGCAATGCAACTTGAATTTGGCAAGGCAACTTTAATTAGGCAACACAACTTTCGCATTTCCAAACCAAAGGCAATAAAGCTTTAGCATTTCCAAACCAAAGGCAATACAGCTTTAGCATTTCCAAACCAAGGAAAACACAGCTTTAGCATTTCCAAACCAAAGGCAACACAGCTTTAGCATTTCCAAACAAAAGGCAACACAGCTTTAGCATTTCCAAAGCAAAGGCAACACAGCTTTAGCATTTCCTCCATCTGTTTAAATAACATTAAACAACAATCCTCTCCTTGTCCCTGCCCCCACTCCCTCCCTCTCCTTACACCAATGTTACAAATCTCTCATTCGACTGGGAGTCCTGTCTTTGTTAACATTGTCCATAACCCATAACATAGGTATTAGCTAGACATAGATCACAAGACCTACACCAACCCAAACCAATTAGGAGCAGATGAGGCAATTTGATCCAATTTGTGGTCCCAGCCTCAAAGACAGATGTGTACAACAATTCGTTCTTTCCAAGCACTATTAAAGCATGGAATAATCTCCACCAAGCCACGGTTGCCCAGCCAGATGCAACTAAATTTAAAGTGGCACTCTCTTCCCAATAACCCCTCTGGCTAAACCTCTCCCTTCACCACCTCCAGTTTAAATTCCAGTTGAAATATTTTGGAGGACCAAGTAACCAAGAACCAAGAACCCCTCTCCCCTCCCTACCCCAAGTGGGACACATTGGGCCTCGATCCCCAACGCAACATTCCAGTCTGGAGCCAATGTGATGGGGAGGGAGGAACGTGGCACTGGGCCCAGTCCATGTCTGTGTCTGCGTCCAGCAGCGCTCAGGGCCATGAGCTGTGGTTCGAGCCAGTGCAGGGTCCAGGGGCTGCTGCTCTGGGCCCACGGGGAGACTTCTTTCCCTCCCCTTTCCCATGGTTGGTTGTCTCTCCCTCTTCCTCTTCCTCTCCCTCTCCCTCCCACTCACACTCCGCACACATGGCATTTTAAAATAACTGAAAGTCAGTCACTTTTTGAGGCTGTGGTCTTGACCTGCAGGAGGTGGAGAAAGGAGCGCGGCTCTGGGCCCAGTCTTATGGCCCAGTATGTGTCCATGTTATGCAAAGAAGATCCTATTATGACATCATAGCTGTACCTGCCACTGCAGTGTTCAAGTGATTCTTTCTCAAACTGGATTTTGTAAAGTAACAAATGTGAATGTAAAATATAACATCAATCTGAACGAAACTTGATAAAAACACACCACAAGACAATTGTGAGTAAGGTGATCCACAAATTGTAGAAATATCGTGTATCATTTTGGCGTAATTCAGGGCATGAATCACAGGCAGGCAAACCCACTAACAAAGAAGATGAGAGTCTTAGTAATATACTAGACCAAGTGGGACCTGTTGGGTCTGCTCCGCCAATGCTAGATTCCACCACTCACCCATTCCCCCAATGCACTATAGCACCACTCACATGTAGCCCTGCGCAGGGGAGGCTCATTTCTCCACATCCCCCAACACTCACTCCTCCTCCTCTTCACCCTCCCTCTTCAATCCCAAGCGAGGGAGGGGTGATCGAGGGGGAGGGGGGGTAGAGGGGGAGGGGGGTGGTAGAGAGGGAGGGGGTAGAGATGGAGGGGGTAGGGAGAGGGGGAGGGGGTACAGAGGGAGGGGGAGGAGGGAGAGGGGAGAGAGGGAGGGAATGGAGCAGGAGGGGGTGGGTATAGAGGGAGAGGGAGGGGGGGGTAGAGGGAGGGGGGATAGAGGAGGAGGGGAAGGAGTGGGAGGGGGGTAGAGAGGGAGGGTAGAGGGAGGGAGAGAGGGTAGAGATAGTAGAGATAGAGAGGGACAGAGAAGGAGGGAGTAAGAGAGAGAGAGAGAGGGAGGGCATAGAGAGAGAGGGGGTAGAGTGGGGGGAGGGAGGGTGGAGAGGGCGAGAAAGGGAGAGGGAGGGGGTAGAGAGGGTGGGAGTGAAGGTAGCTAGGATGGGGATAGAGAGGGGGAGGGAGGGTAGAGAGGGAGGGGGTGAGAGAAGGAGTGTAGATGTGGCAAGTACCCTCCCTACCCCCTCCTCTCCCTCATTCCCCCCACTCTCCATCCTCAATTCCCCAGGATCTTTCCCCTCTCCACCCCACTCCCCACCCCATCTCCCCCCTCCACCCCACTCCCCACATCTCCCTCCTCCACCCCACTCCCCACCCCCTCCCTCCTCCACCCCTCCCCATCTCCCTCTACCAACCCCCCTCCCCCCCCCCCCCATCTCTCTCTACTCACTCCTATTCCCTGTCCCAGCACCTAGGCAGGTTGTAGAGCAGTGCCAGCGCCTGGAACTCGGCCTGGTTCTCGTACCCGGTTCGGCCGCTGCATGGGCTCCAGTCCAGGCCCCAACTTCATCTCCAGCTGGATCCAGGGTCGTCCTTGGTTCTAGCGGTGACTTTTTTCCCAGCCCCGGTCACAACCCCAACCCAAGCCCCGGGCTCAGCCCTCACTCCAGCTCCAGCACCAGGCTTGGCTCAAGCCCAGGCCCAGTCCCCGGGATTGGCTGGCGGCTCCACTCTCCCCACCAGGCACCAGACGGCTTTTGGGCTTTGGGCGGATCGTGGGCACAAACACAAACAATAGGAAGACTTTTAGTATTATCGAAATACATAGATGTATCTGAAGTGTACATGAGAGCAGGGGCTGCTGCCTGATAAACCATATGTTTTGCATAAAGTTTGCTCATCAGATCTATTTTAAAATCCTTCCTGTCACCATAAACCTATCGCCCTCTTTGTTTTTGACACGCCCTGATTTCTGTTTTAAACTTCAGGTCTTGATCATCATGTTTTTTTGTACAAGAGCTTAATGAATGTGTCCATGACAGCCATAATCTCAATGTAAACTGGTGTCAAGCAAGGCTCTGATATTGCTCCAATAGTTTTCCTCAATCTTTCTTGCTGTAATTCGGAATCTCGTTTCCAACAAGGTTTCCACAAGAATGGAACTAATTTACAGGATTAATGGGAAACTGTACTCATTACTCCACCTTCTCCAGAGCAAAGGCACTCCAGCTTCAGTCATTGAACGACAGTTTGTGAACAACTCTTGTGTCTTCACAAGCTTGCAGTTCCAACAATACTCAAGAAAGTATATTACGCTTATTCGAAGCAAAACCAAGGAAGCTACATGTCCCCGTTGTAAAACACTATTCACATTTTAACACTCTCATGACAATACTCTGGATAATGGGATTACTTCAATAATATCACCAATATTAATGTGGAAGAAAGGAGAAAGCCAAAGGAATTGATTACATTTGGGAAGTCAGAAGGTAGTGGTTTTCTTTGGGCACCAATTATCATTGTTGTTATTGTCTTTCTTGGTTGCAGCCAGTCAAACGCTCATTGGCTAGATAGGTAGGTAGATCAGATGAATTTGGGGTCACCAGTATTATATATTCACTGGAAGTATACTATGTGCTTGTAATAGTAAGTATTTGGAATCCCCCACCTCAATGAGCCATGGATGCTCACTTATTGAGTATTCTAAAGGCTGAAATGGCTAGATCTTTGGACAGTCATGCCCCTGTCCCACTTAGGAAAACTGAACGGAAACCTCTAGAGACCTTGTGCCCCACCCAACGCTGCCTCACAAGACCACCAGCATAATCAAGGATGTGTCTCACCCCAGACACTCCCTCTTCTCCCCTCTCCCATCAGGCATGAGGTACAGAAGTGTGAAAACGCATATCTCCAGATTCACCACATACCTCCAGATTTTAAAAAATACAATTTATTTCCAGTTGTTATTAGGCAACTAAACATCCTATCACCAACTAGAGAGCAGTCCTGAACTACCATCTACCTCATTCAACTATCTGTAATTGAGCATAACTGGACTTTATCTTGCACTGAACGTTATTTCTTTGTCCCTGTATCTGTAAACTGTAGATGGCTCAATTGCAATCATGTATAGACTTTCCATTAACTGAAAAGCACACAACAAAACAGCTTTTCACTGTACTTCGGTACACATGACCATAAACTAAACTAACTACTTCAGAGGATTACCTGTTCCTGGTTTTCGTAAGGCATTAGACTAACATGCATAAGAGTCTTCTTTATTGAATAGCAGTGGTTGAACATGATATCTAAAAGGTATCAAAATCTGAAGCCAAGATCACGACTATACCAATATCAGTTAATTCCCACCAATAATACTAGCTCTGTAGGAGCTATTTATGCTTGTCATTATATTATAGTCATGTCTAGATATTTATAGTTCTTATCTGTATGCCCAATGGTAGGTGGTTTTGATACGTAGAGGGGTGTGTCTACATCTGGAGAGGCTAGCACAGACTCAGAGATTTAGAGTTTAGTTTGCCTCGAGGGATGGTGAGGGCAACCATTTTTACCACAATCACGTTCACGTTCATGTTCACGATACACCACATGGAAGAAACAGTTAGTAAGAACGTAAAGTTATGAATTATTTCTTTGTTTTGTATTACTTCAATAAAAGACCAATTAATCGAGAAACAACGACTGGAAGATTTGTTTTTGCTATATGCTAGTGCGTAAACTATATCTCCACCACATCCCCGAGTAGTAACGGTAATTAAAAGTTAAACATTGAAAAGTTAAGAAATTGCCGTTACAAACTATGATCCTTGAAACACCCACAAAAATGTTGATTATGCATTGACTGGTAAATCTTATTGATGAAAATGTGCTCTAAATATTTTTCTAATGACAACGTGAAACAGATTGTTGTCAGCATTGTATTGATTTTATGACATGTTTTAACTCCTGAAAATACAAAGAGTAACCAATGTAATTATAGCAGTATTGTCATAGGAATTGTTCTGTTAAAAACTTTTAATTAGCCATCATTCTGATGAGGAGCTCAAGATAGAAATATACATCCACTGGTCACTAATATATTCACTAATATTTGGACATGAATATTTGAACAAAAAAAGATTATAAGGGAGAAAAAAGTCAGAGTACTAGAACTTTAATTTCCATGTGTGAAAATTCTGAATAGAATGATTAAACATATCAATCAACCACTTGCATCGACATATGAATGAGTTGAACTTGTTCTGTGTCTGTTGCTGTGTCTGTTTTTATTTATTGCTAATCTATTCCTTTTAAGCTGTCATTAGTGTTGCTTACATATTTTTACATGGGGCATTCTAAACAACCCTCTCTCAAAAACTATTCTAACTATTTGCTGACAATTGTAATGTTGAAACGTATGGTTACAATTACGAATTTTAGAATACATTTGGAAAGTAAAATGTGGATAGGAAGGTTTCTGAGAGCTGTGGGCCAAATGAGACAAATGGAACTCACCCGATATGCCAATTTCATCGGCATGGGCAAGATAGTCTGCAGGGGACTTTTCCATTCTGTTCATATTCAGGGGCAGTACAGTGGTGCAGTGGTAGAATTTGATCCTGACTACGGGTGCTGTCTGTATGGAGTTTGTATGTTCTACGCATAGGTTTGCTCCGGGTCCTCCAGTTTCCTCTCACATTCCAAAGACATGCAGGTTTGTAGGTCAATTGGCTTCTATAATTTGTCCCTAGTGTGTAGGATAGAACTAGTGCACAAGCGTTCATTAGTTGGTGTGAACCAGGTGGGCTAAAGGGCTGTTTCCATGCTGCAACTTTAAACTAAACTAAACTAATTAGTTTACATGGAAACTGCTTTTCCCAATTTATCTTACCAAAGCATCACATAATTTAAGCACCTAATCACGTCCGATAATAATTGCACCTGATGCATTTAAATATGCACATAGCCATGTTTATACAATGAATTATATTGCAGTGTTCTTTATTTTTAGGCTTATAATGAAAATATGTATGGAATTAAATACCAATGGATTATTCCCGGCTGGTACCAGCTAAACTGGTGGAAAATAGCTGCATCCATTAACTGTACTGTGAAAAATCTGCTCACTGCCATGGAAGGATATGTAGCAGTGGATTTTGAGCCACTAAGTACAAAAGCCATCAAGACGATATCTGGACAGGTGAATATTTATGTTTTCAATGCACTGTTCACAGTTTCATATAAACATGAAGGAATTATGAGAAATACATTATGTGCCAAGAATACTAAATCTATTCATGAGGAGCACCTGCCATTCTGAGGAGTAGTGATGTTACTCTGGGAGCTGGGAACACCATGTGAGAACACTGCAGTGGTAGGAGAAGTGAAGGGGGTGAAAAAACTGAAGAAAGAAGTAAACTTTTTATTTTCTTCATGTTTTACCCTAGATCATGAATTGAAATGTGTTTATCATATTTATTATTTCCTACAGACACCTCAACAATATGAGCAAGACTACAACAAAATGAGAGGTAGTGCTGAATATAGCAAATTTCATGGATTTGCGTATGATGGAATTTGGGTAATTGCCACGACTTTACAACGAGCGATGGATAGTTTGAAACGTATGGGTCATGCACAAACCATCCGTGACTTTACTTACATGAACAAAGACCTTGGTCAGATCTTTCTGGATTCCATGAATGAAACCAATTTCTTTGGAGTAACTGTGAGTATTTCTTTTATTATTCAACTCTGTACTATAAATGTTTACTTATTCGGGATACATATGAATCTGAAGGTTGATTGGTGGAATGAGTCTTATTTTTCATTTGAAAATTTGAGTCATAATATTTATTGTATGTGGCTATATTACATAGCTTGAGAAAAGAGCAAACCTAATGTATGTATTCACTGCCTTATCCTATGGAAAACCAAAGCACAAGACAGTCAGAGTTTGTTTGTGAAGGTAAATGATTCACTAGTTCATAACGTATAAGAGCCGAATTATGCCATTCGGCCCATAGAGTCTACTCTGCCATTCAATCATACTGTTCTATTGGTCCCTCTCAACCCCATTATTGTGTATTCTCCCTGATACCCTATCAATTTCCATTTTACAAATGTCCAAATACATGTCCTCCACAACAAATTGTGGCAATAAATTTCACAGATTCACCACCCTCTGACAAAATAAATTCCCCATCTCCTTTTATTCTGAGGTTGTGCCCTCAGGTCCTAGACTCTCCCACTAGTGGAAACATCCTCTTCACATCCACTCTAGTCTGGCTTTTCAAATATTGGGAGTGGTGAAGGGAGAACACATAACCAGTAAGGATCCAGTCAGGTTATGTTAAACTACTTGCCTTTGGAAGAAACCTGAAAATAGAAACCTGAAAATATAGTAATCTTATCTCCCACATTCCCATCATTGGATGTAGTGAAATGAGTTGAATGTCTTTGCTCTGCAGAGCAGTGTTGGGCTGAGTTTGTGCTAGCCATCAGAGCCCTTTATTCATTGCCATCACGCCGGAGAAATATATAGAGAGACTCGACATCAATCCCAGGAAACAAATGTTATTTCACTATAATTTGTGCTGTTGAATTACATTTGAGCAATTGATAAGGAGGACAGACCATCACTTATATTCTTCTTCCATGCCCCCCCCACCACCAGCCCACATCAGTCTGAACAAGGGTCTCGACCCGAAACGTCACCTATTCCTTCGCTTCATAGATGCTGCCTCACCCGCTGAATTTCTCCAGCACTTTTGTCTACCATCATTTATGGTTAGATTTCTCAAATGAAAATCTGGGACTTCAAAACTTTTATTGCTTAAAAGAAGACCTCTGCATTAGTATCGACCTGCACCTGTAACCCACTTCCAGGAAGCAGCAGTGTTAGATGGGTTTCTAAGAAATTAATGAAGTTTAAAGTGGTATTATCATGATATAGTGAACTTATTGGGTTGGCTTGATAATTTAAATAATTTACTGTTATTTCAAAACTCTATTAAAATTAGGATAGAACTTTTCTTTAACACCCATACCAATGTACAAATACATTTTGAAGAATGTTCAGGGTTTTTGAAGAGCTACCCAGTAATTATTAAGCAAATTCAATAAATATCAGAAGCAAAACTTGATCTCTGACCAATTTGAAAATAAATAACTTTCTAACTGGTAAAGGACTTGGGTGTTATAAATGTATTGTAGTATTGCTTTGTAATTGTCCAGATGTGAAATGTTCAGGTTATAGCACAATAGTTACTGTAAATGGCAGGATCTGAAAATGTTGTTTTTTTTCTGCATCTGTCCCTGGATCAAATATTTTCTCAGCTATTTTCTCAGTTGTGTAATTTCATTATGTAGGCTTGATCATTGTCAAGCTTTCTTGTAAGTCTCTTCTAACGAACTGGAATCCTCACATTTCAAATATTGATTGATATTCTATGTCGTATCTTTGAAATGACAAATTGCAAAAATCAAATTTAGCTGGATTGCAGCAGGTTGACATGCAATTTAGGTATTTTCTCAAGGGAAAGCACATTGCTGAAGCACAAGATTAAACCAGTGCAATAGGGCACAGATCTGTTGATTTCTTTGTACCAGTCACAAAGAAACAATTACAGCAGGGTCATTTTTACAGAACGCTGTGGTATCACTGCAGCTAGTTCAATAATCTTCAGCATAAAATCTTCCCTATTGTTGGAAAATGCCAGTTAAATTCTGGAAAAATATGGGGGAAATCTGTAGATACTGGAGATCTCAACATGTCAAGCAGAGAAAGAAACTAGGGTTGGTATTTTGGGTCGGTGACCTATTCCCCATCATGAGTAATAACTTTGTTTTTCATCTTGCAGGCATTGCCTAAGTATTTGCAGCATTTTCTGTTTTATTTCAGTTAGAAAATTATTTTGATTGAGTAACTTGAACGTCTCATTGTTGCGCTTCAATCAGAAGTAAAAAGAATTTAATGGCACAATTAGATCCTCCAGCTCATTCGAATTCTAAGCATTGTCTGTCGGTCAGTTTCAAACCTTTTCTACTTTGACCCAAACTCAGTCATCTGCAAACATGTGCACAATAGTCACATTACCAGCTCGTTTAACATAGATTACAAATATTAATATGTACAATGTGTTGCCACCTGGAACTCCAAAGAAAATGCTGCCTTTACTAATGGATGCCCTCCACCCTCTCCCCTCCCTCCCAGTTTGCTAGATATTTTCTAATTTATTTCATGACCATTTGCTTCCTAGTAACATAACCTGTAGTGTCAACAACTTCAGAATAAAATATATAATGACATAGGCCTTCAATCAGCCCTATAGAGAGGGTATCTCTCCTAATCCCTTCAAACAATTTGATCAAAACTAAAGTTACAGCATCTGGTTTTACAGTATTTAATAATGTCACACATAATTAGTTTGAGCATGACTTTGGTAGTTAATTGCAATTTCCTTTGTATGTTCCAGCAAATGTGAGCTGATAAAGACAGAAAGGGGAATAAATCATTTCTCCCGAAGAGATCAGCTTAGATAATAGTGACAGGACTGAGAAGGAAGCATAAATTAATCAATTCAATATGGAGTAAAGGAAAGGAGGGAAATATTTTGGAGTAAAGGGAAGGAGGGAAAGATAGAAAGAAAAAAAACAAAGAAAGAAGTATTTACCCTGAAAAGTTATGCATTTTTAAAGTCTGAACAAATAAAACCTGGAGGAATGAGACTGTAACGGTACAAGTTATTTTTAGTGCAAGAGAGGTGAGCTGGCAGTAATTAATCTGTCACTTTTAATAAAAAAAGGGACATAGTCCTGTAAATTTAATCTATATTTCATCTGCAAGCAAAATTTGGCAGTGAAACCTATAGCAAAGTCATATGTTTACAGTATTATTGGTGAGAGGGGTACAACTGGACAACACCCTTTCAAATATTTAATCATATTGCACCTCTCTCCGTGGCTTGATATTGCTGTTCTATTTACATAAGTAACATCAAGCATCTTTAATGTTTTGGCAGCAAATGGCCTGTTCTCCTTCCTCCAATTCATGGGGTAGTGCTTATAACCAGTGAGCTATTACATAAAAGTCAGCAGCTCTCTTAACATGCAACTATTTATTGAAGCACACCGAGGTGAATGACATAGGCCTTCAGGTCCTGTTTCAGACCACCTACTTTTTTCTGCACCAAATCTGCATTCAATTTACTATTCTCAATTTGACAAAATGTGCCAGTTATTTTAATGCTAAACAAAGTTTATACAGCATGCAGACAGAGCGGGTCAAAGTCCTTATTTAAAGATGCAGCATTTTGAGAAAGTGCTCAACACTGTCTTTCAATTTCCCCATGAAGTCTTTCAATGCATCTGAGCCCCAGATTAACTTTTGGCTCAAAGGTCCTCTTCTGGAAACTTTAAAATAGCCTGAACCTGACTGACACCTGGCTTCTCCCTTGTGGGTTGAGCTATGGTGTGATATGTCATCTGAAGGAGGGCACCTTTGACAACACTATATTACTTATCTGTTGCAATGAACTATTTGTCTCAGAAATGCTCAGAGAATGGATCATCACCTCCACACTGAGAAGCAGCAATGCCACAAGCTGATCCATAGTAACACTAGTGCATTTTAAAGGTGCTGGTGAAAGGTAGTTTGCATGGAGGTACTTCATTGTACTTAATTATAATTGCTTTCTATGTGAAACTTTGCCTGATATATTCTATTTACTTTATTCCTCTTTTTCTCTGTACCAGGTGTCATTTTGCTCTTGTATTTATTTGGTTTAGTGAAATCAGTGTTTATTTTGCTTCATCATTTCTGGGGTGCAAGTGTGCTTTTTGAAGGGAATTTGAATAATATGATTTTGAACATATTTTTGGTAAAAGGCCTGATCTTTGAGTTTTGCATGGGCTTCTGATTGGAAATGTCAGTGTTAAGCTATTTAAACAACCTTAATCCATCATTTATGGATGTTTGCCGAGGGCTGAAGGATCATTTCTCTCTCCCGCTGCACCTCCCATGGACTATAGCAGTGAAAGGTAGACTAGCAGGATGTTTGTGATGCATACAGTCATTTTACAATTCTTCCTTAGATGATGCCAGGTGGGATAGAATTGTCGTTCTTTGGACATTGTAAAACACTTATTTCTGTGGCACGCTGGTGCCACCAACAGCACAGCTGCCTGACAATGCCAGAAACCTGAGTTTGATTCTGACCCCGGCTGCTGACTTTGCAGAGTGCGCATGTTCTCCCTGTGAGCCCCATCGGTTTCCTCCAAGTGATCGGGTTGCTTCCCACATTCAAACGATGTTTGGGGTTGGTGGACTAATTGGCCAGTGAAATTTGCCACTACTGACTGGGTGAATGGTAGAATATCTGGGGTGAGGATGGGGAGAGGTCTGATGATAATGTAACAAGAATAAAGAATGGATTCATGTAGGATCGATGTAAATGTACAGTTTAAAATTAGCACAGACTCGGTAAACCAAAGGGATTGTTTCCCTGATGTATCTCTCTATCTCTCCATTATCCTTTGACACATGGAATGTACTGACAGTGCTGGAACCTTATTTTGTCTATACCTAGACACAGCTGATCCGTGAAAGCAGGTAGACAAACACATTGGTACATGTGTGTTATATCAACCACTCTGCGTGGTATCCTCCTTGATAGACAATAGTTAATCAGATGGGTTTTTGCAACAATCCACTTGTTAATTTATTTAAGTACTGGTATTTACATCCCCAACTGTAGTCATGGCTTTCATGCTGAGTGTTTAGGATCCAGAACCTTACTGCTAGTCCAATAGTTGAATCCTGTGCTACCATATAGGGTTCTTGATTACAAGCCAGTAATCATCCATTTCCTCTTAGAAACAAGGAACTGCAGATGTCAGTGCTGGAGTAACTCATTGGGTCAGGCAGCATCTCTGGTGGACATGAATATGGGATATTTCAGGTCAGGACCCCTCTTCAAATTGATTGTAGGGGGACGACACCTTTATCCCAGCAGTCCTATCAGGTGAGACAGAGGTTCATGTGCACCTCCTCTATCCCCATCTACTGCATCTGGTGTTTAGGATGTGGCCTGCTGTACATTGGTAAGACCAAGCATAGACCTGGTGATGATTTTGCCGAGCACTTGCACACGGACTGCCAAGACCTACTGGATCTTTGGGTTTCTATTTTTTTTATTTCCTCTTCCAATTCCCATACTGACCTTTCTGCCTTGGGCCTCTGCCATTGCCAGAGTGAGGCCATACGCAAAGTTGAGCAACAACACTTCATATTCTACTTAGGAAGCTTACAAACCCCATGGTATGAATAGTTGGGTTAACTATAAACACACCCTCTTCTCTTCTTTCTTCACCTCCCTCTCTCACCTGTGCCTCAGCTGGACTCACACCCCTCCCCCCTCCCACCTCCATTCCTTTCTCTAGCCTCACAATGTGCAACTCTTCAGTCCTTTTGTCTCACGCCTTCTCTCTTTTCATCTCAGACCTTTGTCCATCTATCAAACTATCACCTGCCAGATTTTGTCCTGTCCCTCCTCTCTTTCAGCTTTCTCCCCACCTTACAATCAGCTGAAGAAATGTCCCAACCCAAAACATCACCTATCTATGTTCTCCAGAGATGCTACCTGACCCATTGAGTTATACCAGCGCTTAATGTCTTATTTTTAAGCCATTTTCTCTTTTCAGTTTAGTTTAGAGATAAAGCATGGAAACAGGTCCATCAGCCCTCTGAGTCCACGCTAACCAGCGATCCCCATATGTGAACAATATCCTCCACGCCAGGGACAATTTACAATTTTTATTGAAGCCAACTAACCTACTAACCTGTATGTCTTTGGAGTATGGGGGGAAACCGAAGCACCCAGAGAAAACAAATGCAGTTACGGGGAGAACCACCAAACTCCATAAAGTCAGTACCCGTAGTCAGGATCGAACCTGACTCCCTGGCGCTGTAAGCCGTAAATTCTACCGCTGAGCCACCACGCCTCCCTCTAAACTCTGAGTGTTCTTCTCCGCAGAAATCCTTAGGTGAAAGTTTTATATGATCTGAACAGAAACCAGAGTGTATCTTGTTTGGATACTTGGCATTTTGAATTGATTTTGCCATTGGCGAATATAACTGAAACAAATCAAGAAATCTGAAATAATGATACTGCCTGAAGGGAAACATGGCTCTATCTATAACACATCTATAATGATTTTTTAGAAATTGAAATGGGAAGTTTTACACCATTTGAAGTTGATAACAATGTCAGGAATGTGTTGGAAGAATGATATCTAGTGGCAAGATGGCATGGTGTGGATTTCAACAACAAATCAAATATTTCACAAAAGTTATCAACATTCTGGTTCAATTTATGGCACAGGGTTCGGGAGACAAGTTTGTGACAAGGATCAAGTACAGTGGCTTTCTGGTTCCCACAATTTCTTGAGCAACCTTCCCACTGAATATTGGGAACGACATCCTAAGACTGCATAGTGGCATTGTTTTGGGGTGTACTAAAATAGGATTTGTGACCCTTACATTTGTCTTTCAATGAAGAAAAGTGCCATTAAGATTACAATTTTGACTTGAGTTGTTACAAGGAAAACATTGTCATATTCTTGACTGCACTCTTTCTGCTTCAGCACATTACATAATTCATGAGTTGTGATGCAGACGCTGAGCCATGCAGCTGCAGTGTAAAGACCAAGCCCTGGAGAGCCGGATGCAAACCACAAGCAGCACCATTGAAGAATTAACTGGTGGACACATTACCAAGGGTGGGTCTCCTTGCCAGAGAGCCACAAAAAGCCTTCATGAGCACAACCAGCTTCTCTGGGCAGGAGATTCACAGATACCAGTCATAATACAACATGAATGCCTTCTATGAGCACCTATAGTTTTTAGAAGCCTCCATTGTTAGCAAAGGATGGCAGATGGAATATAGTGTAGAAAATTGTGTAGTCACATATTTTCCATATAACCATATAACCATATAACAATTACAGCACGGAAACAGGCCATCTCGGCCCTTCAAGTCCGTGCCGAACAACTTTTTTCCCTTAGTCCCACCTGCCTGCACTCATACCATAACCCTCCATAGCCTTCTCATCCATATGCCTATCCAATTTATTTTTAAATGATACCAACGAACCTGCCGCCACCACTTCCACTGGAAGCTCATTCCACACCGCTACCACTCTCTGAGTAAAGAAGTTCCCCCTCATGTTACCCCTAAACCTCTGTCCCTTAATTCTAAAGTCATGTCCTCGTGTTTGAATCTTCCCTATTCTCAAAGGGAAAAGCTTGTCCACATTAACTCTGTCTATCCCTCTCATCGTTTTAAAGACCTCTATCAAGTCACCCCTTAACCTTCTGCGCTCCAGAGAATAAAGACCTAACTTATTCAACCTATCTCTGTAACTTAGCTGTTGAAACCCAGGCAACATTCTAGTAAATCTCCTCTGTACCCTCTCTATTTTGTTGACATCCTTCCTATAATTGGGCGACCAAAATTGTACACCATACTCCAGATTTGGTCTCACCAACGTCTTGTACAATTTTAACATTCCTTGTAGGAATAGAGGCATAGACTATTTTCTAAATGAGGTGAGATTCCAGAAATTGGAGGTGCAAAGGGACTTGGGAATGCTGGTGCAGGATTCCCAAAAAGTTAATCTGCAATTGAATAGGTAGCAAAGAAAGTAAATTCAATTTATTTCAAGAGGGCTTGTATACAAAAACATGGATGTAATGTTGAGGCTTTATAAGGTGCTGGTTAGGCCGCATTTGGAATATTGTGAACAATTTTGGGCACCATATCTGAGGAAGGATGTGCTGGCTCTGGTGAGGGTCCAGAGGAGATTTACAAGAATGATCCCAGGAATGAGTAGGTTATCCTATGATGAACATTTGACGGGACTGGGCCTGGAGTTTGGAAGAATGAGGGGGATCCTCATTGAAACATACAGAATAGTGAAAGGTTTGGATAGAGTGGATGTGGAGAGGATGTTTCCACTAGTAAGAGAGACTAGGACCAGAGGTCATGGCCTCAGATTTAAATTTAGGATGGAAATGAGGAGAAATTTATTAGGTCAGAGGGTGCAGAATCTGTGGAATTCTTTGCCACAGAGGCTTTGGAGGCAAGGTCAGTCAATATTTCTAAGGCAGAGATTGATAGATTCTTGATTAGTATTGGTGTAAGAGGTTTGGGGAAGAAGGCAGGAGAATTGGGTTAGGAGGGAAAGATAGGTCATCCATGATTGAATGACATAGTAGACTTGATGGGCTGAATGGCCTAATTCTACTCCTATTCCTTATGACCTTATGAGGATGAAAAAATGAAAAATCTAGTGTTTCCTTGAGAAAAGAGCTCAAGTGGCTACCGCAATCAAGCAGTGACCAGCAAACTGTGAGAATAGCTGGAGATCAGTGGAACAAACCTGAAGAACTATAGAGATGACAGAGAGGTTAAAAGAGTGGTTAGTAAGGTAAAGTGGAGCATTATTAATATATGTTTGTAAGCTAATGCTCTATGTTCAGGTGATACTCCGATGTACAGCATGCAGATCTTGGAAAAGGGCCAAGGATTTAAAAGAAGGACATTTAAGGAACAACAGTGGGGAAAGTAAATGCATTATTTGTGATAGTGAGGCGATGTTTCTTTCCATGAAAAATATTTACATACCATTTTAATTTAATTGTCGAACTACACTTGACCATAATGTATGCCATCACTATCAAGTCATAGAATACTTTAGCATTCGGTAACTGATCATACTACCAGAGTTTGAAATGGACTCGTTGAGAGTTTGTGCAGTTCAAATTAAGTTCAAGACAATATGTTTTTGAGTTCCATCTGCATTAAAGTTTCATTTCTGTCAAGTTCCGCAAGATTTTGTTTCAAAATGATTTGATTTCCACAACCACTTTGGCTCTGTGGTTGTCCTGGCTCCCGATCAGTTTCTCATAAAACTGCAACTCTAGTCACTGTAATGAAGAATTCATACCATTATTTATAACATGAAAGTTGATTACTTTGATGTTGATGGTTGGTTTGTTATTGCAATAATCATTTTTTTTTTAAATAATAGTTTTATTAGAAGCAGTGTAGAGTAGTATAAGCCGTGGCATATGACAAAATACATTTATTGTACATCTTCCGTTTTAATTTTAACAAAAATGAAATAGAAAAAGAGAAAAAGAACAAGAAATCGGTTTAATTCTGAAGTTGTGTTGCACCGTACTATGCTTGTAATGAATCGATGAAAGGAGACCATATCTTTAAAAATTGCTCTGATTTTCCTGCTAAGACAAGTCTCATATCTTCGAGGGTACACAAAAGGCTGGAGAAACTCAGCGGGTGCAGCAGCATCTAAGGAGCGAAGGAGATAGGCGACGTTTTCGGGTTGAGATCCTTCATCATATCTTCGAGATGTAGCGCCTCAGACATGCTTGTGATCCACATTTTAAGAGTCGGGGTGGATGCATTTTTCCAAAATTTAAGTATGTTTTTTTGCCATTATCAGGCCATAATTGAGGAAATTTCTGAAATATTGATAGCTCAGAGCAGGCTCCTGTTGTTCCAAAAATAATAAATTCTGTATGGCGGTCCAGTTTTGTTTTTAATAATTTTGAGAAGATTTCAAAGATTCCTTTCCAAAATTTATGGAGTTTTATGCAAGAGGCTAAGGAGTGTGTTATAGTTGCATCTTGAGAAAGACATTTGTCGCAGATAGGGGATATATTTAGAAACATTTTGTTCAGTTTAGTTTTTGAGTAATATAGTCTGTGTAGTATTATAAGAGATATTTTTTCCCATCTGTCTTTGGGGATTTTTAGGCTTAATTCCTGTTCCCACTCTCTTCTAATTATATCTGACAATGGAATTTCAATATTTAGAATGATATTGTACAAGTATGATATTAAATTATTTGACTGTGTTTCTATTCATACCTTCATCTAATATATCTGGCAACAGAGTTTGGTATTCGTGGGTATATGTTTTCAAATAATCTCGATTTTGAAGATATCTAAAATATGCAATAATAATTATTAAATGAAAGATATTGAACAATATGAAATGTAAACATGCAGACTGCAACTCTAAAGTAAAGAACTTCCTTGACTTCCATGAGATTTCTACATTCCTACTTGAACTGAATTGTACTCAATTTTGGATCAAATGATTTTAAATGCATGCAACTGATTTCTTCTAATTTGTGCTGATTACAGCCAAGCAACAGTTAAATAATCATGAGCTGGGTGTAGTTTTGAATATATAATTGTAAGTTGAAAGGAAGCTTAATTTTGATCCGAGAAAGGAATATTAGAATATATAATGGTGGGAAGAGGAAGAAAGGATAGTTAGAAAAGCACATTTGTAATTAATTATTAATAAATGTTAAGATGATAGGTTGTACAGTGAGCAAAAATACAAAATGCTGGAGGAACTCAACAATTCAGATGACATCTATGATAGAAATAGACAGACCATGTTTCGGGTTAGGACCCTTCTTCGGATGCTGCCTGACCCAGTAAGTTCCTCCAGTAGTTTGTTTCTCACTCAAGATTCCAGATTGTATCTTGAGTATACAGTGAGCTATCTGTCATTCAGGCAATGTAAATGGTCCAGCAGTGTTCAGTATGGACCTGAAGCCAACTAGCATCATTCTGGATTCTGTTTTGAATAACCTGCATGTTTCTTTCCTCAACGACATCAAAATGACTAGATGACTTCATGCTACTTCTAATAGTGCACAGTTTTTCAAATTTGCAGAATAGTGCAACATTCTGGCAATGTCTTTGTGACTGCACAAGAGTACAGAAAAAAATAGACACCTAAAGAAGTGACATGTACAATGCACCTTCTGGTAATGAAACAAGCTGTGAGTACGTGGCATAGTGATGCAGTACGTAGTGCTACACCCTACAGCTCCAGTAACCCTCATTTGACCCATCACTTCTCCAATGTATGTAGCTCCACTGTATTTTACTCATCTATTATATGTGACTTTCCAGCTACCTCTACACGTAGAAGCTCTTTTTCTTTTCAAAAAATAAAACCTGTTGACGTTCAACATGCTATTAATGAATTAAAGGATGATTGGGCATCTGGACCAGATGGTATTGAGACTAAATTCATTAAGTTAGGAGCTAATATTCTAATGTACCCACTATGTGACCTGTTTAATTTGTCCTTCTCAACTTGTACCCTCCCTTTCACACGATATTAACAATTACCGCCCATCTCAATTATCAACTCGGTGGCTAAAATCTTCGAGAAACTAGTGTTCAACCAGCTATCACATGTCTCAACTTTCAACATTCTATCTCCATGCCAGTCTGGGTTCAGACCTAATCACTCCACAACTACAGCTCTGTTAAAACTCACCAGTGATGTGTTCTCTGTGTCTAAGGATGGTAAACTCACCGGTGCAATCTTTCTTGATTTAACCAAGGCCTTTGATGTTGTTGACCACTACCTACTCCTTGATAAACTTTACTCAATTGGTCTTTCTCAAAACAATCTACTGTGGTTTAACTCATACCTTCATAACAGACGCCTCTGTGTTACCTTTAATGGAAGTCAATCCAATTTTTTAATTGTTGAGAAGGGGGTCCCGCAAGGTTCGTCTTTGGGACCACTCCTTTTCTCTATTTTCATAAACGACCTCCCTAATGTTTGTTCTGACTGTCAAACACAACTATATGCTGATGATGCAGTGCTATATACATCTAGTACTAATAAGTCCGAAATTGAAAGATCCCTTCAATTAGATCTTCTGTTCAGAAATGGCTATTATTCAACAATTTAATTTTAAATAAAAATAAATCATGCAGTATGTTATTTGGTACCAGACAAGGCCTTGGTAATTCTGTAGATCTGACTATATCATTTAATGAAGGATCACCATTAGAACAAGTATTGAACTTCAAATATCTTGGTGTTTGGCTCGACCCAACGCTTTCATTTACGCAGCATATTGAGACGATTACTAAAAAACTCAGCTGTAATCTAGCTATTCTTTACCGCCATATAAATTGTTTCACCTTTCAGATGAGAAAAAGAATTGTCTCTCAACTACTACTACCAACACTGGATTATGCTGATATTGTCTATCAGAATACATTGATGCACATCTTCAACCCCTCAATGTAGTTTATAATAGTCTCTGCAGATTTATTTTAAGGTGTCCATATCTAACTCACCACTGTTCTATGTACGAAACTCTAAACTGGTTATCCCCCCACGCTCGAAGATGCTACCACTGGTTCCAATTCATCTTTAAATGCATCCATCTCAATTACCCTTCTTATTTAAAACAAGACCTATTACCATACACACCCTCATATTCACCAAGACATAATCAGCAACCCTTCATTCCAAGAACTAACAAATAAATTGGGAGACGTGCATTTAAATTCAAAGCTCCTTCTGACTGGAACACTCTGCCTAGTACCATAAGAACTATTAGCTCATTTCGTCTATTTAAAAATACACTTTTACCCTTACTTATAAAACCATGTACCTGTTTCTAGTATTAGAGTCTTCAAGCTCCTTTATCTAGCTTGCTCTGTGTGTGATCATTTGTCATAGCTATTGTATATGCATGGCCAGTATACTTATGTATTATTGTATTGCATAGTGTAGCATAGTGTAACAAGGTCTTATATTGTATTATGTCACAATACTATGAAATAATATGGGGTTGGATGGGTTTTGGGATTGATGTGTGGGTAGGTGGGTCAATGAGAGCCTCTATGTATGTTATGTCTTGTGCTGTATGTTCTATGTTGGACCCCCTCAAAAACGAGATGACTCATCTCAAGGGGTTATCCAGAATAAATTTAAATAAATAAATAAACATAAATAAATAAAATCCGTGGCTTAGCTGCTCTGTGTCGAGTTTGTACGTTCTTCCCTTGACTGCAGGTTTTTCACCAGTTCCTCCACTTTCATCTGAGCCATGCTCTTTTCTCATTGCTACCGCCGAGCAGGAGGTACAGAAGTCTGGTCCAACAACACCAACTACAGGAAGAGTCACTTTCCTATGACTATTACGTTCTTGAACCTGCACGAGCCTAAACCTACCTTGACAAGGGAACACCATAGACGCTCTTTTGCAATACTATGAATATGCCTCTAATTGCGTATTCTGGCACTAATGTTTTGATTTTCTTTTTTTTTCACTGTCTTGTAGAATATCAGTATCATTTCTGTAAAAAACAATTGTATTGACTGAGTCTGTGTTTGTAATGCTGCTGAAAGCAAGATTTTCATTGTACCTGTACCCTATAGCACTTGTACAAGCAACAATAAACTTGACATGAGATCCCCAAGACGTGTATCTTGTGAAGGGGAAATTTTAAACTCTTGTGGGATCCTGATGCGAATTTGGGGAGTATAAAAAGGCATTAATGTGAGATTAGTGTTTATGGTTGCCTGATGGTCTGTTCAGACTCCATGGACCAACTGACTTGTTTCCATGTTATATGCCTCTATGACACTAAGAGTCGATACAAACCAAAACCTGAACACAAAGTGTGGCCTCACCAACATCTCATTAAACTGTAACATAATGTCCCAACTTTGATATTAATACCTTGACTGATGAAGGCCAGTATGCAAAACCTTTCTTCACCACCTCTCCTGTGATGTCACTTTTAGGGATCCCTGTACTTGAACTTCAAGGTCCCTCTCGTCAACAATCCTATTTTGGTGTAATCTGCAGACTTTTACTAATCATGTCTTGTGCGTTCTCATGCGTGTCTTGTGATATAGCTGACAGAAAGCGATGAACCTAGCACTATTCCCTGAGACTCACCACTAGTCACAGGGCTTCAGTCTGTGTACAACCTTCCACCATCACCCTCTATTTCCTACACTGAAGCCAATTCTGTATCCAACGAGCTAGCTCTTCATGGTTTAACCTTCCATGTGGAACCTTATCAAAGGCCTTGCTGTAATCCCTATAGAATACAAATACAAATTTATGAGTACCTATCTTCTACGCACAAAACTCTGCTGACTATCCTTAATACACCCCTGCTTTTCCAAATGCATATATATCTTATCACTCAGAATCTTCTCCAGTAACTTTCCTACCACAGATATTATGCCTACTGGTCTTTAGTTCCCAGGTATTACTTTCCACCCCTTCTTAAATAGAGGCACATTAGCCACCCTCCAGTTTTCTGGCACCTCGCCTCTGTTTAATAATGATACATGTATCTCACCCACGGCTCCTCCAATGTCTTCCCTAACATCCCATCATGTCCATGGATATACCTGACCAGGCCCAGAAGATTTAACTATGTTCACACTTTTTGGGACAGCAGCACATCCTACAATATGGACTATCATATGGACTCAGCTCAAGACATCTCCATTAGTTTTTCCATATCCAAGTCTTTATGTCTTTCTCCATGGTAAAAACAGAGGATAAATAATCATTGAGGATCTTGCCTATCTCCTGCGATTTGTCGATTAATGGGCCTCTGTAAATTGTCCTTTGTGTGTAGGGAATGGGTGAGTAAGTAGACCTAGGAGCAAAATTAATCCATTTGGCACATCAGGTCTACTCCGCCATTCAATCATGTCTAATCTATTACATAGAACTAGTATGAATGGGTGAACAATGGTCGGTGTGGACTCACTGGACTGAATGTCTTATTTCCGTACTGTATCTCTGAACTAAACTTCACCAATATAGAAAACAGTTTGATTGAAATGGAGGAATGTGCTGATAATTTATTATTATATAACACTAATTAAGACATATTTAATCATCTCAGATGTTATAATGTTCATGGAACATGGAAGGTTGGCATAGTGGCACAGCAGTAGAGTTGAAGCCTTCCAGTTTCAGAAACACAGGTTTGATCCTGACTATGGGTGCTGCTTGTATGGAGTTTGTACATTCTCCCTGTGACCATGTGGGTTTTCGCCAGGAGCTTCAGTTTCCTTCCGCAATTTGAAAATGTACAGGGTGTAGGTTAATTGGCTTCTGTAAATTGTCCCTTGTGTGTGGGATAGAATTAGTGTATAGGAAAGAACTGCAGATGCTGGTTTAAATCAAAGGTAGTTACAAAATGTTGGCATAACCTCAGCGGGACAGGATGTGAAAGGTTATTGGGAATTTCAGGAAATGAGGAGTTGAGGCTGCAATTTGGCTCAATTTTATGTGACTGGAGAAAGCCAAGAAGCTGAATGACTTACTGATCAACCCCAAAAATATATTCAGGGGTTTTTTTTTGCCTTATTCACGCCTCTGCTAACAAAATTCCAAATTCTCCTCACTGTCAAGGCAATAAACCTTCTCCTGAGTTTGGATTTATTAGTGATTGTCTCCTATTTTTGTCCATTGATCTGGTTTCCCCTCAAAGGAGAAATGGACTCTGCATCAACCTAGCCAGCTCTTCGTTATCTTAGAGTTGTGTTGCCTTAAAAGCCACTCTCCATTTTCTCTTTCCTCGCGAAAATCTCAAGTCAACACTTCATAAAATATATAATCTTTCAGCATTTTGCAACATTTTCTTGCATCATTTCCAATCCATCAGCTCCAATCCCACTATATCCTTTAAGCAAAAATGTAAACAGATTTCCTCATAGTTTAACGATCATAGCTCATTTGCTCTTCAGTTTCATTTGTCTCCAAATAAATCCCAGTTCTTTGCTACTTTTGTTGTGGCTAGTTTGGATATGGTCATTTTTTTGAATTTTTAATGAATACTTTCTGATTTCCAGTTATTTGTGCAGAGTGCACCATCCTGCCCACAATCCTCCTGGATGCCATTTTTTACCCAGTCTATAAAGTTGAAACTTCCAAAAAACCTTATGAAGTTTAACAATTTATGCATCTATACCTTTGACAATATATTTTTGTAGCAACTTAAATAATTCATTCAATTCTTCAAGCATAAAAAATAGAAATCCACACCGACTATTTTCTTATATTTTTATTTCTGTTATAGCTTTGAACAGAGATTCCATTAGCTTTCAATCTTCCGAGCAGTCAAAACTGTTTCAATAACCATTTAAATTCGAATGTAAAGGCAGATGTTGCATCTCCTGAGACCACATGGGAAATCACCATCTAAGGAAGTGATCATGAGTGCAGCCATGAGTGCAGTTGGAAGAACCAATGGGTCATGGGGTGAATAGTTCCTTTGGAATGCTGAGGGGAAGGGGTGAGAAAAAGTATTCCACTGTGGAATCTTGTTGAAAGTGGTGAAAATTATGTGGGTTGAATTGTTAAATATAAAAAATGGTGGGGCAAGGACAAGAGTAACCCTACATTCGATCTGAATGAGGGGAGAATGTGAGTGTGGGAAAGGGAGTAAATATTGATGGGTGTGCTGTGGAAAGAAAGCAATATTTGATCTAATTCTCATGAAGTGGTGCAAATGAGCGGGAGAACTGATCATTATCATGAAACATGGGTTAATGTAATTAAACAAGGAAACAAAGAACATCCACCCAAGTAAATATATTTAATTGAAATAAAATCAACTTAAGTTATGTGAGAAGTGGGCTGGAAGAAATCAACCTGGGAAATCGTAAACGTGCAATTGTGATAATAGTTTGGTACAGAAGAAATATATTCCCATAAGACGGAATAATGAGCCATCGAAAGATGAATCTTCCTGGATAATCAGGTACACAGAGAAACAATGGGGAGAAGAAATGCATGATATATATCAAGTATAATGAATGAGAGGGGAAATTGAACAAAAGGGTAGAAAAAGTTATGAGAAGTTATTAGTAGGTAGCATGGAATAGAAGTGAATTTGTTTTTATATGAAAGAACATGAAAATGTAATTAAAAAAAGAAATCATCTTGAAGAGCAGGAAGACATGCCTGAGATAATGGATGAGTACAGTGCAATTTTATCTACCAGTGACATTCTGAAGTTTTCATGGTAGAGAGGATAAGGATGTTGATGGTGCAAAACTAAATTGAAAGATGGTGTTAATAGTAAGATTAAATGAGAACTTACCAGTTTGAAGTTTGATCCTTATTTTATGAGGAGTTACGATGAGGGATTACGTGAAGACCCCGCCAGCACGCAGGCGCGACATTCTTCAAAGCAGCGGTGTGAAATCACAGAACACAGAAGTTGACAATGTATAGTAAGATAAGAGAACTAAAATACCAGTTGATCTTTATATAGAGGGTTGGGAGCGGAGGGCACGTAATCCCTCATCGTAACTCCTCATAAAATAAGAATCAAACTTCAAACTGGTAAGTTCTCGTTTAATCTTACTATTTTACTTCGGAGTCACGTGAGTGACTATGTGAAGATTTCAAAGCTCTGTGATATCATGCCACAGATACAGTTCCATACGACACACTGCCTTGGTTGACACAGGATAACCAAATAATGTATCAAACATTGTTTAATTTATACAATAAATGTCTTAAACAATAAAATTTTACACAACAGTAATAACCCCTCTTTCGCAGGGGAAATTACAAAGGAGAACTCAAACAGAACCCAAAACAGCTTGCCCAATCTTTGCATTGCGAGGACAGGTTTGTCAGAAACCCAAAAGGTTCCTTAACTGGACTATCCTGCGGTGAGGATTTGGTCTAATGGCACGTCCTGCGCCTTTGCTGCATACGTTGATGCTGCCCTGGTGGAGTGATTTAAACATATCAGTGTCTACTCCAGCAAAATGCAAACCTGTTTTGGTCATCTAGCAATAGCTTGTACTGACACCTTTGTATGAGGTTTTATGTGGCTCATGACCATCGTTGTTTCAGAGCCTCTGATACTTGATGACCTTGATATTATTAGCTCAGATGCGTAATTACATATAGTCTTTGATCAATGGGTATATTTTAAGCTTATTTTGGTTCCAGCCATCCCTGGCCTGCTCTGTTTGATTAGATCGTATGCATAAAACACAATATCATCTACAGAAGAATGCATTCCAGTCATACCTTTTGCAATATTTGGACCCATAATGCTGCACCATGAACATGATCACTTTGAGTGTTAACTTCCTGAAAGGCAGAGATGTAATTGGAGCCCATTGCCAATCTACGTGAAGATTTCAAAGCTCTGTGATTTCATGCCGTGGACGAGTCCATGCATCACACACTGCATCAGTGAAGAGCTAATTTTAATAATGTATTCAGATATGACATAGGTATAGACATGTTGATGCTATTAATGTACACATAGTGATAATAGTACCACCTACACCCGGGAGGACTATAACACAGACCTAAAAAGAGTTGGCAAATACCCCTGGTCTGGCAAGGGTATTTCTAATGTTTGGAATCATTCGTTAGACCATCCTGCAGCTGCTGCTGCTGATATTGTTGCAGCCTGGGTGGAGTGAGACTTGTATGTCAGTGTTCACTCCTGTATCCCAGAACCCATATTACCCACCGGGCGATGGTCTGTAGTGAATTCTCTTGTGAGGCTTCATGTGACTAACAATCATTGCTAGTTCAGAGTCCCTAAGGCTCTAGTGACCTTAACATACTGGTGTAGATGAGTGGCCACATACAACCAAAGGTCCATGGGATATGCCAGCAATTTTAGTGTGAGACCTAATGTCCCTGGCGATTTCTGCTGATTAATGAACATAAATGAAATTCCCTGCAGAATAATCATCTTGTCCAGTCACAGTTATGCAAACTGGACCCGTTGTGCTGACTCAGCGTCATGAGCATAACCACTTGGTTTAGTGAGCCAAGGGCAGGAATGTTCCAATGTTAACATCCCATATCTCTGCGTACCTGGCCTGGGGGGTGTTGAGTTGAAGATACCCTTCATAATCTCGATAACAGAAGGTGACCCGACAGAGTGGATTCTGCTCCTCGCAGCCAATATGCTGAGAAGGCACGTGCGACACAGTAATGGCACTCTTCTAATGATTGTCAACCCCATGTGGAACTGAACTTAAGACATCAGTCATCCATGTCATCTTTTGTGTTAACAAAAAATACTCCCCATCCCTATGAGGGAAGCACTGTTTGTTTGATGCTTACCCTGCAATTGCAGTGAGCACGTCCATAGTTTGGTTTGACAATTCTAAGCCGCAGGAAGCGGTCTTCCCAGTCTGCAAGTAATGAATAGATTTAAGTATGCAGAAGATGGTTCCCCGGTCACGGCTAACCAGCCATTTAGTGCCTGGAATCTATATAAGGTTCTATCATCATTCCCAACATCAGCGAGAATCATGGCTGCATTGGCACTCCGAAAATGCCTGAAGCGGGAAATGCTGAATTTGCAAGACCCGTCTGGTAGGGTAAAATGGAGGGACACAATGAATATTCTTCCTCAGTGTAGCGGGAATGCATCTATTGTCACTGATACGCCACATATTTTGCAACTGAAGTTTGTGCCTGGATGCAACATTTTGATCTTTAGGTGTTTCATCGAGGCTTAATGTCCTTGAATCCTTGCGATTCCACATCCATTCTCGTTTTCCTGCTGATACGCCAATGCCAATGAAGTTAGGTAAACTATTACCGGATACTTTGACTTGATTGCACCCATGTGATTTACATATAATAGCACCAGTGTATCAAGTTAGACTTGAGCATGCAGATATGCATATTCGCACAACCTTTATCCACAGAATGCACCTAATGTGAATAGGTAGTTGATACCATGTAACTGAACAATTGGTAACTCAAGCAAACTCCATCTTTAAGCATAGCATCAGTTAGTAATTAACTGATGAGTACTGATGGAGGTTAGTGGGGCAATGCTGAATAATGTTTGTCCACCATGGTGACTTTGATAGTTTCAGCTGGAATAGCCTGGGAGCTTGCTCCTTTGCACGCCGTAGAGCTCTGATGGTGCAGAAGGTGCAATAGCACAGCTGACCAATATATTGCCAATCCCGGACAATTTAATAATTTCAGTTGGTATCAACTTAAATTTACTGGATGGATGAGAATCCAATTTCTGCAGAATGGTTTGTGGCTGATACCCCTGATTTGGCAATATACAGTGTTTTAGAACATCATCCAGATAGCCCATAATATAATATCTTAGGTGAGCCCAGTGGAAACTGTTCCCCTGTTGCTAGACAGTAATTAAGTTTTTTATTCAGAAAAGTCTATACTGCATATGCAAGTTGAAACCGGTATCTTTCATAGTGACAATGAGCGGCCCGCAACTACGGTCTTGAAAGGCAACTCATCTTGCATAAACGAGTGTAAATTTACTAACTTGTAAATGGTCCACATACCTCATATTTTGGAAAGGACCAGACCCACCTACCTTCATGGTTATTGGTGGTCTTGTGGTAAGCCCAAAGGCCCCTGGTGTGGGTTCTAATTCCGCCCCAGATTTGGAGAGTAGGATTGCTGGGGTGAGTGGACCCAATTCCCTGAGGACCGGTTTGGCCTTGGCCTGAAAAGCCTGCGTCCAGTTTAGAAGCTGCCACCAGCTTCAGTGAAAAGCTTGTTGCCGATAGAGGCGTGGGTTCACCCGCGGCCAGAATCTTCCCGTGGTCCCCGCGGCTGGGTTTCCCTGAGCCAGGTTCACCTCCGCAGAATCCATTCCGTGGTTTACCATAGCCGGGATTCCCTCGCGGTCCCTGGAGACGGGATTCCCCGCAAAGTCTGTGGTGGGGTTCCCCCTCCAACCGGGCATCCCCACGATTCTCAAGCCGGGATTTCCCCGCAGTGTAGGTGAATACAATATCTCCAGCAGGAACTCTGTGCACAGAGCTTCCTGCAAGGAGAAAAACAGACCTGGAGTTAAGTTGAAAAACTTACCTTCATGTTTCAAACTTACCGCTGGAGGAGCAGCGCTTCGACAGCCTGTCGATGCGCACTGCGGTAGACGATACGTCGCGCATGCATGCTGGCGGGGTCTTCACGTAGTCACTCACGTGACTCCGAAGTAAAATTAAACAATGACAATTACAGAAGTTCTGACTATAGTTATGCTATCCTCTGGATATGGGATTTTTATAAAGATTGGAAGAGTTGCAAATGTTATGCCTAGTTTGAAAATTGCAAAGAAAAATAACCATGGTAACAGGTCAGTTTATCTAATACAAATGGTGGATAAACAAATGGAGACCACCATGAAGGGAAAAAATAATTCACACTTGGAAAAATAATCAGTCTAAAAAAGGTCCCCAACCTGAAACTTCACCTATCCATTTTCTCCAGAGATGCTGCCTGACCCGCTGAGTTACTTCAGCATTTTGAATTGAATTGAATTGAATTTCCTTTATTGTCATTCAAACAATTAAGTTCGAATGAAATTTCGTGCCATGCAGCCATGACAGAAAAAAGCAACAAAACACACAATGAACACAATTTATCACAAACATCCATCACAGTGAATCTCCAGGTACCACCTCACTGTGATGGAAGGCAAAATGTCTTACCTCTTCGTGCTTGTTCTTCCGCTGCATTGAGGCGATTGAGGCTCTCGATGTTGAATCCCCCGCCGGGTGATGGTAAATCCCGTGGCCGATTTTTAACTCCGCAAACGGGCCGATTCAAACTCCGCGATTCGGGGCGGACGAAGCTGCTGTCGCAGGAGCTCCTGAAAATCGGTTACCAACCAGGGACCTGCGAGCTCCCAATGTTACCGTCCACAGGGCTCATGGCCGAAGCCTCTGCAGCTCCGAAGTTGGGTCGCAGCCACAGCGCCACAACAGCCTCCGAAGTCAGCCACGATAGTGAGTCCACAGGCTCTGCTACCGGAGCCCCGCAAGGTCGATTCCAGTTGGAGTCCGCCAGCTCCACAATATTAGGCCTCAGCTCACACAGAGATGGAGATACGATAAATAAAAAGGTCGCATTCCGTTGAAGGAAGAGATTTTTTTTAAGTTTCCCCCACCCCGGCCACATATACACAACTAAAAAATATACTAAAACATACATCTAACAAGACAAAAAGAAAACATAAAAAGGAAAGTCAGACGGACTGTGAGCCGCAGCTGCTTGGGCAGTGCCGCAACTTCCGGAGTGTCTATCTTTGGAAAAACTATTTTGAGGGAGAACCAAACTTAATTTATTGTAGACAAATCGAGGATGATTAACCTGACTGAGGTTTGAAGAATATAAAAGAAGATGGATTTGGTGGTCAAATAACAGACTTTTCCACAAAGTTAAATTGCATGAAATTATGCCAATTTGGATAGAGAACTGTCTTCAAAGGCAGGCTGATTATAATAATGATTGTAATAGTGATTGGATCCTTTCCTGAACAGAAAGCAGGCTTCTGAACAGTTGTCGTTGGGACTGCTATTTTTCTTGTTTATGGATTCTTGCTTTGCAGTACACGTAACGTTAGACATTAATAGATTATTAATTGGGTTTGTTTAGTTTAGAGATACAGCTTGGAAACAGGCCCTTCAGTCCACCGAGTCCGCGCCAAACATGAATCACCTGTTCACACAAATTCTATGTTATCCCACATTCTAATCCACTTCCTACACACTAGTGGCAATTTACAATGGCCAACTAACTCAAAAACCTGCACATCTTTGGAATGTGGGAGGAAACTGGCGCACCCAGTGCAAACCCACACAGTCACTGCTTCTGCTCTGTTTCCACTATTGCTTACATGTGACATTTGCAAAAATAGTTTCTCTGCTGTGATGGAATTTTCAGGGAGTATTTTAATTCCAATGAAACTTATTTAAACAAAAATGATTTTTGTAACACATGGGGATTTACTTGGAAATTTATTTTTGTATATTATATATTGCAAAGTTATCAACCTATCCTTCATTAAAGCTTCAATTTCTCTGCACACAGGATATCTTCCCAAGTGATGCAAAGGTATTATTATGTTATTAAAGGCATAATTTAATCATCTACTTATGAGCATTTAGCAAAATTATCTTCTAATTCTGCCAGCTCAGTAATTTGCTTTGAATGGGAAGTATAGCCCTGGCCTCTATTGGTCCAGAACTATGTTAATTGGAACAATTCTGTAGTTTCTCTCTGCGTGTTTTTCTCATTAACAAAAAAATCAATCCCTTCTGCCTCGTTTGGTCTGTAATGTTTGGACTATTGTGTGCTGAATTAGATTGATTTGTGTATCACTCAGAATATCAATGGAATTTATTTTCTCTGTGATTCACATGATTTTTGTATGACGTCTAAGAAGGAAACATAAATTACTTTGGTCATTTTCAGCTATTTCAATTTCAATGAGACCATATAAAGGTTGGAATCGTGATTTTAACTTGGCCGAGTAGGAATTACCCATTATTGTGCTAACTTGATACTTGGACATTTTAACTCGTGGACCTTCCCACAAAGTTATAGTGCAGGCTCCCTGCCTGATTGCCATGGTGATCAAAAAATGGAGAAGAGAAGGTAGCTGGAGACCCTTTCTAAGAATCTGAGGGATTTGTCTCCCTCACAGGGTCACTGGTTATAAATAAATGAATGAAAGGATTAATACTTTATTGGCACATGACAAGTCACTGTGAAATTCTTTGTTTGCATACCCAAGGTACGCAAATAGTCGCTACGTACAGGGCGCTTACAAAGTGACATAGTACCCCCCTGCGCCTGGTCCTCCCTTGTTCTCGAGCTGGGCTTCAACCTACGAGCTCCAGCCAGGAGGCATTTGCCATTGTGGCTTGCCGGGAGGCCATTAGAAAGGCTTTCTGCCACATGTGGAATCTAGTGTACCTTTTATGCTTCCTGTTAAACCCTCTGTGCTGTTTGTTTGAAAATTTGATATGGGCTTCATATGAGTAGTGCCATATCTTTTGCTCCCCTCTGGTTGTACATTATTTCCAGTGCATGATAATCACAGACACTCAACTTGTAAACAGACCACTCAGCCTCCAGCATCCACAATGAAACGTGAAGACCCATCTATGTTGAACCCTTCTTCCAGCACTTGGTCTGCAGCCTTCTGTGCCCAGGCAGCTCATATGTTCATCTGGACACTTAAGTGTTATCAGTGACTGCTTCTACCACATTTTCGGGCAATGTGTGCCAGGCACACACCAATCTCTGAGTGAAAATGATTCTCCTCTGATCCCCGTAAAATCTCTTCCCCTTTAGCCTAAATCTACGTCCTCTAGACTCATCTACTACTGATATGGGAAACATTTTACGGCAGTCTTCCCTGTCTATACCCCTCATAACTTTATACCTCCACCATACGGCCCATTTCAATCTCCTTCATTCCGTTCCAAGACTCCTTCACTCAAAGTCTTGAAGCACAGACTTTGCCCTTCAAATTTCTCCTCAAATCTGAAACACGCCATCCCAGGCAACATTTTGGTAAATCTCTATTGCACGTTTTCCAGCCCAATCAAAGTACGTCTTTATTCTTCAAGTCTTTTGCATTTCTAGTTCCAGCAGTTGTTGCAAATTGCTTTTTTTCTTTTTTTTAAAAATTTATTTTTAATTTTATTTAAACAAAACAAGACAAAAAAAGAGAAGGAAACAAACAAAAACAAAAACAAAAAAAAACAAAAAAAAATAAATTAAAAAAAATACATAAAAGAAATTGCATTTGAGCACATATCGTCATGTGTTTGCATAAGACTACCCATCAGTCATAGTGTGATACTGCTTGCCCACACCAGCCAACATGTCCCAGCTATGCTAGTCCTACCTGCCCGCGTTTGGTTCATATCCCTCCAAACCTGTCCTATTCATGTACCTGTCTAACTGTGTTTTAAACGTTGTGATAATCCCAGCCTCAACTACTTCCTCTGGCAGCTTGTTCCATACACCCACCACCCTTTGTGTGAAAAAGTTACCCATCACATTCCTATTATATCTTTTCCCATTCACTTTAAACCTATGTCCTCTGGTCCTTGATTCACCTACTCTGGGCAATAGACTCTGTGCATCTACCCAATCTATTCCTCTCATGATTTTCAAGGTTTCATGGTCAGTTTAGAAACGTAGAAAACATAGAAAAATAGGTGCAGGAGTAGGCCATTCGGCCCTTCGAGCCTGCACCGCCATTCAATGTGATCATGGCTGATCATCCAACTCAGTATCCCGTACCTGCCTTCTCTCCATACCCCCTGATCCCTTTAGCCACAAGTGCCACATCTAACGCCCTCTTAAATATAGCCAATGAACTGGCCTCAACTACCTTCTGTGGCAGAGAATTCCAGAGACTCACCACTCTCTGTGTAAAGAATGTTTTCCTCATTTCGGTCCTAAAGGAATTCCCCCTTATCCTTAGACTGTGACCCCTTGTTCTGGACTCCCCCGACATCGGGAACAATCTTCCAGCATCTAGCTTGTCCAACCCCTTAAGAATTTTGTAAGTTTCTATAAGATCCCCCCTCAATCTTCTAAATTCCAGCTAGTACAAGCTAAATCTATCCAGTCTTTCCTCATATGAAAGTCCTGACATCCCAGGAATCAGTCTGGTGAATCTTCTCTGTACCCCCTCTATGGCAAGGATGTCTTTACTCAGATTTGGAGACCAAATCTGTACGCAATACTCCAGGTGTGGCCTCACCAAAACCCTGTACAACTGCAGTAGAACCTCCCTGCTCCTATACTCAAATCCTTTCGCTATGAATGCTAACATACCATTTGCTTTCTTCACTGCCTGCTGCACCTGCATGCCTACTTTCAATGACTGGTGTACCATGACACCCAGGTCTCGTTGCATCTCCCCTTTTCCTAATCTGCCACCATTCAGATAATAGTCTACCCTCATGTTTTTGCCACCAAAGTGGATAACCTCACATTTATCCACATTATACTGCATCTGCCACGCATCTGCCCATTCACTCAGCCTATCCAAATCACCCTGCAGCCTCCAAGTATCCTCCTCACACCTAACTATACCCCCCAGCTTGGTGTCATCTGCAAATTTGGAGATGTTGCATTGAATTCCCTCATCCAAATCATTAATATATATTGTAAATAGCTGGGGTCCCAGCACTGAGCCTTGCGGTACCCCACTAGTCACTGCCTGCCATTCTGAAAAGCACCCGTTTACCCCTACCCTATGCCTCCTGTCTGCTAGCCAGTTCTCTATTCACATCAATACTGAACCCCCAATACCGTGTGCTTTAAGTTTGTATGCTAATCTCTTATGCGGGACCTTGTCGAAAGTCTTCTGAAAGTCTAGATATAACACATCCACTGGTTCTCCCTTATCCACTCTACTAGTTACATCCTCGAAAAATTCTATTAGATTTGTCAGACATGATTTACCTTTCGTAAATCCATGCTGACTGTGTTGAATGATTTCACCACTTTCCAAATGCGCTGCTATCCCATCTTTAATAACTGACTCTAGCACTTTCCCCACTACCGATGTTAGACTAACTGGTCTGTAATTCCCCGCTTTCTCTCTCCCTCCTTTTTTAAAAAGTGGGATTACATTAGCAACCCTCCAATCCTCAGGAACTACTCCAGAATCTAAGGAATTTTGAAAAATTATCACTAATGCATCCACTATTCTCACTTGTATCAATTAAGGAACAGTGAAATTCGATTTACCATACAGCAATACTAAAAGAAAAGCAACAAGACACACAACCACATAAAAGTTAACATAAACATCCACCACAGCAGATTCCCACATTCGTCACTGCGATGGAGTAAAATCAAATAAACCAAATGGCAATAAAGTCAAATCTTCTTCCTCTTTATCCTCGTATCAGTCAAACCATCCGCAATCGGGGCAATTGAAACTCCCGCAGCCGGCGATCGAAGCTCCCGCATTCTGGCGATGGAAGCTCCCGCGTCGGGGTGGTTGAAGCTCCTGCGGCTGGAACTCCCGAAGACGGTCTCTAACCAGAGATGTTGAAGTCCACAGGCTCCCGCGGTTGGAGCTCCAAAGTCGATCCCCAACAGGGATTGCGAGCACCATGATATTATGTCCCTGCTCCCGAAATCGGTCTCCAGCAAAGGTCGCCAACTCCTCGCTGTTAGGCCGCTGTGCGGACTGTGATACGATCTGGTAAAAAATCTCATCACTTTTGAGGTAAGAGATTTTAAAAAGTTTTCCCCAACCCTAAAACAAGCTAAAGAACACTAAAACATACATTTAACACATACTATAAAACAACAAAGAAAGAAGGTCAGACAAACTGTTGGTGAGGCAGCCATTGTTGGTGCCACTCGGTGGTTTATACGCCTCTATAAGATCACCCCTCCGCTATAAGATCATCCCTCATCCTCCTGCACACCAATAAATAGTGCCAGCATTCTTAACGTCTCCCTATAGCTCAGACCCTCTAGTCCTGGCAACATCCTTGCAAACCCCCCCCCCAGATCAGCCTGCATGCTCAGGGAAATTTATAGCAGCCAATTAACCTATCAACCCACATGTCTTAGGCACAAAAGAGAAATTTGGAGCATTCAAGCAAAACTCACCGAGTGCCATGTAAGCTCTACTGGCAGCTAGAATCAAGCCCAGATCACTGGAGCCGCAAGGCAGCAGCTCCATTAGCTGTGACATCCATTGTGTTGAATGTGCATAAATAGTTTGACTGAAATACTAAATGTTCAGCTAGTTTACACTAAAATTAAAGCCATAAATGGGATTTTAAAAATAGAATCAAGGACATGTGGACAGCTATAAAAACATCTCTGAATTATGAATGGAGAAAAGATGTACTGGCCTGTTCAATAATTTGAGTAACATTCCTGGCATGTTTTATATAAACATTGCTTAAATTAACCTGACAATAGTTAAATCAAAAAAGTTAATAATAATCAATAATAAAACAAGTACTAAATTATCACTTTTCAAATGTACTTTGAGATAGTTTATTTTAAGGATACAACATGGAAATAGATCCTTCGACCATTGATCACCATTTCACAATAGTTCTATATTATCCCATTTTCTCATCCACTCCCTACACCTTATGGGCAATTTTACAGAGACCAATTAACCTCCAACCTCACATGTCTTTGGGATATGGGAGGAGACCCACAAGGTCACAGGAGAATGCGCAAACTCAACACAGACAGCACCTGAACAGGATTGAACCTGGGTCTCTGGCTCTGAGACACAACAGCGCTAACAACTGTGCTATTGTGCTACTCATTAATTGAATAGTGAAACCATCATTAACATTTTTCTTCTGTTTCTGTCGTTCCGACCAACAAATAGTATTCAAACACATGATCCATGGCTGCTCATTAGATGCATTGCAACTATTTAATTGAATTGAGGATGCTGTCTTAATTGTGGCATCAAAAGGCTTGGGAGTAATCAGCTTCACTTAGATAAAATATTCGTTTATGTTCCACATTATAAAAGTGACAGTGCAATAACTGAAACTGCGTCAGTTGAAAGTGAAATCTTCCCCTTCAGAAAGTACTGATTAAATATAAATAATCAAGGGGAAAACGGCCTGCTTCCTGATTATTTGTGTTTGTTGAATCTTTTATCAACAGAAACAGTTATTGGTTTCAGTAAGCCTGAAAATAATTCAAAAGATTTCATTTTTGTCGAGACATTAACTTGTCAATAACAGTGAATTGTCAAATGACAATGTTATTGTTCACTTTATAATGTTAAAGCAAAATGTGCACATTTGATGGATATTTCTTTCTATACTGTAATATATCAGAGATTTGCTAGCTAATCTATATAAATTTGACACAAAAATATCAAAGTGGATGGTACAGAATCCTTGAAGCTTCAACCAGCAACCTGCAACTGCAGCAAAGATCTGCAGCTTCCGACAGAGCCTCCCTCCTTTGAGGCTGTATCCGTTACCATCTTTAGTTGTTTCTTCAACTGTCCTTGCACCTTCTGCCACCATTTAAGAGCCACTGCTTAAAAGTAGTTGGGGTCAATCTCCAGGGGTAACTTGGCTTTAAATAACTCATAGATAATCTCCACGTTGCGATGTTGTAATTTACCATGTAGCCATTTCAATAGCTGAAATTCCGATTGCATTTAATTTCCTATTGCTGTTGTGATTTCAGTTTGTTTATTCAAACTGTTAAAGGTTATAGGCCACAATGACCATTGCTCACCTGCTATTGGTGATTTACTGTAGAATATCAGGACTTGACTCCAATGTACAATTGATTTCTCGGTTTCACTTTGCTGCTGTGTTGAGCCCTGGGCTGTGATTCTTTTTCTTCTGGACTGTAGTCTATTTGCCTCTCAACTTCAAGATTTTGCAGTCATACAGCACAGAAATAGGTCCTTCCGCCCACTTCTCCATGCCAACCAAGATTCCCATATCTAACCTAATCCCATTTGCCTGCATCCCTCTAAACCTTTCATATCCACGTCCCTCAGGTTCCTATTAAATCTTTCCTGCCTCACCTTAAACTTATGTCATCTGGTTCTTTATTCCTGGCAGGGAGCAAGGAAGGACTGTTTGATTGCATTGCATTTATTTTAATGCGAGAGGCCCGACGAGTAAGGCTGATGAACTCGAGGTGTGGATAGGTACGTGTGACTGGGACATTGTAGTCATTGCCAGCCATCAGGCCTGACAGCTTAATGTTCCTGGGTACAGGAGCTACAGATGAGAGAGGGGTGCGGGGGTAAAACAGGAAGGTGTTGCTTTATAGATTGAGAAGAATATCATGACATTAGTAGTGCAACATATTGTCCCAACTCTGATCTTTGGTGTCGATCTGATGAAGACCAGGATCCAAATGCCTTACTTAAGACCCTATCTAACTGGCATGCCATTTTCAGGGAACTGATGTATGTCCTTGTACTCCTGTTTCCTGTGTTAAACAACACTCCCAGGACCCTCCTGTGAAAATCCCACCCTAGTTTGTGTTTCCAAAAAGCAACACTTAACAATGATGAATTTGGATGAGAACGTACAAGGCATGGTTAATAAGAAAGATGTCTTTATTCTTGTACACAAATTCTCTCACAATACGGGTAACCTAACTTTCCCCTGCTGATCATTTGCTGCAGCTGCATGTTGACTTTCAGTGATTGTAATACAGGGGAAATCTTTGGTTTCTATGAGCCTAGTGTGATTTAGTTTAGCAAAAAATGAACAGCTGGAGGAACGCAGTGGATCGGGAGCACCTGTGGAGAGAAATGGACACAACCTTTGGATTTGTGCCCCTTCTTCTTAAGGTGCCATTTGTCCATTTTCCTCCACATATGCTGCCTAACCCACAATGTTCCTCCAGCAGTTTGTCTTTGCTCAAGATACAGCATCTTAGTTGTGTGTCCCTGTGATTCGGTTGGGTTTGGAGGATTAGCAAGGTCTCCCCCCCACCCCTCCCCAACTTCAGGAAATAAAAGTGCAGGGAAGCAGGAATCCTACGCAGCAAATCTAGGCAGCAGAATAAGGTCCAAGTCAATACATTGAAGTTTATTGCGAAAGTAAGTCAATCTTACTGTAATTATACAGGGGTTTGGTGAGACCGCAACGTTTGCCTTCCAATTCTATGTTCTGTATCCCAGGACGGACATAAATGCTTTGGAAGCCATGTAGCATAGGCTCAATACATTCATTCCTGGGATTATTTAATCAAGTGAGATTGAATGAGGTTTGCTTGAATACAATACAGTTTAAAAACTGAAATATAATCTCATTGAACAAAACAAGACTGAGGGTATGACAGCATAGTTGTTCAGAAACTGATTCCACTCACTGAAAAGTACAACATGAGCTGCCGGAGGAAGTAGTTGAAACAGCTAAAACAGCACAATTTAAAAAACATTTGAACAGCTGCATGAATAGGAGTGTTTGGAGCCCATAGTGTATAGGAGTGTAAAGTGTATAGTATATATGGATAAATGGGAGTATCTTAGATAGGGCACCGTGGTCGGCATGGAAAAGCTGGGCCAATGGGCCTGTTCTCATCCTGTATGAATTTATTACTTTAAAAGTAAAACAAGAGAGCACAGGAAAAGAGGCCTCTGCAATTTGCTCTAATCCAATTAAAATTGAAAATGCTTTTCAGAATTTTTTTTTTCATGCTACATAAACGTAGGGAAATTCATTGCTAAGATCATGTGCCTTCTATTAGTCTCAGGCAATTTACCCTGCATCAACTCAAAATCTTAATATACAGTGTTTCAAATTCATAAAACACTGCAATTTCAGTTCAGTTATCCTTGTTGTGGAGGTTAAGTGACAGACTTGGATGTAAATTTGATCCCCTGCAGCTGATGAGAAATATAATTTCCAAAATACATTAAGTTAGCACTGCCAGATATTTTCAATATATATTTTTATTAGAATCCTTTTGGCATATTGAGATTAATTTCCCTTTGTGCTATTTTTGGTGCACTGGCAAATGTCTAATTCCATTCTAGAGAACAAATGCAAATTTAAACTAATTTAATGTAATCTTGAAGCCATGTCAGAAAATATCTTGTTTGTCACTTATAATTTATGAGGGTCAGTTTTCTCATGCTTCCGTGTGGAAATCTGGTCACTATCCATTGATAAAGAAATTATCTTTCTGCATGAAATGAGGATATGTCCACGATATCCCAATTATACAGCCATGCAAACCAGGAAAAAGTCAGTTACATAATATTGAAAAATTAAGGCTATAAATTGGTGATAGGATCATCAACATTATTACGATTGCTGCAAAACGAACACAGGAAAGAAATTATCTTTTTTTTTCCCTAATGAATTATTCTATGAACACAAGGAGGAGTTAAATGTTCCTTAATGTCTGCTCTGTTATAAAGCAACATCAGTGCTGATCTTGTACCTCTGTGGCACTCTTCTTCATTAATTGCACTATTTCTTATTCTGTTAATATCCAAACATCTATCAGTTTTTAATTTAAGGATACCAAGTGACTGATTCTTCATCAGGCTCCACTCTGTCTCCTTCTGTCCAATCCATTTCCACTTGCGTCCAGATACCTGTTTTTACACAGAGAGTGATGGGTGCCTGGAACGCACTGCCAGAGCTGCTGATGGTGGCAGATCTGATGGTAGCATTTATATAACATTTGGAAAGGCACATGGCTATGTGGGGGGGGGGGGGGGGGGGGGGGGCAGGATATGGATTATGTACAGGTAGATGAGAGTTGATCTTGGCATCAAGCTCAGCACAAACATTATTGGCCGACTGGCCTTTTCCTGTGTTGTAAATAATTAATGAATACTATTTATAATATGAGTAAATTCTACCTGCCATTTCTTTGCTCACTTTCATAGTTGATTTAAATTCTATTTTAGACAACCTTCTTTCCCAACATCATAGCACCAATTTTGGTGTAATCGATAAACTTACTAATTGTGTCATATTCACTAGCCTGTAAGTTTAATGGGTTTTTTTTTTGCAGCCCTTCTTAAATGAAGCCACCACATTTCCAACCTTCTTGTATTCTCTTATGAAAATACAACGATCTCTGCCAGGCTCCTTTTGTGTCCCTGGGACAACCTTAACTAGCCCCATGGACTTATTTGCCTTAATGCACCTCAAGTCCCCCAATACCTCTTTCATAATATTGATAAATATCAAGACCTGACTGTTCTCTTTCCCCAATTCCCTAGCTTCTATCACCTTCTCCACAATAAATATAAACAAGGTGTATTCCACACAAATATGACAACACTGATCCTGAAGGGGACCTATTTTCTTCCTAGTTAATCTTTTACTCTTAATATATTGAATTGGACAATGAATGACAAGTTTTCACTGTATCTCAGTACACATGACAATAATAAACTAATCCCAATACCAATGGTTCTGAAATATTACCTCAGCAAGGAGTGAAATATTCAAAAGAGTATATATTGACATGGGATTGAGGGACCATTTTATTTTTTACTACTTTAAGAGATATTTGCAAGTGGTTCTCCTTCCATTCTTCTATCATTCTTTGAGGTCCTTTTGATTTGATAGTAAGATTAAATGAGAACTTACCAGTTTGAAGTTTGATCTTTATTTTATGAGGAGTTACGATGAGGGATTACGTGAAGACCCCGCCAGCACGCATGCGCGACATTCTTCAAAGCAGTGGTGTGAAATCACAGACAGCAACGTAGACTAATATAGTAAGATAAGAGAGAACTTTCATACCAGTTGATCTTTATAATAGAGGGTTTGGGAGCGGAGGGCACGTAATCCCTCATCGTAACTCCTCATAAAATAAAGATCAAACTTCAAACTGGTAAGTTCTCATTTAATCTTACTATTTTACTTCGGAGTCACGTGAGTGACTACGTGAAGATTTCAAAGCTCTGTGATTTCATGCCCTGGAACACCCCATGCTCACACACTGCTATGCTGGGATAAGAGGATGAACGTATTTCAGACATGACACCGGCTGAAAAACAAAATAGGTATTTATTCATACCATAAACAAAATATATATCCCATATAGGGTAATTATTTAGCAGAACTCAAAATTCTTCCTGCAAAAGAGTCAGGAGAGGCCACGGGTTTGTTATAAAAGCGTTGAAACGTCTTCTCATTGCTCCAACCCGCTGTGGCCAGGATGTGGTCCATGGGTACTTCCATCATCCTAGCCGCCGAAGTGGATGCTGCCCTGGTGGAGTGAGATTTAAAAATATTAGTGTCCACCCCCGCCGCATCCAGTACCACCCTTAACCATCTAGATATGGTTTGCACCGTGACTTTGTGGTGGGGCTTTTTGTGGCTTATAAGCAAAGCTTTCTCCGTGCCCCTGAGAGACTTGGTGACTGAAATGTAACGTGATATCAAAGTGACGATGCAGAGTCGAGTATCTGCTGGATAGGCTAGAAACTCTAATGTATGTCCAGACGATCCGGGTCGATCTTGTTTTAACAGCCCCTGCATATGAAAAGTGATTTTGCCATTGGAGATAGTCATGGCATCCAGATTTAACTTGTGCAGTGACTGGACCCGTTGTGCCGTGACAAGTGCCATAATCATTACCATTTTGTAGGTGAGTTTGTCCAAGGTGAGCCCCGAGTTTGGTGTCCATCCTCGCAACATAGTCAATACTATGCTGATATCCCACGTGTGGTTGTATCTGGGCCTGGGGGGATTGGAATTAAATATTCCTCTCATTAGCTTAGACACTAATGGATGTGATCCAATGCCCAGTTGATCACTCCCCTTGCCCAGATAGGTTGATAGGGCACTCCTGGCACAATTAATGGCACTGTAGCTTAATCCTTCATCGTAGTGAAGGGTAGCCAGGAATTCCAGAACTTCCGTGATGGTAGCCGATTCGTAGGTTGTGTTTGTTGTAGAGCAGAACACTTCCCACTTCCTGATGTAGGTCAGGTACTGTTTCCTAATGGACTCCCTGCATGACGCTGAGATGGTATCTATTGTTCTGTTGGTGAGTCCGTATCCCAGAAGTGGCCGTTTCAGAATCTGCAAATCAACAGGTCCATGCGGTCATGACATGGATGGTGTTCCCCTGTGACGGGATGTATTAATAGGCTAGGTCGTTTGTTGACCCGAATACAAGGTTCTGTGGCCATCTTCTGTACCGCTGGGAACCATGGTTGGGTAGGCCAGTCGGGCACATCCAAAATACCCGATGCGGAGTCTTGTCTGATTTTTTGCAAGACCCGACTGATGAGGCAGAAGGGGGGAAAGGCATAACAGAACAAATCCCCCCAATGTAGCGTGAAAGTGTCCATTGCTACTGCCCCTGGGTCTGGTTCCCAAGCAACATATGTTGGCAGTTGGTGATTTAATCTGGATGCAAAAAGGTCGATATCTGGTGTCCCATAACCTTGTAGATAAAGTGTCTACAATATCTGTGAACACTTTCCGATCCAACATCCATTCTATGTTGTCGTTGAATTTGCGTGACCTGGTGTCTGCCACTGTGTTTAGCTTACCTGGAAGGTAAGTGGCTGAAATCTGAATTTCCCTTTGCAGACACCAGTGCCAGATATTATTAGCCAATTCATCACATGATATCGACTTTATTCCACCCATATGATTAATATAAGCCACCACTGTGGTGTTGTCAATTTGTAATCTAACATGTACTTGGTGCATGTCTGAGCAGTATGCCCTAAGGCCATGAAATGCTCCCAGCATTTCTGAATAATTAATCTCCAATGTTTCAAATAGGGTTAGCTCTTGTGCACTCCATCTGCCTCCACAACTAGTGGTGGTATTAGTTGCTCCCCAACCTTTGGCACTGGCATCAGTTTGTAAGATGACCGAGGGATTTATGATAGTGATGGGTTTGGAACAGAATTGAGCATTTTCCATCCACCAATTTAATTCAATTCTTGCCTTTTCTGGTAACTTCATAGGCCTGTCGAAATGGCCTGCATGACTTTTGAGAGCTATAATTTTAGCTCTTTGTAGGTTTTGATAATGTAGTGGTCCGAATTGTGCTGCGGGAAAAGCAGCCACTATCTTCCCAATTACCCTGGCCACCTGCCGTATGGATGGATCCCTGATGCCAGTAAGGCTCCTGCAAGCTTCTATCAAGTCCACCACCTTGTTCGGTGGTAAGGTGATAGACATTTGCACCGAGTCAATGGTGAACCCCAAGTAATTCATGGTAGTAGAGGGTTCCAACTTTGATTTATCTGGATGTATGATGAACCCCAGCTTTTGAAAGAGATGTTTTGTGGCTAGTACTGCCAATGTAGCCGTTTCCAAATTCTCCCCGACAATGAGGATATCATCAAGGTAGGCCATAACAGTATGGTTTTGTTTCCTTAAATAGGCCAAAGCTGGTTTCAATATTTTGGTGAACAGCCTGGGTGCTGATGATAACCCATTGGGTAAGGCTTTATATTGCCATAATTGTCCCATCCAGATAAATTTAAGGTATTTCCTATGATCCTTGTGTATTGGCACTGAATAGTATGCATCTTTAAGGTCAATGCATGCCATGTAGTACCCATTAGCTATTAGCTGTCTAGCTGTGTCAAAAGTGTCCATTTTGAAATGAACATACTGAACAGAAGTATTCAGTTCGGTCAGATCTATGATTATGCGGCACCCGCCATCTTTTTTATTTTTGGTAAATATATTAGATACGAACTCCTGAGATTCTCTGGTGGTTCTCTCAATTACCCCTTTACTAATTAGTCTTAATAGTTCAGCATGGCCTGCCGTTCTTTCTTTTTGTGAAAGTATAAACTTTCGGCTAGGCGAATGCTGGACCGGGGTAGGGAGTTCGTAACTGAATTCAATTTTATAGCCCTGAATACTTCCGAGTATGTAAGGATCAGAGGTAAAAGTGCGCCATACTTCATAAAACAAGTGCAACCGGCCTCCCACATAAGATGAATTTAGACAAGCAATGTTCCTGGGGGAGCCAGACCCACCTACCTCCAAGGTTATTGCCGGTGTTGCGGTCTTTGCCCTTGTTTCTTCTGTTGAGTTGCTGCGTTGTAGGGGTGGCGCATTTTCCAAGAAGGCCGGGCTGGGCCATGGCCTAAAAAAGACCGTTATGCAGGTGGGCTGGCCTTCGAGCTTTCACCACCGGACGGTCTGTTGTGATATCGCTGTCCGGTGGGTGTGTAGGGGTGCTGCCGCTGTTGGTAGTGAGGTTTGGAGGTACTGGGTACCTTAATCAGGCCTATGGCCTTGGCCTCCTCGTCCAGGTCTTTCACCTGTTTGGGGAGGTTATCCCCGAACAGCAGATTTGGTGGTTGAGCGTTACCTGGTCTGCATAACCCCGCAAACTTGGGGTTAAGTGCCGGTTTGATAATGCTCTTCCTGTAGTTATTTATCTCGTACTGTGTGTTACACAGCAAGGCCAGAGCATCCTGTAGTTCTTCCGGTAACTCTATTCCCACCGCAGTTCTGGCCACTGCCGTAATCCCGGCGGTCAAAAGTTTCAGGATCCTCTGAAGTTTGACTTCTTGCCCTCTAATCGTATGGCTCATGTTCCCCCATATAGGGTTATTCACCACAGGAACAGTCAGTGAGTTACAATTTTCAGGAGCAAGATACTTATCAGCTGTTGCATTGATGGCTTGCTCCTGAAGCTGGTTTGTAGTCATATAATTGATACTAGCTGCCAGCTTTGGGTGGATAGGTAGACCTTTTTGAGAAGGAACTGCATGCTTGTTTACCATATCCAGTAACTCTTCTTGCACCCCTGACACTGTTGGTTGTTCAGCCAACTCCCCCTCTTCAGGGTCAGCCCAGTTCTGACCCCCAATGCTCCCCTGCGAAGAGGGCGAGACATTAGGCAGTCCATGATAGGAACCTGCCGTGGGCCTGCGAAGAGGCCCACCGTGACTCTGCCCCTGCAAAAGCAGGTCACGCTGGAGCAATTGCTCCACCATCCGCTCCATGCGGGCAAGACGACCCCCGTCGCTATCAGCGAACGGGGTGTCCTCGGGACTGGACCCAGCTGGGTCGGCGGCCCTGTCCGACTTTCGGGTGGATTTACCGCCCGACCGCGGCGTATCTGCGGCCCTCATAGGCGAAAAGTCGGGAGCTGCGGGTAACACCTGCAGCTCAGGAGAAGCGGCACGCTGCTGGCTGCTCTCCATGGCAGCAGCTCTTGCCGCTGCTCTTTTCAATTTCCGCGACTCCATGTAGAATTCCTGAAAAAACAAGTATACACTGAGTCGCCACGCTCACCACTCCGGTGAGACTTACCTTTCGTAAGTTTTTTAAACTTACGCTGGAGGAGCCCCGCTCCTCCCGACTGTCGCTTCTACATGCGTACGACGATATGTCGCGCATGCGTGCTGGCGGGGTCTTCACGTAGCCACTCACGTGACTCCGAAGTAAAATTGATGTTGAATGCTGGTCTTGTTCATAATTTGCTCTCCTTTTATCCTCTGGTGGTTTGGTATGATCACAAAAATCTTACCCTAACCTTTGCCTTTGCTCTGCATCCTCTCCAACCTTTGAACATATTAGATTAAAAAAGAGTAAATAAAAATATGTGATAAAAACAGTTACCTTGATCTAAAATACAATCATGGGGACCTATGGTCTTCTCTTCTTTCCTTTTTATCAGTAGGTTTTTTTCTCTTATTTTGCTGGAATATCTGGTCATATAATAATTAATTCATAGATTAATCTGTTTGAAGTAGCCTTTGCCTTTAACCCCACATCATGATCAATGCCTGACTCATTACTAGCAGAGTATACATGGTATTGCTGATAATACTAGGTCATTGTAAATTATTTGCAGAATACTTTCATTTTTTTAATTTTGTACAGGTTAAAGAAGAAACCCTTAAACATGAATCATTTGAATTGGCACTTCCAAAAATTGATATTTGTTAAAGACACAGAATAGATGACTTTTACATTTATAGTACATGTAGCGACCAATAGTCTGTTTGATTTAAAACCAAAAGAGAATTGTAGGAATTAAACTATAACAAGCTAATTAAGCATTTCTACATCCAGGTCCGAGTAAATTGTTGATGGTTTATAGGTAATGCGGAAAAGTAACTTTACACCATATCTGCATTAATGTCCATTTATTAAATATAGTAAAGAAATGTATGCACGGAATGCAAATCTATCCCAGGTCTAACTATTTCCTTGAAGAAGGGTCCTGACCCAAGACATAAAAACAGTCTGAAGGGTCCCATAGAAACATAGAAACATAGAAAATAGGTGCAGGAGGAGGCCATTCGAACCTTCGAGCCAGCACCGCCATTCATTGTGATCATGGCTGATCGTCCGCTATCAATAACCTGTGCCTGCCCTCTCCCCATATCCCTTGACTCCACTAACCCCTAGATCTCTATCCAGCTCTCTCTTAAATCCATCCAGTGATTTGGCCTCCACTGCCCTCTGTGGCAGCGAATTCGAGGAATTCACAACTCTCTGGGTAAAAACGTTTTTTCTCATCTCAGTCTTAAATGACCTCCCCTTTATTCTAAGACTGTGGCCCCTGGTTCTGGACTCACCCAACATTGGGAACATTTTTCCTGGATCTATCTTATCCAGTCCTTTTATAATTTTATATGTTTCTATAAGATCCCCCCTCATCCTTGTAAACTCCAGTGAATACAAGCCTTGTCTTTTCAATCTTTCCTCATATGACAGTCCCGTCATCCCAGGGATCTATCTCGTGAACCTACACTGCACTGCCTCAACCACAAGGATGTCCTTCCTCAAATTAGGAGACCAAAACTGTAAACAATACTCCAGATGTGGTTTCACAACTGCAGAAGAACCTCTTTACTCCTATACTGAAATTCTCTTGTTATGAAGGCCAACATTCCATTAGCTTTCTTCACTGCCTGCTGTACCTGCGTGCCAACTTTCAGTGACTGGTGTACAAGGACACCCAGGTCTCACTGTACCTCCCCCTTACCTAACTAACCCCATTGAGATAATAATCTGCCCCCTTGTTTTTGCCGCCAAATTGGATAACCTCACATTTATCTACATTATCCTGCCTCTGCTACGCATCCGCCCACTCACTCAACCTGTCCAGGCCCCCCTGCAACCTCCTAACATCCTCTTCACAGTTCACACTGCCACCCAGCTTTGTGTCATCCACAAACTTGCTAGTGTTGCTCCTAATTCCCTCTTCCAAATCATTTATATATATATGGTAAACAGTTGCGGCCCCAACACCGAGCCTTGCGGCACTCCACTCACCACTGTCTGCCATTCTGAAAAGGACCCGTTCACTCCTACTCTTTGCTTCCGGTCTGCCAACCAATTTTCTATCCATGTCAACACCCTAACCCCAATACCATGTGCTCTAATTTTAGTCACCAGTCTCCCGTGCGGGACCTTATCAAAGGCTTTCTGAAAGTCTAGATACACTACATCCACTGGCACCCCTTCATCCATTTTACTTGTCACATCCTCAAAAAATTCCAGAAAATTAGTCAAGTATGATTACCCTTTCATAAATCCATGTTGACTTGGACTAATCCTTTTACTGCTATCCAAATGCTCCATTATTACCTCTTTAATAATTGACTCCAGCATCTTTCCCACCAACAAAGTCAGGCTACCTGGTCTATAATTCCCCGTTTTCTCTCTCGCTCCTTTCTTGAAAAGTGGGATAACATTAGCTATCCTCCAATCCATAGTAAACTGATCCTGAATCTATTGAACATTGGAAAGTGATCACCAATGAGTGCACTATTTCTAGAGCCACCTCACTGAGGACCCTGGGATGCAGACCATCAGGTCGAGGGGATTTATCATCCTTCAGTCCCATTAGCCTACCAAATACTATCTCTCGCCTAATGAAAATTTATTTCAGTTCCTCTCTACCCCCTTAGATCTACTGTCCTCCAGTACATCTGGGAGATTGTTTGTGTTCTCCTTAGTGAAGACAGATCCGAAGTACCCATTCAACTCCTCTGCCATTTCCTTGTTGCCCATAATTATTTCATCCATGTCTGCCTTCAAGGGACCCACATTTGACTTTGCTACTCTTTTTCCCTTAACATATCTAAAGAATCTTTTACCTTCCTTCTTTATATTCTTGGCCAGCTTCCCCTCATACTTCATCTTTTCAGCCCGCATTGCCCATTTTGTTTCCTTCTGTTGTCCTATGAAAGTTTCCCAATCCTCTGGTTTCCGGCTACTCTTTGCTGTGTTATACATCTTTTCTTTTAGTCCCGACTTGCAACTTCACTTATCCATGTTCTCCAGAGATGCTACCTGACCCCCTTTAGATGATCAGACACTTTGTGTCTTCTTTTGTAAACCAGCATCTGCATTTCCTTGTTTTAAAGATAAAATGAAAATGGACTCCAATTTTATCTTTAAAACAAGGAAATGCAGACTCCACTAGTCAGAGCCTCCCATCTCCCCCAATGCAGTATAGGTCACTTGACTTGAGGACATGAAGGGGCAATGAGCCACCTAATTTGCCTCAGGTAAGCGGGCCAGTGGGAGGGGAGGGGGTGGGTGGGCGATAACATACTGTATGTTCACAATATAACTGTGTCCAGAATTTCTCATTTTTTGTCTGAATCCATGATTAAAACAGCAACATTTATGTTGCAAGTATATAAAACTTTGGCTAAGCCACATTTGGAATATTGTATACAAACCTGGATTGGCTGGGTCATTTTCAAGCATGGATATGTCAAATGCTCTGAGGCATAGCTTTAAGGTGAGGAGGAAGTTTAAAGGAGATCTCTGCAACATGTTTTACACATAGTGGTAGGTGCCTGGAACTTGCTCTGATGTTTAAGGGGCATTTCGGCAGGCACATGAGGCAGGAAATGGAAGAATATAGACCATGTGAAGGGAAGATGTGCGGTTTCAATTGGCACAGACATTGGTCGGCACAGACATTGTGAGGCAAGATGCTTGTACCTAAACTCTTTTGTATGAAAGTAATGATCAGTCTTTGTACTGCATGTCTGGGCTTCAAAGTTTGTTTTCAAGAAGGAACTGTCTTCATTTAAAAATATATATTTTAATTTGTTGTATTTATTCCTGATCTTAAATGAAGTGGAAGGTAACGAAGAAAGTTTGTTTTAGAAGATAGGAGTCCAGATTGGCTAGAAACAGAACATGTAGACTTGACTGGTTTAGGCAAAGAAATTAAAAAGAGATGGATGATGTTTAATCATTTCTAGCATTACAATAGTTGTTCCACTTCAAATGCACTTCATTAGCAATGAAACAGTTGAGATTTCCTAAGGCTATTAAAGCCTTTATTCAATAGAAAGGAAACAATGGTTGACACAATTGAAATATTTTATATTTTCAAATAAAATAATTCAATTAGCCCAAAAGGTAATCAATGAGGTGGGGACTTGCCATCCGGAGCAGGGCCCCTCACCGAGGACCCCTGGAGGGGAGCTCCGACCACTGGCCCTGCGGTCTGCGGTACTTCCGACTGCAGCGCGGCGGGGACTTTAGATCTTCGACCGCCGGCCTGCAGCCTGCACCAACTTGAAGCCACGGTCTCCGGTGGGGAGGCACCGATTCAGGACTTATCTCGACTTTACCTTGTCTACTCATCTGGACGTCCGCAGCGATGTCTGCGGAGGGTTGAGGTCCATGGGGGAAAATGGAGGAGGACTGGCCACATTTTTGCCTTCCACCACAGTGATGAATGCTGTGGTGGATGTTTATGTTACATTTTTATTGTGTTTTTGTGTGTTCTTTTTCATTGTACCGCTGCTGGAAAATTCATTTCACCTGCACTTTATGTGCAAGCGACGAATAAAACCGATTGATTGATTGATTGATTGACACCTCTGGAGAAAGGGAATAGGTTACGTTTCAGTTCATGACCTTCTTTAGACTGAGAATCAGGGGAAAGGGAAGCAAGAGATATAGATGGTGATATAGATATAGAACAAATTAATTAATTATACTAAAGAGATAAAATGTAATGAAGATCAAGCAAAAGGCAGAGCATAAATGGTCCATTCTTGGATCCCACTCCAAGTCTGAGGTAGGATGATAATGCACTCCTAGCACAGTTGATGGCACTGTAGCTGAGGCCCTCATCGTAGTGAAGGCCCGCGAGGAATTACAGCACATCTGTGATGGTGGCAGAGTTGTAGGTGGTATCAGTCCTGGAACAGAACACCTCCCATTTCCTTACATGGGTAAGGTATTGCTTCCTTGTGGACTCTCTGCACGACGCCGTGATGATACCCATGGTCCTGTTCGTCAGCCCAAACTCCAATAATGGTCTCTTCAGAACCTGCAAGCCAACAGGTTCAAATGGGCATGGCACGGATGACTCTCCCCTGTTATGGGATGTGTCAGGAGGTTCAGGCATTTGGGAACCGGAAAACATGGTTCCTTCACCCTGTCGAGGACCACCGGGAACCATGGCTGTGTAGGCCAGTCAGGTATTATCAGTATCCCTGATGCGGAATCTAACTGGATTTCCTGCAATACCCGATTGATGAGGCAGAAAGGGGGAAATGCATAGAAGAACAAGTTCCCCCAATATAGCGAGAAAGCGTCCATCGCTACTGCCCCAGGGTCTGGTTCCCAAGAGACATATGTTGGTATCTGATGGTTCAGTCTGGACGCAAAAAAAGGTCGATATCTGGTGTTCCATACTGAGCTATAATGTCAGAAAATATTTGGTGGTTCAACATCCACTCGGTGTTGTCATTGAATATCCGTGACCTGGTGTCCGCCACTGTATTTAGCTTACACGGAAGGTATGGAGCTGAAATCCAAATTTTTCTTTCAATGCACTAGTGCCGAATTGTGTTTGCCAATTCATCACAAGATATCGACTTGATACCACCCATATGGTTTAAATATGCCACCACTGTGGTATTGTCCATTTGTAGACGGACATGCGTATGATGCATGTTTGTACAGTAGGCCTGTAGTCCGTGAAATGCTCCCAGCATTTCCAAATAGTTTATACCTCGTGATTGAAGCAATGTAGATTCATGCAAATCCCATCTACCGCCACGACTGGAGGTGGTGTCGGTAGCTTCACAGCCGTGGGCGCTGGCGTCAGTTTGCAACACGACTGAGGGTTTGTAAATACGATGGGATTAAAACAGTCTCGAATGCTGCTAATCCACCATCGTAGCTCATTTTTTGCTTTGGTCGGTGGCTGCATAGGTCTGTCAAAATGCCCAGCATGAATTTTTAGTGCTGAGATTTTTGATCTATTCAAATTTTTATAATGCAATGGTCCATATTGTGCAGCTGGAAACGTAGCTACAAGTTTCCCAATTACCTTAGCAGCATGTCGAATAGTCGTTTTTTTGGCGCAAGCAAGGCTATTACATGCCTCTATTATATCTGCCGCTTTGTTATTTTGGTAAAGTGATAGTCATGCGATTCGTGTTAATCGTGAACCCCAGATAGTCCATTATGACAGAAAGTGTTAACTTTGATTTATCTGGATGGACAATGAACCCCAGCTTTTGGAATAGTGACTTGGTGGCTGTCACAGCTAATTTAGCCAATTCCAAGGTTTTCCCCCACAATCAGGATGTCATCAAGGTAGGCCATGACTATGTGGTTTTGTCTTCGTAGAGACGCCAATGCTGGTTTCAATACTGGGGGCTGTTGTTAGTCCCATAGGCAGTGCTCTATACTGCCACAACTACCCCATCCAGACAAATTTCAAATATCTGTGGTGATCTTTATGTATAGGTACTGAATAGTATGCATCTTTTAGATCGGTGCAGGCCATGAAGTACCCTCTGGAAATCAGTTGTTTGGCAGTTTCAAATGTTTCCATCTTGAAGTGGGTATATTGCACAAAGGTATTCAGTTGAGTTAGATCAATAATAATACGACATCCACCATCTTTTTTGGTTTTGGTAAAGATGTTAGATACAAACTCAAGAGGTTCAAGTTTGGTTTTCTCTATTACACCCTTGGCATATAATATAAATAGTTCTGCATGTCCTTCCACTTTCTCTTTTTGAGAAAGCACACATTTTCTGCTAAGTACATGTTGAGCTGGAGGGAGGAGTTTGTTAATTAATTAAATTTCATAACCCTGAATACTGTGCAATATAAAGAGGTCAGAAGTTATGGAACTCTATGCATCCCCAAACAGGCGCAACCTACCTCCCACTTGTGAGGTTATGCATGCAGAATTCCCAAGGGAACCAGACCCACTTACCTCCATGGTTACCGGTGGGGCTTGATCTTCCATCCTTGGTTCTTTGGATGTGGTGGTGCTGTGGTGTGGGGTTGACGCATTTTCCATGCGGGTTGCTCTGGGCCTTGGCCTAAAAAAGGCCTCTGTTGATAAGGCGCGACCTTTGGGTTTGCACCCGTCACCCTGTCGGAGTGAACCCGTGGCCTGTTGGGTGTTGCATAAGGATGCTGCCATCGATACGCTGGTGGCCTGCTAGTGGAAGGTGATTTTATCATGCCAACCACTTTGGCTTCCTCATCTAGGTACTTGACCTGTTTGGACAGGTCATCCCCAAACAGCAAGCTCGGTGACGGCGTAGCGCTGGCTTTACACAACCCCGCAAATTTGGGGTTGAGCGTACGACGGATTGAGCTCTTCCTGAAACAATTAATCTCATATTGAGCGTTGCAGAACAGGGGTAATTCATCCTGATGCTCTTCCGTCATGACCACACCATCAACAGACCTGGCAAATGCAGTAATCCCTGAAGTCAGCAGTTTCAGAATTTTCTGAATTTTCAATTCTTGTGCCCTTACCCCAGGGCTTATATTGCCCCATATGGGAGTAGTAACGGTGGGCACATTCAGTGACACTCAATTCTCCGGGGCCAGGTACTTGCCTGTGGTCTCGGATATTACCTGTTCCTGTAGTTGGTGAGTAGTCGGTTAATTGATGCTAGGCGCTAGCCGTGGCTGAAGTGGTTGCCCTTTCTGGGATGGCTGTGCAAATTTGGACACCATCCCCAGATGTTCCTTTTCCTGCATCCCATGCAACTTTGGGTCTTCGGTCAACCCCTCCTCAAGGTCAACCAACCCCTGATTTCTGGCACTACCCTCCGAGGAGGGAGGGATGTTGGACAGTCCTGGAAAAGGAGCTGTTGTGGACCTGTGTTATCCACGGGGCCCATGCACCTGCTGGAGTAGGTCCCTCTGGAGCAGCTGCTCCATCATCCGCTCCATGCGGGTAATGCGATCGCCGTTGCTATCTGCGAACGGCTGTTCGTCTTCCACAGACTCAGCTGAGTCAATGGGCTATGACCGCCAGTCCGCACTCCGTTGGGGTGGAATCTCCCGGACTGTTGCGGTAGAAAGTCAGTGCCTGCCGCTCCAGTGGGGCTACACGATTTCTGCGCAGATCTGCCACCTGTCCACGGTCTTCTGGACTGAAGCGGTGGAGAGTCGGTGCCTGCCGCTCCTGCGGGGCTACGCGACTTCCTAGTAGATCTACCGCCAGTCTGCGGTCTTCCGGACTGTGGCGGTGGAGAGTCGGTGCCTGCCGCTCAAGCGGGGGCTGCACGACATCCGGGCGGGCCTGCCGCCAGTCCGTGGTCTTACGGACTGATGCGGCGGAAAGTCTGTGCCTGCCATAAAAACGGGGCTACTTGACTTTCGTGCAGTTTTACCGCCAGTCTGCAGTCTTCCGGACTGTCACGGTGGAGAGTCAGGGCCTGCCATTTGAATGGGGCTGCCCGATTTCCGCACTTTTTTGTCGCCAATCCGCGGTCATCCGGACTGAAGCGGTGGAGAGTCGGGGCCTGCTGACAGAACGGGGCTACCCGACTTCCGCGCAGCCTTCCCAGTCTGAGGTACGGGTGCTGCCATAAGCTCAGTGGCCAGCTCCGGGGAATTTGGCCGCTGAACTCACTCCGAAGTCCCGCGGTCTTCCATGGCATGCTTGGAAGCAGCCCTCTTTTTGTTTCGAGTTTTGTCCATCGCAAAGTCTCTGTAAAAGATGTTAACAAATACAGAGACCAACCAACTCAAGGTTAGTAAAACTTACCTGATGGTCCTTTTTTAAAGCTGCCGGCAGAGGAGCGCAGCTCCTCCAAGCTTGTCGATTGCAATGCAAGTGATGATATGTCGCTCATGCGTGCTGGTGGGGTCTTCACGAAGTCACTCACGTGACTCCAAAGTAAAATTCTGACATTGCAATGATATTCTTAAAGGGCCTGTCCCACCATAATGCAACTCCATGCGATGAGCGCGACCTAACGTGGTCGCTTGAGCCGTCCGGCGACGCGGGGCCAGTCCCACTTCGATTGTCGGAGCCGTACGGAATTGTGCGGAGTTTGGCCCGACATCGTGCGGGGCTCCGAAAAACTGAGCATGTTCAAAAATTCTGCTAGGCAATGGCTTGTCGGCTCGCTGTCGCCTTGGCGCATTACACACCGCCTCGACGTTGTGCCTCCGTGAACCTATCTGTAGGTGCCTCCGTGACCCTCTCTGTGTGTGGCTCCGTGGCCCTCTCTGTGTGTCCCTCTGTGCCCCTATCTGTGTGTCCCTCTCTGTCCTGGCGAACTTACCTTTAAGACTTCGCTCCAAGTTCGCCTCACTTTGCGCCGCGTTGCGCCACTCACCCGACCTCCGCGCAGTCCCCGCTGCCGGTTTGGTCGCGCTCACCGCATGGAATTGCATGCTGGTGGGACAGGCCCTTAAATCCCACACTTCCTTGGTTTTATTTAGAACTGGAGATATTTTATTTGGTCTATTGCTTCCCTGTGCAATCAAATTGTGATTCTCACTGACTCACCGAACAGATAATTGCTTTGTAATTTCTGTTTGATCTTGGATTAATGTGTCAAAATGGCCTTTCTTCGTATGCCTTCAATTACGCTTTTATTGATTTTTTTTGTATTTCACAGTTGAATTAGCAACATTTGGACAATTTAAGTTGACTAAAATTGCTTTCTATCCCACTGAGAAATATTGAAGTGTCATCATTAGAAAAAGGTCTTGTAATTGGCTAATATTTTTATCATTATGACAAATGCATAATATATGCTTAAATTGCATACTTGATAAGATGAGCATTAATACTCATGCAAAAGCTGATCAATTTAAATAATTCTTAAGTATGTAAAAACAATAAAAACATATAAAACAATAAAAATACCTGACCCTTTTTAGTGGCCATCTTCAAATTTGATTGCTTCATCATTGGGAAGTGTGTTTTCAGCTGCAGAGGTCCATGGTGCTGAAATTCCTGATCAAATGCCATCTCTTGCTCCAAGTCTCCCCACCTACTTTCTCTATCACTGTACTGTTCTCCTTAAAGTATACTCCTTTGACCCAAACCCTTAGTAATTTGCCTTTTTGTCTACTTTCATGACCAAGTGTTGTTTTTATTAGCATCACGATGAAAGGCCCTGAGGCAATAACAGTAAACGGTGTTGCTGACTGAAGTCTTTAAATCGGGGTCCTGACCAGAAACATCACCTCTCCATGTTCTCCAGAGATGCTGCCTGATCTGCTGAGTTACTCCAGAACTTTGTCTTTTTTTGCAAACTAGCATCTGCAGTTCCTTGTTTCTCCCTTAAATCACTTTCTTTCATTGCAAGGTGATCAATTTGTAAAGTTATTTATGATTGTATAATAACAGCCGTGAGTAGCCTGCTGATGTTGGTGCGTAAATGCATCCATTTTTAAAGTTCTGTGAGCATATTCCAGCTTGCGTTTATGATATTTTGAGACAAACTGAGGAAAATTAGAACATTCAAGTGATTCAAATAGAAGAATGAAAAGCTACAAATTTCAGTATCTGCAAAAACTTTTCAACATTGTTTTCTTTCAAAATTCTTCAGAGTTCTGTTTAGTGTTTAATTACTCTGGAGCTGTAGGAATAATTCACAAACTATACAATTATTTAAGAAACAGCACGGTTTAATCAAAATTTTTCACATTTCAAAATGTTTAATGTAGCGATGTTACAAAACTTACTTTCAGCGATGCTGCAGTTCTTCCACTGGCCGTGTGCACGACTTTGGCGCCTTTGAGAGGGGGGGTTGGATTAAAATGCCGTTTTCTCCTGCCTGTTGGAGGCGGATTTTCTCGGGCTGCCTGCTGCTGCAGAAAAATCGATCCGCCTCCCTTTCACGCTATATATTTTTTAAAAATCGCTGGACAATTTAATCGCTGGATTAAAATAAAAAGGTAGTTCTAGCGCCGTCAACACATACAACATGACGGATCTCAAGTACGGCACAAAACACGGTGTAATTCTTCTATTTTACATATAAATTTACTTCTTGGGATGACTTCACACAGAGAGTACTGGGTCTCTGGAACTCTCTGCCACAGAGGGTAGTTGAGGCCAGTTCATTGGCTATATTTAAGAGGGAGTTAGATGTGGCCCTTGTGGCTAAGGGGATCAGAGGGTATGGAGAGAAGGCAGGTACGGGATACTGAGTTGGATGATCAGCCATGATCATATTGAAAGGCGGTGCAGGCTCGAAGGGCCGAATGGCCTACTCCTGCACCTAATTTCTATGTTTCTATGACTTTAATCAGTCCTCTATACGCGAAAATGTGATTTGGGCCCCATACGAACCGGCAGTGTTTTTCCTGCCGATATGGGGTTCAAATTCACCGCAAATGCAACATTCCAATCGATCATATTCCAAAAGCAAGATGATTAAAATGCCTATTTTTTTTTAGATAAGCTGTCTAAATTGTCTATATTTTGTGTTATTCTCTCTCTCCACGATCATTATTTTTAAACTAAATATTCACAACAGTTTGAGTCACATGTATTGTGCAAAAAACAATCATTTGATTATATTTTGGGTGGATGTTTCTAGATTAATTTATGGGAATTAAACATTAAATTCCTTCCATCTGGGATATAAATTAATGACAGTGAGATTTAAAAATCATGTTATATTGTGAATTCTTGCGTGAATTGGATTAGTTTGTTATTTGGACACTTAGGCTATTTAAAAAAAAAATCATTTTCTTAAGAAATGGAATGTACAGGACATTATTAATGGGAAAGTAGTGGGCAGAAAGGCATGTCACGTGTGGTTTGAAGAGCAAAAACTTGTAGTTTACAATGCCAAAATTGAAAAGTTGAGGAAAAATAAGGTGTACAGTTGCTTATTGGTATCAATCTGAGAAGTATGATGATGCTACTGATTATGATATGCCTATATACCAGCTGGTAACTGATCTTCTCCATAAAGACTTGGTCTATTGCTAGAAATTGTAATTTACTTACCTATCTGATACAGACTAACAGCATATTATACAATAATATTAAAGTTCTGATCTTGAGAATGTCACATTTTTTAATTTTCAAGGCAGTCTGGGTGTTTATTACTATTTCCGTCACAATGGTCAATTTTGTAATTAGCTACAATTAGGTAATTAACTAATTATATGCTTTAATTTCAGGTCATTCAAGTAAGATGTTTTATATTTGTTTCAGAATGCTTCAATCTATAATAACTGAACATTTCATTCAGTTCTCTTAATTTTTAAGGAAGTTATTGGCTTTTCACTGACCTCGATCACAGCTTTTGTGTTGAGTCAATGGAAAAGCAATAGGGAACAAGATGCTAATTTTCAAGTATGAAAATGATCATAACTTTTTTAATACTGAAGATATAAAAGTGAATTAGGTGTCAAATTAAACTTATTTATATGCTTTATCTGATGCGATAAATTGCAGACTTGATTTTTTAAATCTCAAAATGTTGTAATTTTTCATGCTGTAAAGAAAGTAATTGCTTTTGGCTCCATCAGAAAACATACAATACTCTATTCTATTTTCTTTGTAAGTGAAAAAGTAAAAATATTGTCATTGCCTTTGTAACTTCTATCAATTTACAAGAATCACTGTGAAACTGTTGAAGAAGAGAAAACTACACAATGTTAACAGCTATTGTTCTCCCAGATGAGGCTAAATGGCCTCCTGTTTCGGCATGTTGAGATTCTGCCAAGTTAAAGTGTTCAAAGATCAATGCATCCAATAAAGTACAAGTTAACCACACATTCTTAGATTGGCCACAATGCGTTTGTAGGGCATTTGTTGAATGACAAAAAGCTATTGAATTAGCTATGTTATTTAAGCCACTCAACATTGATACCCAGTTCTTATTACAGAATGTAAAACAAATGAGCACAACTCCCTTGCATGTCTGAATTTTAGAACTGTACATTTTTAGTAAGTTTTGTAATATGTTATTCCAAATGTGAGCTGCTTGTATCTATTACATTAACATGTTGGGTCATAGTGTAATCATCATACCTGTATTAGAAACATAGAAACATAGAAAATAGGTGCAGGAGTAGGCCATTCGGCCCTTCGAGCCTGCACCGCCATTCAATGTGATCATGGCTGATCATCCAACTCAGTATCCCGTACCTGCCTTCTCTCCATACCCCCTGATCCCTTTAGCCACAAGTGCCACATCTAACGCCCTCTTAAATATAGCCAATGAACTGGCCTCAACTACCTTCTGTGGCAGAGAATTCCAGAGACTCACCACTCTCTGTGTAAAGAATGTTTTCCTCATTTCGGTCCTAAATGGTTCTGTGTTTATTTAAAAGATAATCTAGGAAATTGCTGCATTTGTGTCAGTACCATCTTCCAGATGAGAAGTTAAATTTATTAGCTGAAAGTAGATGTAAAATAATAGTCTTCGACATCCGGTCCGGGTACAAAACCCTTTTAACAACCATATACTAAGTATAATCACAAAATCCTCTATCCAAACACAGACTTAGGCTCTGCAGCTGTTTAGATGATGTCTAAAGTGAAGCCACAAACATAGAAACACCTGGTGTTTCTTGCAGAAACCCAGTCTCAATGCCATCAAGGTGTCACAAAAAGCAGGTTAGCATGTAAATAAAGCCAAGAAAAAGCACAAAAGTCAAATTAATTTTCTGACTCCAGCCAAATTGGAAAAAAAGTCAGGAAAATGCCCAAACACCAAATTAAATTTCTGATGCCAATCAAATTGGGAAAAGACAGATTTCTGGAATTTACCTGGCGTATTGCATTCAGTTTTGGTTACCCTGCCATATGAAAGATGCCATTGCTATGTCTTTCAGTGTCAAGTCTAATGGCAAGAACTGTTAAAGCATTGTCGTTGGTGAAAGGCATGGTTTCTCTGACAAATACCTTCAGATCTCCACATCGAACTGAACATTGCAATTGCATAATTTTTTTGCCTGGATTACCCCATAATAATAAAAACTGCTAAAAAAACCTAAATATCTTTATGTTACATATCAATTTGTTAGCACCTAGAAATGGTATCATATTTTCAGTGAAGGGAAATTACACCTTGAAATTAAAAATATATATTTGTTTTGGCAATGTAAAGTACTTGGCATAATCGCTTTTTAATTTGGTGTTTCTAAATGTGTCCAAGGTCACATAATTTTATTTTACTTATTAACTGTTCAAGAGGCATTGCAGCTAATATATGCAAAAAAATAAATGGTGCTTGGTTATAAGAGAAACATTTTGCCCACATTGAATTTGGATAACTGATTTCACTTTATCTTGCAGAAAATTCTTGCACTTTGATATGTTCCACTAATGTGATTAATCTGTTTGTCACTTTTGTTTTAACAGGGCCAAGTTGTGTTCAGAAATGGAGAAAGAATGGGAACTATCAAATTCTCACAGTTTCAAGGTAATGCACTGGGCATAAATGCAGACTTTACTTTATTCAAGGTTCTCATTGTTTCAGGCACTCAACATCTGAATATTTGCTATCACAGCTGAGATCCGTTCCTGCTGTGACTCTACCTTCACCATGCCCTAGGCCTCTGTGTTTCCTGCATCATTACCCATGCAAAAACTACCATCCATATGAATTCATTTTCTCCCCTCAATTAAATCCAAATCAAAATAACTCGGCATCCACTTTGTTCTATTATATTTACATCATGGATAACTGTGGACTAGGCCTGATGATGTCATTTTGGCTCTGAGAGAAAATGGCGAATTAAGGGCCTGTCCCACCAGCATCCGACTCCATGCGATGAACGCGATCAAACTAGAAGCAGGGGCCGCGCGGAGGTTGGGTGTCCCCTGTACAGGGCCGTTCCATCCAGCATGTGCCTGCATGCGGCAAGCGCGACCAAACTGGCAGCAGGGGCCGCGCGGAGGTCGGGTGAGTGGCGCAACGCAGTGCAAAGTGAGGCGAACTTGGAGTGAAGTCTAAGGTAAGTTCGCCAGGACAGAGAGGGGCACATAGAGAGAGGCACAGAGGCACACACACACAGAGGGCCACGGAGCCAAACGCATAGAGGGTCACAGAGGCACCTACAGATACGTTCACGGAGGCACGATGTCGAGGCGTTGCGTAATGTATCGAGGCGACTACGAGCCGACAAGGCGTTGCCGCGCGGAATTTTTGAACAGTCAGTTTTTCGGAGGCCCGTGCGTTGTCGGGAAGAACTCCTCACAATTCTGCACGGCTCCGGCGATCGAAGTGGGACCGGCCCCGCGACGCCGGACGGCTCAAGCGACCATGTTAGGTCGCGCTAATCGCATAGAGTTACATGCTTGTAGGACAGGCCCTTTACAGACCAGTTAGTCTAATATCGGTAGTGGGGAAACTGCTAGAGTCAGTTATTAAAGATGGGCTGGCAGTACATTTGGAAAGTGGTGAAATCATTAGACAAAGTCAGCATGGATTTACGAAAGGTAAATCATGTCTGACGAATCTTATAGAATTTTTCGAGGATGTAACTAGCAGAGTTGATAAGGGAGAACCAGTGGATGTGTTATATCTGGACTTTCAGACTGCTTTTGACAAGGTCCCACATAAGAGATTAGTATACAAACTTAAAGCACACGGTATTAGGGGTTCAGTATTGATGTGGATAGAGAACTGGCTGGCAGACAGGAAGCAAAGGGTAGGAGTAAACGGGACCTTTTCAGAATGGCAGGCAGTGACTAGTGGGGTACCGCTAGGCTCAGTGCTGGGACACCAGCTATTTACAATATATATTAATGATTTGGACGAGGGAATTGAATGCAACATCTCCAAGTTTGTGGATGACACGAAGCTGGGGGCTAGTATTAGGTGTGAGGAGGATGCTGGGAGGCTGCAAGGTGACTTGGATAGGCTGGGTGAGTGGGCAAATGCATGGCAGATGCAGTTTAATGTGGATAAATGTGAGGTTATCCACTTTGTCGGAAAAAACAGGAGGGTAGACTATTATCTGAATGGTGGTAAATTAGGAAAAGGGGAATGCAATGAGACCTGGGTGTCATGGTACACCAATCATTGAAAGTAGGCATGCAGGTGCAGCAGGCAGTGAAGAAAGCAAATGGTATGTTAGCATTCATAGCGAAAGGATTTGAGTATAGGAGCAGGGAGGTTCTACTGCAGTTGTACAGGGTTTTGGTGAGACCACACCTGCAGTATTGCGTACAGTTTTGGTCTCCAAATCTGGGAAAATACATTCTTGCCATAGAGGGGGTACAGAAAAGGTTCACCAGACTGATTCCTGGGATGTCAGGACTTTCATATGAGGAAAGACTGGATAGACTTGGCTTGTACTAACTGGAATTTAGAAGATTGAGGGGGGATCTTATAGAAACGTACAAAATTCTTAAGGGGTTGGATAGGCTAGATGCAGGAAGATTGTTCCCGATGTTGGGGAGGTCCTGAACAAGGGGTCACAGTCTAAGGATAAGGGGGAATTCCTTTAGGACCGAGATGAGGAAAACATTTTTCACACAGAGAGTGGTGAGTCTCTGGAATTATCTGCCACAGAAGGTAGTTGAGGCCAGTTCATTGGCTATATCGAAGAGGGAGTTAGATGTGGCCCTTGTGGCTAAAGGGATCAGGGGGTATGGAGAGAAGGCAGGTACAGGATACTGAGTTGGATGATCAGCCATGATCATATTGAATGGCGGTGCAGGCTCAAAGGGCCGAATGGCCTACTCCTGCAGCTATTTTCTATGTTTCTATGAATCCCACTGACCTGACTGAAGGCTCGTGGCAGAATGGAGCAAAATCAAGAAAATGTATGCCACATACCCCTACTCCCCCATCTCAGACTTTCCTCCCTATCCCATTGCATGTAAGTGACAGTGGGAGTGAGGGGGAGGGATGTGCTCCAGCAACTTGGGTGAACCTCATATTTCCTACCATTGGCGCTGATGACCCCCGGGGCAACCCACTTAGTATATGGTTACCATTCTGATCTGTTTAGGACCGTAATCTGGATTATTGGGAGCAGGTTTTAAAACTTTGCACTGTGGCAGGATAAATTTCCACCGGTTAGTATTAAATTCATAGTTAAAAAAGATAAAACCACCCATGTTTCACTTATTCTACTGGGCACCTTGCATTGAAAGGAGGATGAATCTCAGGAAATGACAATCACCAGGGAGGTGATACTAATGTTAGTGGCTGGGGCGAGGAACATAAATACTGGAGTAACTTCGCAAGAAAGGCAGCATTTCTGGATAGAAGGAATGGGTATTGTTTTGGGAGACCCTTCTTCGGACCTGGGGCTGCATAATGATTAGTCTTCGATTTCTGATGCATTTTACATTAGGCTCTAAAAATAATTGGTTAGTGAAAAAGTTGATTGTGATTTTCTGAGTGTAGATGGTTTTGCATGCAACCAATAACATAGTTACCTCAGTACCATTAACCCCGCCTAGTTAACATCAATCATAACGCCTTCCCCTTCCTGGATACGGTTCACTAGAAGAATGTAGCCAGTATTTGAGGATGTATGTAATACCTTGTGCTATCATTAAAATGTGTTGAACACTTTTAGAGTTTGTAAATTGCTTATTTACATGGTGTCAGAAGTGGGATACGAACCCACGCCTCCAAGTGGAGAAATTCTCAGGCCTGTGGGGAGGGCCACTTTAACTTGCAGGCTACAGAAGGCCACGAGAAACTTGTTTTTTTATGTTTTGAACTCTGACTGTGTTACCCTGCTGGGAAACCGTGCGTGCCAAGATCTTGGCCTGGTGTCCTTCGACCACACGGTCCACAAAGTGCAACTGTCATTTAACCCGATTGCAGAATACCAGGACCTGTTCAACGATGACCTGGGGAAGTTACCACTGACATACCATATTTCCATTGACCCAAATGTACAACCCGTGGTCCGCGCAGCCCACAGCGGACACCCCGGGGTCGATGCAACACTCGCCCACGCTCAGTGCCAATTCTACTGGCCTGGAATGGCCAAATATATTAGAGACCGTGTTTCTGCCTGCTCCACGTGCAACAGTCTTGCTCCACATCAGCAGCGACAGCCCCTGCTGCAACAGCCCGCTCCTGCCTTGGCCTGGTCCTCGCTGGCTGCCGACATCTTCGAGTGGCGTGGTAACCACTACCTTGTCCTGGTCGACTCGTACTCAAACTGGTTCGAGGTGGATTTGCTGACATCCCTCACGTCGGAGATGGTGATCCGGAAGCTGCGGAAACACTTCTCCACGTTTGGGTCCCCTGTCAGGCTGCAGACTGACAATGGCAGGCAGTTTACCAGCCGTGAGTTCAAAAGTTTTGCTGACAAATGGAATTTTGTGCATTTCACCAGCAGCCCGGAGTACCCACAGAGCAACGGCCTTGCTGAACGGGCCGTCCGCAGCGCCAAGCTTCTGATGGAACAAGCGAGACTGTCTAACTCTGATTTGTATTTGGATCTCCTGAACCTCAGGAATGTTTCCAGAGATCCGGCCATGGGGTCCCCTGCTCAGCGTCTGATGTCCAGAACAACCAGATCTACCATCCCGATTGCCCAGCGCCAGCTAAAACCTCGGGTGCTGGAGCCTGCCTCTGTGCAGAGGCGCATTCAAGAGAAACATGACAGCCAGCGGCGTTCCCACGATCGGTCGTGCAGACCACTCGATCCTCTGTTGCCTGGACAGGTTGTTCGATTGCAAACCGCCAGTGGTCACCCGTCTGGCTACTGTGGTTGGGGTGGCCGACTCACCTCGTTCGTATCTGGTCGACTATGAGGGAACCATCTACCGTAGAAGCCGACAACACCTGCTTGCGGTTAATGAGCCGAAGCCGCAGGCCCCGGGCCCCTATGCCCCGCCGCTCTCATACCAGCAGCCGGCTCCTGTCCCAGCCAGCGTTCCCTGCATGCCTCGGTCCCCATATCGAGCGCCCGGTTCCCCTCTGCGCGGGTCACCTGTTGGCGGTCGCGGTTCTCCCTCTCCTGTTCCTCCAACCCCACCGCCCTTCCCTGGTTCCCCTGCTGTCTCGGGTCCCCCTGTTTTTTCTGCTCCTCCGGGGGAAGGGGGAGGCATCCGTACGCGCTCGGGCCGGATCAGCAAGCCACCTGTTCGTTATGGCGATTCTGTTTAATTCTGTTTAATTCTGTTGTAGTGACAACGGTCTGTTTCTTTTAAATTTTCTAAGGGGAAGGATGTAGATGGTTTTGCATGCAACCAATAACATAGTTACCTCAGTACCGTTAACCCCGCCTAGTTAACATCAATCATAACGCCTTCCCCTTCCTGGATACGGTTCACTAGAAGAATGTAGCCAGTATTTGAGGATGTATGTAATACCTTGTGCTATCATTAAAATGTGTTGAACACTTTTAGAGTTTGTAAATTGCTTATTTACACTGAGATTTGTTGGAGATTCCAGCAGATTGAGGAGGTAGTTGAGGAAGGTAGGATAGGTTTAGAAGAGTATGGGGCAAAGGCGGGCAGGTGGGACGAGTGCAGATGGGAAATTTTGGTCAGCATGGGAAAGTGGGGCCAATGGGCCTGTTTCCATGTTGTCTGATTGTATGATGCTATAAGAGATTGAAAAATCTCTTCTGTGTGGATTCTTTATTCAGAAAGAGGGGGACAAAAACAAAAAATGACAAGCCAGTTATATAGCATCTGCCTCAACAACAACATTAAAAGCACCTCTTAAAGATGTAACAGCAAGACAACTAAAAAAAGATCAAGAAAAAGTAAATATAATTTTATGAAAGAAAATTCTAATTTGTTCAAGTTATTTTTCGTTCTTTGAAGAAATCCCACATGCCGTCGGTAAAGGCGAAACAATAGTTGTGCTATGCTCAGATTTTAAAAAGGCATTTAGTAAGGTGCCCCCTCAAAGATTGTTGAGGAATATAAAACTCTGTGGCATAAATAGAAGCTTGGCTACATAATGAGAAACAGGACTGGTGTGGACTTGGTGGGTCAAAGAGCCTGAATTCATCCTGCATCTTTCAAACACATCTTGTTCCAGTTGCTAAAATGTGATGAGTGGTGTATCACATTGCTGGGGATTCAACATTTTATAGTTTATAAAAATTGGTTGATGAAAGCACCAATGCAATGCTATGCTTGCCAAATTTGTTGAAGACACAAAGAAATGTTAGAAATTAAGTTGTGAAGATGGATACGGAGGTCATAAAGAAATATGGATTGGTTAAGAGAGTGGGCAAAGATCTGGCAAGTAGAGTGTGATGTGGGAAAATCACAAAATCACTGTCCTTTTTGGGAGGAAAATTTAAAAAGAGCCATATTATTTAATTGATGAGTGATGAGAGCACTGAGAAGGTGAGCGGACTGGATGTATTGGTGCATAATTCACAAATATTTAGTATGTCAATAAAGCAGTTAATATGGATAGCTAACAGAATTATATTGTTTACTGCCAAGGAAATTGCACATAATAGTGGAGCGATCAAGCTTCAGTCATCATGAATTGTTGAGATTACGTCTGCCATGTTCTATTGGTGTCCTTTTTATATAAAACCTCTAGATGCTTGGAAGCAGTTTAGAGAAGATTGACTGGATCATTGGCTGGAGTGGACAGGTTGTCTTTTGTGGAAATGCTGAACAGACTAGGATTTGTATCAACCGGATTTTCACATGAGTGAGAGGGGACCGGAGTGAAATATAAACTATCCTGAGAGGTTATGACAGGGTGGAAGTGGAGATGATGAGTCCTCTTATGGGGGAATTTGGAGCTAGAAGTAGCAAGTATAAAAAAAAATAGTAAGTCAGTTCAGATAAAGATGAGATGATTTTTCTTCTCTAAATTTCTTCTTCAACAAACATATAAAAGCAGAATCCTTGAATACATTTAAAGCAAAAATAAATTATGTGCAAGTAAGGGTTGACCATATACTATGAATACAATTTAAAATGTGGAGTACAAATCACCATCAAATTCGCCATGTTTGTATTAAATGGAGGAGCAGAGGCGAAGAACTGAGTTGGTTCCGCCCGTTCCCATTTTATGTTTGTGTCTGCTGAAAACACTCAACATCAATGGAGAGAGAAAAATAAATACGTATCTCATTTTGTGACCTTTGATTAGCTAGGCATTGACCGGAAAAATTCACCATTACTTTCACCATAGTCCCGTAGTCCCACCATTTTCACTTTTATTTAAGATTTCCAGGCTCTGCAGTATTTTGCTTTTGTAACTTTATTGTGAAAACCATTTTTGCCATATTAAGGGATGATTGCTATAACTGGTAACAATTATGAATTATTATTACCTATCAGATTCAGCCATGAAAAATTGTAATTTAAGGTCTAGCTGTCTTTGCTGTCAGTCGAAGTAATTACATTGGGAATGGGTTGTGTTTTGGGATAAGTGACCTGTCAGGAATACTTTGATCAGCAGCTCACTCACAATTAGCAGCAGTGTTGTGAGAATGCTTTGTTGCCTCTTATTGGAAAAGGGTAATTTGTATGTGCATTATGCACTAAGCTTCTCACTTTCAGCATCTCTTTTGCATTATTTTCCTTGCACATCAAGTTACAGAAAGAGTCTGTTCATGGTGTTTCAACACATCCCTTTTAATTAGGATTTCATATTAGTCAGAGAGGTGGCATATTGCTATGGATGGTCTGACATCCCAGAAAAATGAAACACTTGTAGATTCCATGTTTAAGAATAAATAAGATGCACGGAGAGGGAAAACAAATTTGAGCGGGTGTATTAGGTTGTTTGGCCATCCGTTTAAACCTTTGTGACAGCTCACTGTTTTTGTCACAATTGTGTTGAGATGTACATGGCTAACTTTGGTGTAACGATCAGAACAGAGGAACTTTCATCAATGATTTATCCATTGTTGCAGGCACTGGGAACACTGCAGAATAAACCTCTTGGATGTAAGATAGCCTTGACGCAAAATTCACAACCTGTATTTATCTGCTTACGATTCATATGAGTAATTCAAATTTGAATTTCTGCTAATTATTTGTGCAAATTTTAAGTAGGAACAAAATTTGTACAAATCTGGTAACTCTTAACCAAATCGCAGTTTGCTGACAAAGACGTACTGCTTAATTTAAGAAAATATAGCAATTTAAAATGTATACTTGTGTATGACTAACCTCCGAAGGCTAACAGATGATGGAGATGCTCATTTGAAACCAATGAACAGCAGGGTTGCTGGGTGAATATGACTTAATAATACATGAATAAGACATGTTAGCACTGCCAGTCTGGTTATAATGACACAGTAGCAATTCCAATTGGGATCTCAAGTATATTGCCAAATTTTTACTCCAAAAATTTAATATCTTATTTTTCATTTATCTAACAATGTAATTGTACTTCAATGAATTTCTCGTTCCTGCTGAAAGATTAGGTCTTATTTTCACCTAATTTTATTTCTTCTGCCATTATTCAAAAACAATGAAGAAGAGAGAGAAAGAAATCCATGAGAATGGAGTCCCTTTATTTCGCCAAGGGTCATGCCCATTGCAGACTCCTCCAGTCAAGTATGTGGGAGGAGCAGGTTCCAGCAGTGGACCTTCTGTGGTTTGTGGATATGGGGTGTGGGTGCGGGGGATATTTCTGGGCACCCTCCATTTACCCAGATGAATATATTTTTTTTTAAAGTATGCTCTCTTTTAAGCCCCCACCTGCTTCCATAAAATCGTCTCCCTGACCTCCTCCTAACATGACCTCCCTGACCTCCTCCCAACATGCAAAACTCTCGTCATCCTCCACTTCCTTGAAGTTTTCTCCCTCTTCTGCTATTCCTCAACACACTTTCTCCCCCTGATGTCAACGCTTTTCCTCTTTAACCTCTACTAACCATTACCACCTAACCTCAACCCCCCTTTTTTCTCCATTATTCATGTGATTACCCTCAATAATCCTTTCCACCTGTACAATTCATTCCCCATTCCCTCCCACAACAGTTGCATCAATCGGCCAGGCAATTTGGAGAATAGGCTGATTCTATTGTGCGTTGAACCAACCAAGCCAAAAGATAGCATAAAGAGATCACTGGAGAGGGGAGGAGGCTCTCCACCCGAAACGTCACCCATTCCTTCTATCCAGAGATGTTGCCTGTCCCGCTGAGTTACTCCAGCATTTTTTGTCTATCCCTGGAGAGTGAGTTCAGTGCCTAAAGGCAAATGCACTTGGAAACTCAATAGCATCAATCAAGCTTTGGGGCTGCATCTTTAGTTGCCAAAGGTTGTGAATCTTATCTATTTCCTCAGACACTGTTCATTTCACCATAATCCCACCACTTGGGCATCAGCATTTTCCACCTGTCAGGGCATGGCTAACATTCATTCATTCAATTCTACACACCATTCACACACTCAATATTCCTGCAAGCTATTTACTCATATAATGTAGCTTATACACAGCCAGCTGTTTGACTATGATAGCTCTGTCACTAATACAATTCCCTCACTTTTGCAACGTGAAGTTGCACACAAAATGCAGCAAGATCTAACTGAAGCAGGACATGCATGTTTTCATGTCTTAATGCCTGTAAATGTATCTATTATTGGAACAGTCAGATAATATAACGCTATGGGAGCATGTGCACCTAATGTTTCCCCTCTGCTAACTCATCTTCACCTTGCCCAAACTGGCCAAAAGTACCAAAATTGCCCAAACTGGAGGACTGGCCAAATTTTGTGCCTCCCACCACAGTGATGAATGCTGTGGTGGATGTTTGTGTTCAATTTTTTCAAATCGGCAAATTCATTTCACTTGCACTTTTTGTGCAATGTGACGAATAAAACTGATTATTGTTGACTGATTGTTGTTGATTGTTCTTGATTGTTGCCCTTGAACATTTTCTCCTTGATCATTCCCCAAAATTGCTCTTTCGTCATGTAATGGACGAATGTCAGGAAAATGACTTTGCTCTCTCGTCGCCAGCTCAGATACTGACTCTGTACACTTGAGAGTTGATCTGTACATTGTGTGACACCAGGAACTAATGCAAAGCAGCCAGGACTAGGGCTGGTCAAAGGTTCGGTGTTAGATCACCTGACTGGTTCTGCCGTAGAGGGAATGTGTCGGAACGAACTGCAGATGCTGATGTACATCGAAGATGGAAACAAAAAGCTGAAGTAACTCAGTGAGACAGGCAGCATCACTGGAGGCGTTTTGGGTTGAGACCCTTCTTCAGACCCAAGTCTGGGATCCATCTGATACACCATTGCCTGCAGAACAATAATGTTCACAACAATCAGTCTGAAGAAGGACCCCGATCTAAATCATCACCTATCCTAGTTCTCCAGAGATGTTGAGTTACTCTAGTACTTTGTGTCCTTTTTTGTAAACCAGCATCTACAGATCCTTGTTTTTACAAATGATGATGGTGTCGTAGCACCAGCCAAATAAAACTGATCTGCACATAACTAGAGAGTAGTTGATGAACCTTCCAACATGGATCCTTCCCAGAACGTTGATGTTTGGGGTCCCTTTCTGTTCCTGAACACTTGATGCAGCATTTGATGAAGAAAGATTTTACGTAGAGCTCTGAGCTTAAAAATGTCACTACAACTTTCAAATCACAGCTTGTAAGGGAGATTGATGCTGTGATCCAGCATTCCATGTATTGCTGGAAGCCATTAGCCATGTGCACTGAGCCCTTGCTCAAAATGAGCTCTGGAACAACTCAAAGCTGAGTTTTGTAGATATGTTACCCATGCCCCTTTGCTCTCAGTTAGTAATTTTGGCACCAAAACAATGGCTCAACTTTTATGTTGTGTTATTACATTGACAATACTGATTCTTTGAACAAATTATTCTTACAAAGTGAAAAAACACCCCAATTCTGTTGTTTCCATTAATTTAAACAGAAACACACAACTTGGTTAAATGGAGGTGTAAACAGATGGATTTCAAAATAATCTACTATGGGGCACAAGCAAAGAATAGATGTTTCTAAAGCTGGAAGCAGCAACATGCTGCTCATGAGGCATGGAGAAGATGTGTTGTTATTCATTGCAGATTTTCAGCACTTCAATTGGCAACATGAAAAATGTTCAATAAATTCATTCTCAGCTGCTGGATTTTGCTGGTAAAGTACTTTGGTATCAGGTTATTATAAGTGATACAAAATTGTAAAGATGAGGAAGCCATGAGCAGAAGAGTCATACACCATAGATACTGGCACTAGCTTCGTTTATTATTGTCACAAATTCTGAGGTACAGTGAAAAGCTTTTTGTTGCATGCCATCTAGTCAAAGAAAAGACTACATGATTACAATCAAGCCATCCAAATTTGGTGAGACAATGGTTATATTGCCTAATAACAACTGGGAAGAAACTGTCATTGAATCTGGAGGCATGTGTTCTTGAAGTTCTGAACTTCTTGCCAGATGGGCGAAGGAAGAAGAGGGAGTGATGGAAGGGAGGGTCACCCCCCCCCCGTATGGTAAGTCCTTTAAAAGAGTGGGGGAGACTGGAGAGAGTGTGGGAGACTGGAGGAGAAGGAATGGAGACACTTTTAAGAAGCCAGGCAACTTTTAATAAGCCAGAGATACACAGCTGTGAAGTTTAGTGGGCATTTAACATTACTGGTCAGTTTTCCTTGGTTCTGGAAACTTGTGTTTACGTTTTTTTTTCCCAATTAAAATGCCCGGTCAGCAAAGGAGATTACCTACGGCTACCTTGAATACCTGCAACGACATGGTGCCCCCACTACCACTGCACTACGACTTCAAAAGAATCAATTTTCTCCATGCCAACCAATTTTTGGTCACAGAACATTTTTCAACATGTTGAAAAATTTCTGCAACCAAACTGAGTTCCCACTATGCGGGAACTCCTCTCGACTATGAAGGAGACTTACCAGAGACAATCTACAACCATGTGTCGACCATGCTGCGAGCTTGTGGCAAGCGCAGAGTCTCCTAAACTCGTCAATAAGGTTGCCTTAGTGGGAATGGCCCTTAAGGACGTAAAAGCGTCGGTGTGCTCTCTTGGCCATAGCTTTGATGTGACTGGTTTAGGACAAATTGCTGATGATATTTATTCCAAAGAACTTGATATTTTTCTTCATCTCTACTTTGGAGCCATCAATATATGGGTGTGCGTACTACTTCACTTCCTCAAGTCAATCACAATCCCCCTTTGATCCATCCTATAGCCCATCATAGCCCAGATCTCGAATATTCAAAGCAGTTCCAAGAAATATGCCATTCAAAGACTACATGAACTTGAAGAGACAGGGAATTATCAGTGCTATACCTGTTAAATTCTCAGATTTAAATTGCAAAGTGGATTTGGACAGGCTGGAATATGGAAGGTAGAAGATTAATTTGAATATTTGTTTGAAATGATCAGGCCGATGCAAAGACACCGCACTTAGACAGTAAATGCCTCGCCTCCCATTTTCCATTAAATTACACTTTTACCAATTCATCAGTATTAATCTGTCATCAAAGTTTATCTTCCTCACCAACAACCACGCTACTAATTAACGTTGTCGGCAAACTTTCATATGATATTACCTATTTTCACAAGATTTTTAATGTATACAATATAACCAAGTGAAGGTCCCAGCACCAATTCCTACAGCACCACACTGGCCATGGGCTCATAATTGCAGTAACGACCTAAGCACGTCACTAATGATTGTCCCAGAGAAGTGGTGGGATCTGGGGTAGTTGTTGGGAATGTGGGGAGAATAATATGGGATCAGTGCAGGATTATTTTAAATGGGTGGTTGGTGGTTGGCATGTTCCGACTTCCCCATTACAATCTGGTAATCAGGACTGCACTGACCCATCGCTACAGATGGCGAAAAGTTTTTGATGGGATCTTTAGGAAATTGCTTGCTGGTAACCAGTGCAACCCAGCACATTATATTTTTCATCCACATCCATTAAGATGTTGAACATTTCAGCATGATCATTCTCAGCCATCCTTTATCTGAAATAAATGTTTCTCTTTCATAACTCGGAGGTTTAATTCCAGCTATCAGCATTAAGCCCTTCAATGCTTAGATTATTTTTCTTAAAAAACGAACAGAATGTTGCTGCCGCACTCCAACCGAAGCAGCCACTGAAGCATCTGTGCAGCATCAATCACTTTGAATGGTTTTGCTGTATTTCTTAGTCCGTACTGCCCAATATTCAATTTGCTCTCTCCATTCCAGTCCAACTCTGCTGATGTCATCAATGACTGATTAATTGCAGGAAAGCTGGAAGTTAGAGAATGTGGTCCTGTGTTTGAAAAATGATTTGGGGATGGAGAGAGTAACAATGGTCGGACTTCGGAACATCAATGCTGGAGGAAATATTCTGAAGGGCGGCATAAATCCGCTTTTAAAAAGGCACAGGTTAGCGGAACACGGATTTATTAAGGAAAGTAATACCTGGCCACCATAGTGAATTTTTTGAAGAGTTAGCAAGGATGATCAATGAAAATAGCTTTTACATTTTAATGTAATCTAGGTGGACTCAGCATAGTGTTTGGCCCAAAGGATTCCTGAGAGGATAGCAAATTGGATAGCAATTGGGTAAGTGGGAAAAATACAAGTGCGATGATTACAGGAGTTCGGGTAACTTGGGAGTTATTTATACAATGGGCTATGATGAGCAGAGAACTAGGTCCTTTTCTGATCATTATAAATGTTAATGATTTGTACATTCATGTAGAAACCATGATTAAGTTGCACCAATAATATCAAAATGAGTGCCAGTGTTTTTAGTGAGGAAGAAAATTCTAGACTGTCGAGAGGTATCACATGACTGAATAGGGGAATACCACATGACTAAATAGGGGACCAGCACAGCTTGTCCCCGTCCACCAATTTCTATATTTTGGTCAGAAATTCAGTGGCCAGCAGCTCCATTGCGGTGTTACCATTGTGAAATATCTGAGCTGGGGAGTGCTATACAGGCCAACAGAGGGGGATATTGCAGTTACTAACACGTTCAGGAGGTGAAGAGAGAGATCATGAAGTCTCCATGCACAGGAAGCAAATGCTGTCAGACCCCAGACCACAGCAGTGGCTGGAACCACCATGCCAACTGAGGGACAACCCCATTGGAGTGCTGAGTGACCTCACTGCTTGCACCATGCCACCCAGCACCAGCTCTCCCTAAGCTGCTCCTCTCCCTGAGCCATGATTGCAGCAGCCCTCATAGTTCTCTCTCTTAAAGTAAGAAGGGTCCACACCTCGTAACAAGTCAGCAGTATGTCTCCGTTATTTTTGGCAGGCATAGAGATGACAGACTGAATGGTTGACTCCCTTATTGTGAACTGCTGTAGTTCCTAGCAGGATAGGTGTTTTAGCTTCATGTTAAAGTGAATGTGTTGTACTCAAGGATGACCAGAGCTTTTATGCAGTCATATAAATGGAGGATGATGATAGACTAAAGGGCCTGTCCCACCAACATGCGATTGCATGTGTGTAGCGCGACCAAACGTGGTCGCTTGAGGTGGACAGCCGCGCAGGGCCGGTCCCAATTCGAAACGCGGAGGCGTCTGGAGTTGTGCGGGGCTGGTCCCAACATCATACTCGCCAATCAGCTGGGCAGGAGGCGGGCAGACTGAATTTGGACGTCGGGTGGTGATGTCATCGCGCAACACCATGCGCTAGGCGTACGCTGTCAAGACGCTGCGTACGACGTTGAGACTCTGCGTACGCCCTCAATGCGCCTGCGGGCCGACAGGCCGTTGGCGCGCGGGATTTTCGGACAGTGCAAGATTTTTGGAGCCCCACACAACTCCATACGCCTCTGCCAATCAAAGTGGGATCTGGCCCCACGAGGCCGTACGCCTCAAGCGACCACATTTGGACGCGCTAGATGCATGCAATCGCATGCTGGTGGGACAGGCCCAAACTCAATTATTTGGTGAAATAATTGAGTTTGAGGTTAGCTAAGTCATGGATGTTTGTTTCAGAAGCAGAGGGTCTGAGGTATTGGAAATATTATATTGGTGCAAGGTTGTGCCTTAACTTAGCGACTTTCTCTGACATATTTGCTATATGCCAATTCCCAGGGCATTGCCAAATTCTGAAGTTATATCTTTCAAATGGAATCCTAATACCCTTTTGGCCCTTTTCCTTTGGTCTTAAATATAAATGTCATCATTTGCCTTATATAGGCAACAAAACTTATATAGGAACATGAGTACATTGTAGATGCGCACTCATGTTATCACAACTTTAAGCACAATTTATTTTCGCTCAGTAATCAAATTGTTTATTCCAAGAGAGGTGCTGGCATGCCTCTTTAAACTGTTTCAGCTATGTGGTTGCCCCGTTCACATGGCATTTCCTGTTCTTCGGGCATACTTGCAGCCAAAGGCACAGAAGCATTGGAACCTCATCCAACTATTTTCTTGTATTTGTTCTTGCAGTGTAAACATCACTGATAGGACAGCTATTTCATTCTCAACCCTACTGCAACTGAGTGATTTGCCAGGTCAGCTCAGCAGCCAAATTTGATAAGAATTATTTTCACTTCAATTGGCATTAGAGATGGTGCTGAATTTTAACAAGAAAGTAAAAGCTTTATGGTTATATAAATTGACATCAGGTTTTAGTTTTCAAGTTGCATATGAGGTTGAATTCAGAATCTAAAACAGCCAGGTTTGATTTTTAATTCAAATCCATTGAATTTTAAAGTCTTAATTTTAAGGGTTGCACGGTGGCGCAGCGTTAGAGTTGCTGCCTTACAACGCTTACAGCGCCAGTGACCCGTTTCAATCCCAACTACGGGTGCTGGATGTACGGAGTTTGTACGTTCTCCCCGTGACCCTTTGGTTTTTATCCGAGATCTCTGGTTTCCTACCACACTCCAAAGACGAGTAGGTTTGTAGATTAATTGGTTTGTATTAATTGTGAGTTGTCCCTAATGTGTGTAGGATAATGTACGGGGTTCGCTGGTCATTGCAGACTCGGTGGGCCAAAGGGCCTGTTTTCGTGCTGTATCTCTAAACTAAACTAAACAGTATTGTGGAAATCCTAGAAACTGCAGCATTTGAAGCTGAAAGGAAAATGCAGCCGTGGCTATGGTTAGGGGAAATCCGTGGATGCAAGATGTCTCAGCTCTCCTTCATGAAACAACAAATATTCCCACCTCCCATAAAACCTAAATCAATTTATTTTGCTTTTGAATTGGACATGTGTTTAAACTACTTATCATTTGCAATATCTTATTACCAAGCGGTGAAGATTATCTTGTTACTTTGCGAGCTGAACATGCAACTCAGTTCAAATGTAATAGGAGGCAGACAATAATTGCTGGCTTTGGTAGAAATGCCCACATCCTGTGAATGATAATATATTTTTTTAATCTGACCAAATGTTCTCATGAATCACGCAGTCTGTGATTTGTTTTGACCTTTTTTCTATGGTTTTATTTAAGGTAGATGCAAGTTCTGAACAGCACATTAACTCAGAACCACTTGTGCAAGGCCAGGATTCAAACGGATCTCTAGCCGCCAAGCAGCAGTGAGAATGCAAAAGAAGGGCTGAGATTTTTCATCTCCCAGTTTTCTAGTCTGATTATATTTAATCTAAAATATCATTGCCCCATTTCCATGTAAGGAAAAAAAAACTATTCTATGTAACACATTTTACCAATCACACAGAGACTCTTATTGCCTCATTTCCCAGACAGAAGGGTCTGTTTGAATGTTCTGCATCATAGATCCACCTATGACCAACCTTGAGTTCTGGTGGAGTTCTTGCAACCTTCCCAATTCTAGCTGCTTGTTTCAAAACGCCAGTATAATTAAATCCTTTAGCATTTACAATAAATCTAATTCTATAAAATTTGAGATTGAAGGCTATTTCAACAGCTGAGCCAAGCCAGGACATGATTCAGAAGTGCTGCTATTTGATTGAGAAATGTTCAATTTTTTGGAATACAGTTTACTAGATAGGTGAAGCTTGCCATTGCAATTGCACCCTGATATTGTTTTTGTGTGAAACAAATCCTTCCTTTGTCAAAGCAATAAACAATCAGTTGGAGGAACTCGGTGGATGTAGTAATATGTGTGGTTGAAGTTTTAGGGTAAACCCCTGATGCTGATACAGATGCTGCTTGATCCATTGGGTTTCTCCTACAGATGGTTTGTTGCTCCAGCTTCCAGCATTCGTGCGTCTCTTGTGTCCTACTCCTTGTTCAAATCTGATTGATACCAGATGTCTTTAGATATTAAACTCACACTTGTCACCTCTCCCCTTCAGAAGGCACACATGTACACCTACGAATTGCTTACGTGCATTGTTCTACACCTTCTCAAAATGTGTGTGCACAATTAGCTGCTGTGCTACCTCAAGACTTCTAAATAATCTTACGTATGGCAAGTTGCTATATTTGCAACAGTAGGAAATATTCAATAGAAAATCACTGCCTCTGCCCAGGAACAGGTTTGGTTGCAAAATTATAGTTTTACAATAAATTATAGTTTGCGAAATCATATGTGTATGACACTTTTATTGTCTTTTGCACTGTGTTCTAGAGAATTGTGCAACTAATCTAGTACTCTCTGAAGAGCAGTCACTGGACTACCCTAAGAATTATACCAATCAATTTCTACATTGTTGGATCCCACAATAATCACATGATAATCACCAGATAATCTACTTTAAACAATGTCAGTTCAGGAACCAGTCATCAGTTGAACAGGCACTTCGGATCTGGCTTCACTAAGGAAGACACAAACAATCTCCCAGAAGTACTGGAGGACAGAGGATCTAAGGGGGTCGAGGAACTTAATTTTTTTTTCATTAGGTGAGAGATAGTATTGGGTAGACTGATGGGACTGAAGGATGATAAATCCCCGGGGCCTGATGGACTGCATCCCAGGGTCCTCAGGGAGGTGACTCTAGAAATAGTGGATGCATTGATGATCATTTTCCAATGTTCAATAGATTCAGGATCAGTTTCTTTGAATTGGAGGATAGCTAATGTTATCCCACTTTTCAAGAAAGGAGCAAGAGACAAAACGGGGAATTACAGACCAGGTAGCCTGACTTTGTTGGTGGGAAAGATGCTGGAGTCAATTACTAAAGAGATAATAATGGGGCAATTGGATAGCAGTAAAAGGATTTGTTCAAGTCAGCATGGATTTATGAAAAGAAAATCACGCTTGACTAATCTTCTGGAATTTTTTGAGGATGTGACAAGGAAAGTGGATGAGGGGGAGCCAGTGGATGTAGTTTATCTAGACTTTCAGAAAGCCTTTGATGAGGTCCCGCACGGGAGACTGGTGACTAAAATTAGAGCTCATAATATTGGGGGTAGCGTGTTGACATGGATAGATAATTGGTTGGCAGACAGGAAGCAAAGAGTAGGAGTGAACAGGTCCTTTTCAGAATGGCCGACAGTGGTGAGTGGAGTGCCACAAGGCTCAGTGCTGGGGCTGCAACTGTTTACCATACATACTAATGATTTGGAAGAGGGATTTAGGAGCAACAACAGCAAGTTTGCGGATGACACAAAGCTGGGTGGCAGTGTGAACTGTGAAACATAGAAACATAGAAAATAGGTGCAGGAGTAGGCCATTCGGCCCTTCGAGCCTGCAGCGCCATACAATATGATCATGGCTGATCATCCAACTCAGTATCCTGTACCTGCCTTCACTCCATACCCCCTGATCCCTTTAGCCACTAGGGCCACATCTAAATCCCTCTTAAATATAGCCAATGAACTGGCCTCAACTACCTCCTGTGGCAGAGAATTCCAGGGACTCAACACTCACTGTGTGAAAAATGTTTTCCTTATCTCGGTTCTAAAGGAATTCCCCCTTATCCTTAGACTGTGACCCCTTGTTCTGGACCTCCCCAACATCGGGAACAATCTTCCTGGCTCTAGCCTAATGCATAACTGACTAGCAGTTTCCCCACTACCGAGGTTAGGCTAACTGGTCTGTAACTCCCCGTTTTCTCTCTCCCTCCTTTTTTTTTAAAGTGGGGTTATATTAGCAACCCTCCAATCCTCAGGAACTACTCCAGAATCTAAGGAGTTTTGAAAAATTGTCACTAATGCGTCCACTATTTCTGTGGCTATTTCCTTGAGTACTCTGGGTTGCAGACTATCTGGCCCTGGGGATTTATCGGCCTTTAATCCATTCAATTTACCCAATACCACTTCCCGGCTAACCTGGATTTCACCCAGTCCCTCCACCTTATTTGACTCCTGGTCCCCTGCTATTTCTGGCAGATTATTTATGTCTTCCTTAGTGAAGACAGAACCAAAGTAGTTATTCAATTGGTCTGCCATGTCCTTGTTCCCCATGATCAATTCACCTGTTTCTGACTGCAAGGGACCTACATTCGTTTTAACTAATCCCTTTCACTTTACATGTCTATAAAAACTTTTGCAGTCAGTTTTTATGTTCCCTGCCAGTTTTCTTTCATAATCTATTTTCCCTTTCCTAATTAAGCCCGTTGGCCTCCTCTGCTGGACTCTGAATTTCTCCCAGTCCTCTGGTTGGCTGCTTTTTCTGGCTAATTTGTATGCTTCATCTTTTAGAAACATAGAAAATAGGTGCAGGAGTAGGCCATTCGGCCCTTCGAGCCTGCACCGCCATTCAATGTGATCATGGCTGATCATCCAACTCAGTATCCCGTACCTGCCTTCTCTCCATACCCCCTGATCCCTTTAGCCACAAGTGCCACATCTAACGCCCTCTTAAATATAGCAATATTTTGTTTTTATACTTTCCCTGATTTCCCTTGTTATCCATGGATGCACTACCTTCCCTGATTTATTCTTTTGCCAAACTGGGATGAACAATTGTTGTAGTTCATCCATGCAGTCTTTAAATACCTTCCATTGCACATCCACTGTCAACCCTTTAAGAATCACTTCAAAGTTACCTTTGTTTAAGTTCAGAACCCTTGTTTCTGACTTAATTTCTCACTCTCGATCCTAATGAAGAACTCAACCATATTATGGTCACTCTTGCCCAACGGGCCACGCACAACAAGACTACTAACTAACCCTTCCTCATTACTCAATACCCAGTCTAGAATAGCCTGCTCTCTCGTTGGTTCCTCTACATGTTGGTTTAGAAAACTATCCCGCATACATTCCAAGAAATCCTCTTCCTCAGCACCCCTGCCCATTTGATTCACCCAATCTATATGTAGATTGAAGTCACCCATTATAACTGTTTTACCCTTGTTGCATGCATTTCTAATTTCCTGTTTGATGCCATCCTCAACTCCACTACCACTGTTAGGTGGCCTGTACACAACTCCCACTAGCGTTTTCTGCCCCTTAGAGTTTCACAGTTCTACTCATATCGATTCCACATCCTCCAAGCTAATGTCCTTCCTTTCTATTGCATTAATCTCTTCTCTCACCAGCAACTCTACCCCACCGCCATTTCCTTTCTGTCTATCCTTCCTGAATATTGAATATCCCTGGATGTTCAGCTCCCAGCCTTGGTCCCCCTGGAGCCTAGTTTCCGTGATCTCAACTATAGCATGTTAGGAGGTTGGAAGGAAGAGGATGTTAGGAGGTTACAGGGTGACCTGGACAGTTTGAGTGAGTGGGCAGATGCATGGCAGATGCAATATAATATAAATAAATGTGAGATTATCCAAGGGCAGATTATTATCTCAATGGGGTTAGATTAGGTAAGGAGGAGGTACAGCGAGACCTGGATGTCCTTGTACACCGGTCACTGAAAGTTGGCATGCAGGTACAGCAGGCAGTGAAGAAATCTAATGGAATGTTGACCTTCACAACAAGAGGATTTCAGTGTAGGAGTAGAGAGGTTTTTCTGTAGTTGTATAGGGCTCTGGTAAGACCACATCTGAAGTATTGTGTACAGTTTTGGTCTCCTAATTTGAGGAAAGACATCCTTGTGATTGAGGCAGTGCAGCGTAGGTTCACGAGATTGATCCGTGGGATGACGGGACTGTTATATGAGGATTATAGAAAAATATAAAATTATAAAAGGACTGGACAAGCTAGATGCAAGAAAAATGTTCCCAATGTTGGGCAAGTCCAGAACCAGAGGTCACAGTCTTAGAATAAAGGGGAGTCCATTTAAGACTGAGGTGAGAAAAAAAAATGTCACCCAGAGAGTTGTGAATTTGTGGAATTCCCTGCCACAGAGGGCAGTGGAGGCCAAATCACTGGATGGATTTCAGAGAGAGTGAGATAGAGCTCTTGGGGCTAGTGGAATCAAGGGATATGGGGAGAAGGCAGGCGCGGGTTATTGATTGGGGACGATCAGCCATGATCACAATGAATGGTGGTGCTGGCTCGAAGGGCCGAATGCCCTGCTCCTGCACCTATTTTCTATGTTTCTATGTTTCTATCATGATCTTAGCGATATTGCAATGGTACTTTATCAATGGTTCCATATTACTTTGTCACGAATACCTAAGTATAGTAATTTTTTTTTGCATGCAATTCAGTGACAATCGTACTATACATTAGGCACAATCATTCTAAGTTCAAGAGTGTAAGATAGTAGACGGCGTTGAACCAGTACACAAGAGTCACCATTTTTTTTTAGGTGCCATCTTGTACCCTTCAAGTCAGATTTTTCAGGAAAGAAACATCACAGAATGTTTTACTGTCCATCTGTGAGGGTAGACAGCCATAGCATAACAAGTGATCTGAGAGATAGCAGCAATCCTTCAGTACTTCACTGGAGTAACAATCCATTTTTTGCCCATGCCTCAGCAATTTGATTTCAACCCACATTCAGTTGATTCAGATGGATGAGAGCTGCCAAATGACTAAGCTAAACAAAAGGAGCTTTATCTTATCAAGTACACAAGGAAATAGCAACAGAAGTAGCCACCTTGCTCCTGAAACTGCCCTGCCATCCAACAATGGTTGTGACTGGTCTACCCAGCTCTCCTCTGTGCCTGATTCCTATAGCCCTCAATCTCCTGATTGATCAAAAGCTGATTTGCCTCCAATTTATATACTTCTATTGTCTTAGCCTCCACAGTTTTCTGAGGCACTACATCCTATGGAATTAGTAAGTGCAATATTTGATTATATCTAAGGCAATTGATTTGCTCGCACTGTAATACATTAGTAAAAACTTACACTGAGCCTCAACAGACTTTAGAGAAGTGTTAAAGAAGGAACTGCAGATGCTGGAGAATCGAGGGTTACACAAAAAGCTGGAGAAACTCAGCGGGTGCAGCAGCATCTAAGGAGTGAAGGAGATAGGCGACGTTTCGGGTCGAGACCCTTCTTCAGACAGACTTTAGAGAAGCTTGTTCCTACTTATTCATCCTCCTACCTTTGTTTGGTAAAAATACTTTATAACTGAGATTACAGCAAGTGACTACTATCATTTCAAGCTCTTATGGCGAGCCTTAATTACTTGATTGAGATGAAAGAAATTCTGAAGATGTAGAATCTTTCAAGGTATTCAAAAGCAAAATAATACAGATACCAGAATAAGACCAGCAAATACTCTAAGGCAACATCTTCAGAAAAATAAATAGTTACTATTCGAGGTCAGTTCTGGTGAAAATGTATTGACTGTTAACTCCTTTTCTTTCCCACAATCTACCTGACTTGTTGAGTATGCCTAGTGTTTTCTATTTTTGTTTGTTTTCTGAAAGATTACTGATATACATCATTCAGTCAGACTATCCCATATACCAAGAATAACCAAATTGTGCTAATCTTACCAGGGATACTTCCACTTGAATATGAGCTCATATTGATTGGATCATAATATGCAAATCTTATATCAAAAGAGATGAGTGAGAATAGGTTACAAGGAAATAAGTTGGGCAATGGGGCTGGTGGCTTTGCATTGACGGAAGGCAAAGACTTGATGGGCCATTTTGTTTCCTTTGCTCGTAAGTGCTTGTAAATGAATGAAATACAGATCATCATTGATAGATGCTATTCTAAGTCACAAAGCAGTCATCTATTGTGCTCTTACCCTTAGCAATGCCATGGTAGTGACATATTTTAGGTTCTTGAACCAAATTTCCCTGGAACAGGTTTGGTCCTGATGACTACAAATTCTTCCTCATCATTCATACCTCAAACAATTATGCTGTTTCTGTATTTTAACAGTACTTGAAAGTTGGTTCCATTAACTTCAAAGTAACTAGATTTCAGGAGAAAATATGGCACATCCACAGAAATATTGTGCAATTAAGATGAACTTCTACCCTAATATACATTTTCAGACAGTCATGGAATTGTTTAGCACAGAAGAGACAAGTTAGTTCCTAAGGTCCAGGTGATCTCTTCACAGAGCCATCCTGTTGATACCACCCCCCCCCCCCCCCCTCTCCTTTCCCTTAATCCATTAAAGTTATTCTCTCTCAAGTATCTATTAAATTATCTTCAAAATCATTGAATTGCTATAGGAAGTGATTAACAGATAAAAACTATACTCCATTATTTTAAGAAAACTCTACCTCCTCACATCCACTTTGCACCTTTTGCTCAAAAATTAACATCCATGCCCATCTGTCCATTAGCCATATCCTAACTGAAACAGTTTCCCTCAAATAGGTGACAGCAGGATAAGTGTGAACCAACTTTTTTTTGACCAAACAGTTTCATTCAGTTCATCAAAATTTTTACCATCAAGTCATCAGAGCCTCTTCATCCTTTGGGGTTCTGCCTGAACTCTTTGGCTTTAGCCCTTTCCACAACATTGATACAGTTAAACACAGGAGAGTTAAGTGTCAGAGAGACAGAGATTGTCATTAGAGCAACATTGAACAGTACATAACACAAAATAACTGTCGCAGAAGTAAAATCAGTGGAAAAACCTTCCAGCTATAGTGAGCCGATCATCAAGGAATGTGTGTAGGTGTGATAAGTGTTTGAAATTAGGCAACATTTGTGATTAAGAAATTAATGGTTAAATAGGAGGGAAAATGTTTTTAATCAAGATAAGATGAAATTGGTAAAATGCATAAGGTTTGTTAAAGGCAAAATTAGAAGTAAATGAGAAAGCAGTTCAATACTCGTGATAATTTAATGAGTTAACACAAAATGAGAAGGCAAGGAACCTTGCTCTTTTTCAGCCTCACGGGACAGCAGTCCCATATAACAGCATTGCAGATTATTAGTCTGGGTCAATGCCTTGCAATGCACCAGAAAACAAATGTTGTAAAAGATATTTCAATAGAAAGTTGTGAAAACACTTACCAGGTCAGACAGCCACAGAGGAGACACAAACGGGCATTTTAGGTAATTGATTTTTCATCAGAATATGATAACTGGATGTTTCACAACTTAAGGAATCCAGGATAAGAGTTTCATTGTGTCACCTACTAAGTACATGTTGCAAAGGTTTCCAATATATTCATTGCCCATAAAGATAAAATTAGTAAAAATCAGTGTGTTATGTTTTGGCATAAAAAGGATGCTTTGATGAAATATGAGTGAGCAGTGGTGCTGCTGTTTGCACACTGCAGTCTATGTTGTTTATTCAGCTTCCATCATTGTTCATCCTCACTTCACTGACAGATAAATAATGATCTAATATTTTCCTACCAGTAATAAGCCAGAGGTCAATGCATGCTCGACATTTGTACTTCAGAGAATCTGCATGGCGCCTCTCGCCATTGAACCAAAGAATGGATATCTCTGAACTGATTAAAGCTCAGAACCATTCTTCTGAAGTAAAACAAGGCAACAAGCTGAAACATGGGCTGACAGCTGCTGCTTGTGAACTAGATGTATCAAGGTCCATGCCTATATTTTTGCTATGTCTGTTTTATTCATAAAATACATCAGGAATTCAATCATGATTGTCAGTGTACCTGCAGCGGAAACATGTTTTCGTAAAATGTGTGCATATAACTTAATAAATATGTATCCATAAGACAACTCACTACACTGAGACATTAAGGAACAATTTCAAAAATAGGTTTGTCCTATGTCACTCAAGGAGACATTTGCAGACCTGGTATTTAATGAGAATTAAATTGGACAAGGAGGAAACTATCTGGAAAATAATACAAAATTTCATTTGAGATATAAATGGGAATATTAATGAGATGATAAGTAAATGAATGCTATTCCCGACCACACTTTATTTTGCAAATGTATGAAAATCGAATTACCTCATTTAGTATTTGCCATTTGCAGTTTCAATCAAGCAGAACCAAATATTTACTTGTCGGATTTAATATTTTTTCATAGAAGTAATTTCAAACAAGTTTATTGAACTAGCACAGCGAATCAGTATTTTTATTATTAATCTTTAACGTCTTTCAGGACGTATACTCATTTTCTATTGACAGCTCATTGGGGCTCGGAAGAAAATTATAATTGTTGATGTATGGAACTGCAATGCTGCAATAAAGATACAAAGTGCTGGAGTAATTTTGCAGGTCAGGTAGCATCTCTGAGTATATAGATGATGATTTCTTACCTGTATCCACCCATCTCTTGCTAGACTTTTGCCTATGCTCACATTTCTTCCAGCTCTCCATTCCCCCCCCCCCCCCCCCCCCCTTACTAGAATCAGTCTGTAGAAGGATCCCGACCCAAAACGTTACGTATCCAGCACTTTGTGTCTTATAGTGTTTGGGTTATTTGGGTAATGTTGTGAGTGAGAAACTGAACGGATTCAGATTGGGACTCAGCACAACATGACTGTTCAGTCCAAAGAGTTTTCCTGGCTAATAGAACTAGCCTCTTCCAACGAGCCACTTCAACACAAAACAATCGCTAACATAACACTATGCTGAGGTAGCAAAATTAGTTACCTTTATTCGCGAAAACAAAAAGCAGTACAATCCTTGTCAATTTTTCTGTGGTCATCTTTGGGAAATGTTTGAATGTACTGTTCCCTTTTTCTTCTCAGATAAAGTGGAAGTTAAAGTTGGAGAATATAATGCTATAGCTGATTCCCTGGAGCTAATTAATGACACTATGAGATTTCAAGGTACATGTTAATATGTAATAAATGCATTGTTTATATCTCTGTTTGCTTATCCTGATTAAAATGCTCTTAATTATAAATGTTTAGAAACATAGAAACATAGAAAATAGGTGCAGGAGTAGGCCATTCGGCCCTTCGAGCCTGCACCGCCATTCAATGTGATCATGGCTGATCATCCAACTCAGTATCCCGTACCTGCCTTCTCTCCATACCCCCTGATCCCTTTAGCCACAAGTGCCACATCTAACGCCCTCTTAAATATAGCCAATGAACTGGCCTCAACTACCTTCTGTGGCAGAGAATTCCAGAGACTCACCACTCTTGTCATTTGTCTGCTGATTGTATGCTCCTGCTTTGCCCCAAAAGCATGTATGAGGATCACCTTACAATTTTGATTGAATATGCCCCAAACTTAGTCTAAACCTCATTGTTTCTAGTCCATAACAAACACGTTCCATTTGGCGATATTTCCTCCTACCATTTAACACATTTTATTTTAGCACACCTCTGTGATGTACTCTCTGGAAATTCTTCTAAAGCTTCATCAATGTTGCATTCTCTGAATTTCCTTTATCCAATCAGTTTCTTATACTCTGGGGTCATTGCAAGGGAGAAATCTTAATGACATGATCTTTTTTTTTAGTTTAGAGATACAGCGCGGAAACAGGCGCTTCGGCCCACCAGGTCCTCGCCAACCAGTGATCCCTGCATATTAACACTACCCTCCACACACTAGGGGCATTTTTTGCATTTACCAAGCCAATTTACCTACATACCTGTACGTCTTTGGAGTGTGGGAGGAAACCAAAGATTTTGGAGAAAACCCACATAGGGGAGAACTTAAAAACCATGTACAGATAGCACCCGTAGTCGGGATCAAACCTGGGTCCCCGGCACTGCAAGCGCTGTAAGGCAGCAACTCTACTGCTGTCCCATTGTGTCGCCCTCTTGTTTATTTAAATTAATCATTTCTGAAGTGGAACTTTGTGCCTGAAGATGCATCAATGGCACAGTTAGCTGCCCTTAATGCCTGCCGAGAGCCAACATTCTAGCCAAGGCCACCACTGGGATCCAAGTACCATTTCCACAACCAAGTTAATCGAATAAGTGTGTCTCACATTATAAGAAAATTATTGTTCAGTGGAGTACAGGCAAGAGCGGTGCCTGACAAGTGGCGATTAATGATCTCATCTCCATGCTGTTTGTTTGTTCTTGAAGGGAGTAAATTGTAAACCTTTTGAACAGAATTGAATAATTAATTCTTAGCTCACACTTTGTCACTATGGTGCTGAATAGAACAAGTTAACTTGATCTCTTTGATACTGATTCATGCTATGTGATTTATAAGGCTGGCAGGATAACATATATTTTGTTTCTAATACTGCTGATCTTTTTATTTTCTTTGATGATTTAATAAACCATCTTAAGTGTTGTAGTAGATATAACAGTACATCAACTTGTGTGGAAGCTTCTGTTCCTGCTTTCAGGTGTTGAACCTCCAAAGGATAGGACCATTATCCAGCCACAACTGCGCAAGATTTCCCTGCCACTCTACAGCATTCTTTCTGCTTTGACCGTTTTAGGAATGTTCATGTCCAGCGCTTTCCTCTTCTTCAACATCAAAAATCGAAATCAGAAGTAAGTTCTTTTTTTTGCCTATTGATTTAAAAGCTCAATCCATATGAATCTGAAGCAAAACACAAGTACTGGAGGAACTTGAGTATAGAAGTTGGGAGGTCCTGGTGCAGTTGTATAAGACGTTGGTGAGACCTCATTTGGAGTATTGCGTTCAGTTCTGGGCACCATGTTATCGGAAAGATGGTGTCAAGCTCGAAAGGGTACGGAGAAGATGTACGAGGATTTTGCCAGGGCTAGAGGGTCTGTGCTATAGGGAATGGTTGAGTAGGCTGGGACTCTATTCCCTGGAGCACAGGAGGATGGGTTGATCTTGTAGAGGTGTAAAAAATCATGAGAGAAATAGATCGGGTAGATGCACAGTCTCTTGCCCAGAGTAGGTAAATTAAGGACCAGAGGACATAGGTTTAAGGTGAAGGGGATCTGAGGGGTAACCTTTTTTTACAAAGGGTGGTGGGCGTATGGAACAAGCTGCCAGAGGAGGTAGTTGAGGCTGGGACTACCCCAACATTTAAGAAACAGTTAGACAGGTACATGGGTAGGACAGGTTTGGAGGGATACGGACCAAACGCAGGCAGGTGGGACTAGTGTAGCTGGTACATGTTGGCTGGTGTGTACAAGTTGGGCGGTTGGGCCTGTTTCCACACAGTATCACTATGACTCAGTAGATCAAGCAACAACGGTGGAAGGAATGCACTGATGACGATTGGGGTTGAAACCCTTTCTCAGCAAAAAAATATATAGAGAAGTTACTAGATTTGAATCACCCTGAGGGGTTCAGATAACATCTTAACACTACAAACGTGGCTGAGATGTTTGTTCTCATCATAGGAATTGAAGATCTCAGTTTGGATATTCATGTAAGGTTTTACATTTTAATAACAATTTCTTATATACTGAAGTTAGTTTTATTCGGCTCCTAATCCACACATTTGGCAATGGAAATAAGTTTGTTATTACCAAGCGCTGGACATGAAAATTATGTTGAATGGTATTCATGCTGAAGAATTAGCTATTGTAATAGGCGCGGCACGGTGGCGCAGCGGTAGAGTAGCTGCCTTACAGCACTTACAGCACTAGAGACCGGGTTTGATCCCTACTACGGGTGCTGTCTGTAGGGAGGTTGTACATTCTCCCCATGACTGCGTAGGTTTTCTCAGAGGTCTTTAGTTTCCTGCCACACTCCAATGACGTATAGGTTTGTAGGTTAATTGGCTTGGTATAATTGTAAATTGTCCCTATTATGTCTAGGATAGTGTTAATTTTGTGGCTCGCTGGGCAGTGAGGACATGGTGGTCCAATGGGCCTGTTTTCATGCTGTATCTCTAAATTAAACCAAACTAAAAAATGCTGTAAATTAATCAACTGATGTCAGAATAAGTGATTCAATTACTATCAAATCTTCCAAATGTTTAAACTACCACAAGCCCGATTGGTATGTTGCCTGTGATGTTTAATGATGTATTCTGGATTCGGAGATAGAGTTGCGTAGCACTGAAATAAACCATTAGACCAATCAGGTACATACAGAACCTTTAGCCCATCTTCACTAATGCCATTTATCTGTTATAGTTCTGCATCCTTCTCTGCCTTGTATACTCAAGTTTTTGCCGAAATGCCACAAATGTATTGGTTGTTCCTGACTCCACCATCTCTTTATCCCTTTAAAACTTCTTTCCCACATCTTAAACCCGTGCTTTCTTGTTTTTAACAGCCGACCATGGGAGGCAAACAAACCATCTACCCTTTCAATGCTTCTCATAATTGTATACACTTCCATCAGGTCACCTTCAGCCCCCTTCACTCCTGAGAAAATAAGTCCAGCCTATCCAATTCTCCCGATAACTAAAGTCATGGAGTCATACAGCACGGAAACATGCCCTTCAGCCCAACTGTTCCATGCTGACCAAGATGCTCCGTCTAAGTTAGTCCCATTTACCTGCATTTGGCCCATATCCTATCCATATACCTGTTCAAATGTATTTGATTACCCCTTAGCTTCTTGCGCTCCAAGGAATAAAATCCTAGCTTGCCGGATCTCTCCCTATAGCTCAAGACCTCGACTCCTGGCAAAATCTTTGAAAATGTTCTCTGCACCCTTTCCAGCTTAACATCTTTCCCAGAGAAATGTGACCAAAACTGTACACAATACTCCAAATGTGGCCTCACCAACATCTTACATAACTGTAAAATAATATTCCAACTTCTACACTCAATAGCCTGACTGATGAAGGCCAAAGTACCAATAGCTTTCTTTATCACCTCTCACCTTCAACTTGGCAACATCCTTTAAAAACGTTTGGACAGGTACATGGATGGGAAAGATCTTGAGGGATATGGATCAAACCAGGACGGATGGGACTAGGTTAGACAGGGTATCAGGGCGAGAATGGACAAGTTGGGCTTTTTTCTTGTTTGACTATATGACTCTATCCTCGTGAATCTCCATATTCTAGCACAACCATATGCTGTTTATAGTATACTGACCAGAACTGCACACAATGTGATCTGACTGGGCTCATTCTCATAACTGGCCATTGCAGTTGTTAGTTCCACGATACCCACTTGATGTGCCATCTATAGGTACAAGCTTTCATTATTGATTTAGTTTCCTGCATTATAGCACAGCTGTCTTTTGTTAACGATTCATAAGAATACAGTTCCAAATCCCTGATTCGAGCATTTGTCAATATTAACAAGTAAGAGGAGCGGGAATATACGACCACTCAATATACATCCATTCAAAATAATTTAAAAGACTATTATTTTCTCTCACAATTATTTCCATACAAATGTAAAATTTAGCAGATGAATTGGTTGTATCTGAGAAAATCAGAACAGAAATATTGACAGACTGCTGATATTCAAAAGATGCATGTAAAGAATTAACTGCTAAAAAGTCACTTTCAGCAATTGACTTTGCACAAAGGCATTTTCTGAAGCAAAATAAAAGCAAACAAAAGCAAACTACCAGAGGAACTGAGCAGGTTGAGCAGCATTAGCCAGGGGATAGAAGGGTGTCAAAGATACAGGTCGAGGTCTTGCATCAACCCACTAAGTTCCTCCAGCAGTTCGTTCTTTTGGTTTTTATCTTATTTTTTGCATCTGAATTAACTTGTCCCTCTATTTGCTCAGGCTAATATGGCTGTTGTCCTCTATAAATATTCAATTTATTTAATATTTTATGTGATATCAAGATATTTCTTATCTCTTTATTTATACACATCTATGTGATTTCACTTAAAAGTGTTGTACCGACTAAGATGGCCCATCTAAGGAGTCATGTCTGCGTGCATTTGGCCCATAACCCTCAAAACCTTTTCTATCCATTTACCTATCCAAATGTATTTTAAATGCTGACTTAACTGCCTCCCATTACCTTCTAAGTGAAAAAGCTGCTCCTCAGATCCTTATTAAATAATTCTCCTCTCATCGTAAGCTTAAGCCCACTAGTTTGTTATGCTCCCTACCCTGGGTAAAATATTGTGCATTCACTCTACCTATTCCACTCATGATTTTATACATCTCTATAATATCACCACTCAGCCTCCTATGCAGCAAGGAAGACAGTCCAAGTTTGGCCAACTTCTCTTTATAGGTAATACCCTCTCATGCAGGCACCATTCCGGTAAACCCCTTCTGCACATTCTCCAAAGACTCCACATCCTTATTTCCTGGGTTATCTCTGTGGTTAGAGGATACCAAACTGTTGAATACGACAGGTTACGATCTTCAGGAAGTCTTGGACAGCTGCGATCATGTATGCATAGACGTTTGAGGTTTCTTGAGGTGCAAATGTCTGCTTGCTGACAGGCCCTTCTGGACTATCAGCTGTCATTCAGTAAGGCAGCCCAATACAAAATAATATTCTTAAAATACTTAATGCTTGCCTTATTTATTTTTGACTCGGCTATTTCTGCTCATATTCGTGATCTGGATCTGCCTGTTGAACAGAAGTTCCAGTCCAAATAAGGAGCAGATAATAATGGAAATTATGATGCAATCTCTTCATCATTTTCACACTCTTTGCTGAGATACAATTTTCTCCATGGCCACATTCGTAAAGGATATCAAACTTTATTCGGCATGCAACACTTTAGAAAACTTAATGGGTTAGTAAAGAAGGTTAAATATAACCATTTTGGAGTATCTCTACATTAGAGTCATAGAGTGATAGAATGTGGAAACAGGCCCTTCGGCCCAACCTGCCCACAACAGCCATTCTGTCCCTGCTGCACTAGTTTCACCTGCCCACATTTGGTCCATATCTCTACAAACCTGTCCTATCCATGTACCTGTCTAACTGTTTCTTAAATGTTGGGATAGTCCCTACCTCAACTACCTCCTCTGGCAACTTGTTTTAAATACCCACCTCCCTTTGTGTGAAAAAGTTATCCTATTACATCTTTTGCCCCTTCACCTTAAACCTGTGTAATTCCATACATTTAAATATAAAACACTGAAATGTTTCATCTTACCCAACAGGTTTGTGGTGAGAGAGTCACCACTATAGTGTTGCTGATATTCTTAGTCTGTGTTGATATTCTGAGTTCCTATTTCATTGAGTCCTTTCAGTATAACCATCTGTGGTTTCTCCCTTGTGGTTGCTCTTCTATGCAGTAAGAGTATTTATCTCAATTTCTCCCTGTGGTGACAAATTCCAGATGCTTACCACTCTTCGGTTACAGGGCTTTCCTCAGAATTTCCCATTGGATTTATTAACAACTTGCTTATGGTTTAACATCTATTTCTGTCCCCCTGCGCAAGCGGCGCTCATCTTTATTATGGGTAATCTATCTGTATGGGTGTAAGTTATTCCACCCCTTCTTCTCAGAACTGTATTTGACTTGATTTTGTTTTACATGGGAATAAAATCCTCAATCTTATATCTAGACACAAATAAAACTGATGAAAAAAAGTTGAGCCATGTTTGGTTGCTGCAGGAATACTAGTTATGATGTTACAACCCCCTGTAGTCAGCGAATAGCTTTGCATGCACAGGTGCACCATGCATGTTTATCTGACAGTATGTAATGGTGGAAATGTTGCAGCAGTATTCACTGGGCTATTGGCATTTAATGTTTTAAATAGATGGATAAGGAGAGAGCATTGTGCGATTGGGGCTGTTTTCAATCAGGGAATAGACAGACAGAGATCATCAAAGCATAAGTAGATCGACTTCAATTAAGTGAATTATTGTGGCAGTTTAAAATGCACAAAGCTACTGTGTAGCTCAATTAGCATTGTTAAAATTGAACCCGTTTATTCAAGTTCTTGGGGGATGGATAGGACAGGTTTGGAGGGATATGGCTCAAATGCTGGCAGGTGGGACGATGTAGCTGGGACATGTTGGCTGGTTTGGGAAAGTTAGGCCGAAGGGCTTGTATCCACACTGTATCACTCTATGACTCTAATATGCAGTCAAACTTATGTTTCTGGACAGGTATGTCAGGTGACAAATTTAGATGCCATTTTGGATGAATCTGGAAATGATTGCAAGTCTGCCTGTCAAATTATTGTAAACCAGTTTATTTACTTTCTTTGGGAGAGGAAACTTGTTGACTTTGCCCACGCTGGTTTGTGTGTGATTGAACCCCAGCACTATAATGGTGACTCTTAATTTCTCCTCAAATTTCTGCCAGCAAGTCACACTTGAATCAATCTGGCTAACTGCAATAGTTCAAGTTGAAAGCAACAATCAGTTTCCCAGGCAAGTAAGGATGATCAATAAGCATGTCAGTAGTATCCACATTCTGGAAACATAAATAGTTATTTTAGAGAGTTCTGTGGGCACAAAGAACTGAGTGCTCTCCTTCAGGGCTGTATGGTTTTGTAATTTTAATAACGAATTTGTAAGAAATTGGCTTCCTTTGTTATCCTACTTTTCATCAGTTTGCTTATTCTATATTTCAATGAGATTTCTCAATCACCCTGTATCAATCACTTCGTAAATTATCTGGAAATAACTTAGCAATTTAAAATTGTATTATGCAGCAAACCATGGGTAAAGAGAAACCATTTAGGGGTAGTGACATTTCTATTGATGGTGGTTGAGCTGAATTATATTTGCAGACCTGGTGGTTGTAAGAAGGAAATCTGGGTCTTTTTGAATCTTTTCAAACTTTCAAAGTGACAATCAAGTTATTTCCAAACGTTACACTGAATGGAATCCTAAATACTGACAGCTCTCTCCATAAGTTTAAACTTGCTGCTTTAGTAATGTTCTTGTTAAACAGTATTGCATTCTTTCCAAAACCTGCCCAGAACGGCTTAGTATTCCTCATATGGTCTAATCAGTTTCCTTAAGGGCCTGTCCCACTTTGCAATATTTTCGGCGACTGCTGGCGTCATTGACTGACGTACCAGGTTGCCGAAAAACCATCAAGTTGTACGACAAACCATGAAACAGTTGACGCCAAGCTGTAACAATTTGCGTCACCCGGCGTCACAATTTTTCGGGACCTGGGACGACCACAACAGCGACAACATTCGACTAGCTACAACATCATGCGACCACACAGATGTCAAACAACGACAACCAACGTCAACATATTTACACCCGCAGCATGTTACGGCAAGATACGACAAGCTGCGACACTGTCTGTGACATCTGAAGGCAACAGAAGACATGTAACATCATTTTGATCTGTATCTTGATGGAGGCACTGTCACCGCTTGACGTATGATGACATATGATGATGCAGGTTGGTGCAAAAGGAATTTGCTGAGGTCATGACCTTGGGACCTTATGTCACCTGCCGTCATCCTGGCGACAACCTATGTCAACCTGCGACAGCACATACGATAGGAGATGACAGGCAATGTCAAACCCACTGTCATGGCAAGGTTTTGAATATTTCAAAATCCAGCGGCGACAAGAAAAAAGTGACAACACTTGCGGAGACAGCTCATGACAACACAGACGTCAGCCCACATCACTCTGCGACCATGAGGCGTTAGCCTATTTTTCAGTTGTCACCGAAAAAAGGCGCCAAGTGGGACAGGGGATTTACTTCAACAGTCCAAAAGGGTGTGCCAATACTGACAGCAGCACATCTTAGGTGGTTCTCCACTGGAAGATGCTGCAAAACATCAGATAGGCTGCCATCACCAAAAATTTCTGTGCCCATTTCTCCCAGAAAAGTTTTCTTAAAATATAATTTTTAATAAACTCAGGGTTCGAAATTCAAAAAACTGGCCTAGATCATGAGGTATTTTTCACACCTGTGGAGTTGAGCAGCGGAGCTATCTGGGGAAAGCACTGTGGAATTTATTTGATGCAGTATGCTATGAGGAGCCAGAGGACTGCAACAACCAGGTTCAGGAATAGCTTCTTCCCCACAGCCATCAGGTTATTAAACTTGACTCGGACAAAACTCTGAACATTAATACCCCTTTATCTGTTATCTGCACTTTATCGATTTATTCATTCATGTGTGTATTTACATATATAATGGTATATGACACACTGATCTGTTTTGTAGTCAATTCCTACTATGTTCTGTTGTGCTAAGCAAAGAAATAATTTAATTGGCCTGTTAGGGACACATGACAATAAACGCTTTTGACTTTGACTTTGACTATGGGATATCCAAACATGTGAAAAGTTTTCAAGATTCATGAGTTTTAGTTATTATTTAGTTGATTACCAAGCAATGATGGTCATATGGTCATATGAGGAAAGATTGGAAAGACTGGAATTTAGAAGGATTATATGTGGATCTTATAGAAATATCTATTATAATGTAAAACTCTGATCTTGGATATTTAGTTGTGGGTTTGCTTGCTTGCTTGAAATTTGTCTTTGATTCACATCTCCTCAAATATCCGACGTGGTAACGGTGACATTTTTACATATTCCGGTAGAGATTTACCTTATGATTTCAAAAATCCCCTTGTCTGAAAATTTGATTTATTATTTCCAGAGTTTTTTTACTAAAATTGTTCTCCAATCTGACATCTTTTTAAAATCTAACAAGCTGGATTACTTCACAATGGCTCCTCTCCCACACAGTCAGCCGGCCAGCCGCCCGCAGCGCTCCGCCCCGCTCGAGGCCCAGTCGCTCTTTCCCCCCCTCCCCCGGATTGAGGCCGATGACCAGTTACGTTAACCCCACCTTCCGACTCACAGTCGTTTTGTCGCCTCCTGACTCACAGTCCACTTGCACTCGACCGGCAATCCGCAGAGCAGGGCTCTGGAATTAAGCCGCTCAAAACGGAGTACGCTAGCACCTCGGCTCGGGTTTTCCGAGATAAACCAAGTGATGCTGACAAGCACCCGAGTGATGACGTTACAAAGAGCGACAACCAGTACGCTCGCGCCTTGACTCTGGTTTCCTGAGAAAAGCCGGGAGCTTTGTACTATAGTCGGGCCCTGTACTAGAACTATCTCTCTCTCTCTCCGCTTTTCACAGCCCGCTCACTCGCCTGGCTCCCCTCCTCCTCTCCTCCCCTCCTCTTCTCCCCCCTCCTCTTCTCCCCCCCTCCTCCTCTTTCCCACTCTCCCCCTCCCCTCTCCTCCCTCCCCTCTCTCCCCCTCCTCTCTACCCCCTTCCTCTCTTCACCTCTCCCTCCCCTCTACTCTCACTCCCCCTTCCCTCCCTCCTTCCCCCTCTCCCCCTTCCATCCCCTCTAACCCCCCTCTCACCTCCTCTCTTTCCCTTTGCCCCCTCCCCTCCACGCACGCCCTTCCCCCCTCCTCCAACCCCCTGCCTTTCGCCCTCTCTCCCCCCACTCCCCCTCCTCTCTACCCCCCTCCTCTCTCCTCCCTTCCTCTCCCCCTCCTCTCTCCCCCCTCCTCTCCCCCTCTACACTCTTGGAAGTGCCATTTTGTTCCCAAGAGTTCCTGCTGGGCAATTATTTTACAACTAATTTACTTCATTTGTCAAAAAGATTTGTTTTCCAGAATGGTGTGAGATGGTCCATGGATTATATTTGTAGAAACAATGAACTGCAGATGCTGGTGTACACAAAACGACACAAAGTGCTGCAGTAACTCAGCAGGTCAGGCTGCATCTCTGGGTCAAGGCCCAAAAATCAATCCAGAGATGCTTCCTGACCCGCTGAGATACTTCAGCACTTTGTGTCCTTTTATGGATCATATTTATTGGCTATGTTTCTCAAATTGCAAGCTGGAAGAACATATCTCAAATACCTGTATCCAAACCTGTTGAGGAATATGTTTTAAATCGTTAAATATTGGTTATCATTCTGAGATTTTTGTGTAGCAAAGACCAGTCCTTTCCAAAAACTAAGGAACAGCTTTGTGAGAACTAACAATTACAAAATATCTGTTTCTTTCTCAGGTTGATAAAGATGTCCAGCCCTTACATGAACAACCTTATTATCCTTGGGGGAATGCTCTCTTATGCATCCATCTTCCTTTTTGGCCTTGATGGATCGTTTGTGATGCCCAATACATTCGAGACTCTATGCACAGTAAGTCCTGCCGGTGCACAAATGTGCATTTCTATGGACAACAGTATTTTTTTGTTATTGTTGCTTCTCTGTGTACGTAACAAGGCCACATTAATTCCTCTACTTCAGTTGTACTGGGAAGACGATAATCTTTAAGCTGCTGCATTCTTTGTACTAATACTCTTGGGTAGAGTCTTACGGGACATTTAACAAGCGAATTAAGCTGCAAACAATTGGGTCCCAAAAAGATGCTGTTCTCCTTCTCGAACATTGGTATGGTGGGACAAGATCATAATAAAGTATTCTTGGTGTGTTGCTGCACCCATCAATCCCAATGTGCCAGTAATGAATTATGTAGCCATTAAGTCAAGTGACAGAAGCACCAATGTTATTAGACAGGCTAAGACGGTGATAAAATATCACGCATTCTGGTCAATTGAAAGTGACAGGTTGATTTGTGAGTTTAATGCATCTCAGCATTTTGGGATTTAAAGGGCACTTTCTTCCAGATAAAATTCTATAATTAGTTTTGGATTTCTTGAAAGAAACGACAAATCTCATCCTGAATCAAGCACCATAAGGTTTTCATGAGTTTATGAATGGCAAAATATTTGTCAAGTTCTTCAGATGTAAATGTAAGCCTGTTTAAAATCTGCTTGTTAGAAGAGATTCAATTTATCATGTTGTGAATTTGTAGTAAATATGCAACATTCACAGTTAAAATCAGTGCACTGTGATTTATTTCCATCTATTCTGTGAAAAACGAATTTGTAGCAAATTGAGATTTTGTTTGGATACTGTAAATAGTTCAGGGCAAATTTCTGCTGCATGTGATTTGTTGATATTTTGGTAATGAGTCTGGAGGGGATGATTGTGTGAACAGTGAGCTGTAGTAGATGAAGAGCAGCCTGACATGTGTGTTTCTGTTGGCCAGATAGATGAGATCAGAGTGGAGAGCTAGTGAAATAGCATCTGTTTTTGACCTGTTGTGGCAAGAGCCAAATTGAAGCAGATCCAGGTAATTTCTGAGGCAAAAGTTGGTTGTAGACAGAACAAGTGATGCATCACTGATGGATGGGCTAAATGCTTTTGTGAATGCTTTGAAAAGGTGACCATTGGCACGCATACTCCATCCTCTGTAGCCCTGACGACCCTGTGACCTCAGTCTCTGAAGCCAACATCAGAGCATCCTTCAAGCGGGTGATTCCACGAAAAGTGCCCAGCCCAGATGGTGTCCCTGGCCAAGTGCTAAAGATCTATGCAGAATCACTTGAGTCCCGACCCTTCCATTCCCTCCACAGATGCTGCCTGACATGTTGAATTCATCCAGCATTTTGTTTACAGTTGGATGACTGGTGGAGACAGACCAAAAAAAAATAGATGGAGGCATTTGGGAGAAGTGGAGGGTGAAGCTGGTGACAGCAGCTTGAACATGATATGTAGAAACACAAAACATAACAATATTAGAATCTGACAAGTTAGGCAGGTGATGATAGGAAGCATTGGGGAAGGGTGGAGGCAAGATGGAAGTAAATGAGGGAGAGAGAACCAGCATTCCAGTATCAGCAGTCTCAAGTGTCTTTTTTTGTACATTACTTCTTCTGTGAGAGAAGAGGCACATTCACACCCCATACCCATCCCTTCTTCCCAACACAACGAGGAAACAAAGTGCTGGAGTAACTCGGTGGGTTGGGCAGCATCTCTGGAGAGTGTGGATAGGTTACATTTCCAGTTGGGACTCTTCTTCAGACGTTGTCACTTTTTTTAGTCAAAGTCAGTTTGTCTTCCACAGTTTAATTATACATCAAACGCCTGGACATTATGATACATTTGGAGAATGTTACAAAGGCATGATGGCGCAGCGGTGCAGTTGCTGCCTTGCAGCGCCAGAGACCCTGGTTTGATCCTGACTATGGGTGCTAGATTGTATGTAGTTTGTACATTCTCCCTGTGACCTGCGTGGGTTTTCTCTAAGATTTTTGGTTTCCTCCCACACACCAGACATACAGGTTTGTAGTAGGAAGCTTGAAGGTGATGTTGATGTATCATGCATGCAAAGCTGATCAGATTCAGTTCCAGCCAGATGTCTGAAGAAGGGTTCTGACTCGAAACCACCCATCCATTCCCTCCACATACAGTGGCCTGCAAAAGTATTCATACCCCTTGAACTTTTCCACATTTTGTCACGTTACAACCACAAACATAAATGTATTTTATTGGGATTTTATGTGATAGACCAACACAAAATGGTGCATAATTGTGAAGTGGAAGGAAAATTATACATGGTTTCCAAATTTTATTACAAATAAAAAACTGAAAAGTGTGGCATGCAAAAGTATTCAGCTCCCCTGAGTCAATACTTTGTAGAACCACCTTTCGCTGCAATACAGCTGCAAGTCTTTTGGGGTATGTCTCTACCAGCTTTGCACATCTAGAGACTGAAATTTTTGCCCATTCTTCTTTGCAAAATAGCTGAAGCTCAGTCAGATTGGATGGAGAGCATCTGTGAACAGCAATTTTCAAGTCTTGCCAGAGATTCTCAATTGGATTTAGGTCTGGACTTTGACTGGTCCATTCTAACACATGAATATGCTTTGATCTAAACCATTCCATTGTAGCTCTGGCTGTATGTTTACGGTCGATTTCCTGCTGGAAGGTGAACCTCCGCCCCAGTCTCAAGTCTTTTGCAGACTCTAACAGGTTTTCTTCCAAAATGCCCTGTATTTGGCTCCATCCATCTTCCCATCAACTCTGACCAGCTTCTCCGTCCCTGCTGAAGAAAAGCATCACCACAGCATGATGCTGCCACCACCATGTTTCACAGTGGGGATGGTGTGTTCAGGGTGATGTGCAGTGTTAGTTTTCCGCCACACATAGCACTTTGCATTTAGGCCAAAAACTTCAATTTTGGTCTCATCAGACCAGAGCACCTTCCTCCACATGTTTGCTGTGTCCCCCATATGGCTTGTGGCAAACTGCAAACGGGACTTCTTATGGCTTTGTTTCAACAATGGCTTTCTTCTTGCCACTCTTCCATAAAGGCCAGATTTGTGGAGTGCACGACTAATAGTTGTCCTGTGGACAGATTCTCCCACCTGAGCTGTGGATCTCTGCAGCTCCTCCAGAGTTACCATGGGCCTCTTGGCAGCTTCTCTGATCAATGCTCTCGTTGCTTGGCCTGTCAGTTTAGGTGGACGGCCATGTCTTGGTAGGTTTGCAGTTGTGCCATACTCTTTCCATTTTTGGATGATGGATTGAACAGTGCTCCGTGAGATGTTCAAAGCTTGGGATATTTTTTTATAACCTAATCCTGCTATAAACTTCTCCACAATTCCTGACCTGTCTGGTGTGTTCCTTGGGCTTCATGATGCTGTTTGTTCACTAATGTTCTCTAACAAATCTCTGAGGCCTTCACAGAACAGCTGTATTTATACTGACATTAGATTACACACAAGTGGACTCTAATTACTAATTAGATGACTTCTGAAGGCAATTGGTTGCACTGGATATTATTTAGGGGTATCAGAGTAAAGGGGGCTGAATACTTTTGCACGCCACATTTTTCAGGTTTTTATTTGTAAAAAAATTTGTAAACCATGTATCATTTTTCTTCCACTTCACAATTATGCGCCACTTTGTGTTGGTCTATCACATACAATCCCAATAAAATACATTTACGTTTGTGGTTGTAACGTGACAAAATGTGGAAAGGTTCAAGGGGTATGAATACTTTTGCAAGCCACTGTATGAGGCCTGACCTGTTGAGTTCAGAAAGTATGATTTTCCAGATGCTGTTGAGCAATTGTGCCCTCCTGTCTTCACAATTAACTGTAATGTAGATGTTAATGGTGTTTAATATGACAAAATGGACAAAATTGCTGGACTCTTTGGACTCCTGTAGGACAAAGCTTTAAATTCATTGAAGAATGAACTTGTATTTCATGAGACACTTGCTTTACCCACTTAATTTCTGTACTCAGAAATATGGATGACCCAAAGGATTAAACAGCTTTCATCTCAGGAACTCAGCAGGCCAAGCAGCATCTGAAGAGAGAAGAAGATTGACTGTCATCTTCCCTTCATAGTTGCTAGCTGGCTGACTGAGTTCCTTCAGGATGTTATTTTTATTACTCAAGATTTATTGAGTCTCTAGCTTTCATTTCAGTTGGCTGTATAAAATTATTCATGGAAGATGGCAACAGAGAGTGACAAAGGTGCAAATGTTAATACATGCTGGTATGTCATGGGAATTTAGATTAACAAGAAAGGATTTGGGTAGATTGATGACATTGCAGACAATTTGAGATGTTGCTAAAATTACTTTTTATCCCCAAGGATGATTGGAATGCAGAATGTGCTATGTTGGCTGAGTCACCCTACATTTGCAGAGGGGAGCTGAGAGGTGCACCGTGATGTCTCCAGTAAAAACCTGCTGGAAGAATTTAAGATGGGTCTGACCCATGCCTGTTCTTTTCCCTCCAGAGATAGTACCTGACAGTAAACTTCCTCCAGCAGTTTATTTGTTGATAAAGATTCCAGCATCAGCAGTCTCCATTAGAAAGGTGAAAAGTTTGCTACTAGTCTTCAGAACTTCACTCAAACATCAGTATGCCTTGCCAATGTACAAAACCATTGAACATCCGATTCCCTAGTTATTGGAGAACTCCGCGATCCATACCCATTGCCCTGCAGGAGGTGATGCCACCATTACTATTACTTTCAAGGAAAAGTACAAGGACAGTGTTAGATGAGTGTTTGTTCTTAGATGTACAGTTATAATTGACATTTGATTATGGTGTTGTAATTTTCTTAAGTAGAAAAGTAGCTTCAGCTTTCCAGGAAATGTGAATATTTTTGAATATTTTTGAATATTTAGCTCAAAAAAGAATTCACCATGTAGACAATACAGTGCATTCAGAAAGTATTCAGAGCCCTTCACTTTTTCCACATTTTGTTATGTTACAGCCTTATTCTCTTTTTTTTTGTTAATCATCAATATACACACAATACCTTATAATATAAAAGCAAAAACAGGTGTTTAGAAACTTTTGCAGAATTAAAAATAAATAACTGAAATATCACATTTACATAGGTATTCAGATCCTTTGCTATGACACTCAAAATTGAGCTTCAGTGCATCCTGTTTCCATTGATTATCCATTGATCCATTGAAATGTTTCTACAAATTGATTGGAGTCCACAAGTGGTAAATTAAATTGAATGGACATGATTTGGAAATGCACACACCTGTCTATATAAGGTCCCACAGTTGACAGTGCATGTCAGAGCAAAAACCAAGGCATGAAGACGAAGGAATTGTCCGTAGACCTCCAAGACAGGTTTGTGTTGAGACACAGATCTGGGGAAGGGTATAAAACAATTTCTGCAGCATTGCAGGTCCCGAAGAGCACAGTGGCCTCTGTCATTCTTAAATGGAAGAACTTTGAAACCACCAGGTGGCTGCTGGCTGCTGGCTGCCTGGCCAAACTGAGCAATCGGGGGAGAAGGGCCTTGGTCAGGGAGGTGACCAAGAACCCGATGGACACTCTGACAGAGCTCCAGATTTCTCTGTGGAGATGTGAGAACCCTCCAGAAGGACAACTTTATCCGCAGCACCACCAATCAGGCCTTTATGGTAGAGTGGCCAGACAGAAGCCACTCCTCAGTAAAAGGCATATGACAGCCCGCTTGGAGTTTGTCAAAAGGCACCTAAACAAGATTCTCTGGTCTGATGAAACCAAGATTGAACTCTTTGGCCTGAATGCCAAGTGTCACATCTCATCACCTGGCCAATACCATACCTACAGTGAAGCATGGCAGTGGCAGCGTCATGGTGTGGGGATGTTTTTCAGCGGCAGGAACTGGGAGACTACTCAGGACCGAGGGAAAGATGAACGGAGCAAAGTACAGAGAGATCCTTGATGAAAACCTGCTCCAGAGCTTTCAGGACCTCAAACTGGGGCAGAGGTTCACCTTCCAATTGGACAACGACCCTAACCACACAGCCAAGACAACGCAGGAGTGGCTTCATGACAAGTCTGTGAATGTCCTTGAGTGGCCCAGCCAGAGCTCAGACTTGAACCCGATCGAATATCTCTGGAGGGACCTGAAAAGAGCTGTGCATCGACGCTCCCCATACATCCTGACAGAGCTTGAGAGAATCTGCAAAGAATGGGAAAAATTACCCAAATACAGGTGTGCCAATACAGGTAGCATCATACCCAAAAAGACAAGGCTGTATTTGCTGCCAAAGGTGCCTCAACAAAGTACTGAGTGAAGGGTTTGAATGCTTAATTAAATGTGATATTTCAGTTATTTATTTTTAATTACTTTGCAAAAATTTCTAAACACATGTTTTTGTTTTTTTATTATGGGGAATTGTGTACAGATTGATGATTAAAAAAATGAATTTGATGCATTTTAGAATAAGGCTGTAACGTAACAAAATGTGGAAAAAGTGAAGGGGCCTGAATACTTTCTGAATGCACTGTATGTTGCTAGTCTTTTAGAATTGCTTCATAACTGAGGAAACACTTATGGCTTAGGTTTTTGTAACAAAACCCAGAATAGAACTAAACTGAACTGCAATAACTGAGGTTAAACACAATTGGGAAAGGAGCTGATAACTCGTTTATTGCCTATAATTAGAAATTGAATTAAATGGATTTTATTTTTCACCAGACTATATACTGTATATCACATTTACATGTCAGTGGCTGCATGGTGTGAGATATTTATTTCCCATTAGGAAGTTGCATCTCTTTAATTTTGGCAGCTGTCAGCCTTTGTCAGGGTTTGTACAACTCCCTGCAAGACTTGATCATATTTACATTTGTAACCGTTTATTAACATGGACTTCTTCTAACTAATGTCTTAGAACCAATGAACAGTGTAGGTAGCTTAGAGTTGATAATAACATGCAGATGAATAAATTGACCATTAATATGCCCCTCTAACCATATTTGACTTATTCACAGGTATGATATTGGAAATAAAATCTATTATTAAATATAATTATGTTACTCAGTGCAAGTGTGTGCTCAGCCTCAGCAACTTCTTTATTGTTTCTATGCAAATGACGCATTAGCCGCAATAAAACTGCTGGAGGCTTATGAAGGATAAAATGTTGATGGAGTTTGAAAGCAAGTTCAGGATGATCTGAGGTGTATTTAATTCAGACAAAATTTGCTGCTTCCCATTTTTCAGATTCAACAGTGGAAAAAGGTCATAGTATTCATTGTTTCTAAGTCCTGTAGCTGTACTTTGAGTTCCTCAAAGTCGAAATCCACCTACTGGTCGATGGACTGGTTTACTAATATTTAATAATTCAAATAAATCAGCAACATTTCCAGCACTTCCAACTAGCAGAGCATTCTGGAGGAGTAATTCAGAGGTCATGAGGTGAAACCCCACATGACAAGCTGTGAATTGAGTGGAATATATCTGATTATTAATCACGCATACAAAAATAACTAGGAAGTATTGTTTGTTTACCGTTAACTGGGCCACCATTGTCCTTCAGGTGAGACTAAGTGCTAGTTTCATTTGGTTTAATTTTGCTTGACTCTAACCCCCAAGAGATGAACAATTAAATATCTATCACATTGGCTCAATTTTGGTAGATTTGTGTACTTGTCAGTGGTTCTTGCCTATTCAAGTTAATTTGTTTACACTGAGGAGCACTGATTGAGCTGAATAACGAGACACCTGTATAGCAAGTCCTCAGAGAGCATATTCTTAAGGGCTCAACTGCAAAACACTCTGACATCCTTTGACGGAAGGCACTGCTGGGAGCAGAGCTTTCCTTTCTGTCAAAGTGGTCAAATAATAGAACATAGAACAATACTGCTCTGGAACAGGCCCTTCAGCTCACAATGTCTTAGCATTATGTCTAGAACAAAATGGCAAGATATACTAACCTCATCTGCCTGCACATAATCCATGTCCCTACATTCCTTTCATTACAAAGGTTTAGAATGTCTGATGCTCACACAACTAAGGAATATTCAGAATGCTTCGAAGACGTAAACAAAAATTATTCATAAATTAACTTAAATGCATTAAAACACTAAGAAATAATTTAAATAATAAGAATTATCAATAAATTATATTTTCCTCCTAATCTTGAAGGGCCAATGATCAAATCCAAAGGAATTGAAATTCCAGTCCTACACCATGCAAGACTAGAGAAGCACGATTTATGGTGAAATGCTTTTGGGCAGAACAGAATGATGTCTTTCATTCAACCATTCCAGGATTAAAGTGGCTTCTGATAGCTTCAGGGTTTGAGTGTGAACGACTGAATTTTATTTTCTTCTCTCCTCTTCTCTCCTCTTCTCTTCTCTCCCCTTCTCTCTCCCTCTCTCCTCTTCACTCCTTTGCTCCTCTCCTCCTATCTCCTCCTATCTCCTCCTCTTCTCTCCTCTTCTCTCCTCCTCTCCTCTTCTCTCCTCCTCTTCTCCTCTTCTCCTCCTCTCATCTCCTCCTCTCACAGCCACAGCCACATGATCTGGCCCATTGATAAACTGTCATAAAAGAAACTGAAGAGCATCAAAGTTCTACATTGGGAGTTTTTGTTTACCTTCATCGAAGTTTATTTGTACTTTATTTAACTTCAATGACCTTGTTTAGTGTATAATAAGTTGATATAATTTTAGTGGCATCAAACCTTCCTTTCAACTGATTAAAAATAACGTGAATATATTGCATATAAAAATATTTCCCAAAGCTATGCAGCAGACTTCACTTTGAAAATGATTATCTGTAATCCACATTAAATTACACCTCTTACCTAACTGACAGATTTAAATGAAGGAACAGATTTGATGCAATTAAAAGCACTTCCACCAGTGATGTGACCAAATAACTTTTCAACATGAGCACTTTGGTTTGCTTTGTATTTTTTCATGCTTCTATTCTCACCTGGTAAATTTGATGAAGTTGCAACTTACCACCGTTATGCCCTCAGTGTCACTTCCCAATTTATTGCTTCATCCTAAACCCGCCAGTAAGGGAGCAATATTGTAAGCAAGCACCTATCCCATAAAATTCAAACACAAAGCTAATGATGTCTTAAGGGGTTGGACAAGCTAGATGCTGGAAGATTGTTCCCGATGCTGGGGGAGTCCAGAACAAGGGGTCACAGTCTAAGGATAAGGGGGAATTCCTTTAGGACCGAAATGAGGAAAACATTCTTTACACAGAGAGTCGTGAGTCTCTGGAATTCTCTGCCACAGAAGGTAGTTGAGGCCAGTTCATTGGCTATATTTAAGAGGGCGTTAGATGTGGCACTTGTGGCTAAAGGGATCAGGGGGTATGGAGAGAAGGCAGGTACGGGATACTGAGTTGGATGATCAGCCATGATCACATTGAATGGCGATGCAGGCTCGAAGGGCCGAATGGCCTACTCCTGCACCTATTTTCTATGTTTCTATGTTTCTATGTAATAAGTACAACTTAACTTCACCCAGAGAGTTGTGAATTTGTGGAATTCTCTGCCACAGAAGGCAGTAGAGGCCAATTCACTGGATGAATTTAAAAGAGAGTTAGATAGAGCTCTAGGGGTGAGCAGAATCAAGGGATATTGGGACAAGGCAGGCACGGGTTACTGATTGTGGATGGTCAACCATGATCATAATGAATGGCGGTGCTGGCTTGAAGGGCCAAATGGCCTCCTCCTCCACCTATTTTCTATGTTTCTAACTGGAAATAAAAACGGAACCAATAAAATATTTCACACAGAAAATAACTCACAAATGTTACATGTGTTGGTGCCCCTCTCAGAGTGTTGAAAAGGATTGAGTTAAATGTTAGTTCCAGTATAACGTGGATGAATGTGAAGTTGTCTACAAATGAAAAGGACTGAGAAAGCCCAGGCTCAAATTCAGTTGTCCACAGAAATTATTTTCAATCTTGTGTCAGCTCCACGATCTGCAACAGAGCCAATGGAGGTTGTCAGCTGATTTATTTTTCTCGATACCAATACAAGCATACAAGTACACTCACAAATGTGTAAACTTCCCAGTACATTTTGTTTAGTGGCAATAAGAATCACCAATCTCTCTTAAGTGTTGTCACCATTACTTCGAAAGCATTGTACAGAACATCAGCACATTCCTAATATTTCACCGATGTTGAAACAAAGGACACTAAGTGCAGGAGTCAACAGGTCAGGCAGCATCTCTGGGGAACATAGATCAGTCACATTTTGGGTCAAGACCCTTCTTCAGACTGATTGTTATGGGGAGTGGGGAGCAAGAAAGAAAAAAGAAAATATTTTTATATAATATAATATTTTTCTATGCTATTTGTTTGCCCACAGAACTCTGATATAATACAAAGATTATCTGTGAAAAGTGCCTCACATTTCAGAAACATTCTCTATTTAACAGTTGATGATACTCACCACAACTTTGTTTTAATATTTCTAATGATGGGGTCAGATATTTGTGAAGAACTTTGTGCAGAACGTTCACAAGAATGTCAAACAGATCGTCTTAGTATGATTGTGTGCTAACCTTTCCTGATTATCAGTTTCAATGTTAGATTTGAATTATTTAAACTTTTCTTGATTTTCTGCTCTTTCTCCACATTTTTATTGTTGCTGATTTCAATAGTTTAAAACCATTACACTGTGTTATGTAATTAGAATGTTTGAGCAGAGATTCCAAATGAATATGACAAGGTCACAGCTGAAAAGCAATTCTATTTCCTCAATTTAACAAAATGATTCACGCAAATGTGCTGAACACTTTGATTATTGAAAAAGTAATGAGGAAATAATGATTCTGAATTTAAATTATTAGATATTAATGCGCAAACCCTACATCAGCAGAGGCATTTAATCATTTTAATTTTACAGGTCAATATCACTGTTAAAATATATCTTAAGGTTATATAAACTTGAAACCCCTTGTTGAAATGTTACTATTCTTTAGAAATAAGAATGGATGAAACATGTTTTTGGTGTCACAACCTCAATTGCCAATTCCAGTTGCGTCGTTATAGTATGCCTCAGCACTTGTGAAATTGAATTGTGTCTTTCTACACCCACACTACACTTAAATTGTGTGTATTGGTGATAATCTTTCTCAATGGATGTCTAGACTGCCTGCCTTTTTTTAGGTCATATGCTGATTGATGCATGCTCTTCCCTGTGGCTGCTGTTTAATTGGCATATGGTTACTCAGCAAAAGTCGAGGAGGTTACAGATGGCCTTGAGGACAACTTTGCGCAGCTGTGGGTCTGTGACTAACCCACCTCGCCGCAGCAGCACTCAGGGCAAGCTCACTAGGCATCAGCAATGGCATTGTCAGCGTGCCAAAAATCATAGAATCATTTGATGTGAAGAAAGGTGCATGAGCCCATCATGTATCAAATCATCAAGCACCATTCTTCACTGATCTAATTCATAACAATGCTGAGACCATACATGCTGTTAACCAGTGCCAGAACAGTACATTTAATCACCACAAATCTATTACCCCTATTCTGGGGGGAAAACTCAGCAGGTGAGGCAGTATCTCTGGAGAATGTGGAGAACCCACTCTGAAGAACCCTACGATCATGATCTGAAACATCACCCATCAATGTTCTCCATGGATGCTGCCCGATATGCTGAGGTACTCCAGCATCGTAAATAAGCATCTGTAGTTCCTTGCTTCTGTTAATCCTGGCTAAATTGGACAAGCTAGGACTTCAAAATGGGGTAAAGCTTCAGGGTTGCTGGGAGATTTGGTCAATTTGGAGTTGCTCTCTGCAGAGCTAGGGCAAGCTGCAGAGAGGTGTCAGAGTGTCTGCAGCTTAGATACAATTTTCAAGCAAAGAATGGGAATATCTGCAAAACCTCTCAACTTGGTGCAAAATGCATGGAATGGATTGGATGGCTGCAAACCAGACATACATGTTGTAAATAATTGTAAATTGTAATTAATGTTGCAGAGTTTGACTTTGCCAAATGTTGGTTGGATGAGGTGTTGCGCCTTGTTTGGGTTTTCTGTAAATCAGGGTAAATGTTTCTGAGTTGACTTCCTCTCGAAGTTCATTTTGAATAGAATGTATTGAGCTGTTGTATAATTGGGTGAGGGGAATATCTGTTATGTGTGGGGTTAATATTAATATTTGTAATTGGGTTATTAAGAGACCACCTCCATGTGGTTCGGCCCCTCGAGGTCCCGAGACATATAAAAGTCTGCTAATACAAGGCTCAGCGTCGATCATATGTGAGAACACTGGAACTGCGTGAACTTCTGGAGTGTCTCTGGCTGAGCGAGGCCTAGAGGGCCTGAACAGGCTGACTCGAGGATCGAACCCCCGGTGGGATAGGTACAGTAGTTGATCTGTAACGCGCTTTTGCTAAAATAAAAATTAGTTGATTCAAGTGCTTGATTCAGTGTTTCTACTGAAACTAGACTGGGGGGAGGCTTAGAATCGACCGATTATCTTTAAGGGCTCGTCCGGGATCTCAAAAGACTCCCAAACACAAGTTTGCGCTCAAGGGTGTTTAGTAGTTTCGATCGCGAGTGTAGAAATCGGGCCCATGGTGCAGTTTTCACATTGATTTTCAGCACTTTGTGAGCCGGAGCGGATCGATCGTTGGGGAAGGGTCTAATCAAGATCATTAGCAACTTATAGCAATGTTACAAAATTTTGAGATTTTAAAAATCAAGTCTGCAATTTAGCCCATCAGATAAAGCATACAAAGAAGTTTAATTTGACACCTAATTCACTTTCATATCTTCAGTATTAAAAAAGTTATGGCCATTTTCATACTCGGAAATTAGCATCTTGCCTTTCCATTGACTTAACACAAAAGTTGCGATCGAGGACAGTAAAAAGCCCATAACTTTCTTAAAAATTAAGAGAACTGAAATAGATTTTCAGTTCTTATAGATTGAAGCATTCTGAAACTAATATGAAACAATCTTACTTGGATGACCTGAAATTAAAGCATATAATTAGTTAGTTACCCAATTGTAGCTAATTACAAAATTCAATTACTAGATCTAAACATCTATCAATTTCTTAAGAAAATATTAACTTTTTTTTAAAGCCTAAGTGTCCAAATTACATTCACACAAGAATTCACAATATAACATGATTTTTAAATCTCATTGTTATTAATTTATATGCCAAATTGAAGGAATATAGTGTTTAACGCCCATAAATTAATGGGCATTTTAAACTGCTTGCGAGTGGGATTTTCTGGAACGCGATGTATTGGAACGATGCGGTGAATTTAAACCCAATATCGGCAGGAAAAATAATTTTAATAAAGGGACAACCACATTTCAACCCCGCCCCCGCCCCCCCCCCCCCCATAAAGTCGCCAAAGTCGCGCACACAGCCAGTGACTGAACTGCTGCACCGCTGAAGGTAAGTTTTGTAACATACCTACAACTTATAATGATTATTGGGATGGCTCCTCTTTAGAATTGGATCTGAATAAAAAATAAATTTCTCTGTGGTTCGGGGCAAAATACTTACTTTGTGCCAAAATGTAGTTATAAATAAATTAATTCAAAGAGGGCTTATGGGATACAGTCTCAGAATTGTTAGAGAATTAGCGGTTAATTTAGCATTCTTCTTTTGTCTCACCCTTAGGAGGATAGTCGAAGATAGGACTGGACTATTTAGTTACCATCAAGGAAGGAACAGACCCTAGCGGATATTAGGAATTAAGACATACCCTTGAAATGTAAGGTGGTAGTATAAAATGATGAGATAGACTGAAGTTCCCCACGGAAAATCAATACTAACCATCTAGAAAAGCTTCTTAGAGATAAGAAGCCAATAGAATAAAAACAAAAAACACTAGACAGAGAATGAAGCCAACATAATGGAGAATCAACATATTAACGTGTTACCATAGTGAGGAGTGAGTGCAAACATAAATAAGAGAGTGCAAACATAAATAAGAAGAGATACTGGAGGAAAGACTTGGTTAACTGTAGTGGAAACTTGTATTGTATTGAGAATAGCAAAGCTGATGCATATTTGCCCAATGGATTTGAATTGGTTAACCCTTGATGGTAAAGAGGCTTATATTATCAAGGTGGAAATAAATAATCCCTGGATTTGGGATTTTTGAGTGGATTTAGGATAAAATTAATAGCAAAGGAAATTGATTGTTTAAATTTGAACAGCTGGGAATTCCTCAGGAATTGGAATGGAATTGTATTATCGGCAACAATGCTGTGGAATGAGAAAGATGAAATGGGCATTGAAAATTTAAAATAGTAAATTGGAGGCTGAGACTGAATTTAGTTAAATTGGAACATTATTCATGGGTTGCGCTAAATTAGAGTCACGCCTGTAGGAAAATCTGGACTGAATCCAGCTGAAATTTATATGATTACCTGTCATCAGATATACATATTATAAACATTGTGTGAGTATGAAGAAGGCTAATTAGTGTCAATACTAGAATAATAAAGAATATATTAGGGAACGGAATAGGAATAGGGATATAGTAATAGAGCACAATGTAATAGGTTCAATCGATAATAGAATAAGAATAGGTTCGAATAAAATGGAATTATAGTGAATGAATGGGAAAGCATGAGTGCATGATGGTAACTTGCTTTGTCCTAAGTTTTTTAGGATTTTCTAGGGTTTAGGTTGGACTGTGGAAGGTGATGGAAGAATGGGCAGGAACACGGATGGAGGGAATTCACGCCCACAAAACCCGGGAGGTGAACACTCCTCAGACGGAACTTGTGAAGTTATGCCCATGAAAACTCGGGACGCTTGACAAGATTATGAGAAGAAACATCATCATCTTGTGTTACTGATAGATGAGAAATGTAGAGCACATTTATGTATATCTGGTTAGCTGATTATTGAGCCATTTAGGTTATCATTAATGATGGGTTATCATTATGATAAAAGGAAGGAATGTTAATCATGGCTAAATTGGACCAGCTAGTACTTCAAAATGGAGTAAAGTTTCAGGGTTGCTGGGAGATTTGGTCAATTTGGAGTTGGTCTCTGCAGATCTGGGACAAGCTGCGGAGAGGTGCCAGAGTGTCCGGAGCTTAGATACAATTTGCAAGCAAAGAATGGGAATATCTGCAAATCATGTCAATTTGGCGCAAAATGCATGGAATGGATTGGATGGCTGCAAACCAGACATACACCTTGTTAATAATTGTAAATAATGTTGCAGAGTTTGACTTTGCCAAGTGTTGATTGGATGAGGCGTTGTGCCTTGTCTGGGTTTTCTGTAAATCAGGGTATATGTTTCTGAGTTGGCTTCCTCTCGATGTCTGTTTAGAATACAATGTATTGAACTGTTGTATCATTGGGTTAGGAGAATTCACCTGTTATGTATGGGGTTGATCGATATCTGTAATTGGGTTATTAAGAGACCACCCTTGTGTGGTTCGGCCCCTCGAGGTCCCGGGACTTCTAAAAGTCCGCTACCATTAGGCTTAGCATTGATCTTCTGGGAGAACGCTTCAGACTGTGTGAACCTCTGCTGTCTTTGTCTGAGCGAGGCCCAGAGGGCTTGAACAGGCAGACATGAGGACCCAACCCACGGTGGGATAGTTACAATAGTTGGTTTGTAACATGCTTTTGATAAAATAAAGATTTATTGATTCATGTGCTTGATTCAGTGTTTTTACTGGAACTAGACTGGGGGGAAGGTTAGAAATGAGCAATTATCACTTCTGCCTCTATTCTCGGGAAACTGTTGGAGAGCACGAATGACTGGAAGAGAAGGTGGTAGTCTGTGATCAACTCCTCCAAAACCATAAGTGAAGCAGGCACCAAATAGATTCCACAACAATATAGCACTCTTGAATTAATTTCCCTTTATTATGTGTGAATGTGTAAAATAACACAATTTTGTGTTTTAATGCTACAATCACTGTTTTGCTTAATTAAAGTTGTTCTTTACTTTATTTTCCTCTTTTTTGTCGTTCAGGTCCGAACTTGGATTCTTACGGTTGGCTACACAACCGCATTTGGAGCTATGTTTGCAAAAACTTGGAGAGTTCACGCCATATTCAAAAACGTAAAGATGAAGAAAAAGGTAAGTAGCTCCTGACTGAAATGTTTGGTGCATTGTAATGATATTTCAGCAGCTGATTTGGTGTTCACTGTAAGTGCACTGTTTTATAAAGCAGAGAGTGTAAAATAATGCACAATGTGTCATGTTTTAGTTGTGTGCATCATAGTATATCAACCAGGACCACAAGGTGTAATTGTTGATATTATGCACACCCTTAGGTCAGCGTAGATCAGACTGGTTCTTTATTTTGCTTGACTGTCATTAACTCAATCGGATGACGCTTATTGCTGCTGGGGTAGTTTTCACAGCACATTGTAAGTGCATGACACCCTTTCTATTTTGTATGGTTTCTTGATGGTTCAGCAGTGATATCTCCTTGTGTCACAACTCCAAGCTGCCCATGAGAGATTCTGTACCTGCTACGACTGTATTCACAATAGCATCTCTCTGATGTCTTTCCCAAATTCCCATGCCTATCCTTGAAGGCTACCTGACCCACCATATGATTTGCATTGCTAAATCCCAACAAATCCTTTCCAAACTCTATCTACATTTAATTCAAGCTTTCAATTGTGTCATCATAATGTTTAAAAGGAAGATTAAACGAGAACTTACCATTTTGAAGTTTGATCTTCATTTTATGAGGAGTTACGATGAGCGATTACGTGAAGAAGAAAGCCGTCAGTTGTCATGTGCATCAATCTTCAAAGCAGCAGTGGAATCACAGATAAGGGAAGTTGACCTGAAGATAGTAAGCTTTGGAGAACTAGAACTACCAGATGACCTGATAATATGAGGGTTGGGAGTGGTGGGCACGCAATCGCTCATCGTAACTCCTCATAAAATCAAGATCAAACTTCAAACTGGTAAGTTCTCATTTAATCTTACTATTTTACTTCAAAGTCACGTGAGTGACTACGTGAAGATTTCAAAGCTCTGTGATTTCACGCCAGATACGAGTCCTGGCGTCACACACTGAATGGATTGACCATGGATGAGTGAAAAATAATTAATGCATTCAGACATAACATAGTTAGGTAACAATACTGATGCTTTAATGTGTAAAGAAAAATAATAATAGTAACCCCTCCCATCCTGGGGGGAAACTATAGAACATAATCTAAAATGGTACGTGCAAACACCCCTGGTCCGGCAATAGGTTTGTTATAAAACCTGTGGAACATTCGTTCATTGGTCCATCCTGCAGCCGCTAGGATGTTGTCGAGGGGGACATCCATTGCCCTCGTTGCCGACGTAGATACAGCCCTGGTGGAGTGAGGTTTAAAAGTGTCAGTGTTCACTCCTGCACTTGCCAGAACCTCCTTTAACCATCTGGAAATGGTTTGTGATGATACCTTGTGGTCAGGTTTCTTATGACTGATCAGGACAGATAACCCAGAGCCTCTGAGGCTCTTGGTGACTTTTATGTATTGGTGTATATGTGACACTACACACAACCATGGATCCTCGGGGTATGCCAGGAACTCTAGCTTGAGCCCTGGCACCTCCGGCCTACTCTCTTTGACTAAGTCATATATGATGAAGGTAATGGTATTTACATTGGTGGTCATGATGTCCAGTCGTAGCTTGTTCAATGTCTGGACTCGCTGTGCTGTCACCAGTGCCATCAGCATGACCATCTTGAGGGTGAGTTTTGATAAGGATAGGGAGGAAGCTGGTGCCCACTGGCGTAGCAGTGTTAGCACCATGCTCACATCCCAAATGTCGGTGTACTGGGGCCTGGGTGGTATGGAGTTAAAAATGCCTTTCATGAACCTCGTTATTCATGTTCCTACTGATTGATGTCCCCGTTCCCAGCACTAAATAAGAAGATAGTGCACTCCTGGCACTATTGATGGCACTGTAGCTTAAATTATGGTCATAATATAAGGTTGATAGGAACTCCAGGACATCCATGATGCGTGCTGTATCATATGATATGTTGGAGACATGACAGTACATCTCCCACTTCTTTATTTTTATTTATTTATTTATATTTTTAATTAGACATAATGTACAATAATATTAACCAAAAATACCATAATACGTTTCATGTACCACTTCTTGTTTTAAAATTTAATAATAGAAAAGTAACAGAAGCAAGAGAAAGAAAAATAGAGAAAGTTAGATAAGATAGTGATATTAATAGTACGTGAAAAAGTGGAAAGAGAGTGCCCATAAAGATGTGAAGCCCAGGAAAGAAAAGAGAGGAGGAGAAAAAAAAGGAAAATATAAAGAAACTAAAATAAAAGGGATATACCTGCTTAGTATCTTTACACACCCCTCACCCGGTCCTGAAACAGTTTATTTCCAGAGTTATGTTGCACCTTATGCTTGTAATAAGTCAATAAATGGAGACCAAATCTTTAAGAATTGGTTGGATTTGCCTGCTAGGACAAATCTCATGTCTTCGAGGTGTAACATTGCAGACATATTTGAAATCCACATTTTTAGCATTGGTGTCGGTGCATTTTTCCAGAATTTAAGTGTTGCACCTTATGCTTGTAATAAGTCAATAAATGAAGACCAAATCTTTAAGAATTGGTTGGATTTGCCTGCTAGGACAAATCTCATGTCTTCGAGGTGTAACATTGCAGACATATTTGAAATCCACATTTTTAGCATTGGTGTTGGTGCATTTTTCCAGAATTTAAGTATATGTTTTTTTGCCATAATTAAGGAAACTCTTTTGGAACGAAGTCAGCTTAAAACCAGCTTCCATTGTTCCAAAAATAATCAGTTCTACGTTGGGTTTCAGTTTTATTTTAAATAATTTTGTAAAAATTTCAAAAATTTAATTCCAAAATGTTTGGATTTTTATACAAAAAACAAAGAAATGTGCTACGGTTGCATCTTGAGATAAACATTTATCACAAATGGGGGAGACATTTGGAAAGATTTTGTTCAGTTTAGTTTTTGAATAATATAATCTATGTAAAATTTTGAATTGTATTAACATATTTCTTACATTGATTGAGCATTTATGCACATATAGCAAGTCTTTATCCCATCTCTCTTTCGAGATTTTTATAGATAGTTCTTGTTCCCAATCTCTTCTAATTGTGTCAGATGATAGTATTTCTATATGTAGAATGATATTAGAATGACAAGTATGATATTAAGTTAGTTGAGTCTGCCTTTCTGTTCATAGCTTCATCTAATAGATCTGGAATCAGAGTTTGGTATTCTTCTGTATGTTTTTTCAAATAGTCACGGATTTGAAGGTACTTAAAATATTAATTACTTTTCAGATTGTGTTTGAGTTGTAGTTGTTGGAATGATAAAAACATCCTGTTTCATACATGTCTCCAAGCATTTTAATTTCTATTCTTTCCCAATGGGTAAATGTTTTATCAATTTGGATGGTTTAAACAACGGATTATTAACTATAGGAGAGAGAAGCAATAGGTTTCTTAATTTGAGAGTTAGTTTTATTTGTTTCCAAATTCTAATAGTACTATGAATAATTGGGTTTTTCTTGTATGTTATATTATTCAGTTTTATCGGTGAGAGAAGGATCGCTCCTATATTAAAAGGGGAACAATCCTCTCTCTCCATTACTATCCAATCCACCTGTTGGGCAGAATTGTCGAACAGGTGAATTACATTTTTGATATTTACTGCTCAATAATAGTACAAAAGGTTAGGGAGTGTTAGTCCACCAAATTCTTTGGGTTTACGCAAATGTCTTCTTTGGATTCAATGGGATTTATAGTCTCATATAAAATTTGTGATATCAGACTCAAGTTTTTTGAAATACTTTGTAGGTAAGTATATTGGTATTGATTGAAATAAATATAAAATTTATTCTGCCTATTTAAGACATCGGAAGTGTTTTCAAAAATTTAATCAAGGCCTTTAATTTAATAAGTAAGGGCATATAGTTTGCTTTGAATTAAGATTTATATTTTCAGGTAATTTCGAATCCCAAGTATTTAAATATTTCTGTTTTTTCATTTTTCCCTTTTAAAATTTTTCAATTTTAAAAGGTGTGTCGAATCTTGAGGTTTTATCGTCATAATTTCACTTCTATTCCAATTTATTCTATATCCTGAAAAGGATCCGAATTCCTCTATTAGGTTTAATATATTTGGTATGCTGGTTTGCGATTTTGTAATATATAATAGTACATCATCTGCGTACAGTGAAATTTTATTATTTGAGTATTTTGTATTATAACTATGGATATTCGGATTCATTCTTATGATTTCTGCTAAGGGTTCTATCACAAGAGCAAATGGCAGGGGTGATAATGCCTGTTTATTGCCCCTGGATAGTTGAAATTTCAGAGATAGTATAATATTAGTTAATATTCTGGCAGCCGGCTTGACATATAATAATTTTACCCATGAAATAAAGTTCTTTCCCATTTGAAATTTTTGCAATACTTTGAAGAGGTATTCCCAATCCACTTGGTCGAATGCTTTTTCTGTGTCCAATGAAATAATTGATAGGTCTTGCTCTTCAGTTTTGTATGCGGGCATTATATTAAAGAAAGTCTCAAATTAATGAATTAGTATCTCTTGGGTATAAACACCGTTTGATCCGCATTTATTAATTTACTAACATATTTACTCAATCTTCTTGCTAGGGTTTTCGCTAGTATTTTCTGATCTGTATTTAACAGTGCGATGACTCTATATGAGCCAGGGTCTTCTAAATCTTTATCTTTTTTAGGTATGAGTGTAATCGTTGATTCCGTTAATGATTCTGGTAATGTTTGTTCTTCGAAAGCGTATATGTACAGTTTTTGTAGTCGTGGTGAAATTATCTCGTAAAATCTTTTATAAAATTAATTACTAAATCCATCCGGTCCTGGGGTTTTACCATTCTTCAGTGAATTTATTGACTCTTCTATTTCCATAATTGAGACCTGAGCTCCTAATTTCTCCTGTTCCAGCAGATTAAGTTTTTGGAGGTTGCAATTATCCAAAAAATGTATAACTTTGGTACTATCTGCTGACGTTTTGGATGTATATAAATGTTGATAAAATTGGGCAAATCTTTTATTGATATCATTAGGTAATGTTAACAATTCACCTTTATCCGATTTAATTTTTGAAATTATATGATCCTTTTCCCGTTTTTTCAATTATGTGCCAAGAGTTTATGTGGTTTATCGCCGAATTCAAAGTTTTCCTGTTTTGTAATTTGAAATATTCTTATAGATTCTGTTTAATTTAAATTTCAGTATTGTTATTTTATTATGTTTATCTATAGTTCATTCTTTAGCATTATCTAGATCCAATTGTCTAATTCGTTCTTCTAACTACAATTGTTCATTCTTAGTCTTCTTATTTTAAAAGCTTGGCATGAAATTATAGATCCTCTGATAAATGCCTTAAAAGATTCCCATAGTAAAGAGGGTGAAATACCTGGTGTGTCGTTAGTCTCAAAAAAAAGTTCCATCTGTTGTTTAAGATATATACCACCTTGTGGGTTGTTTAGAATTTGAGGATTAAATCTCCAACACGATTTTTTATTTGGCGTTCCTTCTAGTTTTAAGAAAAAAGTTAACGGAGAGTGATCGGAGATAATGCTATTATGATATTTAGGATTCTTTGTGTAATGAATTAATTTCGTATCCACTAGAAAATAGTCGATACCTGAATAAGTTTTATGTACTATTGAGTAAAAATATTGCCTTCCAACTGGGTTAGAGATCCTCCATACATCTGTTATATTTGTGTTTTTTATGTATGTATTTACGAGTCCACTAGTTTTAGATTTTATGTTATGCCTCTTTTGTTGTGCAGATTTATCCAAGTAAGAATCTAAGACGCAATTGAAGTCTCCCTCAATTATCACATTTTCATAATTAAACTCTGAAATTATATTCAGGATATTATTAAAAAATTGGGCACATAAATATTTGCCATAGTGAGTGGGGTAGAGTGGATCTCTCACCGGTAACTATGAGATATCTCTCCTCTTTATCTGCTATGATATTCTTTGATTTGAATGGTATACCTTTACGAATAATTATTGCCGTGCCTCTAGATTTAGAGATATATAAAGAGTGATATGTTTGACCTATCCAATTTGTCTTCAGTCTGGTCTGGGCTTGAAATTTCAAGTGTGTTTCTTGTAAGAAAATTATGTCTGAATTAAGTGATTTCAATTGTGCAAAAATCTCGCCCCTTTTAATTGGCTCATTAGCAGCCCTTACGTTCCAGCTGCAAAATGTGATTCCTCCAATTTTGTTTTGTTTATAGAAACATAGAAACATAGAAATTAGGTGCAGGAGTAGGCCATTCGGCCCTTTGAGCCTGCACCACCATTCAGTATGATCATGGCTGATCATGCAACTCAGTATCCCAAACCCGCCTTCTCTCCATACCCTCTGATCCCCTTAGCCACAAGGGCCACATCTGACTTCCTCTTAAATATAGCCAATGAACTGGCCTCAACTACCCTCTGTGGCAGAGAGTTCCAGAGACCCAACACTCTCTGTGTGAAAAAAGTCTTTCTCATCTCGGTCCTAAAGGATTTCCCCCTCATCCTTAAGCTGTGACCCCTTGTCCTGGACCTCCCCAACATCGGGAACAATCTTCCTGCATCTAGCCTGTCCAACCCCTTAAGAATTTTGTAAGTTTCTATAAGATCCCCTCTCAATCTCCTAAATTCTAGAGAGTATAAACCGTGTCTATGCAGTCTTTGTTCATAAGACAGTCCTGACATCCCAGGAATCAGTCTGGTGAACCTTCTCTGCACTCCCTCTATGGCAATAATTTCCTTCCTCAGATTTGGAGACCAGAACTGTACGCAATACTCCAGGTATGGTCTCACCAAGACCCTATACAACTGAAGTAATACCTCCCTGCTCCTATACTCAAATCCTTTTGCTATGAAAGCTAACATACCATTCGCTTTCTTCACTGCCTGCTGCACCTGCATGCCTACTTTCAATGACTGGTGTACCATGACACCCAGGTCGCGCTGCATCTCCCCTTTTCCTAATCGGCCACCATTTAGATAATAGTCTGCTTCCTGTTTTTGCTACCAAAGTGGATAACCTCACATTTATCCACATTATACTGCATCTGCCAAACATTTGCCCACTCACCCAGCCTATCCAAGTCACCTTGCAGTCTCCTAGCATCCTCTTCACAGCTAACACTGCCCCCCAGCTTAGTGTCATCCGCAAACTTGGAGATATTGCCTTCAATTCCCTCATCCAGATCATTAATGGATATTGAAAATAGCTGGGGTCCCAGCACTGAGCCTTGCGGTACCCCACTAGTCACTGCCTGCGATTGTGAAAAGGACCAGTTTACTCCTACTCTTTGCTTCCTGTTTGCCAGCCAGTTCTCTATCCACATCAATACTGAACCCCCAATGCCATATGTTTTAAGTTTGCATACTAATCTCTTATGTGGGACCTTGTCGAAAGCCTTTTGGAAGTCCGGATACACCACATCCACTGGTTCTCCCCTATCCACGCTACTAGTTACATCCTCGAAAAATTCTACAAGATTCGTCAGACATGATTTACCTTTCGTAAATCCATGCTGACTTTGTCCAATGAAGTTTATCGTCTTGCATTTTAAATTACTTTGATACCTTTAAGTCATATGGTGCAACAAGATACCTCGGGACTCTAGGTGTTGGATGGGCATTCACAGCTACAAGGTTCTTTTGGTATATCCCTTTTAAACTTATCCTTAAGAAAAAAAGACAAATAAGTATAAGGTGATATAAAAATAAAAAAAAGTGATATTACAGTGTCTAAAAATAATGACTGTAAAAAAAAAGCCACCTATTGGTGGTAGTTAAATGTTTAACGACTTCCGTTGATGTTAATCTACATTTAGCTCCGCTCCCTTGACCAACATTGCAAAAGGGAAGAAGGACCAATTCAAGACAAAGTGATATATTGCAAAACTACAAATTTGTATATCTAATTGTCTTCAAATTGTCTACCATTTAATAAACTAACAGTTTTTATGTTTACTTCACATTCAGATCCCAGTCTCTTATAATAGTAAGCTGCTGGTTGAAAGGGGTTAACCAGAATCAGACTCATGGCTGTCTGCCAAGTGTTTGGATCTCCTCCCCTCTGCTCAGGCATAACTGGGACCTAATTTATTATATGGGGTTAGTTTATTAGTATGTTATTCTTTCATTATATTTAGCTCATTGTCCTAAATCTGGACATTCAGTGATTTAAAATAAACCCCCCCCTTCCCCTCACCGGAGGAGTTAATCATTATTACATTATACCGTTATACCAATTCACATTAGATTAGATTGCTCTTGCTAAATTAATTCAATACCTTATCTGTTAGTTTAGGATTAAAATTATAAAATACTTTTAATTCATAAAATGTTACTTTCAAGTCCGTTTGTATTCATTTTTCCCTTTTGCCGCTCCCCTTATCAGTGCTCCATTCGAAGAGGAAAGAACTATGTCCTTGAGTTCGCATTCCAAAGAAGATAAGATGTCTAGACATCGCCTCGTGTAAAGTTCCGCCATCTTAATCATTAGAAAGTCATATTTTCTCAGCTTCCCCTCTGTTGATATCTGTAAAACTATGTCCTGATAGTCGTGGTGATTTACTTATGCATTTATCTCTTTTATGATTTCTTGAGCATGTTTGTATGCTTCTTCTGGGTCAGTAAAAGCACATTCCATATCCTTGTAAGTGATCCTCATTTTTGCAGGGTACATTATGCCGTATCTTACATTTTGAACTCCTTTCAGGATCAGTCTTGTCTTTGTAAACAAGTCCTGTTTTTTAGCGACTTCAGTAGGATAATCTCTGAAAAATCTAAGATTATCCTCTTCAAACATCAGATTCGTTCCGCATTTGATTTTTTTCATAATATCTTCCAAAGCAGAAATGTCATGAAATTTCACTATGATCTGTCTTGGGGGGAGAGGTGGGGGGGGGGGGGGGGGGGGGGGGGGGTGGGGGGCTCCTAGCCTTGATTGAGCTCTTCGCACCCGTTGTGCCACATCTATTTTTGGTTTGACAGGCAGTTTGAATACTTGTTTAAGGTAGTTGGCAGCGAACTCCTGAGGGTCCTTTCCCTCCTTTCCCTCTGTCACACCAACTATTCTTGAATGTGCTTCTAAATCAAGGCATTTATCAGTCATTTTGGCCAGTTGCCCCAAGACATGCTCCTGATCTTTCCTCATTCTCTTCATATCTTCAGACATTTCTTTCAACGATGTTTCCATATCTTTCATAGCAGTGTTATAGGCTGTGGTAGTATGGAGAATAGAATCAAAATTCTCGTTGCAGTCTTTTTCCAGCCATTTAATTTTTCCAGTTAAATCCTCTTCAACATTATCAATGCGTTTACTTAAATTACTGATTGCATCAATGATTTCCTGATTCCCACGCTTCATGTTATTAGTCATGCATTTATTTAATTCAGAAATCTCATCATGTAGCATAACAGCATAGTCTTTCTTTAATGACTCTCTTACCGACTGCTTCATTTCTTCCATCTCTTTCTCCTTTCTAGCCATTTCAGAGGCAAATTCTTCTGATATCTGCTGAGTTTTAGCCAATTCTTTGAAAAGGAGTCTTGTGATGGGTCGCTAGGGCTTTGGGGAGGAATCCCTTTTTTCATTTAAAAATACCTTTATCCTCCGTTATTTTGCAGCGATTTCTGATGACATCACCAGCGCGACGTCAAGCAGCTCCGGTAAATGTTTTCAAATCGGTCCCGTCTTCCAAAGTGTTTTTTTAAGCGAATTCACACATCTTTCGTGAGCGGAGCTAAGTGCTGCGCCTTTTCAGTACTCCATGGCGCCACCGGAAGTCATCTCCCACTTCTTTATGTGAGAGACGTATTGTTTTTGTGTACTGTCCCACCGGGCCGCTGTTATCACATCCACTGTTCGTTCAGTCAGTTCGAGTCCCTGGTATGGTCTCCTCACAATCTGCAAATCAATAAATTGATTCGGTCATGAAGTGGGTGGTTACCCCTCGTTACTGGGTGAACCAGCAGGTCCCTGATTTTGGGGACAGACGTGAAAGGCTGTGTTATCATTCCCAGGACTTGTGGGAGCCAACACTGAGTAGGCCAGTCAGGCACTACCAGAATGCCTGTGGCGTTGTCTTGCTTTATTTTTGCCAAGCATCGGCTGATGAGGCAAAATGGAGGAAGGCATACAAGAACATTCCTCCCCAATGCAGTGTAAATGCATCTACTGCCACTGCCAGTGGGTCTGGTTCCCATGACACATATTTGGGTAACTGGTGATTCAATCTGGATGCGAACAAGTCAATATCCAGCATGCTATACAGGGCGACAATGTCATTAAACACTTCATGATACAACATCCATTCTGTGTTGTCATTGAATTTGCGCGATCTAGTGTCCGCCACCATGTTGTATCTACCTGGTAGGTAGATTGCTGAGACCCAAATGTTCCTTGCAATACACCAGTGCCAATGAAGGTTTGCCAATTTATCACAAGATACAGACTTAATTCCACACATGTGATTGACATACGCCACCACTGTAGTGTTGTCAATCTGAAGTTGAACATGCACATGTTGCATATTACTGCAATAAGCCTTAAGCACATAGAGTGATCCCAACAACTCTAAGTACTTAATACCATGTTGCTGAAGAATTAAGAACTCCTGCACATTCCATCTACCACCACAGCTAGAGATGGTATCTGTAGCTCCCCATCCTAGGGCGCTTGCATCGGTTTGTAAGATAACTGATGGTGTGTCAATTAACATTTCCCTGGAGCTATGATGTGTATTCATTATAATTCAGCAATGGCCTCTGCTAGCAATCGCATGGGTCTACCGAATTGGCCTGCGTGGAATTTGAGTGCCTGTTCCTTCGCACGTTGTAAATTTTGATAGTGCAAAGGTCCGTAACGCACAGCTGGTAGTGCAGCCACAAGCTTGCCAATTACACTTGCTGCTTGTCTGATTGTAGGCCGCTGTGTCGCAATTAGACTGTTGCAGGCTTCTATTAACTCTAATTGCTTGCCCCTTGGCAGACTCACAGACATGTGAATTGAGTTGATTGTAAACCACAGGTAATCAATTACCCTGGTAGGTGTCAATTTGGACAACTGAATGGATTAGAAACCCCAATCTCTCAAACATGAGTCTGGTGGCTTAGACAGATGATTCAGCTGCTTCTTTGGTGTCCCCGATGATTAAAATGTCATGCAAATATGCCATGACTATGTGATTCTGAGCTCATAGTAGCCCCAGAACTGGTTTTAGTAGTTTTGTAAATAGTCTGGAAGCTGAAGTCAGCCCATTAGGCAATGCTTTGAACTGACACAATTGTCCCATCCAGTTAAATTTCAAATATTTCCTGTGCACCCTGTGAATAGATACCGGGTAGTATGCATCTTTAAGATCAATGTATGCCATATAACCACCTTTAGAAACCAGTTGGATGGCAGTGCCAAAGTTATCCATTTTGAAATGTTGATACTGCACAAAGGTATTGAGCTCAGTCAAGTCTAGGATGTTACGACATCCTCCATCCCTTTTCCGCTTGGTGAATATGTTGGATTCAAATTGGTGAGATTCCTGTTGCGACCTCTGAATCACCTCTTTTTTATATAAAGCCTGGATTTCAGCTTGTACATCCAAATGTTCCTGTTGTGAAAATACATATGTGCGGTTTGGTAAATGTTGTGTGGGTGGTAATGAATCAAGAAGGAACTCAATTTTGAAACCTTGTATACTATGCAGTATAAATGGGTCTGCTGTGATCCAACTCCATTCATTCAAGAACTGTCACAATCTCCCCCCAACTTGTGAGTGAGTCAGGTGTAAGGTGTTCCACAAGGAACTAGATTCACCTACCTCAGATTTTACTGGCTGGTTTCCATCCTCAAGGCTTGGGAAGAAGAGCTGATGATGGGTGCCCTCCGCGCATCCTTGCCGTGGGCTGGCTGCGGTCTATCCCTAAAAAGGACCTTGGTGCATCCAGTTTGAGTCTTATTCCGATTTCAGTGCCCTTAGGCAAATGTTGCCTGGTGCTGAAGGGGGCATAGGGGTGTGCCCGGTATGATGAGCCCCTGGTGATTTGGGCTCTGCTCATGAGGCGGATGGTCTTATCATCATCATAGAATCATAGAAAATAGGTGCAGGAGTAGGCCATTCGGCCCTTCGAGCCTGCACCACCATTCAATATAATCATGGCTGATCATCCAACTCAGTATCCTGTACCTGCCTTCTCTCCCTACCCATATAACCATATAACAATTACAGCACGGAAACAGGCCTTCTCGGCCCTTCCAGTCCGTGCCGACCATTTATTTTCCCCTAGTCCCATCTACCTGCACTCAGACCATACCCCTCCATTCCCTTCCCGTCCATGTACATATCCACTTTACTTTTAAATGTTAAAATCCATAAAATACCCCCCTGATCCCTTTAGCCACAAGGGCCACATCTAGCTCCCTCTTAAATATAGCCAATGAACTGGCCTCAACTACCTTCTGTGGCAGTGATCATCCAGCTCTCGGACCTGCTTCAGCAGGTCTGCCCCAAATAGGTAATTGGCCGGCTGGACGTTGCTGGCCTTGCACAGCACGGCAAATTTGGGGTTTAGTGCCAGCTGTATTGCGTTTTTGCGCAGGCGATTAATCTCAAAGTGGGCATTACACATAAGCGCCACTGTGTCCTGCTGTGTTTCCGTCAGCAGCTGCCCATAAACAGACCTTGCAAAGGCCGTTATGCCAGAGGCCAGCAATTTAAAAACTTTCTGGAGCTTAATTCCCTGGGCTCTGACACCCGCTCCAATATGGCCCCAGATGGAGTGGTTGACGGCCGGCACATTTAGGGAGGCACAGTTGGCAGGAGTATGGTACCTGTTTGTGGTCTCCTCCATAGCCAGGTCTTTGAGCTGGTGTGATGCCAAATAATTTATTGTGGTGGCCAGGTCTTCATCCAGGGGTGCTCCTGATGGAGAAGGCATGGCAAATTTGGATGCCAATAGTGGCACTTCAGCCCCATGCCCCCGGGAGTGCTCACCTGCTGTGCCTCCATACTCTGAGTCAGGTATGCACTGACTCTGTGTACTCCCCTCTCCAGAGAGGGAGACACTTCGCCGCCCTGTAAACGGTGCTGCTGGCACGGCCTCCCGTGGAGACCCGTACTGATATTGCTCCCTCCTCTGGAGCATATCATTCTGGAGCCACCTCTCCATAAGGTGCTCCATCTGGGAAGGTCATCCGTAAACACTTCCCAATGAAGGAGGGGATCTCTCCGGGCCCGACTCATCTGAGTCTACAGGCCTCGCAGACATATATGTGGCCTTGCGCCCCAGCGGGACTGCCACGGTGCTTACCTCAGGCACCAAGTCTGCTGTCGATGGCTCCACCACCAGCGACATGGAAGGCGATACAGACAGTCGCCCGCTACCCGCACTGCCACGGCCTTCGGTAGCCGGCTTCACCGCAGACCGTCTCTTCACCTTCGACATGATTATGGTTCAAACTTGCTGGAACACAAGAATTAACGAACCCGCCATTACGACCTCAGAGTAGTTTTAAAAACACTTACTTGAAGTTTTTAAACTTACCGCTGGAAGGACGCGACGCGCCTGCCAGTTAGTTGTTGGCGCATGCTTCAGACGTAATGACGCGCATGGCGACTGACGGCCTTCTTCTTCACATAGTCACTCACGTGATTCCGAAGTAAAATTTTGATAGTGCCTCTGATTTCAAGCTACAAATACACCTTGTATGAAAATAATAAATAGTTTAAATTCTATCTTCAGTTTTAAGCATTTTTGATTATTTCTGGTAAGCAGGATAATAATATTGATAGTAAAGAATGTGGTGGTAAATGTGCATTGAGCGAGAGGAGGTGGCATGAGTGAAGGAACAGAAAACCTTATCAATTACAGCTTTGAACAATGTATCTATCCTCAATGAGCATAAATAGAATTAATCCAGCTATTTGAGCACTGCTTAACAGACCTAAGCATATGTTCCTTATTGTGTGGCTGCCTTCTGAAGCTCTCAAAACATCTCCAGCACGTACAAGGTTCAAATTATACCTGTGATAGAATACAAAATTAATCACTGCATGATTTAATCTAAAGGGCAAGGATGCCAGATGGTGCAAGATAAACCCCCAACTGATATCAGGTCAAAACAAGTCAACCAAATTTACATGGAAGAAGAGTGATGGCCCTTTAAACTAACGTTTTCTGAAGTAGAAAAACAATTGCTTGACACAATAACAAGGTCATAAGGAATAGTAGAATTGGGCCATTCGACTTATTCAGCAAATCAGAATCTTTCCATAACCGGACAAATTCAGAATTACTTGATAATTAAGATTACCATGAATTAGCTTGCAAGTTGTTCTGATATTGGAGCCTCTGAGACAGAAGGTGCAAGTTAAAGTCCTGCTCCCAAGGCTATGTGCACGTCCAAGAACACCACTGCATGGTGTGCTACTCTCCACCTTTCCGATTAAATATCTGCGCTCAGACGTGGACTTAAATGATTCCCGGCACTGTTCTGAAGAGGTTAATCCCTGATGTCACAACCAATATTTATTCCTCATTCAGTTTTGCTAAAATGGTCAATCTGATCACTATCACGGTGCTTAGGGTGGGTGGAGAGGGGAGATAAGAGATGGTTTTACAGAAATTGGCTGCTTCGTGTCCTCTTCCACCACAGTGAGTATGTGCCACATACTCATTTTGGTTACTATCTGTAAAAAAAACTGGCTGAAAAGACATAACATATTTTCATGGTTCTCCAGCAATGTTTAAAAATAACTACTGTCACAGAAGGCAAGTTAAGGCCAACATGAATCAGCCATGATCATGTTAAATAGCAGGCAGGTGTAGAAGACCAGTTGACCAATTAATGCTCCTAATTTCTTATGTTCTGACATATTGAATGAGCACTTGAAACAACATTACAAAGAGGTGATCAACCAAATGCTGGAAAACGGGATCAGTACAGATAAGTACTCGAGGGTTAGTATGGACATAGTTTATAAGATCATAAAACTCAAGAGCAGAATTAGACCATTCGGCCCATCGAGTCAGTTCTGCATTCAATCATGGCTGATCTATATTTTCCTCTCAAACCCGTTCTCTCTCCTTCTCCCCATAACCTTTGACATCCTACGAACCAAACTGAACCTCAGCTTTAAAAACATCCAACATCTTGGCCTCTACAACCATCTGTGGCAATGAATTCCACTGATTCTCCATCATTATGCAAAATAAATTCCCCCTCATCTCCATTCACCTTTTATTCTGAAGTGGTGCCCTCTGGTCCTGGGCTTTTTCACTACTTGAATCATCCTCTCCACATCCACTCTACGTTTAGACAGTCCTTAGATACAGCTTGGAAACAGACCCTTCGACCCACCGTGTCCTGACCAACCAGCCATCCCCATTCACTAATGCTCGGGACAACTTGCAATTTTACCAAAGCAAATTAACTTACATACCTGTACTTCTGTGGAGTGTGGGAGGAGACCAGAGCATCTGGAGAAAACCCATGTGGTCACAGAGAGAATGTTCAGACAACACCCATATTCAGAATCAAGCCCAAGTATCTGACGTTGTAAGGCAATAACTCTACCATTGCTCCACTGTGCTGTCCAGCGATATATATCTAATATAAATTAAATATGTCTAGTTGACCGAGGTGCCTGTTTTTGTATTGTGTTGCTCTTTCGCTCTGTGACTCTTCCCTCCTCCTCATTTCTCTCAGAAACTGCTATAACTTTGCAGCAGATCATTGTTATATGCAAGAGAGGTTAATATTTCGGATACAATATTTTCAAAAACTCCGAGACCAGCACGGTAATAGAACTGGGGGAAAAAAGGAAGGAATTAGACATCCCTGTCAGAGGGACAGTTAATGGTCTGTCTGGCCCACAAGCTGAGAAAGCAAATCTGAAGGAATTTCTACTTTAAATTGCTTTCTCTCTGAAGTCGTGGTAAAATGTGGTAAACAATGTTGATGATAATAATGTAATTCCAGAGGATAAAGTCAAATAGATCAATTCAGTGCTGATGAGATTTAACAAAGGGAAGTATGACTTAATAGACTTTGTAAGGCAAATTCATGACATACAATATTAGTGAATTAGCATCTTTTAAAGACCATAAAATAAGAGAGGGATTTTGGACGTTAACTAAAATCAATTAGTGGTAGAACCAATAATTGAGAACAAAAGGAAATAAGTTATTTTGAGCCTTTTATTCTCAAGAGTATTGGTTCTAATTCTGGATATTACATATTTGGAAGGACATCAAAACCTTGCAGAGCGATATAAGAGAACACAGTACAGCACAGGAATGGTTCCTTTAGCCCACGATGTCTGTACTGAACACAATGTCAAACTAAGCTAATCCCATCAGCCTGCACATAACCTACATCCCGCCATTCCATGCATGGTCATGTGCCTGTCCAAAAGCATCTTAAACATTGCCATGGTAGCTGCTTCCATCATTTACCCTGGCACCATGTTCCAGGCATCTGGCACTCTCTGTGGAATTAAAACATGCCTCTTAAATTTCCTTTCTACTTTCCCCCTCTGACCTTAAAACCATATCTGCTAGTTTATGACATTTCTTCCATGGAGGATAAAAAACTGTCTATCCTATCTATGCCTCTCATAATCTTATACACTCTATCAGTCCAACCCCTGCAAAATCTGAACAATCCCCACCCCCCCCCCCACCACCATTGCCCATCCCCTCCTGTGTTCCAGGAAAAACTATCTACATTTGTCCAACCTTTCCTTATAGCTAATACCGTATTATCCAAGCACAATCCTAATGCACCTCTTCTGCACCCTTTACAAAGCCTTCACATCCTTCCTGTAAAGCAGCAATCATAACTGCCCATAATATTCCAAATGAGGCCGAACCAAAATGTTTCTATTCGACGCCACCGCCAATGAAGGCAAGTATGCTGTATACATTCTTTACTAACCTATCCACTTGTCCTTGTTACATAGAAACATAGAAAATAGGTGCAGGAGTAGGCCATTCGGCCCTTCGAGCCTGCACCGCCATTCAATGTGATCATGGCTGATCATCCAACTCAGTATCCCGTACCTGCCTTCTCTCCATACCCCCTGATCCCTTTAGCCACAAGTGCCACATCTAACGCCCTCTTAAATATAGCCAATGAACTGGCCTCAACTACCTTCTGTGGCAGAGAATTCCAGAGACTCACCACTCTCTGTGTAAAGAATGTTTTCCTCATTTCGGTCCTAAAGGAATTCCCCCTTATCCTTAGACTGTGACCCCTTGTTCTGGACTCCCCCAACATCGGGAACAATCTCCCAGCATCTAGCTTGTCCAACCCCTTAAGAATTTTGTAAGTTTCTATAAGATCCCCCCTCAATCTTCTAAATTCCAGCGATCCTACTGTATTTGTTCTTTTCAAGAAGCTATAAACTTATATCCTAAGATCCCCCTGTACGTCAGTAGTCCTAAGTATCCTACCATTTACTGTGTACTTTCCTGTAACATTAAACGTGCAACACATCACTTGTCCAGATCAAACTCCATTTTCCATTTCTCAATATGGTAGTACAAAAGATAAATACTACAATCAATCTCGAGCAATACCATGGACTTGCGTTTTTTTTTTATAAGTGTGTTTGCCTAAATATTTATTCGAAATGCCTTTTTTTGCGCAGTCTTTCTTTTGGAATTTTAAGCATGATTTTTGTATAATTTGTTTTTGAATGTTTATGTGTGCTTGCAATGCCACTGAAAGCAAGATTTTCATTGTGCCTGTGCTTACTGTATTTGTGCACAAGTCAATAAACTCATCTTGACTTGACACTGACCATATTTCCAACTGTTCTATATCCTACTGTATCCTTTGATTACATTCCTCACTATCGACAACTCTGCCAATTTTTCTATCTTCTACAAACTTACTAACCTACATTTTCATCCAGGTCACATGTATATAGATGCAAGCGCGCCACAATGATCTTTGTAGTAAGCCAATGACCACAAACCACCCTTCATCATTTCCTTCTGTCTTCTAATGCTAATTTTGACTCCCATCTACTAAATCACCATGGATCCCACGTTGCTTAATCTTCTGGTTCAAACTCCTCTGAGGGAATTATTCAAATGCCTTTTTGAAGTTCATGTAGACAACATCCATTGCCCTGCACTCATCAATCATCTTCGTCACCTAAAAAAGCTCAATCAAGAGAAACATAGAAGCATAAAACATAAAAAAAATATGATTAGGAGAGGCCATTTGGCCCTTCGAGTCAGCACCGCCATTCAATATGATCATGGCCGATCATACAAAATCCGTACCCCGTTCCTTCTTTCTCCCCATATCCCTTGATTCTGTAGCCCTAAGAACTATATCTAACTCTCTCTTGAATAGAAGGGTTACTAAAATGTACAGAAGTTGACTTCAGTGAGAGAGTGGAAAGTTGAATTTTTTGCTATAAAACAGAATGTTAAAGGGAAAAACTTTGATTGTAGCACAACTGGAACAGTGCAATACACGTTATAGCTTTACCGGCATGTTAAAACGTTATTAAATGTTCCTGGTGATGCCAGCATTTTGCATCTATCCCCAATTTGCCTTAAACTAAGGAGACAGTTAATGTCTGGTGAGGCTGGAGTCACTTACCGGCCAAACAATGCAAGGATCGCATATTCCTTTCATGAAGGACATCAGTGAACAGATGTATTTTAACAACAATTTGGCCATATCATTGCTACCATTCCAGAAAGTTGTTTTAATTCCTTAACTGTTAAAGACTGTTGGAGTCTTTAATAACTCAATAGTGCAACTCAATAGTGATACTTGATTCTAGATCAATATTCAGCAATTTAGTGATGCTAGACCAGTAAATAAAGCATTGCACTATTATGATCTACAGAGTAGCAGTGTTGATAATTGTTTGGATAGATAAGGTAAGCCTTTTTTTCACTAAAATCAGGGTTAATAACTGAAGTTTACAATGCTACAAACTCCATGAAGAACATGTACAATTAATTTAAGCAGCATGTCACATGAACAGAAATGAACATACTAGAAAGATGGTGAGGAAAATATCAGTGGTAAATATGAATGCAGATCAAAATGAGAATTATATGAATTTTACAAAGATGCTGCCAGAATTAGAAAATGGTGACTCTGAAGAGTTTTCTTTGGAACAAAGGAAATTGAGGGAAATCATTAATTGAGATGAATACAATTCTAAGTAAATTAAAAGGTTGATATCGCTTGAGTCAAAAAACAGGGGCTCTAATTGCCTCTCCACACTTTACTGACCAAATGACAATAATTTTCATCTGCCAAGCATCTGCCCTTGCACCAGACTTACGTCCCGAGCTGTAGCCCATCACTACCGCTGTTTGGAATATTGTGGATTGTGGTTTGAACTCTTAAAACAAAGTAATTCACACGGAGTTGTGAAAAAGTGGGAAAAGATTTCATCCACAGGATGGGAGTGGACGGGAACACGATACTTAAAAGATCAGTGGGCACAGAACTCTACATCACATTTTAACGGTACTTTGACCAAAACCAGCATAGGCATGATGGACTGAATGGCTTCCACTTCTGTTACATCACTCCATGAAATTCTGGCCCACTTGCCTTGGGTTTTCAATGCTAATACTGTAATTTTCCAAATCGTCTCCGTATTTGAAGCGCTTATTTTGTCCCCCTATTTATCTTAAATTCTATTTCTATTTCCCTTTGCTGACAGTTTTACATTCATGGTGTTTCTGCACTAATTTTAATTGAGGAGTCTTCAACAGATTTTCTTTTATGCTCTCCAAATTAATATGACAGTCTAAATAACAGTTTCAAATAACACACATTATTGGGCAATAATTGTCTTGAAACTCCTCTGTGGGAAATTATAAATAAATGGTAATATTGATTTTTCTCAGTCGTTTCCAAAATTTCTTAACCAAAAGTGTGTGATTATTTCAGCTTGAAATGCATTGTGAATGGCTGAGGTGCACAGGAAATCAGATGCTTCTGAAACATCGAGTCACAATGGATATTTAACCTGGCATACATCATGTTTTGTTTTCATGAGTGATGGCTTGAATGGCCTGCTGACGATTTGCACAGCTAAGTGTCAGTTCCAATATAAAGCAATGTGGCAAATATGATATTCGATGGATTTTGAGTCTAGCTTCAGAACACTGGAAATAGGGAAAGTGGAATGCAAACAAGCCAAGGCTCCTGCAATTATTCCCCATTTGAAGTCACAAGGAGACCATCGGGGCAGATGGAAACAAAAATCAGTCACTGAGAACCTAAGAAGTCAGGTTGGAGGTAGCAATACATCTTGGATGTATCAAAGGAGAGCTCCATACTAACTTTGCATGGATAGCTCACCAGCATTTGATAGCTTAGTATAGTATTTGTACGCCTATATTATGATGTGTCCACTTTTCCAAACTGGCCTCCCCTCTGCACACCCTCGCACTAATTTCCTTCTTAACCATATATTGTCGACTCTTCCTCTGAGCTTTCTCACATTCCCATCTGCCCAGCCACAGTTCCACCTTTGATTCTTCTATATCTTGAAGAAGCCAATGCCTTCTTCCTCTACCAATAAATGTTCGCCTTCCATCCATCACTAACCATTATTCTAACTCATGATTGCTCCTCTCCATGCAGGAGGGGAGAACATTTAATACCAGGGGAAATATCATCCTTGGTATGAGCAGAGAAGTTAGCTATGGTGATGGCAGGTATGCTGGGATGTATGACCTTGAGAGACAGAATTCAATAAATCCCAGCCAAATAATATACAATACTTATTCACGTAGATGTGAGAGCAACAAACAAAAACCTATAATTCGAAATTTTGTTACTGCAGCATTTTGCCATATCTCATGAATCTCCCAAAGACCTTCAGTAATAAGCATCACTGGCACTGAGAATGCACTGCCAGAAGCCTTGTACTGGTCATATACTGGTTCAAGTTTGTGTCTTCGACCAGCTTTTGTTGTGTGGATCACTTATCTCAAGTGAGCAAGGACAAGTTGTGGAGATGGCATTAGTCTCTAATGAGAGTCACAGAGTTAGACAGAACCAAAGCAATCCCTGCAGTTCAATTTGCCCAGCCGACCAAAATTCATATCTATTCTTATCCTGCTTGCCTGTGTTTGGCCAATATCCTTCTAATGCTTTCATATGCAAATGTCTTTTAAATTCTTCCCACCTCAAGCATTCAGGCAGAATCCTAGCATCCACAATTTTTAATTGTTACTTATTTTCTGCCCATGTACATTTTTTGTTCAGAATGTGTCAAGCTGTTTTAACAATGAGATGTGAATTAGCCGTGATGTATAATAGGATATGTATGAACATAAGTACAAATGATGTGCATAAGTACAAATACCTGGGAATGTACCTGGACAGAGCTGCCTGTACTTTTTGAGAAGGTTCCACTCCTTCAACTTCTGCTGTAAGATGCTGCAGATGTTCTACCAATCCATGTCCGTACGAAGGGGGGGGGGGTGCGTTGGGTGCGACCGCACCCCCCTTTTTGTATAGGAACATTTAAAAAATATATATATTTGCGACCATCCGCGCCTGCGCAGTGGGGAGAAGCTGGTGACCAAAGATGCAGAAGCGACGCAACACGACGCCGTCTCTCCGCGCATGCGCAGTTCGCGGGATCAGATCACCGCAATTTTCAATGCATTGCCTCGATGCTCTGGGCCTAGTTTGGGTGAGTGGGACCCTGAAATATTGCATTGCATTGCGGGAAGGGGGAAACTGTTTGTTTTATATCGGGGGTATTAAACTACCCACGAATAGTCCAATCCGACCTGCGGGATGGTTTGGGAAAAAAAGGGGTTCCCGTTTTTCCGGGGGGGGGGGGGGGGGGGTGCGGTGTCTGCCCGCCTGATCCATTGGCCCCAACCATGGCGTCGGAGCCTCACCAGTTGGTCCGGGAAGAGCGTCCTCCCGTCGCCGGGCTGGAAGCAGGAAGAACTGAATCTGAACCCAGTACTGGCAGCGGCCGTGACCCGACACCAGGTGCTGCTCAGGCCGGGACCACACCACCCTCCCCCCTGCCGGTCCCTTGCCCCCCACCCTCGCCTTTCCCACCCCTGCCGGGCCCCCGCACCCCCCCCCCCCCCATCGTTTCTGGTCGGCGGCAGCGACGGTTGTAGTTCGGGGTGACGGAGGGTTGGAGGGAATGACGGGTTCCGCACACCAGCAACAGTGGCGATGGCGGCTCCACCTCCTCATGCACCATGCCAGCGCTCAGAGCGGCCGCTGCTTGCCACTCCGCCAACGACGATAACTGCTTTCACAACAACCCCTCCCGCACGCCAAGGCTGGGAGGAGGGAGGGAGCGAGGAAAGAAGGGGGAGGCCCCCTTCTGCCGTCTGAAGCACCTGGACCGCTCGGCCCTGAACCTTCCTGTTGGCTGGTGGAGGAGGGTAGATGGTGGCGAGGAGTCCCAAGTAGATTTGGCAGTGGACAGGCACGACCAAGGCTGCGGGGCAATGATGCCGTCCCTGTCCGAGGAGCGCTTACCTTCCTTCCTCACCCACTTCTCTGCCCCTTCCCCTCTCTCTCTCTCTCTCTCTTGTACGCCCCCCTCCACCCCCCCCCCCCCCCCCCCTTATCCTGGGACCTCTCATCTCCACCTCACACTGATCCCCATTCCCCCCTCTATTCAGTCCTCAATGACATCCCCTGTGCTCCCCTCCCCATCTACCACCCCCCATCTATTCATCCTGTACTGATCTCCCTATCCACCTCGCAATGATTCTCCTGCCACCTCCACATCCATCTTACACTCGTCCCCCGATTCATACAGTACTGACCCCCTTCCCATCCATCCTGCACTGCTCCCCCCATTCATCCTGTACTGAACCTCCCATTCATCCTGCACAACCTCGCGATCCACACTGTACTGACCCACCCCCATTCATCCTGTACTGACATCTCCTGCGCTCTCCCCTCAGAATTTTACCGACTCCAACCAACACACACTAATTCCCCTGCCTCAATCCATCCATTCCGCACCGATTGCCTTCTCGACGCCCCCCCCCCCCCCCAAAACCCCCACCAAGCCTGTCCAAGCCCGAGCAGGCTCGGGAGAACCAGCAGCTGAAGTCGGCTGAGTTCAAGCGCCATTATCCACCTTCACCAACCTGCCGGTCGTGCGGCGCCTTGGGGCGACCTGCTGCAGCTTCTCGTGGTGCTGCTGGCGTGGTTACTTGTGCACCCTAGGATGCTGCTGTCGTGGCGATTGGTGCATCCTGGGGAGCTGCTGGAGTGGTTACTTGTGCACCATTTGGGTGCTGCTGGTGTAGTTACTTCTGGACCCTGGGGTGTTGCTGGCAAGGCTGCTGTTGCTGCTGGTGTGGTTACTTATGAACCCTGGAATGCTGCTGGGTTGGTTACTTGTGCACCCTGGGGTGCTGCAGCCTCTGTACCCTCTGCTAATTCTCCCCCTTCCTACATTGCTGCTCCTGTTGCCAGTCCCTGCTGCTTGTCACCCCGGCCGCTCGAGCCGGGCAGCAGCCAACGGACCAGGCTGCCAGTGCCCTTGACACTGCGGGCGCTGCTGGTGGCCTTTGCTCCTCGCACAAACTCACACTTCTGCCGGTACATGACTAGCGAATTGGGCCTGAGCTGCCTCTTGGAGCTGGAGCGACGCACAATGTCAGGCGAGAGCCCCAGCTGCCCGCTCTGCTGGCGGCTGCCGGAGGCCAGGTAAGTCTTCATGCTGCTGCAGGCCCTGTTGTCGCTGCCTTCCTCGGGGGCAGAGCTGGCCAAACCATTGGGCTCCACTTTGCACCCCCTCGTGGTCTGGCTCTTCAAGTTCTTGGCTTTGTCGGCAGCCAGTCTCTCCACAGTGCTCTGCCTGTCCCCCTTCATTTGACTGCGGAGGTGGCCGGGGCCCTTGGACATGAGCCTGAGTGGCAGAGAGATGCTTGCCTCAGGCGGCATGCTTGCAGTGGACGCGATCTCGCTCGGCACCTTACTTTGATCCAGCCAACGAGGACAAACCACGTTTTCACATCCGCAAAGAAGGAAAGACCAGGACTTCCATGAGCAATGACAGGCTGTCTGCAATTGCCTTAATCCACATTCACTATGATTTTGCCCATAACTTGGACAAAGTGGTGAGTAGGTTGATGTGATGTGAAGTTGTTAGGTCAGGAGGACCATTAAAGGTGCACTGTACACACTAACACAGTCTAACAGTATCAGGCTATCAAATCAACACACAAAACATTTTCTAAAAAAAGGTTTTCTTTACTGCAAAAACATACAGTATTTTGTTTTGCAGTTTTTGCCTAACAACAATGACCCCAAACATCCCATTCCACCCACTCATTATTCTTAACACAACCAAAATTATTTCTGAAATATTGGTCATACATTTGGTGCAAAAAGCTCCAAAATAAATCTGAGAATGCACCAGAGAGCATCTAAAACCCCAGAGTGTTCAGGGCCCTTAAGCGGGCCCTGGAACCCGGATGTGAGGGGCTTCCCGCTTGTGATGTGTACTGCATGCACATTATTTCACATAACTTTTTTGGAATCTGTCATGCCACCCCCATTTTTAAAAAGCTTTGTATGGGCCTGCAATCGGTGGTAGCCAGTGCCTTTTTCTTCACTGCCGTGTGCTGGGGCAGCAGGGCGAAGACCGCAGATGCCAATAGGTTCAACAAACTCATCAGGAAAGCTGGCTCCATCCTGGGGAGGGAGTTGAATTCATAGGATGTGGTCTTGGAGGGGAGGATTCTCCTCAAACTGCGGAGCATCCTGGACAATGCAGCTCACCCCCTCCATGAACACTGGTCAACCTGAGGAGCACCTTCAGCAACATAATCCTCCCCCTTCTGTCGTGGGGTAGACTGAGACTGACTCTCCCCCCCTCTCCCCCCCCTCCTCCCCCCCCCCCACCTCCTCAATCTTTGCACATCCCCAAAGCCTTTCCACATGTCACTTTAATTTCATGTTTCATGTATTTTGTGTTTTTTATGACTGTTGGCAAATTAATTTCCCTACGGGATGAATAAAGTTCTATCGTATCGTTTATGTGAGCAACACAATGCATGCATGTGAGTGGTTACACTGGATGGGGTTGGGGCCATGATGTGGCAGGTAGGTGCAGAAAGTGGGTTTGATATCCAAACAACATTGTGGTCTCTCCACATCTGCACGAGTCAATTTCATCCTCACCATTCAGATCTGCAGTGCACTCTCTGGACTCACTTCCCCCTCTAGATCCAGCACGAATGGCCATGCATTGCTGTGTGAGCACCATGCTGCAGGTGTAGGTCATGGATGTTGAAAGGAGTGTAAAGTGACTCTCTCAGTGACATACCTCGTGGCAAGTTCCTCTGGTGGTTAACTTTACTATTGTCATCAGCCATATTTTGTATGTAGTCAACCTCTGGTTTTCACCCAGAAAGTTGTGAATCTGTGGAATTTTTCACCCAGCGAGTAGTGAATCTGTGGAATTCTCTGTCACAGAAAGCAGTGAGGCTAATTCACTGGATGTTTTCAAGAAAGAGTTAGATATAGCTCTTAGGGGTAACAAGGGATATGTGGAGAAAGCAGGAACGGGGTACTAATTTAGGATGATCGGCCATGAAGGGCTCGAAGGGCCAAATGGCCAATCCCTGCACCTATTTTCTATGTTTCTATGTTTCTATCTAAGCTTCCCTACACTCATCTTGTTTTGAAATGTAAATTGTGGGTGGTGGGTGGTGTGTGGATAGTAGGTCAGGGCAGTTGACTGCACAAGGGGAAACACACCAAGAAAGCTGTCTGGAATTGTGAGTGTGCTCCTGTAAAGATCATCTTGTGATTTTGCCCCGACTGCATGTTCTTAGAATTTAAACCTACCGATTTGATGAACAATTCTGGGTTTGTTTTGATACCCTGATTACCCCTTGCGTACTGTCATTGACCTCATGCACATGTGAAAAACTAGTCTGAGCTTCAGTAAGTGAGCTTTCCTGCAGAGCAGCCTCATTGTAAGCAAGGCCAATAACTATTTTTCCAATATGGCAGACAAGCCAAAGTTCCTTTTACAAATAGGTATGTTTACTATGAACTCTCACCCTCAAAAAATGTTCCAAAAAATGACTTGATCATGAGGCAAAGAGGTTGTGGGCAGCAGCAAATTGGTGAGATGCAGGAGAAGTGTGGGCAGCAGGAGGTGGACCTTGTTCTGCAGTGGAGGCTAATTCACTGGACATAAAAAACTAGAGTAACTCAGCGGGACAAGCAACACCTCTGGAGAGAAGAAATGGATGACGTTTTGGGTTGAGACCCTTCTTCAGTTCTGCAGCTGGATACTATGCTCTGAGCCTGCTATAGCACCTATGATCACCTCTCTCTACACTCTCGGTGATAAATATGGACTGTGCCTATTCATTAATCTCTTTCTTTTGTACAGTTCAACTTTTCAACAGTTCATTCTTAAATACAGGAGAGGTGCCAGAAGACCAGAGGGTGGCAAATGTTGTGCCTCTATTCAAGTAGGGCTGCAGGGAAAATGCTGGGAACTATAAGCCAGTGAGTTTAACATATGTAGTTGGAAATTTACTAGAAAGTATTCTGAGGGATAGGTTATACAGGGATTTGGATGGGCAAGGGCTGATTAGGGATAGTCAGTGTGGTTTTGCATGTGGGAGGTTGTGGCTCACAAATCTGATTGAGTTTTTTGAAGACATGACCAAAAATGTCGATGAGGGCAGAGCTGTAGATGTTGTACACATGGATTTCAGTAAGGCATTCAACATTACGCATGGTAGGTTGCTCTGGAAGGTTAGATTGCATGGCATCCAAGGAGAGATAGCTGAATGGACAGCAAATTGGCTTAACGGAAGGAAGCAGAAGGTGATATTGGAAGGTTGCTTCTTGTACTGGAGGCCTGTGACTAATGGTGTGCCTCAGGGTTTGGTGCTGAGCCCGTTACTGTTTGTCATCTACATCAATGATTTGGATGAGTACAAACAGGACAAGATTAACAAGTTTGCTGATGATACAAAAGTAGGTGGTTTTGCAGATAGTGAAGATGGTTGTGAAAGATTGCAGCAGAATCTTGATCTATTGGCCAGGTGGGCTGAGCAATGGCTGATGGAATTTGATACAGAGAAATGTGAGGTGTTGCATGTTGAGACAAGGGCAGGACCTACACAGTGAATGGTAGGCCTCTGGGGAGTGTTGTAGAGCAGAGGGATCTAGGAGTGCAGGTGCATGGTTCCTGGAAGGTCAAGTAGCAGGTAGATAAGCTGGTCAAAAAGGCTTTTGGCACATTGGTCTTCATCAGGCAGAGTATTGAGTATAGAAGTTGCGAGGTCATGTGGCAGTTGTGTAAGACATTGGTGAGACCGCATTTCGAGTATTGTGTTCAGTTCTGGGCACCATGTTATAGGAAAGATACTGTCAAGCTTGAAAGGGTTTAGTGCTGATTTACGAAGATGTTGCCAGGACTAGAGGGTCTGAGCTATAGGTTGAGTAGGCTGCGTCTCTATTCCTTGGAGCGCAGAAGGATGGGTGATCTTATAAAAGTGTATAAAATCATGAGAGGAATAAATTGGGTAGATGCACAGAATCTCTTGCCTAGAGTATAAGAATCGAGGACCAGAAAATATAGGTTCAAAGTGATGGGGAAAAGATTTAATAGGAATCTGAGGGGAAAAGTTTTCACCCGTACGGTAGTGGGTGTATGGAACAAACTGCCAGTGGAGGTAGTTGAGGCTGGGATTATCCCAACATTGAAGAAACAGTTTGACAGGTACATGGATAGGACAAGTTTGCAGTGACATGGACCAAACGCAGGCAGGTGGGACTAATGTAGCTGTGACTTGTTGGCTGGTATGAGCAAATTGAGCCGAAGGGCCTGTTTCCACACGGTATCACTGTGTGACCCTATCAGTGACGAAACAATCATCTCCAAATTGCAACATTTATAAATTTGCTCCTATTTAAAAAAAAAAATTGCTCCCCACCACCCACGAGTTCTGTTATCACAGCCTTCCGCATTGTCTCTGGAAAATTGTTATGTGGTTCTGGGATTTATTCACAGATTTGCCTGTAAATTCTTCACTACATACCCACTCTGCCCCCAGAACCTACTGTGATAGAAGGTCTGGAAGTCTCTTTGTATTTTCTGTGGAGAAGGTTTTGGAAGCTATTGATTTCAGGTAAGAGACATGTGGAGCATATTGCCATTATAAAGGAGGAAGAGTCTGTATCTTGATGTCAGTAAAGGCATTTAACTCCATATACGCCTGGCCAGGAGTATCTTGGGACATTATGCAGAGCAAGAGAGGAGTTTGCTGGGTACCTGGCGGACATTTAATCTTCAGTAGTCATTAGTGTGATACCAGAAGACTGGAGGACAGCTCATTTTGTATCCCTTTAGAGATACAGCGTTGAAACAGGCCTTTCGGCCCACAGCCTGCAGGACAATTTTACCAATTTTTTAAGCAAAGCCAAATAACCTACAAACCTGTAGGACGTGCTAAGAAACCGGAGTGCCCGGAGGAAGCCCATGCGGTCATCGGGAGCAACTCCATACAAACAGCACCCAAAGTCAGGATCGAACCTGGGTCTCTGCTGCTGTTAGGCAGCAACATTACTGCTGCACCACGGTGCTGCCCAAGTTAAGAAGGGCTGCAAGGCCAGCAGGGGAACCTTGGTTCTTTGGTTCAATGGTGCTTTATTGCCATGTGGAGCTGTGAAATTATTTTTGCATATATCACACATGCAGGCGTCGCCATATTTTGACGCCCTTTACAGAAAATCCAAAGCTAGTCCACACACTCAATGTTCTGAAGTGGCTCCCAATCCAAGTAAGGCCAGACTGCTGCAATGCCTCCTCCGTCGCCCTTGACCAGATCACCCCATGAACCAACATCCCTCTTCTTGCCCGATAGCTTGTATCCCTGGGGTGCCTCCTGCAGTCGATCTTGAAGTTGCTGAAGGCAATACCCCAATTCCTCTCCAACTGGTCGAGACTGGAGACTTTCCAGTTTTTGGGGCAAAGCCCAGTGGCTTCCGAACTTCCCCCTCCAATGTGCGACCCAATGGGATTTTTTTTGAGGTGGCGAGCCAGACTTACCGCCGCACATGGCCGTAGGCAGCTGCCGGGTCTCCCTTCTTCCAGCTTCATAATGCATCCCGGGCGCCTTTGTCCGGCTCCCAGTTTGCACTGTGGATGTGTGAATGTTACTGGAGGGGACATGAAAGAAAGACATTTGCATTTGGAAAGGCAACGATTGATTTATTCGTGTGAGATTATGTCGGACATTTTGGAATTAATTGTTTGAGAAGGTGACAAATGACAAATGCAGTTGGTGAATGTTGTCTACATGCAGTTTAGCAAGGCCTTTGACAAGATCCCATATAGTAGTCTAATCCAGAGGTGAGATCTCCTGGGATCAAATGTGAGATGGTAAATTGGATACAAAGTTGACCTAGTACCAGAAACTAGTGGAGGGGTGCTATTCAAATTGGAAACCTGGAACCAGAGGTCTATCACAGGGATTGGTGCTGTCCTTTCTTGTAGATAAATTTGAATGATGTGAGTGAAAATACAAGTGGCATGATTAGTATGTCTATACATGACACCATAATTGGTGCAAAGTGAACTCTGAAATAGGCCATCCACATTACAATAGGATTTATATCGACTGGGGAAGTGGGAAAATAAATGGCTGATGAAATTGAACTTAGATGAATGCAAAGTGATGCAGTATGGGAAGATAAATTCAAGCCGAGACATACACAGGTCCCATGTTTCATTGTTTCCTTAAAGTGGCAACACAGGTAGACAGAAAGGTGAAGAAGGCATATGGAATTGGCCTTCATTGACTAAGGGATTGAGTAAAGGAGTTGGGGCACCATGTCACAGTTGTATTAATTGTTAGTTAGTTAGTAATTGTAATTCTGGTCGCACATTACAAGAAGGATGTGATAATGTTAGAGAGAATGTAGGAAAGGTTTGCAAGAATCTTGCTGAAACTGGATGGCTAGATTTATACGGAGAGATTGGATGCACTGGGACTATTTATCCTGGAGAGAAGGAGGCCCAAGTGTGACTTTATTCAGTTTAGAAATTTATGAGGGGCATAGACCAGATAGGTAGACACATTCTTTTCTCGATGGTAGGGGGGGACTAAAACTAAAATGGGGGTACAGGTTTTAAGGTGAGGGGGAAAAGATTTAAAGTGACCTGAAGACAAGTTTTTCACCTAACGGCTAAGGCGTACAAAGAACAATCTGTCAGTGTAGGTGGTAGGGCCAGCTACAATTACAACATTTAAAAGACATTTGGACATGTATGTGGACAGGAAAGGTTCAGAGGGATATGGATCAAATTCTGGCAAAAAGCATTAGTGTAACTGGGCATGGTGGTTGGCACAGACAAATTGGGCCAAAGGTCATGAATCTGTATATCTCTAAATCCATGCTCACTCTGTTCAAAATCAAGCCATTAGTAATTTCCTCTCAACATCTGGAAAATGTCCACCCACATTTTCTGATGATGTTGTTGCACATAACTGATGCGCTAGGCTTAGCTAGATTCAGGCTGTTAATTTCAGCATACTTAGCACCAGATCTGCTCCCAAATTCACAGATGTTAAAATCCATCCCAGCTGCGTCCACACTGCCCAGATAACAATGATTGTTGAGAGAGCAGCAACAGAATTGCGGCTACCGCTTGTGCATGTCCAGCAGTTGTGTTTTCCTTTTGTTTTCTTAATTTATTCCTATAATACAGTAGTGCCCAGAAACAGCAAAACTGTTTGATTTTTTGAATTGATTTTTTATTTATATTATTTATTTTATATTATTTTATATTATATTATTTATTTTATTATATATTTATTTTATTAGAAGCAATTGTACAAGGAGAAAGTAATAGACATAACAATTATACAATTTTCGTACAGCTTCAGTTTTAACATTTTATAAACTAATAAGTAAATCGAAAAGAAAGAAAAAAGGAAAGAAGGGAAAGGAAGAAGAAAGGAAAAAGAAATGAAAGAATTTCAAAAAAGATACAAAAAAGAAAAAAGAAAAACCCCTTAATTAACGAAGAAGTGAAAAAAAAAGCGGAGATATATCCCACTACCCTTCCCTACGCCTGCTCACCCGACCCTAGCGTCGGTTTTGAATTTGTGTTCAACCATTATGTTGAAGAAATTCAATGAAAGGAGACCATATTTTGGAAAATTGATCTGATTTGTCAGACAAAACAAGCCTTATTTTTTCTAAATGTAGTGTCTCGGTCATTTCTGTGATCCACATCTTCACTGTGGGAAATGTTATCTTTTTCCAGATTTTAAGTATACGTTTTTTTTCGCAGTTATTAAACCATAGTCAAGGAAGAGTCTTTAGAATATCGTTAACTTAGGGCAGCCCTCTGACATTCCTAATATTATTCATTTTATAACCATATAACAACCATATAACAATTACAGAACGGAAACAGGCCTTCGCGGCCCTTCCAGTCCGTGCCGACCATTTATTTTCCCCTAGTCCCATCTACCTGCACTCAGACCATACCCCTCCATTCCCTTCCCGTCCATATACCTATCCACTTTACTTTTAAATGTTAAAATCGATCCTTCCTCCACCACTTCTGCTGGAAGATCATTCCACACAGCCACCACTCTCTGAGTAAAGAAATTCCCCCTCATGTTACCCCTAAACCTCTGTCCCTTAATTCTCATCTCATGTCATTTTGAATCTGACTCCAATTAAATTTTGAGTGTTTTAGAAATGGTATTGAATATTCCTCTCCAGAAGTTTTGTATTTTTATACAGGATATAAAAGAATGGGTTATGGTAGCTTCTTGTAAGTGACATTTATCACAGAGAGGGGAGACAGTTGGGAAGATCTTGTTCAATTTGGTCTTTGAGTAGTATAACCTATGCAATACTTTGAATTGTATCTAAAGGACAGTAATGTATGTATAGTAGACTTTCCTCCCATATATCTTTTGAAATGGGTAAACCCAGCTCGTCATCCCATGCTTGCCTATAAATCTCAGAAGGTGGGGTGTCAATATTTAGAAGAGTGTTATAAATGTAAGATGTCAAATTACTTGTATCGGCATGTCTATTCAAACAATCGTCTAATATATCTGGACCCATAAGAGGACAGTCTTGTGTATATGTTTCACATAATCACGGATTTGAAGGTGTCTAAAAAAATTGTTTCCGTTCAAGTGATATTTCTCCTGTAGTTCTTGAAAAAAAGATACAGGAGAAATACAGGGCACATCCTTATCTGTTACCCCTAGATAAATAAAATGTAGGTGAAAGCATTTGATTTGTCAGTATTCTAGCTGTCGGATTAGTGTATAAAAGCTTCACCCATAAAGTAAAGTTTTCTCCCAATTGAAATTTTTCCAACACTGTGAAAAGATAAGACCATTCCACTTGGTCAAAAGCTTTTTCTGCAACTAGAGAAATAATTGTTAGATCTTCATTTGGCATTCTCTGCGAATATATTATTTTAAACAAATGTCTCAAATTATAAAACAAATGTCATTTAGGTATAAACCCAGTTTGATCTGGATGTATTAGTTTACCGATAACCAAGCTTAATCTACGAGCCAAAGCCTTAGCTAGTATCTTCTGATCTGTATTTAAAAGGGCTATTGCCCTATAGTGTTTTGGCTCCTCAAGATTTTTTTTATCTTTTTTTGAAATTCATGTTGATTCAGCAAGAGATTGGGGTAAAGTCTGTTCTTTAAATGCTTGAATATAAAGGGCTTGTAAGCGTGGAGAAATTAAATCATTAAATTTTTAATAAAATTTGTTACTAAACCCGCCCGGGCCAGGAGCTTTTCCACTTTTCAATGATTTAATAGTCTCTACGATGCTGTTTGTTGTTACCTCTGCTCCTAATTCATCCCGTTCCTCCTCATTAAGGAATGGGAGATTGCAATTCTCAAGAAAACTTTTCATCTTTGCAGGATTGGCTGTTGATTTTGATGAATATAGTGTTTGATAGAATTGTAAAAATCTTTCATTAACATCTTTAGGCAATGTAAGCAGACCTCCTTTTTCTGATCTAATTTTGATTGTCCAGTCTAATCATGTGATACTAAAATACCTGCCTTATGAGCATTAATTATACTGCCAAAATAGAACTGTGAAAGTGATTTCCTTGTGAATAGTAAGGATGATAATTAATATTCTGGCCTGCTCTGCTTTTAGTAGGAGGATTTAAATAGTCTCTGATCTTAAGGAAATTGCTGCACCAGATGGTACCATTTTATATTTGTTTTATTTCATATAAACACAATATTCCAAAATTTAAAACCTTATTGATTGTTCATACAGCGCACATTATTACTCTGTAACTCTGGAGATTTACTCAGCAGCAGCTCTCTATATGTATCCAATTTGTTTTATCACTATTGTCCAATTATATATCTCATCTGACTAATTTCCCTGGTGATCTAGGGATTATGAGCCTAATCCACCTACCTAATATGGTGGCCTATAAATTGTATCACAGAGGCATTTTTATTGGTTTCAGAAGGCTTTTCCTTCCTTCTGCTTTTGTAATTAGTTTAGGGGCGGGCTTCCAGAACTTGATCCTCATTTTGAATGATTGGAGATTGTTACATTAGCAGATTCTCATGGGCGGTTCTGCATTGCATCTGATTTTTTTTTTAATCTTAAGAAGCCCAAAAACTGAAAATAATCGATGTTCAGTGTGATAATAAACATTGATTTGGGGGATTTCCAAACTTTGTGCAACAAAGCCAAATGGGAGTGTAAGAACCAAAGTCATCCCACCACGTTGCCATGCATATTAAACTTGCCATACTCTAGTCCAGGGGTGGGGAACCTGCGGCCTTAAGGCCACATGCGACCTTCTAGGCCATTAAGTGCGGCCTTTTGAATGAATCCAAATTTTGTAGAACAAATCCTTTTATTTTTATTAATATGTTTTATTAATATGTTCATCTTTTATTATTTTTATTTTAATCTTAAAATGAACGTATTTAAAATACCAAGGAGCAAAAGAAGATTCAACAAAATAATTCTCCCCGACTGACTGTCTACAATGAAAACATTAGTAAGTCATGAGGGCTATTTTAACAAAATAATGTACATTTTGAAGTATATCTAATTGAAGCTTCTTGGATGTGGCCTTATTAGATTACAGCTAATAATGCGGCATTCCAACATAAAAAGGTTCCCCACCCCTGCTCAAGTCCCACCACGTTGCCATGCATATTAAACTTGCCATACTCTAGTCCACAAACGTTGCCATGCATATTAAACTTGCCATACTCTAGGCTGTCAACCATTCTGTTGGATTCCCACATAATGAATTCCTCACTCCCACCTTCCACTGCCTTTGCCCCAATCGACCTTGTGCGAGTTAAAGACAAGCTTGGACATCCACTGCCCAAGCTCTTGCAACCATAAAGAGAGGGGATGATAACAAGGAAACAGATTTGTTTTTTAATCCTTGTGCTACATTCAGCTCCTGGCCAGTGGTAGGGACCTCAGACTTTCTGAGACATTTGATGTCCATTCTGGGTATTATAATTTTTGAGTCTCTAGGAGCCCCTGTACATACAGGTTTTGGAGGAAACATCCAAATGATACCACGTATACCCTAGGTGGCAGCACTCTGACAACGGATATGGAAAGTAGTGGATTTAGGTTTCACCCTCGAGGTCATCTATTTCTGATGATGTTAAGTAATTATTATATTCCATTTGCGAGATACTGCTCTGCACCAGTTATTATGTTGTGTGATTTGCCCTATTGGTTAGCTTCTGGGGTCTTATGCAATTTCAACAAATAAGAACGGCATTGCATTTAAAAATAGCATCAATTATTAAGGAAATAATAGCAGTGCATTTGGAAATTTGTAATTTAACCAAGCAAAGTCAGCATATCTTAATGAAGGGGATATTGTGGTTGACAACTTTATTAAGAGTTCTTTGAGAAAGTTTCAACTGTAGTGCATAAAGGGAAACCAGCAGGGAGTTTGGAGTTTTAGAAGGCACTTGGCAAAAGTTTAAATCATAATATCAGAGCCCATGATGCTGGAGATGAAATATTGATGTGGCAGAGAATTGAGAAGGATAAGGGGGTCATTTTCAGATTGGCAACCTGTGACCAGTTATAATTAGCGCTGAGACATGAACAATTTGCAATATATATGAATTTAAGGAAGGAAGCAAATACAGAATGGCCAGATTTGTAAACAATATTAAAATAGACGAGAATTAACGTGGTGAGGAGGATGCAGACAATTTGTAGAGAGATATTAATAGGTTAGGTGAGCAGGCAGACAAAATGGCAGAGTATATTGTTGAAAAGTTGGTGTGATGTTTTTCATTCTGGAAGAACAAACAATAGAAATGCATATTTAAATAAATAAAAATTGCACAAATGGATTGATGGTCCTTTTGCATAAAGCATCAAATGCTAGCTCACAAATGGAGCCTGTAAAAGGGAAGGCTAATTGGATCTTGGCCTTTATTACACGAGGGCTACAGTATAAATGTAGGGAGGTCTTACTTCAACAGGTGAAATCACATTTAGAGAATGCAAATAATTTTGGTCGCTGTGTTTGATGAAAAATAACACTGCTTTGGAGGCATTTCAGAGGAGCTGCACTATGATTATTCTAAATATTCAAAGAAATTAAGCAAGTTTGGGAATCTAGAAATTGGAATTTAGAATTGATAATCTGATTTGAATGGTGCCAGAAGAACAATCTTGCTATCAATGTTAGCAAGACCAATGTGCTATTTATTGACTTTAGCAAGGGAAAGCTGAGAATCCATGAACCTGTCTTCATCAACAGAACAACGGTGGAGAGAGTGTACAGCTTCAAGTTCATGGGTGGGCATTATTCTGAAAAGCACATTATTGTAATCATAAAGAAAGATTGCCATCAACACCCAAGAAGAATGAGGAAATTTAGTTTGTCACTGAATATCATGGAATCATGAAATCATGGAAAACTTTATTGTTATTCAGACCTTGCGGTCTGAACAAAATTTCGTCGCCTGCAGTCATACATATAGTAAAGAACAAAACACACAATAAACACATATTTAACATCCACCACAGTGAGTTCACCAGACAACTCCTCACTGTGATGGAAGGCAAAAATCTTGTCTTTGTCTCTTCCCTTCTTGTTCTTCCTCTTCTGAGGCGATCCAGGCCTCCGATGTGGTGACCGCACCGGGTGATGTAAATAAGTCTCGCGGCTGAACTGCGCTCCGAGAACGGGCCGGTTCAACTCCGCGGCCCGGGGCAGTCAAAGCTGCCGAAGCTGCCGCCCTCCAGTCCAGCGGACACAGCTGTTGCCGCGGGAGCTCCAGAAAAACAGGTCACCAACCTGTGACCTGCGAGCTCCTGACGATGTCGTCCACTGGGCCCACGGCTGAACCTCCGATGTCGCTGCCACCGCCACCGACACCGGAAAGCCGCCACAGCTCCTAGTCGGGCCGCCGGAATGCCTGAACCCGCCACAGCCTCGAAGTCGGCCAGCCTCGCGCTGGTAAGTCCTGGCTAGCTCTGCCTCCGGAGCCTCGAGGTCAGTCGCAGTTGGAGGCTGTCAGCTCCGCCATTAGGCCTCAGCGCAGACGGAGACGGGAGATACGACAAAAAAAGTTGCATCCCCCCCAAAAGGAAGGGACTAAAACGTTTCTCCCACCCCTCCCACACACATACACTACATAATAACTCAAATTAACACGCTAAAACAAGACAAGAAAACAACAAAAAAAAGAAAAACAGACGGACTGCAGGCGAGCCGCTGCTGCCAAGACAGTGCCGCCACTCCCAGATAGAATATTCTATCTATTATCTATAGGGTGTTCAATAGAGAGCGTACTGACTGGTTGCATCAGGGCTTGTTTCGGAAACTCGTACGTCCAGAAGTGCAAAACATGGTAGACATTGCCTGGTCCATCATCGGTAATGACCTCCCCACCATTGATGGCATCTACAGGAGGTGCTGCCTCAAAAAGGCAGCACCTCTTCACTATCACAATCAGGAAGAAGGTACAGGACGCTGAGAACCATGACCTCGCTTGCTACTAGCAGCAATCAGGGTCTTCAACATTGCACAACACTAACAACAATCTTACTTCAGCAAATATGATCTGTTGTGGATCTTATGGTTGCACTACATACTTTGGTTTTGCACTATTGTGTTTCTGGTTACATAGTTATTAATTTATTGTATTACTTATTATTGTATATTTGAGTGTTGTTGCATTAATATGCCAAATGCTGCAGCAAGAAGTAATTGTTCAGTTGCCAGGACATTGTATAATTAAACACTCTTGCTTCTTGATCTGACTTGATCTTATACTCAGGCTGCAGAGGTATGGGGTGGGTTAACACTAGGAGCATGTTTCCTTTCATAGGGCAGTCCAGAAACATAGGGCATGTTCTCAGAATTAGGAAACACTCACTTGTGACTGAGACGATAAATATTTTTAAATTTGAGTTTAATTTAATTTAATCCCTCAAAGTCCTTGCCCAGTGAGCAGAGTGGATCTGACTGCTTGTATTAGAATTTAATGCTGAGATGAACACATTTCTAGTCAGTAAAGGAATCAATGGGAACAAATGCAGAAAAGCATACTTGAAGAGTGTCAGAACATTCATAATCCTATTGTGTAACAGACTAGGCTTGAGAGGCTGAATGGTCTATCCTGTTCCTGTTTCTTGCAGTACAATTTTATATGTGCAGAGCTGTACTTCTAGGGGTAGTCAGTGCCCATGAGACCTGAGCACCCAGTGCAGTTGTGTTAGCGAGCAGGAAAATTGAAATGTGGTCAGAACAGAAGTGAAATATGTCAGCCTGTATTTTAATACATCTCTGGTCCATAACTTGTCAGTGCGTCAAAGGTTTTAAATGAAGAATGAATTTTTAAGATGGTAAAAAAAAACATCTTAATTGTAAACTCTTGTCAGTTTCTCCCTTTGATTTATATTTGCAGTCTTTTCAAATGCTGTCTCTATGGCAACGGCTCAATGTACCAAGCTTAGATTATGATTTTACTGCTTCAGCAACCTCTTCCTAGGATGTTACAGTGGCTTGTCTTTACATTTTTGAATACCGGGTTTTTGTAATGTGCTTCAAGGTTTTGATGTTACAATACCTGAGAAGGCAGGGATGGATAGGAGGCATTCTTTTCACCTTCTAATTTAGTGCCACGTAAAATAATTATTCTGATGAATACAATGTGACTGGCCTTGAAAATTTTGTACTCATCTGTAGATGTAGCATTCAAAGGTTTTGGAAGACAATAACACAGAAATGCATCCCGAGTCACAATGCCTCATTTTTCTGGGTACAATGTTTAACAGCTGATGCAGAGTAGTGGCAAATAGAAAATATAAGGAGGGAATATATAATTCAGAAGATCGAAAATTAGATTGAAAAAAAACTGAGTATCAAAAGTCAATTCGCCTGTATAACTACTTTGTACATTTACTACATGTGACCCAAGATGAATTTCTAACTCATAGAGTTTCTGCAGCTCTCTTGCTTAAATTTGTGCTGGGCAAGTGTCCTGAGGAAAATAGATACTCAGTCACTTAACCAGTTCTGTTTCTGCAAATGTTTCATTTTTTCCTGAAGCTGGTAAAATTGAAATTAATCTTGTGTAGCTATATCTCAACAATAGCAATGCATTAATAACACATTTGCAACATGAAGAATTTGCGAAGCACAAGTAAATAGAACACATGGATAAGAGCAAAGAACAAGCCCTTCAGTCAATGAAGGTTCTTGTTCATTTCCCTCTACAGATGCTGCCTGACTTGCTCCAGCAGTTTGATTCTTACTCAAAATTCAAGCATCTTCAATCTCTTGTGGCTACATATGCATCAGACGCAGGAGTAGGCCATCTGGCCCCTTGTGCTGTTCCATCATTCATTTATTCACGGACAGCATTGTACCTCAGTGAAACTACACTTCATTAACACCTGGCCTTTGATTCCCTCCCGCTAGATTCCCAAAGGAAACAAACTAAGGCAGGATAGGAACTTTAGAAAGGGTTGTGTTGGCACAGTGTGCTGAACTGAAAGGAATTCGATCTAGGCAAGTTTCATAATTAAAATATTAAATGCTGCATTTTTGTCGTCATAATCAGCAAACATTGCCACACTTGTCATAACTAAATATTAAGCATTATCAGCATTTAAGGATTCTTTTGATGGTTTTTCAAAAAAAAAATTGCGCAGAGGATATATTTCTTCAGGGAGAATGTTTTTTAAATGTTTTTAAAACGGCTCAGAAAACAAAATATTTATTCGCAATTATTCGTGAAGGGCAGAGATAGCCTTTAAATAAGCAAATTCAGTATTTTGTTCACAGCAAAATTCAACAAACAAAAATGAAATGATTATATTATTCAAACTGTTTTTGGTCAAGGAAGGATGTTACCCAGGATACCAAAGAACTCCTTGCACTTTGGAGAGCATACTAAAGTGTTCATGTCCATATGCCTCACTGGAGTCTCAACATTATAACAGCAACATCTTGCAACACAACAATCCAACAGTACTGCACCAAAGAAATAGCTGATCTTGGAATGACTTGTAAACCTGCAACCATCTTGCTTGACAAAGGGTTTGATAAAGGCAAAGTACAATCTATTGAGCCAAAGGTGATTGATCCACAATTCGTTGCTAACAAAAAAAATCCTGAAATATTTTATTTCGTAATCAAATTGCAACCATGTATCCGACCAACACGTTGTTAAAGCACGGCTCCTCACTTGGAGCATACAATGAACAATTTTTTGTAAAATAAAAACATGTTTTAGAGGGATATTTGATGTCACAATCAATGAGTCATATAACATATTAACAGGCCCTTTAGCCCAAACCATTTGTCAATGAGTGAATACCCACCCTTACTCATCCCATTTACCTTCTGTGAATTTGCATTTGAAGTACTCGCCCAGATACCTAATTGTTGTGATAGCCTCTCCCTCCACCACCCCTGTAGCCATTGTTATCTACACACAAGTCTAAATTAATTGCTTCCTGGTAGCCGAAGGCACCTTTGTTTTGGATAGGCCTGACATTACACCAGGTTGGCTTTCAGAATACTTCCTCAGAAATCTGGAGGTTTTCCTGCTCCATTGCTGCAGATTGAAAATTAGAGAATATAATACATCAATTTGCTTGTAGGTGAGCTTCATCCCCTTCATTGTGCTTGTATCAAATTGGTGCAGCAACCTGCTCAAACCTGTTCATTTTTCAGATGCACCCTGAAATATTCTGCAGATGTGATCATTAACTGATGTCAGCGTTCTTTCCTACTGCGTATTCCATTTGTCCCAGTGGTTTTAGGGTCTCACCGGTCTATCTCCTTAATTTATAAGGTTTTCTCGACAATTGCGTTCTGATCAAACTTTTGGTTGTGGGTGTCTTTCCTTTGCAAACCACAAAATAGGCAACTGGTTGTGGGTGTCTATCCTATGCAAACCACAAAATAGACAACTGATTAAATTTACAGCAGAACTTGTGTGTAATAACCTATGCACTTTAACAATGGATCTGGTACACCTTTCCTGTGTTAACAATATTCTTATCAGTCTCTCAATTATTGTTACCACTAATGGCATATGTAGTCTTCTAACTTATTTCCTTCTATCACATGCATGTCAATGGCATGTACTCCTCCTTTCTGTAGCTTTCCACTGTAATTGTTTCCCTTCCATCAGGGACCATTCTGATCAGCCATGTGCTAACCTTGCACCTTGTGAAGGTGATGTGTCCTTGCTTCCAACGCGTAAAGCATTTTGCAGCTCTAAACTGATGGGTTTGAGTTGAGTGGTTTCCATGGCAATGGTAGCAGGACTTTCTGTTAAAGCTATTATTTTTTAATATCATTTGTGCATGTTTGACTCAGATTTTGTGTGAGAGATTCTTCCAATTTTCCTGCAATTAGTCTATAAATGGCATCCAACACGTCGGGCTAACGGGAACTCTTTGCATTTTTGGATGATGGTCCATGAATTCCCTAAATCCATAACATCCATTGGTAAAGTGTGCCACCAATGCAATTGAGACGTAAGGAGATTGAAACAAGATGTGACCTTATTTGTAAAAAAGAATCCTCCCAGGCTAACCTTCTGGAACTTTCCGTAAGCTTTGTTCTTTTGACCCTAATATCTCTATAGGGTATAATAGAAACATAGAAACATAGAAATTAGGTGCAGGAGTAGGCCATTCGGCCCTTCGAGCCTGCACCGCCATTCAATATGATCATGGCTGATCATGCAACTCAGTATCCCGTACCTGCCTTCTCTCCATACCCTCTGATCCCCTTAGCCACAAGGGCCACATCTAACTCCCTCTAAAATATAGCCAATGAACTGGCCTCAACTACCCTCTGTGGCAGAGAGTTCCAGAGACCCACCACTCTCTGTATGAAAAAATTCCTTCTCATCTCGGTCCTAAAGGATTTCCCCCTTATCCTTAAGCTGTGACCCCTTGTCCTGGACCGCCCCAACATCGGGAACAATCTTCCTGCATCTAGCCTGTCCAACCCCTTAAGAATTTTGTATGTTTCTATAAGATCCCCTCTCAATCTCCTAAATTCTAGAGAGTATAAACCGAGTCTATGCAGTCTTTGTTCATAAGACAGTCCTGACATCCCAGGAATCAGTCTGGTGAACCTTCTCTGCACTCCCTCTATGGCAGTATCAACTGACATGTCGAACAAAAGGCTCTAAACCAAGGTTTAGTACAACTCAATCTTTATTAACACTTGAGTAACTTAAACATGCATGCAAATAATTGACTTCCAATAACCTCATTTACTTTACTATTTCAACTTATTACTTCTTAAACAAAAACACAAAACTCATGACTCGGAGTGAGATATTACCCTATGAATGAATTGGCCAGATTCACTCTGTTGGTTGGTGGTAGTCTTTTCTGAGTTTCAAACTCACCTTCTTCATGCGATGGTTGTTGGAGCCGATGTCTCGATCCCTCCTTTTATACTAATTTTCCTTCAATCTTCGAAAGGAAGCCTTTGTTCTAACCCAACGCTTTCATGACTTTAAAGTCTCATTTCAAGTTGTCACTCCTCCAAAGGCTGAATAAAGAAAACACATCTTTGTTCTTTATCAGGTTGGAGAGTTCTTAATTGCATTGCCTGCTCATATCTCTTTCTCATTATAGAGTTATTTTGCAAAATGTCTGTTCCAGGCACCTTATCTTCTCAAGGCCGTTCTGCCTCGCTGTGAAGTTCCTTCAGCTCTGCTCCTACCAGATGTCAATGACGTGACCATTTTCACTGCACTCGTTTGTTCTCTTGTCTCCAACATTTCGCTCTGTTGTTTTCTAGCTAGTAACATCCTCCAAAAGCCTATCGGAATACGTCATCCAGTCCCATAGTTCCATTACAGAAAGCTATTGGTCACTTGACATCCTTAAAGAACTAACACCTTTGCAGCAGTAATTATTCACAGCAACATTCCATGTAACCCACAAATTACTGCTGCCTTTTCAAGGTTAATGGTAAGATGTATTTTCACAGAGTCAAGGTGGTGGTCTGTAACAGCTGGTTACGTTAGATGGGCATGATAGATTTCTTTTCAACAGTGCAAATGAAGGATAATAAAAATGGTTTTAAAATGCATATCAGCCATCACAAAACTGAATATAGAGCTGGTTCAAGACATGGAATAGCTAAGTCCAGTCCCTTTTTTGGTGACTAGCATAATCTACAAACCACAAAATAGGCAACTGATTAAATTTACAGCCCGATTTGCATATAAAAACCTGTGCACTTTAACAATGGATCTGGAACACCTTCAGGGTGGTTGAATAGGATCTGCAGCTGAGATTGGTCTGAGATTGGAGCAGGGTGTTTTGGTGAATGCAGCATGACCAATGAATTAATGTTTCCAACAAATCTTGCCCACCAGACAACACATTTCAGCAGTGGATTCTGGCCTGTAAATGTGTTCTAGGCCACAGGACCTAGCTGAAGTACTCTTAAATCTTAGGGTCAATATTGACCATCTTTTATCTTGTCTTATTGACAAGAATCATCAATGATATGCTCCCATTTTTATGTCTTGCCTCATTAAAAGAGTGGATAAGGAAAGTCAAGAATCTGTCATGATTAAATGTTAATCACCAGGCAGTGGCACAGACAGTAGAGCTCTCACTTCCTCAAAGATAGCCACAATATGCTGGAGTAACTTGGCGGGTCTGAAGAAAAAGAATGGAAATAGAACCAAAAGTCTGAAGTAGGGTCTTGACCAGGAACGTCACCAAATCCTTTTCTCCAGGGATGCTGCCTGACCAATTGAGTTACTCCAGCATTCTGTGTCTATCTTGGATATAAACCAGCATATGCAGTTCCTTCCTTCATAACTGCTCGACCTGAGTTTAACACTGACCAACTTTACTGTTGCTCCAGTTTCCTCCATACCCCAAATCTGCATGGGTTGCTAGGTTAATTAGCCACTATATATTGCCCCATGCATGTAGATGTGCAATAGAATCTGTTGGGGTGTTGATGGGAATGTAATGAGAGTAAAATATGGTTAGTATAGTATTAGTGTAAATAAGTGTTTGGTAGTCAACGCTGAGTTAGTGGGCTGAAGGGTTGTTTCCATGCAGTATGAGTCTGACTCCATGACCCTCACCAAATTGCTGGTGTAAATGCAAGAGATTTAGGATTTGGATAAGTAAATATTAGGTTTGTCACTTAAAAATATAATTTTCACTGCATTAGTTTGACATTTATGGCAAATATGATAAACAAGTCCCTCGCACTCAACTGCAGTTGTTGCCTGAATGACATAGCTGCACATTGAGAACTGGTATTTCCATTATAAATGCTGTGATGTCATCTGTAGGGGTTTGACAGGATGTCATAGTATTGAATGTTAATGCGGCATAATTCTGAGTGTGGTTGGCACATCATTTCTGAACACTTTACATTCAGGTTGTCGTCATATCGTGACGCAGATCGTGTATTATTTTCATGTCTGAACTGTACCTTCTCGAGCATTGTTGAAATAGCAATTGTTTAAAGTAGGGTCAGCAGATGCTTCAGTCTTTTTGGTATTGGAAAATATATATTAATGCAATTCTGAATGGATTAAGGACAGACTGCGTGAAATGTTCTGTCCCTCAATTGTAGTATTTATCATATAGTGCTCTCAGTCACTAATGTAACCAGTTTTGGCTGCTGATAAAATTAAAATGAGATTATTAGGACTTGTTTTTGCACTTTTTGTAGACGTAAATGTTTTATGCACATTATTAAAGCAGACAGTATCCTGGTAATCATTAATCAACAACAGATTCTTGTTCTCTGTAGGAAATAACTGCAGTTGCTGGCTAAAACCGAAGATAGACACAAAAAGTTGGAGTAACTCAGCGGGTAATGCAGCATCTCTGGAGAGAAGGAATGGATAATGTTTCGGGTCGAGATAACTCATCTGCAGGAGGACTTGACCCTAAACGTCACCCATTCCTTCTTTCCAGAGATGTTGCCGGTCCCACTGAGTTACTCCAGCTTTTTGTGTCCAGTTTCCTGCCCTGATTTGACCTTCCCAATTTAACACCTCCACATTCAACATTAGCCATTTGTCAGCCCACTAGCCCAGCTGAACAAGATCCTGCTGTAATTTGTGATAACCATCTTCTCTGACTACAATACCACCTACTTTGTTGTCTTATGTAAACATAGTAATCATGCCTTGAACATTCTCATCTAAATCACAGTATAAGTATAAACCACAAACAGCACTGGGTGCAGCACTGATCCCTGAGGCACACCACTAGTTACTAAAAGTCCTAAAGTCTCCAGTCCTAAAAGTAACCTTCCACCATCACCCTCTGCTTAATTCCATGAAGCCAATTCTCCATCCAGGCAGCTCACTGGATGCCATGCGATCTGACCTCTAGAGCAGCCTACCACGCCTTCTTAAAAGTCTTACTGAAGTCTGTACAGACAGTGTATATGGCCCTCTTCAACCTTCTTGGTTATTTTTCAAAAAACTTGATTTCCCATGTACAAAACTATGTTGACTATCCCTAATTAACCTTTGTCAATCCAAATGCACATATGTCTTGTCTCAGAATCCTCTCCAGTAACTACAGGTATTAGGCTCACAGTTCCCAGGCTATTCCTTGCAAGCCTTCATAAGTAGAGCACAACATTTGCCACCCCCCAGTCATCTGGCACCTCGCCCATGTCCAATGATGTTCCATATATCTCCATCATGGCTCCTACAATTTATTCTCTTCTCACAGTGTCCTTGAAAATATCTGATCTATATGACCCCGTATAATGAGGTTTTAAGTTACACTGAGCTGGGGAAATACCATAAGTTCTGCACCCATTTGGCAGAAGTTTTCAACTTTTATTCCTGCTTGCCACTTTCCTGATGGCACGTCAGTGTTGGATTGCGAACTCCTCATGGATTCCAGCAATGGAGAGCAAATTTGTAATAATTATCCAGTACTTGGATTAGAGCTGTGGCAAAAACAGCAACTCCATTCACTTTAAATAATGGTAGTGGCTGAGAGGAAGTAAGGTTTAACATTTGGCATATTACAATTTGAATTAATTGAGTTCAGTCAACTATTTTCTATTGTTCTTCGGTTACAATTGTGTTTTATTATTTATTTGATTTTTATAAAGAAACTAGACCAAGTGGGACCAGTTGGGTCCCTGTCACACAGGAGGCCTGGTCCCCCAACACAACCCGTACCCCCAACGCAATATTCCACTACTCACCCATAGCCCCCATGGGAGGCCTATTCCTCCACTCACCCGTTCCCCCAACGCAACCCGTCCCCTGACGTAACATTCCGCACTTACCCATAGGCCCCAACTGTGCAGGGGTGGCTCATTTCCCCTTATTCACCCTCCCTCATTTTAAACTTACAAAATGTTGCCGGGGAAAAAAAAAAATTGGATTTCACTTGCTGCCAGGGTTCAGTACCTATAATTGTTTTGGGCAGGGCCAGCAAGGATTTGGATTTTTAACAATGAGAATTTAAGTGAAAACGTAACATCAATCTGAACAAAACTTGATACACCACACCCCAGGACAATGGTGAGTAAGGTAGTCCAACAATCGTAGCGGTAATGTGTACGGTTTTGGTGTAATTAAGGGCATGAATCATACGCATGCACACAGACAAGTTGAGAGTTTTGGTAATATAAAATATTAAATATATATCTATATTACTAAAAGTCTGATCTTGACCACTTCCTGTTGTTCTGTACGTTGATTTTAGAAAAAATGCTGGCATTTACGGCTGTGATTTTTGGCCATCTTAGAGTCCCCCTCCGTTGCGCAGGACAGGATGATTTTTCCCATCGATGAAAAATAAAAGAGTTATTAGTGTTTAGAAAATGTTCAGATTCACTCTCCTGAAGACCACACCCCTTTCGGAAGGACTATAAAACCCAGAAGTGTTGAGTGCCTCAGTCAGTCTCTGCAAGATTTGGCTGAGCGAGAGGGTCATGTCTCTCAGTCTAAGCTGTAAATAACACTGTACACATATCTACTAAACTGTGAGTGGTTTGACTGACCCGTCAGTGCCCTTAATGTGGTTTGAAAATATAGTTTGGAAATACTAAAGCTGTGTTGCCTTTGGTTTGGAAATGCTAAAGCTGTGTTGCCTTTGGTTTGGAAATGCTAAAGCTGTGTTGCTTTTGGTTTGGAAATGCTAAAGATGTGTCATCTAATTAAATTTGCCTTGCCTAATTAAATTTGCCTTGCCTATTTAAAGTTGCCTTGCCTAATTAAAGTTGCCTTTCCTTCTATATAATGAAAAGTCTAATCTTGACCACTTCCTGTTTGCGCTTTATATTGATTTTAGAAAAAACCCTACCACGTACGGCTGTGATTTTTGGCCATCTTACTCAATCCCCCTCCGCTCATCAGGTGCCGAGAATTTTTCCTATCGATGAAAAATAAAAGAGTCATTAGTGTTTAAAAACTATTGATATTCTCTCTCCTGTCAATCACACCATGAAGGCCACGCCCCTTCTTGTGGGAGGTGGGAAGGACTGTAAAACCCAGAAGTATGGGTGTGGCTCAGTCTCTGCAAGATGGTGGAGGGAGAGGTCACGACACGCTGTCTTTAGTGGCCTTGAACCCTGCTTGAAATGGTATGAAACTGCACTTGAATTTGGTGGCCTTGCACCCTGCTTGAAATGGAATTTCAAGGAATAGCTGTGAGTCAACTGCCAGCCCACCAGCCATAAGTGAGTGAGCTGCCAGCACAAGCTTGAGTGACTGAGCCGTCAGCCCAAGAATCCATTCAGCCCACAATGTCCATACTAGTCCTCTGGAAACCAGTCCCTTCAGCCGACAACACCCATACCAGTGCTCCAGAAAGCCCCCCTCCCCCCACTGGCCACCAATATTGGAATTCATGGAGAGGTGGAATATTGCATTGGGGGACCAGCCCTCCCATGTGATGTTGGGACCCACTTAGTCTAGTAATATATAAATATTAAATGTTATTTAATTCTTTTTAATGCTATGAATGTCAGATCTTCACAAGTATTTAAAATGGTGACATTTTAAAAGCTGGCAAACTAGGGGTTATGTTGAAATTAGCAATTGAAAGTTAATTTCCGCTTCATAAGCAGGGCATGTTCTTAACATTATCCCCTGTACCTCCACATGAGGACATTTAGTTTCAAAAATAAACTTTATTCACAAACCAAAATATATTGAAATAATAAAACTGTGCAAAAACTCTTCATGCATTCTCAGTGTCTACACATTCAATAGTATCAAACTCAAAAGCGTTCGCATTTACACAGAGGGCCTCACTACTGAGGATGGGGCTGATACTTCACAGCAAGTTGCAGTAGGCAAATTAAATTTCAGCTTCAAACTGTGGTGAATACAGGTAGGTCTCTACAGGCAGGCAATTCTTTGGAACGACTCTGTTTATGGCACAAGAATGGCATTGCACCACTCTTTACTGCAAAATTAGCATTGCATGTAATTGATTGTGTCCATTTTACAGTGAAATATTGCTGTATTCTGATTTCCTCGACAGTTTGTGAAATATCTAAAATAATCCTTACACATTCTCTGCCATTTATTAACATAGCTCTACTCTCCCAGGTAAAAGCCAAGTTTATTAAAGTTTTATAGATCTACACAACTATCATGGAAGTTTAGTACAACTTCTTTCAGGGTCTCCGAATCTTACTAGAGCTAATATTTCAATATCTTTCTTCCAGAAACTCCACTTTGGTTAGCTAAAGCATTGACAACCTCAGTGAACTGAACTTATCTAATGTCTGTAGTGCCAGCCACCTGATAAACCAGAATGCCTTTCCATAGAAAAACCACGGAAGTGCAAAATGTTGTGATAGGACATGAAACGCAGAGGCAGAAGGCTTTGGGATGAAGTTGATTTAGGAATAATCAACACATATATGACACGCAGTATGTTGTTAAATGAATGTCAGGGATCAGAGATGTTATCGTCTCTGGTTGAGTTCAACAATGGTTTCTTGCAACAAACATGGCTTACCTTTTATTGTGGTTGATGGGGTCGCCTCTTGTATTTCCCCTGTTCCTTGGATGTCTGCTCTCACCTCACCTCACTCCATCCAAAACAGCCAATTCAATTCCCCTTCCAATCCCACATCAACCTGTCCATCCTTAGTCTTGTCCAATACCAGAGTGAGGCTGCATGTAAACAAAAGTACCAACAACTTAAATGCTGTTTCGGTAATTACCACAAGCGGCAGATGCCTCCCAGGAGGCCGAGAGCTGCAGACGCCTCCCAGGAGGCCACAAAAAAGCCGGGAGGTGGATGCCCACACCTGGACTCTAGGTTGGCATCATGGAGTTGTCAGGAGTGGACCCGGTGGCAGCTAATGAGTAGGTCAGTGCAGTGGTTGATGAGGGTGCTGGCATTGGAGGTTGGCGCTCGTTGAGGTCTGCGGTCATTGAAGGGGCCAGCGGTCAAGGACGGGGCACGTGGGTGCTGGAGGACTGATGCGCCGCCAGGAACAAAGGAAAACCTGGCGTGTGGGAACTGGGGGGGGGGGGGGGGAGAAGAACAAAGGAGGACACAGCGTGGAATATTTTGTAACTTTAATGGCGCTCTTTATGTAGCGACTTTGTCTGACTATGTGTGGCGAACACTGTGACTTGTCACATGTGACAATAAAGTATCTTTCTTTCATTCATTCATTCAGATATTTTCCTGTTTCAGAAAATTTTCCCTCCACCCCCATCTGCTTCCATTTGCCTTTTACTTCTCCCCTGACACTTCCCATTATTATCTTCCTCACTTAATAGATTGCAGCACTGGTAGACATCGTGTTTCCTCTTTTCACCCTCCGAGCTTTTTTTCCTCCTTTCTGGAACCACCTGCATTACTATTATTAAAATTTCTTTGCCTGGTTCTACTCATCATTTTTCGCCCAACACGACTCCTCCTCCTTCCTTTTCCCACCTAGCTCCATCTGTGCCTCATCCATCACCCCTCATCAGAACACCAATCACCTGTTGGCACGTGTGTCTCCCCTCTCCGACTTCTCCATATTGGGTGGGTATCTTCCCGCTCCACACTCCGTACTAATGCAGAGTTTCTGAGAAAACGCACATGGTCACGGGGAGAACGCACAAACTCCTTACACACAGCACCCACAGCAGGATCGAACCTTGGTCTCTGCCACTGTAAGTGCCATAAGGCAGCAACTCTACCACTGCACCACTATTTTCTCATACTATTTGACCCTCTAAGTTCTTCTAGAAAATTGTTGCTCGATTTTCCAGCATCTGCATGTAGCCATAACGCGGTCTAGTAAAAGTGTTCTGCAGCCATGTTATAGCAGGCAACACCTTCCATTAAGACTTAACATTATTAATGTTATCAGCCATTTCCATTCTAAATGTGAACACCAGTGCATTGCCAAAGAATTTAGTAAGCAGGTGGTACATGCAAAATATATCTTTTATATTGGGTTTATTATTTTGGATCAAATTGCTTTCAGCTGCCTAATGAATTGTGGTTAATTGGAATATAAGGATCATTTAACCTTCGACTCCTACCAACCATGACTCATAACTATGCAAATAGAATGTGAATTTTTTTTTCTGAAAGATATCATTAATGGCATTGAGAAGTGGATATAATTTTAGAGCCCAGCTTAAGCCGAGAAATCAATTCCCAGTAGGTAGCATTAAACAATCACATCAGTGCATTGTATAGTACTCTGCCTAAGGAATTCATTCCTTTGAATTCAGTCAAATGAATTTTAAAGTGGGTATACAACAAGCTAACATGATCATACAGCGAGGTTTGGTGCTGCTGATTGTGAATGTATTTCTAGGCATGAACCTTCATCGGTCTTTCCATCAACAAGTGAGAACAGGTATAGTTAAATCTGATCACGCGAAGACAAGGCTAATTGCTTAGAATTGTGTGTTTGGGCATCTGTTGAAGCAAGCAATCTCCAGGATTTATATGCTTTGGATTGATTGACAGCCACACTTCCAAGAAATTTGTAAGCCTTTTTGAGTTAATCAGATTATTTTATGTAAAATGTAAAATTAAATTATGAAATAAGCCTGGGATATTCTCAGCCACATGCAGGTACCCTGTTATAAAGAGAAGGAACAAATGGTTGTTTCATCTTTAATAATATGTGTTGGTTAGGGGTAAATTCAGAGGATTTACACCAATCTTTTTCTCATATGATATTTGTTTAATAAAACTGATCATTTGTTGGATACCCTTCTAGCCTTTATACTGTCTATATATACTATATGGATGTCTTGATTGCAATCTTATATAGTCATTTTGATGACTGGATAGCACGCAACAATAACGCTTTTCTCTGTACCTCTACACATGACAATAATAAACTAAACTAATAAGGAGGAAAAGGTTTCTATTAGTGATGATTGAAAGATCTGGTGTCTGATTAATGCCTTTTATGCGGGGCACAGTGGTAGAGTTGCTGCTTTACAGCGCTAGAGACCCACTTTTTATCCTGACTCCGGGTGTTATCTGTATGGACTTTGTAAGTTCTCCCTGTGACCTGCATGGGTTTGCTCCGGGATCTCCTGTTTCCTCCTACACTCCAATGATATACAGGTTTGTAGGCTAATTGGCTTTGGTAAAATTGTAAATTGTCCCTAGTGTGTGTTGGATAGTGTAAAGGGCCTGTCCCACTTGGGCTGTCATTTACGCGACAGGCCGGCAGTGACTGATGCACGATGATCGCGCGCGTCATCATGCGTCCGCACAGCCGTCTGGAGCGCGTGAAGATAGACACAAAATGCAGGAGTAACTCAGCGGGACCGACAGCATCTCTGGAGAGAAGCAATGGATGATGTTTCGGGTTGAGACTCTTCTTCAGTCTTATTTCTAACTTCTGTATATTGAGTCTATCTCCGATCGTCTTGGCCCCGCTCTGCGAGTAGGAGTGGGGGCGGATCCAGATCTGCAATGGTGGTGAGCCCCAGGCCGAGTTCAGCGATAGTTTGCCTGCTTCTGCTGCTGTTGGAGATGAGTCGTTGTGCCGCGCCAGGGCCTTGGGCCTGTCCCACTTTGCCCATCAGTTATGCGATAGGTCGGTGGCGCACGAAGATTTCATTCAGGACAAATTCCACACTCCTCCACGCCACTCCACACTCCTCCACACCACTCCATGTGCATGTCCAGCGCTACCCATGCGCTACCCACACGGTAGCAGGTCGCGTAAATGGCGCACGAATTACGGCAAAGTGGGACAGGCCCTTAAGTATGTGGGGATCGCTGGTTGGCATGGAATTGATGGACAGAAGGGCCTGCTTTAATGTTGTATCTCCAAACTAAACTAAACTAAACCAAAGATGACCCAGATGTATCATGGCACATGATGCACATTGAAGTGTGGTCACCGAGAATATGAAGGGAGACAAATTGCTCATTGCAAAATTCTGTATCACATAAAATAAGAAAATAAATGACCAGCTAAACTTTTACAGTCCTTTTGTCTGTATTTGGTGATATGGATAGAATCATCATGAGTAAACATTCAGCACATTTGATGCTTTAGAGCATTCGTGTACTGCGCTGGACAATCAGAAGTAATTTTACCATCAAGTTCCAGAATATCGAACACAGAACAGTACAGCACAGGAAAGGGCCCTTCAGCCCACAATATATGTGCCGAACATGATGCCGAGTTAACCTCATTTCTTCTGTCTGCACATGAACCATATTTCACCATTGCCCGCATATCCATGTGCCTGTCTAAAAGCCTCTTAAATGCCTCTATCATATCTGCCTTTACCACCAACCCAGGCAGCATGTACAAGCAGGGTGAGGACGAACCTTGAGCCATGTGTTTCTGTTATCTTGTGACTCATGCGTGTCATAAGGCAAATTACAGCAATAAGGCTGTTCTGCTCAACAACATGCAGCACTCTATTAATCAGACATTGTATTAATGATATAATGTTCAGTTTGTATGATGGTTTGCAGGAGTTTTCCTTATCATTCCTGCATCCGATACAAGCCTCTACATGATAAACATCGTACAATATATTTTGTACATCACTGCCTGCAAACTTTATAGGAAGAGATTGTGTAAAATCCCAAATTTCCCAAAAGCTTCTGTTCATTACAGGTTGTGATCAAATCTCATTACATAAGGCTGTCTCAGTTGTCAGTGTAAGCATGCACAAAGTACATGACAAATAATTATCTCCAATTATTCAAATATACCATTATTGTGTCACCTACGCTGATCTATACCCATGTTCTCTACACAGGGAAGTGAAAATGAGAAGCGTGGAAGAACACAAGATATGCTAAAGAATTGAGACATTTAGGACATATTTGACAGGAGGCACAGACTGACTGCAGCAGTGAACTTGGAATTACATTCCAGAGGGTTGATATCAAGTTACACAGTATTACCCTTGGGGTTATGGAAGAGTGAAAACCTATCCAAAATGTGAACTGTAAACTGCATTTTGTAACCAATGTCAACTTTAAACGTGAAAAAAGGCTGTGTGCAACAACCGTGTGAATGCTGGGAATATCATGGAGCATTTTCTTCTCTCAATAGATCATCAAGGACCAGAAGCTGCTTATTATTGTTGGTGGGATGCTGCTCATCGATCTCTGCATCCTCATTTGCTGGCAGGTTGTAGATCCCCTGAAGAGGACTGTAGAAGACTACCCTTTGGAGGTCAGTTGACTGAGTGTAACGGGAAATGTTGGTGATTGAGCTGACGTCTGTTTCATGTCTGCATGGCTGCAGTGCATAATTTGGAATGCTATCATCACTACAATAGAAAAGACAATATGAGGAGGCTGCACTCACTACCTGTGGAAAATTCTCTTAATAGTTAAACCTTGTCGGGTGGATCAAACTCACAAATGAAAATACAAATGAAAGATCTAAAATGTGGAGAATTAAAGGCACTTGAATTATCAAGGCACATGAAGCTGCAGACCAAGTGCTGGTACAAAGTATTAAAGTATCAAAGTACATGGGATTTGTAAGGATGAGTATTGGTTAGCATGGCTATGATGAGCCAACGGACTGGTTTACGTGTGGTATGTCTTTACGACCCTTTACTAATGATTTGATTAAGTTCTGCCAATTTCTTTGAATCTGTTTTGGAGCTTTTAAACTATTTGTTGGAACTGATTGTTGGGTATAATGAAAACTCCAGGAATTTGAATGAAAAGTTGCAAACCTATTCTCATGCACTTAAAAATATTCACACATTTCATTTGTTTTTTAAAAAATGGGCTAACAATTAAGTGTATTTTTAATGGGCCCATTTTATAAATGGAAATTAAGCCACAAGGCTGTCATCAGTATTACATGACCATCTTCGATTATACGGGAGTATTCTCAGTTGACTGGAAGGACGACTGAAAATTTCTGAATTGTTGTGATAGTAAATAATTCATCTTTTGAAACATCAATAATTTCCTGCATTTATATTAGATTGTGGGGGATGTAGAGGTTAAGAGTGGAACTTTGATAGTGGAGTTAGAGGTAAGGTAAATGTTAACTGGTGGCCAAGAAGTATCTTTATTGACTGTACACTGAACTCCTACACAATGAGGTCCCATTGATCTGTTCCTTTTACTGTGGTCAAGGGATATACATTGGACTATATTGCAGCAGCAGCAACTGCTCTTTCAGTTAGTTTCAAATATCAATCTACCCTTTAAGCTGTGGGAAAACACTAAATAACTGCTCCAGGCTTCAAACATGTCCAGGTTTAAAAATGTCAACATATCCTGAGCAAATATGAAGGATTTAAAGTAGAAGGGAAGTACTTGCATTTGCATAACACCATTTGTCCCTCTTTTACAACGTTACAGTCCACCATTTGAGATATGAATGATTTCCTTTCTTGTTATAGTTTCTATGATACAGAAAACATGGTAGTCGCTTTGTGTTTTACTCTTTCCCTTAACTGCCATGTGATATTGAGCAGACCATCTGATTTTTGTTTTCCACAGTTAAATTAAGAATGTTTGAAAACCTAAATATTACTTTAATTGCATGAATTTATTTACATTTAAGTAAGATTACACCATAAAACCCATTGTGTTTAAAAAATAAACGGTGGAATATATGATCACACTTTTGCTACAAGCCATTTGAATATAGAAATCGGTGAACTTTGAATCTATAGCTAGAATTATATCTGCAATATACAAAAGACTATCCTTGCAGTTATAATATGGGAAATACTGATAGAGAAAAGAGACTGATTAATCCAACATTTCCCACAAGAGGCCTCTGTTCAGTACAGATTCTAGTCAATCATATTATATGCGGTTGCCACTATTGTCAGTGTAAGCATGCACATGCATAATTACACGCATATGATGAATAATTCCTTCCAACTGGAGGCATTGACATCCATTGTGATTAAGTGCTTTGAGTAGTTGTTATGACGAATATTCCTGCCTTAGAAATGACCTGGACACTTTACAATTTACCTACCATCACAATAGATCAACAGTGGATACAATCTTACTGGCAATCCATCGGAATTCATGGACAATAAGAACGCATACATCAGGTTGTTGTTCATCGACTATAGCTCTACATTCCACACCATGATCCCGTCTAAATATCATCAAACTCAGGAAACTGGGTCTCTGCTCATCCCTATGCAATTGGATCCTCAATTTCTTTATAGGCAGGCTTCAGTCAGTGTGAATTGGCAACAATACTTCCTCCTCAATGGCCATTGACACAGAAGCATATCAAGGTTGTGTGCTCAATCCCCTGTCCCACTCTCTCTATACCCACAACTGTGTAAAGCTTCAGTGTCATCTTTAAATTTACCAACAATACAACTGTTGTTAGACGGGTACAATGAGTCAGAGTACAGGAGGGAGGTTCAGAATCTGATAGATTGGTGCCAGAACAACGATTGTTGTCAATGATGGCAAGATCAAAGAGTGGATTGTTGACTTCGGAAAGCGAAAGCCAACGATTCATGAACCTGTCTTTATCGATGGGGCAGCAGCAGAGATCGTCAGCAGCTTCAGGTTCCCTAATGTGCACATTATTAACGATATGACCTGAACCCACTACATTGACTCAAACATAAAGTAAGCTCATCAATATCTCCACTTAAAAGTTTGAGGAGATTTGGTATGTCATCGAATATTAAACCTCTACTGGTGGAGAGCATAGTGATTTGTTGCATCAGGGTTTGGTTTGGTAACTTGAATGCCCAGGAACAAAGCAGGCTCAGTAAATGGTGGATGTTGCTGGCCCATCATGGATACTGACTTACCCACCATTAAAGCAATCTGGAGACACTGCCTCAAATAGGCAGCTGTTGTCATCAAAGATCGACACAACTCTGGCCACACCCTCATCTTGCTCAACCTGCACAGGTAGAGGGGCCTGTGAACCGTGATCTCCAAGTTGAAGAACAGATTCTGCCCAGCAACTATCATGCTCTTTCATCATCCCACACAAGTCTAACCACAACCCTACCACAGCAGTGATCTATTGGGAACTTTGGTGTTGGTTGCACTACACACTTCACTTTTGCACTCTAATGGTCTGGTTAATTGGTCTTACTAATTATTATTTATTGCTTTATTGATCATTGTATATTTGTTATGTTACTGCGTTAATGGGCCTGCAAAACTGCAGCAGGTAAGAATTGTGTTTTTCTAATCCTTGTACATATGACAATTAAACACTCTTGACAATTATGCACATATATCATCCTTGTGTGTGCACTATCAACTACCTATATTCACAAAAGTTGATGCATATCTCAGTGTACTTTACAAGGGGAGCAAGAAATGTGATTTAGGGAAAATGTTAGGTGCTATTTGAATGTGAACATGGAATTACACTCCAGAGAGCAGAGATCAAGTTACACATTATTACCTTTTGAGGGTGGAGTAGAGTAATGGGGAAGAAACAGTCATATATAACCATAGGAATAGATGCGGGCTGGGATTTATGGCTGAAGACAAATCCCCAGAGGATGGAGGACAGAAGAGAGAGAAGGTAAATCTTAAAGTAAGTAAATCTTAAAATGATTCATAAGAACCAGTTGAATTTGTTGAAAGCAGGAATAATTGATGTGCGGGAATGTACGAAGGAACAATGCAAAGTTGCAAGAATTCAGGATTAGGTAAAGCTTGTAAATAGTGAAGAAGCAATGTTCGCATGGAGAGCATTTGAAATATTGATCCTCGATAATGAAAAGGTTTTTAACAGGGATTGAGATGAAGTATAACGAGAATAGGACAAATCTTCAACTAAAAGACGGTTTTTGGAAAGGACTGCAGATGGTTGAACTTTGGATCAGAGTAACAGGATAAATACATACCCAATGATAAATAAAAGTCATGTACCTGTGAATAGATATCTTAAGATGGCAAATCTCCAGTGATTATATTGTATAGCTTAGTCACAAAATGCTGGAGTAACTCAGCGGAACAGGCAGCATCTCTGGAGAGAAGGAATGGTGATGTTTCTGGATCAGAAAGGTCACCATTCCCTAGCAATGTTAGATTTTAGGACTGAGATGAGGAAAATATTTTTCACCCAGAGAGTTATGAATCTGTGGAATTTTCTGCCACAGAAGGCAGTAGAGATCAATTCACTGGATGTATTAAAGAGAGAGTTGGATATAGCTCTTATGGCTAAAGGAATCAAGGGATATGGGGTAGGAAGCAGGAATGGGGTACTGATTCTGGATGAACAGCCATGATCAGATTGAGTGGCAGTGCTGACCGGAAGGGCTGAATGACCTACCGCTGGACCTATTTTCTATGTTTCTATGAATCATCCACAGAAATTCCTGCCATTGCTGCTCTACCGTCGTTACTACTAAAGCACTTTTCCAGTCAATCTTTGACAGTTCCTCCCTCACGCCTCGTTAGTCCCCTTTACTCAGCTGTAATCGCGAAACTTCCGATTTCACCTTTTCCCTTTCAAATTGTAGGTTAGACCTTATCATAATATCAAATTACCAGCTGAGACTTTTTCAATCACAAAGATATTGCATTCTCACAAAGATATTGCATTCTCACAATATTTGTTGTACACAAACCTGAGGAAGGCATGCTTTACGATCAGATTATAATTTCTGAGATCTGTGGCTACACGGGCCATTAAGTAGCAATGTTATAAAATTTTGAGATTTTAAAAATCAAATCTGCAATTTATCCCAACAGATAAAGCATAAAACAAAGTTTAATTTGACACCTAATTCATTCATATCTTCAGTATTAAAAAAGTTATGGCCATTTTCATAATCGGAAATTAGCATCTTGTTCCCCATTGCCTTTCCATTGACTTAACTCAAAAGCTGTGATCTAGAACAATCAAAAGCCCATAACTTTCTTAAAAATTAAGAGAACTTAATGAAATTTTCAGTTATTATAGATTGAAGCATTCTGAAACAAATATTGCTTTATCAAATTTGACATACTTAGAAAGTTGTTATTTCTTTAACACCGCAATGCATATCAAGGAATATCCTTCTGAGACAAAATGTATTAATGCTACGTTAATGCCACATGTACTTAATTTCCATATTGTGGAGCATGTTCCCAGTGAACTGTCCAATGGCATTTTGGATGGAATTGCTGATGTGCAGCTTTAACAATGTTGACTTTGAGGACATGAGTGGCCTTACTGAAGAATCCTGAAATCTAGACCAAGTCTCCAGTGGTGCACCATTACAGATGTCATACATCAAATCAAATTATTCTTTCTAATGATAGATACAAAAGATTCCACACTACAGTGAAAGAATTATCCTGAGTCCCCTGCTTGATATATACCCCTCAATTGATACCCCACAAAAACAGATTACATTACCTAATTGCTGTACGGGAATTGAGGGGGGCTGTGTTTTCTATATTACAACAGCGGCTGTGCCCCAAATAATATCAATTGGCAGGGTCATGGTTTGTGACAGATCGAGTTTGTGAAAGGTAATTCAACTGCCTGGAGAGCTTCTTCTCCAGTGTGAGTTGGCACGTAACTCTTTATGTTTATTTTCTTTCTTTCACACAAAGAAAATAAACTTAAGGAGTTAAGTGTTAAATCACACTGGAGAAGCTCTCCTGGGCTGTTGGCTGAGACAAAAATGGATAAATGTACTACATCAGTGATGGTCTTATCTACAAGCTGTCAGAGAAATGTTATGATGTGTTTTACTCTGAGGTGTGTTGAGCCAAGTGTATCTGCACCTTTACACAATTTAACAGTAGTTCTCCTTTTATCCCCGCGGGGTTTCTGATTTTAGATGATCAGCCATGATCATATTGAATGGCCGTGCTGGCTCGAAGGGCCAAATGGCCTACTCCTGCACCTAATTTTTTTATGTAGCCATGTTTCTGTGCCATGTGACTCTATTGTGTCCAAATTTGACATATCACCAAATTCCACATAACATAAGAGAATATTGTAACTGTATCTAGAACTCCTCCAACAGTTCTGTATATACTGAATTTCTGGTTGAACAGCAGATGTGTAAACTATTCAATGAACTATATAATCCATTACAACTTAAAGCTATAAACCTCCATCAACTGTGCTAAATCATTATTATGTAAGACAATGCTGTCCACTGGTTGCATTGCCCACAAGTTACAACCATCATGGAACCAGGAATGCTGCTTCAAACTATTACCTCTCTGACCTTCTGCCCTAGCGCAAATGAAGTATTAACAAATTATTCAGTCAATCTCGAGAGCAACAATTCCTTTTAATGTGACATAAAATTAATAAACTCAGATTCTGGATAATATTCAAAATACATGCACAAATGGATGCAGAGGGATGTCAGATTATTCAAGGTTTCAAGGTCAGTTTATTGTCACACATACCAGTTAAGGTACAGTGAAAATTGAGTTATGTAAGTATATTAGGGATTGAGAGTGCCATACATTATTTGTAAACAAAATTGGGAAAGATAGTTCAGAACTCATGTCTGAGGCATTGGCTTGAATGAAACTAATTACTGTTGTTGCTGTAACGATATCTTAATAATGCCTGAAGAAGAGCCCCGACTCGAAACGTCACATATCCATGTTCTCCAGAGATGTTGCCTGGCCCGCTGAGTTATTCCAGCACTTTGTGTCTTTCTTTACTGTTAGTGCCTGCTGCAATTCCTCTTCTGATGTTAGTAGTGGGAGAAAAGTAAAATGTTCCCATGAAATATCTCAGCAGAGCAGAAAAGCAACAGAGATCCAGAGGAGACACAGGGACTGCGGAAATTGACATCTTGAGCAAAACACAAGGTGCTGGAGTATTCCCTCCACAGATGCTGCCTCACCCACTGTGTTCTCCCAGCACTTTGTGTTTTGCTCAGAGATCTGCTGTTTTATCCAGATTATGTGTTTTTGTTTTGTTTTAACTTCAAGGCACAGGAATTTGAAGCCACCTGCATTTTCAATAGGAATATAAAAATTCTGCCTAGAGTAAGTTAATTGCTATTATTTAGATTGGCCCACTGCGCTCATTATGATAAAACACATCCTTAATGTTTTTAGCTATGGAGTTCCAAGATGCTTTGTGATGGTAAGGATATGGTCAATACATTTCCAATTTGGGCTGATGTGCAGCTATGAGAACAGCATAAAAGATGTGGGTTACATGCATTTGTTGGCAGTCATCAGCAGTCATGGATTAAGAAATGATGTTGGGTGAAAGCTGCCTTGCCTGCCTGTGGTAAAGTGAGTTTATATTGTGCTTTTGAATGGGCTGCAGGATATGCAAACAGTTTTGGCGTGGAGGGTGTTGATTTTAATTTATTGTAGCTGCTCTCATCCAGGTAAGTTTAGTTCATATCCCACAGAATTGAGATTTCATGATCAAATAGAACCACCACCATTTACCCATTTCAATGGAAGTAAGTTTCCACTTGCATCTCAAAGATATGTGGGTTGGATGGTAAATTGGTTGCTATAAATATTTGTAGCTGGATGGAACAATCTTGGGAGAACCGATGGAAATGTGGAGGGAATAAAATGGGATTACTGTAAACTGTGCTTGATGGTTGCCTGAAGAAATTGCAGATATGGATGGGTACAAAGAGAATGTAAGGTGTGAAAATGACAGATCAAAGTAGACGATGTTCAAGGAAATGTAGAATGGTTCATTGTTGGCTGTGGGGAAGGTGACAACGAGGCATTTAAAAATACATATCCTCTGTGTTCACTTTACACATGCATGGTTACAGAAGGCCACAAGTGGCAGCCCTGCACAAAAGAGCTGGTCCATAAGATTTGGCCCAACAAATGTTTATTTTAACTGCCTTAAGGGCCTGTCCCACTTATGTGTTCTTGGAATGCAAATTACGCAACCTCGTCATCACGTTGAGGCGCACGGGCATCGTATGACCGTGCGGGGCCGGTCCAACTGAGAAGCGCGGAGGGGTATGTAGTTGTGCGCGACATTGTGCGGGGCTCCAAAATTTTTGTTGTGAACTAAATCTTCACGCGCCATCGGCCTGTCGCGAAACTGACGGCCAAAGTGGGACAGACCCAAGACCCTGGCGCGACGCAACATTTCACCTTCAACAGCAGCAGAAGCAGGCAAGAAATTTAAAGCTAGACACAAATGGAGAGAAGCAATCGAGAAGAAGTCACGAAGTTTCAAACTGAAGAAGGGTCACGACCCGAAACATCATCCATTGTTTCTCTCCAGAGATGCTGCCGGTCCCGCTGAGTTACTCCTGCATTTTGTGTCCATCTTCAAATGATGTTACGTGCACCAGACGGCTGAGCGGCCGACTGAAGTCGCGCGCAACCTTCGCAGGACCGTCGCGCCTCAACGCGACCACAAGGTCGCGTAATTAGCGTGCAAAGGACACGTGCCAAGTGCCAAGAATCTAAAATATGGTTTAAGTATTTGAAATTCTTGGATAGCTAAATGGATTATAATTGTAAATAGGAAGTGTGTTTCATCAATCAAGTAAGCATTCATTGAGATCTGCCAAATTCAGGACATGCATTTGTGAGATTTGTCCTCATTTTTATGAGCATGTGTTGGGAATCTGTTTGTCGGAAAGATGCAGGAGGTAAGTATAAAGGGAAAAAAATTACACATAAATTATTCAAAACAGTCCTCCCAACATCATATCATGATGTCCAATGCACATCTGTTTCATCACAAGGAATTTACCACCCTGCATTCATTAAAATCAGTTTATGACTACAGTATGTATAAATATTAAAATCTTGCATTTCTAAAAGATATTAATATTCAAAAATCTAATTTAAAAAATAAAATCATCAAACAGCATTACATTTTGTCTGTCACAAAAAATCTCCAGTCTATAATCTTCACTGAATTTCCATGCCATGTGTTTACATGTGATAGTGCTTTTCAGGATTAGACGAGGCATAAGCAATGACATTTTTAGCCTGTGCATGTATATAGTGAAGCCTCGTGGATTACTGATGTTGCTAACTGAAACGGAATTAACCCCCTCTGTTTCAGCAAGTCTGTTTAAGTGCAATCAGGCTCAAGAGTTGATGACTCAAAGTTATTTGCTTCCCACATTCAAAAGATGTCAATGTTTTATTGAAGATTTAAGCCCTCAATATTCAGCAGTTGTGTTCCCTTGGCATTATGTTCCTCACAAACTCACAGTTACTTTAGCCAGAAAATCTAATTTTTATCCAGTAGCTCACCCTGGTTATTCAGATCTCATTTTTTTTTAATGAGTTTCTTTTCCTGATACCTTAACTTTCCCCCACACACAGATGTTGTCTGTGATCTATATATGACCTTGTGTATGAGTCTGAAAAAGAGTTCCGGCTCAATATGTCATCTGTCCGTTCACTCCATAGTTGGTTCCAATATGACACCAAGTGGTATCCCTCCATAGCCTGACCTGCTGACCTCCTCCAGCACTTTGGGCTTTGCTCTTGTCTATCCTTTTTTTCCAGACACCTCAATTACCACCAGGCCACCTCAAAACTACCACCTTCTCCCCTGAAATTTTTTTTTTAATGACATAATGGAATCTCATAATGTTCCTTTCTGGAATCTTGAATGTGTTTCTGCCTCGGTGAATTGCTCAAGGGATACAACGTTCAGAGGTTGAATTGCTCTTGACTTCTGCTCTAGATAAATTCCTTATCTTTCTTTGAGCAGCGGCTTCAAGTTCTGTCTCTTCAGCATTAATGACTCCTTGATGTGCACAACATATCTCAAATCCCCTTTGCGATATGTGCTTAATATAGTGGGCTTGTTTCCAAGATGACACCAAGTGGTATCCCACTTTTTTTTTATGTGGACCTCTGAATCAGTCCACAGGAGTTTGAGGCTGAATTCCATGAGCTACTATGCTGCAAGGTAACAACCATTCAGTCCAGTGTTAAATCAAATTGAAATACATTGTAATAGTACCTGCCCTGGTTAACTTACCAAAATGCAACATCTTGCACGTTAAATTCTGTTTCTTGGCCCATTTACCCAGACCATCCTTTTGTAATTTAAAATAACCTCTTCACTGTCCACTATATCACTAATACCATCGACAAACTTACTAACCATAGTTATATCAATGATTTGGATGAGGATGTACAAGGAGGCATGATTAGAAGGTTTGCAGATGACACTAAAGTGGGTGGTATTGTAGATAGTGAAGATGGTTATCAAAATTAAAGCAGCATCTTAATCAGTTGGCTAAGTGGGCAGAGGAATGGTTAATGGAGTTCAATGCAGATAAATGTGAGATGGTGCATTTTTGGAAGTCTAACCAGGGCAGGATCTTCACAGTAAATGGCAGAACTCTGGGGAGTGTTGTAGAGCAGAAGGATCTAAGAGTGCAGGTATATAGTTCCTTGAAAATGATGTCACAGGTAGATAAGTTGGGCAAGAAGGCTTTTGACCCATTGGCCTTCATAAGACAGGCTACTGAGTATAGAATTGGGATGTTATGTTACAGTTGTACAAGGCGCTGGGGAGGCCACACTTGGAGTATTGTGTTTAGTTTTGGCTACCATGCTTCAGGAAAGATGTTGTTAAGATGGAAAGGGTGCAGAGAAGATTTATGAGGATTTGAGGGCCTGAGTTATAGGGAGAGGCTAGGACTGTATTCCTTGGAGTGTAGAAAAATGAGAGGTGATCTAATGGAGGTGTATTAGATCATGAGGGAAATAGATAGTGTGAATGCACAGTCTTTTACCCTGAGTAAGATAATCAAGAACCAGAGGACAAAGCTTTAAGGATTAGAAGGGAAAGATTTAATAGGAATCTGAGGAGCTACTTTTTTCACACAGAGGGTGGTGAGTATATGGAATGAGCTGCCGGATGAGGTAGGTGAGGCAGGAACTATAACATTTAAAAGACATTTGGACAGATACATGAATAGGAAATGTTTGGAAGGATATGGGCCAAATGCAAGCAGGTGGGACTATTGTAGAAAGGGCACCTTGATCAGCATGGGCAGGCTGGGCCAAAGGGCATGTTTCCATGCTGTATGACTATGACATAATAACTGTACTGACTTACAAACTATTAATAACTGTGGATTCAGCACTAATCCTAATGGCACAGCACTGGCACAAGCCTCCACTCTGAATAGCAAACTTCCACCACCACCACACTCTGACTCCTTCCACTAAACCAGTTTTGCATCCAATTGGAGGTCGACAAAATTGCTGGAGAAACTCAGTGGGTGCAGCAGCATCTATGGAGCGAAGGAAATAGGCAATGTTTCAGGTTGCAATTGCATCCAATTGGCTGTCTCACACTACCAGGCAGAACCTTGCCTTCCCAGATGCTGGGAGATCCTGCCCCTCAGAATCCCTTCCAGTGACTCTCCCATCCATTGATGTCAGGCCCACTGACCTGTAGATCCCTGGCTTGTCCTTGCAGGCCTTCTTAAATAATTGCACAACATTAACTAGGTATGTTGCAAAACTTACCTTTAGCGGCGCTGCAGTTCTGCCGCTCCCCGTGTGCGCGACTTTAGCGCCTTTCAGAGGGGGGCGGGCTTAAAGTGCCGGTTTTCCACAGACCTGGATAATCGATGAATGTCGGGCGATTTTGTTGCGGAAGAAAAATCGCTCCGACATTTCATCAATGAAGGTATTTTTAAATTACTCTAAATTATTTGTTAACTAGAGTAATTTAAAAATCACCTTCAAAAGCCGTGAGAACTGACATGCGGAAGGATTTTCCGTAGGGGAGAAAAAAAGGTAAATAGTTTATTTTTATATTAAAAGTTGATTTTTCAGGAGGCTTTAATAATATTTTTATGTTGCGAAATGGGGTCCCAAAAAATGTATGAACCCCCAGTATTTTTCCCCCCGACTTCACCGCTAACCGCAACGTTCCAATCCACCGCATTCCACTAAAACCCACTCGCTAGTTGATTTAAATGGCTAGTTGATTACAGGCATAAAACACTAAATTCCTTCCATTTGGCCCAGAAATTCATGAAAATGAGATTTAAAAATTATGTTATATTGTGGATTATTGTGTGAATGTTATTTGGACATTTAGGCAATTTTAAAAAAGTTTATCTTTTCTTAAGAAATTGATAGATGTTTAGATCATTGAATTTTGTAATTAGCTACAATTAGATAACTAACTAATTATATGCTTTAATTTCAGGTAATCCAAGTAAGATTGTTTAATATTTGTTTCAGAATGCTTCAATCTATCATAACTGAAAATTTCATTGAGTTCTCTTAATTTTTAAGAATGTTATGGGCTTTTAACTTTTCCAGATCACAGCTTTTGAGTTAAGTCAATTGAAAGGCAATGAGAAGCAAGATGCTCATTTCCGAGTATGAAAATGGCCATAACTTTCTTAATACTGAAGATATGAAAGTAAATTAGGTGTCAAATTAAACTTCTTTTTATGCTTTATCTGATGGGATAAATTGCAGACTTGATTTTTTAAATCTCAAAATTTTGTAACATTGCTACATTAACCACTCTTGGGTCTGCCGATATCTCAGTGTGGTTGAAAGTGATGCAAATATCTCTGCCAGTGTACATGCAATTTCTTCCATAGCATTGTCCCAAGCATTGTACAGCCTTTGCGCTGCCAATATGCAATCTTTTGGAAAAGAGCTCGCAAATGTGCAATATTTAGTAAGATACTACAGTAAACCCACAAACAAGCCAATGGTCCACAGGACATAAAATACATTGAAGTGAATCTTAGTATCACTTTGTTGTAATTTAGGCAAAATATCACCAATTATAGATTAGTGAGAGATTAGGGGACACCATGATGTCATTAAATTGGAAAAACTGCAGAGACGATTTACAGAGAATGTTGCCAGAACTCAAGAGACTGAACTATAGCGAGAGATTGGGCAGGCTAGGACTTTATACCTTGGAGTGCAGGAGTCTGAGGGGTGATCCTATAGAAATGTATAAAATCATGAGGGTCATAGTAAGGGTTAATGCACAATCATTCCCAGTTGCCCCTCAGGTTCCTATTAAATCTTTCCCCTCTCACTTTAGCCGGTGCCCTCAAGTTCTTGGTTTCACCAGTGGAACCAAGAACTAGAGAGCATAGGTTTTTTAGGTGAGAGGGGGAAGATTTAAAAGGAACCGGAGGGATAACTTTCTCACACAAGGGCTAATGGGTATATGGAATGAGCTGCCAGAGGAAGTAGTTGAAGCAAATGCAATAACACCATTTTTAAATACATTTGGACAGGTGCATAGATAGGAAAGGTTATAGGGACATGCAAACAAAGGCAAATTAGACTATCTATGAAGGTGCATCTTGGTTGGCATGGATGTGTTGGGCAAGGGCCTGTGTCCTTACTGCATAAATCTATGACTATGACTTAACTCTAAAGTCCGAGTTTGTTTTTAATAGTGCAAAAGAAAAAACAATGCTACCAATCCATGTAGTTCAGACCTTATCTGGAGGTGGTAGTATTTAGTAGCCTGATGGTCGTTGGGAAGAAACTGCTCCTGAACATGGAATTACAGTTTTCGGACTCCTATACCTTCTTTCCCTACTTAATCTGCCAATAAACAAAGTTGATTAATTTAGTCATAGTAAAATACTACCCTTTTCTCCAACACTAATGGTTACACAAATGTTGATGAACATGAAAATTTGTAAACCAACAGCTGGCACAGTCTAGTTCATTTCGAGAATTAACAGCTGCTTTTTCGCAATGTGTTTGCAACGAATAAATTCAGTAGAGACAAACCACATAATGTAGGTATGTTACAAAACTTACCTTTAGTGGCGCTGCAGTTCTGCCATTGCCTGTGTGCACGACTTTGGAGCCGTTGAGAGGGGGGCGGGTATAAAATGCCGTTTTTCTCCAGACCATTCAAATCGATCAATCTCTGGGGATTTAGTTGCTAAAGAGAAATCGTTCTGACATTTGTTTTATGAAGCTATTTTTAAACTATGCTGGATCATTTATTAGCAAGAGTGAATTAAAAATCGTATTCTAAAGCCGTGAACGCAGACAACGGGATGGACCTTACGTAGGGGACAAAAGAAGGTACACAGTTTATTTTTACATAAATACATGCTTCTTAGGAACCCTCTAATCAAAATTTCATGTTGCGAAAAGGGGACAAAAAATATATACGAACTGGCAGTATTTTTCCTGACGACTGGGGTTAAATTCACCACAAACCGCAAGGGAAGTTAGTGTAGAAATAGCATGGGGCTATGACAGAAATATTTCAAATGTCATTAGAAACGGGAACAGTGCCGCAGGATTGACATACTGCGCATGTTGTTCCATGGTTTAAAAAGGGTTCAAAGAATAAACCTAGCAATTATAGACCTGTTAGTTTGACATCAGTGGTGGGCAAATTAATGGAAAGGATACTTACAGATAATATATATAAGCATTTGGATAAACAGGGTTTGATCAGGAACAGTCAACATGGATTTGTGCCTGGAAGGTCATGTTTGAGAAACCTTCTTGAATTTTTTGAAGAGGTTACTAGGGAAATTGATGAGGGTAAAGCAGTGGATGTTGTCTATATGGATTTCAGTAAGGCCTTTGACAAGGTTCCCCATGGAAGGTTGGTTAAGAAGGTTCAACCTTTGGGTGTTAATGGCGGAGTAGCAAGATGGATTCAACAGTGGCTGAATGGGAGATGCCAGAGAGTAATGGTGGATGGCTGTTTGTCAGGTTGGAAGCCGGTGACCAGTGGGGTGCCTCAGGGATCTGTGTTGGGTCCACTGTTGTTTGTCATGTACATCAATGATCTAGATGATGGGGTGGAAAATTGGATAAGTAAGTATGCAGATGATACTAAGATAGGGGGTGCTGTGGATAATGAAGTAGGTTTTCAAAGTCTACAGAGTGATTTTGGCCATTTGGAAGAGTGGGCTGAAAGATGGCAGATGGAGTTTAATGCTGATAAGTGTGAGGTGCTACATCTTAGCAGGACAAATCAAAATAGGACGTACATGGTAAATGGTAGGGAATTGAGGAATGCTATGGAACAGCATGTAGATGGTAAAGTAGGGTGGTAAAGAAAGCATTTGGTGTGCTGGCCTTTATAAATCAGAGCATTGAATATAGGAGTAGGGAAGTAATGTTAAAATTGTACAAGGCATTGGTAAGACCAAATCTGGAGTATGGTGTACAATTTTGGTCGCCTAGTTATAGGAAGGATGAAGATTGAAAAATTACGAATATGACTCCGCAGTACAAAAAGACCAAGCAGAATAGTGGAAACTCTAGGCCGGTTCGCCCGACTTTGGTGGTTGGAAAGGTTTTAGAGTCAATTATCATCTTCTTGCATATGGCGTGCACAGCCCAAAGTTGTAGGACAACTTGTTCTATTTGACTATTTCATCGTGCATGCCAGGTTGATTGCATTCGTTGAAACAGGACGGACCATGTGAAGGTTGCAATCCCCACCCCCAGAGACAATTATAAAGGATGAAGTTATGCAGTACTTAGAAGTTCACGATAAAATCTTGCCTGACGAATCTGCTGGAATTCTTTGAGGAAGTTATTAGCAGGACAGACAGAGGGGAGGATGTAGATGTTGTTTGCCTAGATGTTCAGAAGGCCTTCAATATGTGCCACATGTCAGGCTGCTAGGGAAGGTGAGAGCACATATCTTGCAATGGGGAGATACGAGCATGTATAGCGGGTTGGCAGGATGGCACAAGGCAAAGAGTTGCAATAAAAGGCGCTTTTCCAGGTTGCCTGTCAGTGACTAGTGGAGTTCCGCAAGGGTCGGTTCAGAGGCTGCTTCCCTTCACGTTGTATATTATTGATTTGGATAAGGGCATTGAAGGTTCTGTGGCCAAGTTTGCAGATGATCCTAAGTTAGGTGGAGGGGGAGACAGTGTAGAGGAAGCAAGGACTCAGAAGGACGTGGACAGGTTAGGAGAGTGTGCAGAGAAGTGGAGGATGAAATTCAGTGTGGCAAAATGCAGAGTCATACATTTTGGTAATAAGAATAAAGGCATAGATTATTTTCTAAATGGAGAGAGAATCCAGATATCGGAGGTGCAAATGAACTTGGGAGTGTTGGACTCCCAAAAAGTTGATTTGCAAGTCGAATTGGTAGTAAGGAAGGCAAATTCAACGCTAGACGTTTTATCAAGAGGACTGGAACACAAAAATGGAAACGCAATGCTGAGGCTCTATAATCGCTGGTCAGGGTACATTTTGAGTACTGTGAGCAAATTTGGACCCCATATCTAAGGAAGGATGTGTTGACTCTGGTGATGGTCCAGAAGAGGTTTTCAAGAACGTTTCCAGGAATGAGTGGGTTAGCATATCATAAGCGCTTGACAGCACTGGGCCTCTACTCAATGAAGTTTAGAAGGTTGAGGGGGAACCTGATTGAAACTTACAGAATAATGAAAGTCATAGATAGAGTGGATGTGGAAAGGATGTTTCCACTGGCGGAAGGGTCTTGGACTAGAGGTCATAGCTGCAGAGGGTAGTTTATCTGTGGAACTCATTGCCACAGAGGGCTATGGAGGCCAAGTCAGTGGATAGACAAATTTGTGATCAGAACGGGTATCAAGGGTTATGTGGTGAAGGCAGGAAAATGGGAATAGCAGGCAGAGATCAGCCATGATTGAACAGCACAGTGGACTCGATCGGTGGAATGGCTTAATTCTACTCCATGTAACATGAACTTTTAATCTTCTAATAACCTGATACAAAAGCAAAGTGCTACAAATTCTGGAAAGGAGTCAAAATAACCTTGGTAGTCCTCACAGCTATATTTTAATCACCATGTATCTCGTAGGGACAGAGTTAGATGATTGTTGGAATATTCCGTGGTGGACCTCATCTTTTAACTTTCTTGTAACAATACCCTCCTTGTTTTGCATCTCCTGGCAAAATACACACTTGTGTCTCATCATCTTTCTATTAAACTGGTCGTAACTGCATTGACGATGTGGAAAAATGCAGGGTGAATGAATCTACACAGACTTTTCTCACTGCATTAATATATGAGCATGCAGCATAACCAGAGCACCCAGTCTTCATTATGTTCGTAATAACTGAGCACAGTTGAAATCACAGCTGCATTTTCTCTGTATGCAGACTCTCAGGTCAATGACATTTCATTATGAGAGCTATCAGCAAATGATTCTGGAGGCACAGTGACTAGTTCTCCTCCTGTCAGCCATCTGCATGGTAATTAACCTTCCTGACACAGGTTAGCTCAGCGCGCACGCACTCAGAATAAGAAAAAACTTTTTCAACACCAGCTTGCAAATCCATCCATTGAAATCCCTATAAATGCTGTTCAGGCCTAAACTGAGCAACCATTTTGACCTTTTGACAAATTTCTTTGAAATATTTCCAGGTCTATCAGGCCATGAAATATGTTTAGGATTTCCTTTTAGTAAAGGAAATTATATATTTCATGTCTCAAATTGAGAGGAACAGAATTCATATGAAAACGTTTTGGTGCCATCTTTTGAAACAAACATTATGACGCAGCGCTGAATTCACCGCGGAACAGGTGATGCCTACCTGGATCGCTGTTTGGGGCTCCAGAGCTTTGGGCCGCTCCACCAACATCGTGGAGCTGTGGTTCGCGGAGCTTCCAGCGGGCCGACGCTGACCAACATTGCAGAGTCCTGGGGCCCTTTGCCAAGGGCCGCCAGTGTTGCATCTCCGCCAAGCGCGGCCTGTGGACTTTGGGAGCCGCGGACTCCGATAGGAGGTGCCCGACTCTGATGTCCAGGCCGCTGAGGATGTCCTCCAGCCCCAACGTCGGACTTACATCACCCCGGCGAGTGGGCCTGAACACCGGGCCGCCCGGAGCGGCGACTGCGGAGGGCACGGGGAGGCCCCGACCACGGGTGAACATTGGGGAACATTAGAGGAAGCTGACTGACTTTGGTGCCTTCCCTCACTGTGGGAAACTTTGATTCTGCTGTGTGGGGATGTTTTTATGGTGAATTCTATCAACTCTATGTTGTGTTCTTTATCTTTACTGTATGGTGATTACATTTCACTGTGGCAACTTGCACATGTGACAAATAAATGTATCTTGTATCTTGGATAACTTCTTTTTCTCCATATTTCTCTGTTGAAACCCTCAATCATTTGGTTCAAAGATTCTTGTTCAAGTTCACGATTGATTCAGAGAATATTTTTGTTTAGCTTAATGCCTCTGTTAAACACCTGTTTTTTGTTCGTTTTTAGCTGCCTTTAGTTAGTAATTAAAACACGTGTTTTAGTGGTAATTTATTTTACAGATAGATATAGATAAGACAAATAAATAATTTACTATTTGTGTGTGAAGTAATAGGAACTCAGAAATTGTATCTAAATACAGGTATAGGGGAAAGACAGATGTACTGCCTGCATTGAGCCAGGTGCATGTGGGCATGGATTGATTTGGGAGAAGATTGGCTATTGTCATGTTCGAGTATGGTGCTGAAATAACAGGAATATTTGGAAACAACTTTGAAGAATTTATGTGTATTCTGTGTGGTACATAAGTTTTTTGGGGGCATAAATTAAAGATTTCATGAAAACCATGGACTGCGTGCGAGGATGAGGAAGTCTGCAATTCTTGGCCTCATCCCGAAACAGTGGTAATCCCTTTTGCACCACTAATGCTGCTCAACCCAATGAAATCCTCCAGCACTTTGTTTTTCCACGAATTCCAGCATCTGCAGTCTCTGTGTCTCCACAAAGTTTGTTCAAGGTTCCTCCATCCATCTGAGTTATGACATCTAATGTGCCCCCCACACGGCAGAAGTGGCCTGCAACATTGCACAAACCCCTTCTCAACACGATTTACTGGAGTTTCATTCACATTGGAATATCCCATCCCACTTCAGATCAGCCATTAGCTTATTGATTGAATTGCGAATGCTAGCACAAGGGACTGTCTGACAAAGCTAATATTTCTTATATTCTGACGTTCAGGCCATTGTTCAGCTATCAGGGTTCAGTTTGGGAGCTGGGATAGGGAGCTAGGGGTGTGGTTTGGGGCATGATCCAGAGTGAATGGTTGAGTGCGTGGGGTGAGGCAGTTGTCCAGAGTGTGATCTGGGTAGATGTGTGTCGAAGCAAAGAACTGCCGATGCTGGTTTATCACAAAGATGGACACAAAGTGCTGGAGTAACTCAGTGGGTCATACAGCGTCTCTGGAGAAAAAGGATAAGTGTTGCTTCAGTTTGGGACCCTTCTTCAGACTGAAAGTGGAGGTTGAGGGGTGAGATGAAGAGCTGGCGGCGAGAAAAGACCAGGACAAATGCTGGCCAGCAACAAAAGATTCAGGCAGGGTGGTGCGTGGCTAGGCCAATTGTTGGCCAGGGAAGGTGTGATCTCTAGAGGGATACAATATGGTGAACTGTGGAACAGATTAAATGACTAGGGTGGAGGAAGGAGGCAGGAGCGGAGGTTGTAGAAGTTACTTAAATTTAGATAATTCAATATTCATGCCACTGGGTTGTAAGCTACCCAAGCGAAAGTGGGTAGTCATGTGTTGTTCCTCCAATTTGCATGTGGCCTCATTCTGGGAGGAGGCACAGGACCGAAAGGTCAGTATAGGAATGGGAAATGGAATTTAAATGGATAGCAACCGGGAGATCCTGTAGGCCTTGGCGGAACAATCGAAAGTGGTCTGCGAAATAAATGGTTGACAAGACTACATTTGGCCTCACCAATGTACAGCAGCCCACTTCGGGAACACCAGATGCAGTACATGAGGTTAGAGGAGGTACATGTGATCCTCTGAATCACCTGCAAGGACTGTCAGGGTCTCTGGATGTAGTCGAAGGAGGAGGTATAAGGACTGGTGTTGCATCTCCTGCGCTTGCAGGGGAAAATATCGGGGGAAGCGGTATTTTGGAGGTGAAGGGGTGCGTGAACCAAGGAGTTGCAGAGGGAATGATCTCTGTGGAATGCAGAAAAGAGTGGAGATGGGAAGTTGGGATAAGTGGTGGGATCGTGTTGGAGGTGACGGAAATGTTGGAGGATAATGTGTTGGATGCAGAGGCTGGTGAAAGATGAGGACCAAATAGTGGTGTCCATTTGGTACAATTTGCTTGTTAGGTTTGAGTAAATTACATGGATCAGAATCAAGCTTTCCATTAGTATCTTCAATTCTGGACAAATTGACTCAAATAAATAGTCGATGGTTTAAATGCTGACAAGAGCTCAGAAGCAGATGAGTCGCATTGGCCATTGTGCAAGTTCATAAATATTGTGGGCAACCTTTCTTGAAATTTTTGCTCTATAATGAGGACAGTATAATTTGGGCTATTTTTTAATTGCTGCCTTATTCTGTTTCTACCGAAGTACCCATGTGCTCTGTTAGCGAAATCATAATTTAAAGGTTTTCAAAGTCTTGTCATCCCAAAAGTGTAAACCTACCAATCATTATCTCTATGTGCCACATGATCCCACAGCTCCATGATGAGATCTAAAGAAGTTATGACATTTCCAAAATATTCTGAAACTTATCGAAACTGATTTTATGATGGCTGAGAACTTAATTTTTTAAATATCACTTGCAGCATGTTTAAAAAAAATTCTAAGCTGATTAATTTGCAGAAAAGCATTTAAGCTGCAGTCAAATCTGAAACGTTCCCAGTGAGTCCAGGAGTTCCACCAGCACACTCCTTTAAAGCAGGAGTCAAGAGCAAAGGCGGTTCATTTGTGGGTCACACACCCAAGCATTGAGAGCCCACAGAGACTAATTGTAGAAGGAATAATTACTTTCCTTCTGCATCTTGTGAAAGGTGGCATTTCCACAGAATTATTTGTTGAATTTGTTTTTGATGGTCTAGACCAAATGTTCTGAGGTGATTAAGTTAATAAATGTCACATTCAAGTACAGGTGTCTACTGCAGTATTCAGTGAACTGACTTAAGAGATGCGAGCACTGCAGAATATTTTCAACCATGAAATATTACTGGTGGAAGCTGGACTTCAGACTCACAGCTGGGCGACATGGTGGTGCAGCAATGGAGTTGCTGCCTTATAGCGCCAGAGACCCAGAGTCGATCCAGACTGCGGGTGCTGTCTGTCCGGAGTTTGTATGTTCTCCTGTGTTTTCTCCAGGATCTGTGGTTTCCTCCCACACTCCAATGACATACAGGTTTATAGGTTAATTGGCTTGGTATAATTGGAAATTGTCCCTAGTGTGTGTAGGATAGCGTTAGTGTAGCCATACTGTAGACTTAAAGCTGATGTTTAAAGAGTTGTGGAGACACAGGGACTGTAGATGCTGGAATCCATGCTTTGCTGATGTTCTGGTTTGGTACATCTGCAGAAGGGTCCTGACCTGAAACGTCACCCATAAATCTTCTCCAGGGATGCTGCCCGACTTGATGAGTTACTGCAGCAGTACTTTGTGTTTTTTTCCCCCAGAGTAGTTCATAGTTACTGAGGTCGTGTTAGTATTGGGTAGTGTTCAAAAGCCCGATGGTTGCTGGGGAGAAGCTGTTCTTGAATCTGCGGGGGTTACCAGAGAGATAACCGACAGAACTTTATTTGCTTTGAAATCTGGTGTTGGCTGATTGCCAGAGAAAACATAACTGCCAAGCCTGGAAAGATGAATCAAGAAACAGTAACTCCATTTCTCCCTTATGAAATAAAATATCTGAAATTATCAAGCTGACACATGACATAATTTAAAAAAATAATGCAGTGAATGTTGTTCTACTTTATAGCATTACAACTTTATAAATTACATCATGAATCACTTGCAATAAATGGGTAACACATTTGGGAGCTGTTTCAGAAATATAACTGCAGCTGCACTGACTGCTAAAATTGCAAGAAAATACACAGCTGTTTTATTATTGCCCCTTTTGCAAGGGATGAAGGGGAAACTTCGGCCCTATTACATTTATCACCAATACAAAATGTTACAGGTACTAAATATTTTTGGAAGGTAAGTCATTGAAATGTCGCATGAAAGGAAGCATGAAAACAGGATGCTGGTATATTTAAGTATTATTGCTGGGCTCTCTTATATTGGAGAAGAAAAATATATGAAGGAACTGAAAGTCAATACAAGTTAAACCTGACATCTCATCTGCAATCAACATGCTTGCCTTAAATCCCATTGCAGTGTTGATGGAGTTGATTAAGAATCAACTGTTGCCTTTTACATCACATTGTTTGCTATAGTTGGAGAGACTACTTTGTGTTTAAAACGTTATCACGTTTAAGAACTGATTATTGGTTCAAATACTCATTGTGAGGTAGTGATTGGCTGAGCTATACCATGTTAGGACAACTTTTACAGGTATATTCAGCAGACTTTATTCAGATTTGCTTTTTTGCTTAGTCAAGCCGGAATTGTGCATTTACAACATTGCTGTTTATTTTGCAAGGGTTTAAAATTTAAATTGCCTCACTTGAAAAACATTTTTTTAAGATGCACTAAGTAAAATTGCAGAATAGTGAACCCGAGAGGAGGTGGAGGCATCACTTCAGCTTTTTTCAAAAAATGATCTGATTTTTCCGAATATCTCACTCACTCCCAATAGCCCTGCATTTTTACAAGCAGTTTTATGATGCATTTATGAAGGCTACTCTTCAATCTGTTTCCATCATCCCTTAAGACCATGCCTTCTATTAGTTGAATGCATTTGGCCTTATGCCAATTACTTGAAATCTGTGCCTTGGTTTATTGCCCCTTGATCACTGAAAGTCTATCTTTATCGCCATCCTCCGTAGTCCCTAACACCTCCATCAAGTCCCCGATGAGCTTTCTCTGTTGCTGACCTGATAACATAATTGCGACCTTCATCCCTGAAATAAATTTGATACAAAAGCAAAACATGGTAGATGCTGGTTTCCAACAAATCTCATTGATGCCTTCATAACCTTTCTAAAGAATATTGGCATAATTTAATGTAATGGTCAGCTGCTGTCAAGCTGATGCATTGCTTTTAAGTGAAACTGAAATTTTTTCTCACCAATAGTCATACCTCATTTGTTGGTGGTTCGTAGTTTACTTAAAATATAGTAGCGATCCATCTTATTGAAACAATCCAAGGTTATTCTTAAATAACTTTAATTATTTTTAAATTGACTTTGCTGTCTTGGTGTTCGGCATTGCCTGGATGATGTACACAAGAAGTTCTAGTGCGAGTGTTTGCATATTATTAGGAGAGGGAACAATCCTTAATTTTTCTTCCTTGGAAAGAAAAGTGAATGAAAAATTTAAATACTTAGGAATTTATGTGACCAAGAAATATACTTATTTATTTAAATCAAATTTCATACCTTTACTTAATAAATTGCATAAGAAAATTCAAATGCTATTAACATGATTTTCCTTCCTCAACTTCTATACCTCTTTCAATCAATTCCAATATCATCATATATATATTAAAACTCTGTGGCCGACTGCCGCCAACCGTCTGCCGCATCTCCGCCCTTTGATGTCGCGCTCCGCCGAAACAGGACCCTCGGATGCCGCCGTTTTTCCCACCTGCCCGGACGTTACGCTCGCGCTTTCCCGACAGTGCTCCCCGTCACGTTTGGACATCGTTACCTACACCGTTTTTAATAAGATCCGTAGTCCCCCCCCCCTTTTTTGAAAATCGAACTGCTCTAAACATTCCATCGTGCCATGTCACAATGCCCAAGGCTCACAGATAGCCAATTGGAACGGATCTCATTTACATCTGCCCCAGCCCCAGCCTCCTGATGTTCCAGCACGTTCCATTGTGTGATGTCACAATGCCATACCTCACAAGTGGCCAATCGGAATGGATCTCATTTACATCTACCTTAGCCCCAGCCCCTCCTCCCATAGGCTGTGTGGACATGTGACTGGGAGGACATTGCCGGCTCGCGTTGCCTTGGAAACCTTTTCAAGAACATTCTTCCCCAACGGTCATTCGGACTTCGTTTCGCGACAGCAATCGATCTAAACGCTGGATTTCTGCCGTTATTTCATTTTTCATTTGACACTTTTGTTTTGAAAATCTTATTATCGATTTACACTTTTTTCAAAAGTAAACGTAGACGATGTTTTCAATATTTATTTATATTTGAATAATTCTTTTTATTAAGTTCTCCGTTATTTGCTCTGCCAAATTAACACACATTTTCCCGGTTTTTTAATATTCTCTCTTTATTCAAAGGACTCCATTACTCCACTTTGAAGAGATTGCTTTTTTCTTTGCCAATTTCCACAGCCGTGTTTATCAAATGTTATCTTTAGACAAGAGATAATTTTATTTCATTTTCTGGTTTTAATTGCGTATCTATACTTTACATTAGACAAGTAATTTTTTAAAATGCTTAAAAAAAACCCATTAAAAATCCGTTTAAAAAAATTCTCTATTTCAATTTACAGCATTTTTAACAGTTTTAATTCTCTGTTATTTACATCTGCCTCAGCCCCAGCCCCCCCCCCCCCCCCCCCGCCTGATGTTCCAGCACGTTCCATTGTGTGATGTCACAATGCCATCCCTCACAAATGGCCAATCGGAATGGATCTCATTTACATCTGCCTTGGCCCCAGCCCCAGCCCCAGCCGCCTGTGTGGAAGCACTTGTGGGAACAGAGAAAGAGGATTTGGGGTGATAGGGAGTGGGGAATAGATGGACTGCCCCTACCCCTCCCCCTCCCTCAGTACCACCCCACTCTTTCCCCTATCTCCCCCCACCCCTCTCCCCCTCCCTTCACACTCTTCCACGTCTCTCCCCCTTCCCCGCTTAGTGTGTGACTGGAGCCGGCGCTTAGTGTGTGTGACTCTGGGGGCGGGAACGCTTAGTGAGTGTGACAACACACGCCCCCCCCGCCGAACTCCAGATGAACTTACAAAGGAGGGTTACACAAAAAGCTGGAGAAACTCAGCGGGTGCAGCAGCATCTAAGGAGCGAGGGGGATTGGCAACGTTTCGGGTCGAGACCCTTTTTCAGCCCCCCCCCCCCCCCGCGTGCTCATTCCAGCTGTGGGTTTCCAGAGTCAGAAGCCGCTTCTTTCTCTCCCTCTTCATTTAGCAGCCCGGCTCCCCCCCCCCTTTTCTTTACTCACCTCCTCCCCTCTCCTTCCTTCCTCTCTGCTCTCTACCAAAGATCCTATACACAATCGTCTGCCCCCCCTCCGGCCGTGCTCTGTCACGCTCGCGGAAGCAACAATCGGTTGGTCCCCCCCGCTGCTTTTCACCGCCCTCAGATCGCTCCGTGCATCTTGCTGCCCCCCCCTCTCCCTACCCCCTCTCTCCCCTCTCTCTTCCTCCTCCTCCTTCCTCCCCAACTCCCTCCCCTCCCCCACCCTCCCCCTCCTAAAACCCCCTCCCCCTTCCCTCCACCTCCCTTTCCCCCCACCTCTCCCCCTCCCTTCCAACCCCCTCCCCTCTCTCTCCATCTCTCACTCTCTCCCCTCCTCCCCCCCTCCCTCTGTCTCTCCCCATTCTCT